>CM077095.1:91110506-91710506 GCA_039513925.1 Platanthera zijinensis | reverse complement strand
CATGTCCTCCATGATCTGATTTACTCTTTCTGTTTGCCCATTCGTCTGCGGGTGATAGGCGGTAGAATACCTCAAGTCGGTACCCAACCATTCTTGCAAGCTCTTCCAAAAGCGAGACGTAAATCTGGAGTACCGATCTGATACAATGCTAACAGGCACTCCATGTAACCTGATGACCTCTTCAAGATATAGCTCAGCTATCTTCTTCATCGAATACCCAATCTTAAACAGAACAAAGTGGGCACACTTTGTCAATCTGTCGACTATCACCCAAACTGAGTCATGCCCACGGGGAGATTTTGGTAGACCAGTGATAAAATCCATTGAAATACTCTCCTATTTCCAACTTGGAATATCGAGCGGTGTTAATTTACCACCAGACCTTCTATGATAGCCTTGACACGCTGACATGTAAAACATTCTGATACAAACTTTGCTATGTCGTTCTTCATTCCTGACAACCAAACAATTTGTTTTAGATCTTTATACATCTTGGTGGAACCAGGATGGTAAGAAACACTAAAACCATGGGCTTCTTTACAAATCTTAGCCCGAATGTCACCAATGGCAGGAATACAAAATCTACTCCGATATTTCAAGGTACCTAACTCGTCCAACGAGAAATTAGGTAACTCTCCTTTTTCAGTTCTATTTCGGAGATGCGATAGATCAGGATCATCCATCTGGTGTGCTCGAGTAAGGGTAATCCAAGAAGGTTCTTCTGCTTCCAAACTAGCAGGTGTAGTATGACTCCCAACCTCAATATTCATCAACAAGAATTCTTCTACTAAGGACTATACCGAGAGATAAAAAATTTTAGCGGTCTTCCTACTCAAAGCATCGGCTACTACATTAGCATTTCCTGGATGATAAAGAATTTCTACTTCATAATCCGCCACATATTCTAACCACCGACGTTGGCGCAGATTTAGTTCCTTCTGAGTGAAGACGTACTTCAAACTCTTATGGTCCGTATAGATCTTGCACATCGCGCCATACAATAAGTGTCGCCACAGCTTCAGCGCATAAATTACGGCAGCAAACTCCAAATCGTGCGTAGGATAGTTTCTCTCGTGAATCTTTAGTTGCCTCGATCCATACGCGATCACCCTACCATTTTGCATTAAAACACAACCAAGTCCGGTGTGTGATGCATTGACGTACACCGCATACTCGACTCCTTCAGTAGGTAAGGTTAAAATTGGGGCAGTACACACTCTCTTCTTCCACTCTTGGAAAGCCTCTTCACACTTATCACTCCAAATGAATGCAGTATTCTTCTGAGTAAGTCTAGTTAAAGGAGCAGACAACACCGAAAATCCTTCCACAAATCTTCTATAGTAGCCAGCGAGGCCTAAGAAGCTCCTACTCTCCATAGGTGTAGAAGGTCTTTCCCATTCCATCACAGCAGAAATCTTGGTCGGGTTTACAGAAATACCGTCCTTGCCTACAACATGACCCAGAAAGGACACCTGAGGTAGCCAAAACTCACATTTGCTCAACTTCGCATATAGCTTATGCTCCCTTAGGGTCGACAAAACCAAACGCAAATGCTGAGTATGCTCCTCAACATTGCGGGAATACACTAGGACATCATCTATGAACACTAACGAATCGGTCCAAGAAATCCCTAAACACCTTATTCATCAAATCCATGAAAGCATAGGGTGCATTGGTTAAACCGAAAGACATCACCAAAAACTCATAATGTCCATGCCTTGAACGGAATGCGGTTCGGAGAATATCTTCCTCGCGAATCCTTAACTGGTGGTAGCCTGAGCGAAGATCGATTTTTGAAAATACCGAGCTACCACGCAACTGATCGAACAAATCATCGATCCTTGGCAGGGGATATCTATTCTTAACGGTCACCTTATTTAATTTCCTATAATCAATGCAAAGCCTCATCGATCCGTCCTTCTTCCTTACGAACAAAACCAGATCACCCCACGGAGAAGAACTTGGTCTAATAAAACCACACCTCAGCAACTCATCGAGCTGAGTACGCAACTCATCCAACTCACGCGGAGCCATACGGTACGGTGCTTTGGCGATGGGACGAGTGCCTGGCTCGAGGTCAATCACGAACTCAATCTCCCTCTCAGGAGGAAGTCCTGGAAGACTATCAGGAAAGACATCTGGAAACTCTCGCACCACCGAGACATCCTCGAGACGTGGTGTAACAGAAGCTATTTCCAGAGCAGAAATAGAAACTAAAAATGCCTCGCAACCAGACTTTATAGCACGTACCGCAGAAATGACAGGGGGAATTCTTTCCTGAATTCCATAGACGCTCATAGGTTGGCCATTGTCCATCCTGAAGTCCAGTCTTTTTGCCTTGCACTGGATGACTGCATCATACTTGGACAGCCAGTCCATGCCCAAAATAAAATCAAAATCAGCCAGGTCTAAAATTATCAGATCCGCAAGGGCCAGAAAATTGCCAAGATGAATAGGGCATCTCAGAACTCCTTGATTGGATATCACTGAATTACCAGAGGGAAGCTTGACGTTGAAGGAGTCTCTCAATTGATCAACATCCAGGCGATGTTTATCAACAAACCTCCTGGCCACAAAGGAATGAGTGGCACCCGAATCGAAAAGAACGCGCGCCCACCTATTCCGCACCTTAAACTCCCCTAAAACTGTAACATACATAACTAAATGAATGATAACTAGGGCAACAACGATAAATAATAGGGATAAAATAGACTGGGGCTAACCTGAAATAAATTGCGTAGAGTTTTGAGCTTCCTCTCTAGTCATCATGCTCAGCTTTCCTTTTCCTTTATCTAGGGTTGGTGGTGGCGGCAGAGCGCGAAGCGGGGCAGGTTGCAGTGGGGTTTGAGCCTGGGGGAACGAAGATTTCTGGTGTCCCTTTTGCTCGCACTGGAAGCAAGTCCTTTCTTTCATCCAGCACCGACTCACATCATGACCCTTCCTTGCACAGAACGAGCACACGTGTTCTCCCTTGGGTGCACCTTGGATGGCATGCACTTGCTGCTGCTTCAGGGTGGCTGTTCTGTTGAAACATCTTTCGTAAGGGTGGCCAGGACGATCATAGAAACTACACACTTCCTTACCTTTCTTCTTCGAAGATAGTCCAGATGCCCTGGAGCTACCATCCTCAACACCCTTCCTTTTCTCTTTCCTCGTCGCAGCACCGGGGTTCTTGGCATTTTTAATCGCTTCAACTTTTAGTGCGGCTTCAACTGCCACAGCATAACTGTCAGCTACATAAGAGCATGCCCACTGCTGGGCATCACTTCTTAGTCCTCCAAGGAAACGTTTCACTCTTCCCTCCTCCGAAGCTACCAAATCGGGAGCAAATCTACTCAACTTGCTAAACTCAATCTCGTATTCGCTCACCGTGAGCTGTCTCTGCTTCGAATGCAGGAAGTTATTCATGAGATGGCCCTGCTCGACCGAGGGAAGAAACTTCTTCAGCAACATCTTCTTGAAAGAGTCCCAGGTACAGCCTTCCTTCAGACTCTCCTTTTCACGAATCCACCAACTCTTTGCTAGGCCTTTTAACTAATAGGCTACAATCATAACCTTCTAGGCTTCTAGAATGCCGGAATACGAAAACATCACCTCGATTGAGATGATCCAATCATCCAAAATCATAATGTCAGAACTCCCTTCGTAGGTGGGAGGTCCCAATCGCTGGAAATGCGATATGAAATTCATTTCTGGTTGTATTGCCACCAGGGCCACCAGAGGAGCAGGGGTATCGGGCACGACTTGACCCAAGGCAGGCTCTTGCACTGAAGTTTGCCACGCTGGGGTGATAGACAACAATGACTGATTTTGCGTTTGCATCGCATCTACTTGCATTGACAGAGCCTCGTTGCTTTGGCGCAAACTCTCAATCAACGCATCACTCTGCGCACCTGACGACTCACCCTCCGACTGGGGAGTCGATCTCGTCGCAATATGCTTTGGAGGCATTTCTAAAAAGGCAAACGAACAACCCAATTAAAATCCTAGATTACGACTAGGGCAAACAAAACTAGTTCAGACCATACTTGAAAGACACTTGCTAAAGCCGACACTTGCTCTGGGATTATATGATGATGATATGTCCTACTCAGGATGATATCCTATCATCCTATTGACTCATGTGCCCATGATATGAATGCATAAATTCTTTACTCTTATTTAAAATCATGTGTGTACATATGTCAACAAGTAAATCTTTAGCTTGACATGTTGTGCTCATGTTATGTTATGCTATGCATGTGGTCCCATGAATTCTATAAAAGGCCTTAATGCATGTTATGAGCGGCGTACACATGCAATGTTATGCATCCCATACTACATAATATTGCATGCAACTAAAAGAAAACGAGCTAATGGGCATTCATGTTGTGAGGTTATGCATCACATACTACATAACCCTCACATATTGCCACATATGGTGGATCCATATACAAACATATATTATGCATCCCATACTACATAATATGCCCCGTATACTTCTAATCATGCTTATGAGTGTAGTGTTCATTCTTTAGCCAAGACATATTGATGACACATCGGTGTGTGTATGATATGACACTAAGCAACTAACACTAACAAGGGAAGGTTGCCCAACCAATTATCAAGCAACCTCCCTCTGATACCAACTGTCACAACCCGCATTTTTCCCAACAATTTAAAAATTATCAGAGCAAGGGGAAAATACACGTCGTGATGCCACGGCGTGCAGGGGATAACTGCAGACGTTCAGGCAAGATTCCAAACTCTGTAATTTTAGAAGAAAACATAAATGGTTATGAATAAAATCCAGATTAAGTTATGATGGTAGCCGTATCCCTCGGCTTAGTGAATCATCTAGTTCACGATTTAAAATATAAATTATACGCTTGCGGAAAATACTTATTTAAATTGACTCTAATATCCTACAAGAGTATGAATGTCCCCGACGAACAACTCATACAATGCAAACCCTAGATTTATAATAAGTATAGAAAAGTCTTTACGCTAAATAGAAAGTAGTGGCTTCGTTTTGAAAGAGATGACAAGTATGCTTTACTAATTATAGGGTTTTATAGGTTAAAAATATCTAACATGCAATCCTAGCAATAAATCATCCCAGAGAGCAAGTAATGTAAACCAAACATAAGGAAACCACAACAGCTAGCAAGTGTCCAAAAAAAGGTCAGCAAACCAGTGGGCGTCAACAACCTGACACGAACCCACAGTAAGAATATCTCTGAAACTGGGCAAAGAAAACTAAAACAACAAACTACCTCACTACGGCGAGGGGGAAAACTACAGCCAAACTGCTGTTGCTAAGGCTCCGCTCCGCTATCTGCTAATGCTCCGAACCTGAGGCATTCCAAAAACAGAACACCTCAGCAAGAGGGTACAAATGGTGGCAGAAAAATCAACAAAATAAAACAAAGGTCAGACGGGGTACCAACCCAAGACCAATAGTACTGAAGTAAGGTGCCAAACAGGTAAAGAAAGAAATACCTACGTGAATCGTCACGTACTCCCGCAAATACGCCAGATTTCTCAAGGCAAAAAGGGAACAACAAAAGTAAAAACATAAAGAAGAATTTTAATTAGCTTTACTAAGCACCTGTGGTTGACCCTACCTCAAAACACGGGCGAGGTGGTCCCTCAACTTGACATACCCCTCACGAATAATTTATCCGCTTAACTACGAGGGAGTCTCATACTCTCCACCATACACCGCAGATGCCCAAAAAACCCGGTTGGCTTCCACAAGGTACCATAAAGGAGTCAGACAATGCGGAGGTGGTTTTATCCACTAACTCCCGCAAATTTTAGAAACCCAAAGAAACCACAACACAAATATATCTCGAGATTTGGCTCGTCAGATTCTACTTGACACTTCTAGTTTCAAGACATGGTTGATCAACCCCTATGAACGATTTACAATCCTAGACAAACTCTAATACGATCAATAACAATAGGTAATGCATTTAAAGGCATTAATAAGACACATCAAGAACGATTAAATATATCATGACAAGATCAAGTTCACCAAGACAAAATCTTACAATCTCGAGAGATCATCCAAAAAGGTTAATCGTAGCAATAACTTGGAAAATAAAGTGAAGAAAATTTTAAAGAACATAAAAACTGAACCGTTACCATCAAATCGGACTAGGAGAAATGAGGGGAAACCACCACTTGCCTTGGTTTTACCGGAAAAGTTCTCCAAATCAGTCCACGTCACAGATCGGGGCAAAAGAGGATGGAGGAAGTTGAAATCTAGACAAAAATGGTCGAAAAGGGGGGTTAGGGCCGAAAAACCCTAACGAGAAAACTTAAGAAAGGCGAAAAATTTACCACGATAGCGTAGCTCTCGATGAGAGATTTCCAGATCTACGCTCGTTGAAGATTTTGAGCACCGGAGCTCCGTCGGCGGCCACCGTAAGATTCACGAAATATTTTCTCTCTCACGCTCACACAGCTCTGGTTCGGGAGGAAGAATCGGAGAAGATGAGTGTTTATTCTTTTCTAATAACCTAAGTATAAGTGTATATATATATAAGTACTTATAAAATATTTTGTCTAAATATAAAAAAAACGGTTTAAGTACGAGCAGTTCGCTGAAAATAAAATTAGAGGTCTAGCATGGCTTCAAATCGAAAAGTGCCCAACATAAAAGTTGTAGATCTCGTCGAGATGAACAAATTTCATGTTAGCCATTTTTCCATACGGCACTGTTTTGACCCTCAAAAAGGCTCCCGAACACAAACTATGACGGACTACACGAGAAAGGCAGCAGACTACTCGAGTATACAGAAGGCTACTCGAGTAAGCAGAAACAGACTACTCGAGTATACAGAAGTAGACTACTCGAGTATACAGAAGGCTACTCGAGTATACAGAAACAGGCTACTCGAGTATACAGAAACATACTACTCGAGTATACAAAAACAGATTACTCAAGTATACAGAAACAGAGTACTCGAGTATACAGAAGGCTACTCGAGTATACAGAAAACATACTACTCGAGTATATAGAAGGCTACTCGAGTATACAGAAATAGATTACTCGAGTATAAAGAAACAAACTACTCGAGTATACAGAAGCAGACTACTCGAGTATACAGAAATAGACTACTCGAGTATACAGAAGGCTACTCGAGTATACATAAATAGATTACTCGAGTATACAGAAACAGACTACTCGAGTATACAGAAGGCTACTCGAGTATACAGAAGATTTACATAAAAAGCAGAAACTTCACACGAGTCAAGGTTGCTGGAAAAAAACATTCTTGGCAAATCTAACCATTTGATCAAACTATAAGAATGAATAGTACTTTTCATTTTTGAATAGTAATTTAATATTAAAATAATCGTATTTATATATATTTGAATAAGGAAATGCGAGATCAAAACGGAGGCCCAAACGAGCGCCGAATTGAACGAAACTCACGCCGTAGGCGAACACAGACGCTACGAACACAACGACGAAGTCAAAACCAAAATCAGATGAGCCATTCTCGAGATATAAGTTTTCAAAGTTTACGACGAATATAAATTCCAAAAAACTTTGGAAAAACGCTGAGGCCCAAATATTGCTCGGATCGCGACGAAACTTGACGAGTAAGTCAAAAATTACTCAACTTAAATTCCAAACGCAAAATTTTCCCATTACAACAAGAATTCGGCCGACTTGACCGCATGGACGCGAAAATGCCTTTATGGCATTACGCCGTCATCTTGACGTTAAAGGTAACGCCATGACGACATACATATGATGTTTCCCATTTAAATACAATCGTCGAAAAAATCGGGGGCGTTACATGGTCGACCTCGCTCAAGATCACCTGGGGGTCAGTCTTGTCTATCTAAATATCGGCATCGATCTCCGAAGAAAGGCGGGCGCACTCCACTTCCAGCAAATCGATTCGATGGTTCGCAGCTTGTTTCCCCTTCTCCAGCTCCTGAATGATGCGCACGTTCTTCCGCAGCATCTCCGCTACCCTACGCTTCATTTCCAACAGATCCATAGGATCGCCGAGGTAGTCTTCGATTTCGTCCATAGGAGGAGGGGGCGAGACGACCATCTTTTTGGAATAATCTTCAACGGGCGAGTCCTCGGCGTGCGAGTCCTCAGCACGCGAGTCGCGCATACCTGCATAAAAAATTGGGAAGGTAAAATAGATAAATAGTAGCGAAGAGAGGGCCGAAAGAGAAAATGTCATACTGAAACGGCGAGAGGAACCCGCGGCGTTAAGGGGATCATCCCTCCTCGTTGCGGGAGTGGATGGAGGAGTAGAGGGTTGAGGCGAGACGGACTGCTGGCGGTGTTCGGAGATATTGATCTGTATGGTCTCCGGACGATGAGAGGGCGTTAGGACCTTATAAATACGGGCAACAGGTAAGAGGACATTTGAGATGGAGTGGAAGGCATGTCGAGGTTAATGGACTTACCCCCTTTTCTCTAAGATTGGCCGGAGGAGGAGAGACACGCCCCCTGGGAAGGTGCGAGAAGGCTCTCCTACCAAGAGGGGAGGATAAGCGGCTTTCGCCTTCTTTGGGGGGGGGGGAAGAGGATAACGGTAAGGAAGGGGGAGCGCAGACCAGGATCTTGTTCAGAGACGCCGCGGTCGCCTTGTTCCTCAGGAGCACCGCCGCGATACTATCACGAAAACTTTGGCTTAGATACATAGGGATGGAGGCTTGAATGAAATAGGGTGAAGGAAATGGCCCCCTGCAGAGAGAGGAGTCCTATATTTATAGATTGGGCAGGGGGGCCCACCAAAAGATTCCCTCATAAATTCCCTTTAATGACACACGCCTCGGTTGGACTTTCTTTCCGAGTTTGTGACAACCTCGAAAAGAGAGGGGATTGTGTACAACCTCGGGCGAGCGAGACAGGGACAAAAGCTTGAGGAAGGAAGCTACGCGAGACGGCCCAGGACATTCGTCAAGCCGCAGAGCTAGTGGATCTCGCCCAGAAGGGCAGGCGAGAGGTCCCAGGTGAGAAGGGTCTGAGCGAGAGCTACATCATGAGACGAGCAAGTCAGCGCCAAAGGGGGAGGCACTAGCAGGTAAGTAGTCGAATCGCCATGCGATGGCTCTAGAGGGGAGCTCTCGCCAGCGAGACAGAGCTCTTGCCAGGCGATAAGCCCCAAGAAGGAAGCTCTCGCTAGGCGAGAAGACCCCAGAGAGGAGGTCTCGTCAAATCCCCTGTTCGGTTTAAGGCCGATTCAGGTAGGGTCGGGTTCATCTTTGAGCCCTACGAGATTTTACACTTTTGCCCTGGGTGGTCTGCATGTAGCCCTTCAGAACAACAGAGTTTGGCTGTTGGCAGACCTGACTAAGGGTATTCCAGTAATTTAACGACAGCTTCATTTGGTTAATGGCAGTTCCAGTTCAGAGGCCTATAAATAGACCGTTAAGGTGTTTTAGAAGGAGGGGATTGCGAACTCTCCTTCTCTTCTTCTGAGGCACCTTGCTCAGCATTGGCTAGGGAGGGGAAGGATTCTGTTTCTTCCGGGTAAGAGGTGGGACCTCTCCATTGAGGCCTCCGGTCTAGTCTTTTGAGAGCCTTATCTAGAGAGCCATCCAAAGAGAGTAAGGGCGAGATGCATCTTAAGATCCGAGCTTTAGGAGGGATCGGCTTTGTTGGTTCCAACACTAGCTAACCGCGTAGCATTTGTCCTTGCAGGAGGCAACCTGCATCAGTCAGCTGGGTCATTCCTCCGGTGTCAGCCCACGGCCAGTGCAACCGTCACAGGCTCGGCGAGCCCCTCCAGCACAGGTGTCCGTCGGCCCCAGGAGGACGGCATGCTCCTCAGGTCACCAGCCTTAGTGGGCGGCTTGCCATAGGACGTCGCCGCTCTGGGCGGCCAGCCCTAGGCCTCCACCGCCAGGCTGTAGGGCGGCTGCCTCAGGCCGCCGCCTTGGGCAGCCTGATCCAGGCCGCCAAGCTGCTGGGCAGCCTGCCCCAGGCCGTCGCCTCCTTGGGCGGCCTGATCTAGGCTGCCAAGCTGCTTGGCGGCCTTCCCTAGACAGCCGCCGCTCTGGGCAGCCTGCCCCAGGCCGCCGCAGCCTTAGGCGGCCTACTATAGGCCGCCAGGCTGTTGGGCGGCCTGCCTCAGGCCGCCGCCACCTTGGGCGGCCTGCTCCAAGCCGCCGCCTCTCCTAGGGGCGGCCTGGACTTAGGCCCCTCTCCTTGGGGCTGCATGGCCTCAGGCCGCCTCTCCTAGGGGCAGCCTGTCCTTAGTCCACCGCCCTAGGGGAGGCCTGGTCTCAGGCCGCCGCCCTTGGGGCGGCCTAACCTCAGCCTACCGCCCTAGGGGCAGCCTGGCTCCCAAGCAACCGGCCTAGGGGCGGCCTGGCTCCTATGCCGCCGTCTTAGGGGCGGCTTACTCCAGGCTGCCTCCCCCTCTGCATCCCTAGGGGCGCCCTGCTCCTCAGGCCGCACCCCCTCCTCTGCTCAGCTCTCCCGACAACCTGGGGTCTCAAAAGGTCAGTCCACCGAGTCTGCCAAGGTTGTTGACCTGCTTACCGTGTCCGCCCAGTCCTCCATGATGATGTCACTGGGCCCCGCTTCAAGAATATTCCCCTCGGGCCTATAAATAGGCCCCAAGGCCTCCCATTTGAAGGAGAAGCGTAGGAGAACTGCCACTGGCAGCAAGCCCTACAGACTAATATTTCCAGTCCGCCGAGCTCTCCACAGTTCTGCTAGGAAGCCCTGCAGACTTTAGATTTCAAGTCTGCCGAGCTCTCCACAGTTCTGCCAGCAAGCCATGTTGGTGGAGACGACAGCCCTCAAGTTGTTGAAGACGACATGCTAACGGATGACCCTCCTTCGACTCCAACAAAGGACTTGCGTCGCCATGGCGTTCGTATGGAGCGGCGCTACAATCTCCGCCCTCGACGCAAGACAAATAACTAGTTTAACTTCTTCTATTATTAGCGTGAGAGCATTTATATTTTTAGCATGCTTTATTTAATCGTTTGGAGTATGTTATTTTATTTGGGCTGCATGTAGCCATGGTGTGTGTTATTTTTATTTGGGCTACATATAGCCAAGACTTGGAGTTAAGCTTATATATAGGCATGTAGTGTTTTGTTTAAGTTAAGTTGAATGAAGAAAAACTCTTAACCCTAATCTTTTCTAAAGTTCTCTCTCTCTCTCTACCCCTCTTAGCCGCCACCCTCCTTCTCTCTCTCTCTAAGCATTCCGCCAACCTTCTCCTCCCTCATCTTCCTCTTCCAAAACCGCCACCCCTTCCTCTTCCACTTCAAGTACGGCTACCCCCCTCCTCCCTCTTCCATAGCCGCCTCCTCCTCTCCCTCTACATCAACCATTCTCCACTACCCAAAGCCGGCCGACCATCTTCCTCCTCCACCCGAGCACCCCTTGAAGAAGAAAACGGCAACCCCTCTTCACTTGGACTTTTATCCGAGGAAAGTCTCCTTCAACGACGAAGAATCTGGATATCGGTGTGAAGCGGCCAAGGAGGACGATCTATCTTTCCATCCGGCGCAACTCCGGCAGAACTGCGGAAGAGTGATCCTTTGAAAGTAGTCGGAATCATCTATTCCAACTTGGGTAACGAACCATTCCACTCATGTGTGATTCTCTCTTGATAATCTAGTGTCCGGAAATATTTTTCGCGTAGGATTTGAATCGTTAGATTCTTCGTGGTTTTCCTTTTGATTTGCATCTATCTTAACGCGTTATTTCCGAAAGGGCTTGGCGAGCCCCGTATTTTTGTTGGGAGAGATCTACCATTTTTCGATCGCATTTTGGGTAGACTCTTTTGGTACAACCACGCTTGTCCGGACCGGGTAGGTCGCTTTTGCTTGGATGAACATCGACCTATCATCGTTCGTTCGACCTTTCAGTGGTGTTGCTACCGTACGCTAGTGAACTGTGTTATTTTGCTTGCGAGTGTGCTGCAAATAAAACTTATGCGAGTGTGATAGTGGAGTTTGAGACGCGTCGGCTTTATTCCCCTAGCCCATATTTGAGACTTCGATAGAGGCCGACAACAATTTGGTATCAGAGGTGGTTCTTGTCAATTTTTTAATTGGAACCCTCCCCTGTTATTTTTGCACGTTTGTTGTCAAAATCTCAAAAAAATATATTATTTTTGGTCTGCCAATAGCGGCGTAGATTAATTATTTTTCGGCAAAAAAATCATAATTTTTTTTTAATAGTCCTCATTTTATTTCCTGTAAGAAAATCAAAAAAAAATTTATTTTTCTATAATCGTTAAGCGGGATTAAATCCTTCCGTGGTCTATCTAAGTTTGTTGTTATCACCATTGCATGCGCACAAGGCTAGGTACGGAATATCCTCCATCATCTTCTACTATGGATGATGACCGGGGCGAGGGACGTGCCCTCACTGAAATTGAGGAACTCCGTCAGGATTTCATGGAGCAGATGACGACCATTAGGGAGGCACTTCACGGAATGGGATTTCAACAAGGGGCACCTCGTAATCAACCCGCTCACCAACGGGTGGGAGACAATCACAATCCTTACCCCCACCCTCCTAATGATCACGCTCCACGCGCACCTTACGAGTTTGATCTTACTCGGGCCGTCCGAGTCAAGCCACCATCCTACGATGGCATTGGGGATGCCCAAGTATTCCAGGACTGGGTCATGGAAATCGAATGCTACTTCGAGTGGTATGCTCTGAACGACGTGGATAAGGTGCGAGTAGCGAGGATGAAGTTGCTAGGGCGTGCTAAAATATTTTGGCTGAATCAGGGACGGCGTTTGAGAGTCGAGAACGGTGTGTTGCCCATTGGTTGGGATGACATAAAGGCTAGGATGACAGAGCAGTACGTCCCCACGTACCATCGAACACAGATGTTCGATGATTTAGCTACCCTTAAGCAAGGTACTAGGTCGGTGTCTGAGTACATGAGTTTGCTGAAGGACATGATGGTTAGGTGTGATGTGAAAGAGATGCCCGAGGTCACCCTCTTCAGGTTTCGTAAGGGACTAAACCCCGAAATCCATTAAAGCTTTTGCGTTATGGTCACACTGACTTGCACGTCACATTCAACGCTGCCTTAGATATTGAGAAGCACAATGTGCTTAAGGGTAAGACTCGCTCGTTCCAAAAGGGGATGTCCATCTTAGGACCACCGCCCACCTCCACCTATAAGGATAAAGGAAAATATCAGTCCCTCGACTCTACTTCCATAGTCGTAATGACTCGGAATAATAGAAACCCCTCTTGTGAGCGAGTCCCAGTGGGTAGGGTCAACAGAACGAATGTCACATGTTTCGCTTGCGGGATCCAAGGGCACTATGCTAGTGATTGTCCTATTAAACCCAAACCATTAGCCCTGTTACATTCCACTGGTGGGTCAGACGACCTTACTTACAAGGCGGGAGAAGAGAGCGAGTTGGACGGAGTGCCAAGTGATATGGAGGATGACTCCCATATAATGGTTATGTGGTGTATTCTGGCTACCCCACGAGCATTAGACGACTGGAATAGGACGAACATTTTCACGTTGAATTTTAAAAGTGGTGAAAAATGGTGTAGGATGATCATCGATAGCTGTAGTTGCATGAATGTTATTTCTGAAGCCGCGGTGAAGCGTATGTCACTTGCTGCCGAGCCACACCCTCACCCTTATAAGGTGGCATGGGTAAACAAGTCATCCCTCCCTGTGTCGAAGCAATGCTTGGTACCCCTTACCATCAAAGCTTATTCTGATCAGACTTGGTGTGACGTCATCCCTATGGATGCTTGTCACGTCTTGCTGGGTCGCCCTTGGTTGTATGATCATGACGTTACCCACTTTGGTCGGGCCAACACTTACGAGTTTAAATTTAATGGCAGAACCATTATCTTTAAACCCGCTCCGCCAAAGGATCCTTCGGCCCCCTCTAAGGATACGGTCGTCCTGGTCAAGAAGAAAACGTTGAGTCTGATAGGGAAGAAAGAATTGAAGCGTACTACCTTTGTAGACGGTGTCCTCTATGCATTAGTGTGTCTACAAGTTAAGGAAGATGCAGCAATGTTTGAGAATTTGCCGCCGGCACTGAGAAAGCTCTTAGATGAGTTTGTGGACGTGTACCCGGACGAGCTACCGTCTGAGTTATCCCCCATGCGGGATATCCAGCATGCCATTTATTTCACTCCGGGCTTTTCATTGCCCAACCTGCCACATTATTTTCTAAACCCTTCCGCACACTTAGAGTTACAAACCCAGATTTCGGATTTATTGCAAAAAGGTTTTATCCGCCACAGCATGAGCCCGTGTGGCGTACCCGCCTTACTTGCCCCCAATAAAGATGGCTCTTGGAGGATGTGCGTTGATAGTAGAGCCATTAATAAGATCTCTATTAAGTACCGATTTCCCATCCCTCGCTTGGACGATTTATTGGACATGTTAGCCGGTGCCACGATTTTCTCGAAATTGGACCTTGGGAGCGGCTACCATCAGATCCGAATTAGGGAAGGGGACGAGTGGAAAACAACATTTAATTCTAAGGAAGGGCTCTACGAGTGGTTAGTTATGCAGTTTGGGCTTTTCAATGCACCGAGCACGTTTTCGAGGATGATGACCCACGTCTTCCAACCCTATATGGGAAAATTCATCGTGGTATATTTTGATGACATTTTGGTTTTTAGCACCTCCACGATCGATCACGAGTCACATGTAAAAATCATCCTTACCACGCTGAGATCGGAAAAATTATTCGTGAATATTAAGAAGTGTACTTTCCATGTGTCATTGGTTGAGTTCCTCATTTATATCGTTAGTTCGATGGGGATCCACGTAGACCCCAAGAAGGTGCAAGCCATTAGAGATTGGCCCGAGCCCGCCAACATTCGGGATGTTAGGTGTTTTCACGGGCTCCTACATTCAATCAGAGATTTATTAAGGATTTTAGCAGTATTATGGCCCCCATTACCGAGTGCATGAAAAAGGGTGAATTTACATGGTCAAACTCGGGCGCTAGGGCGTTCCAATTAATTAAATCGCGCATGTCGGAAGCCCCCCTCTTGCGACTACCGGATTTCACCAAAGTTTTCGAGTTGTCATGTGATGCGTCAGGAGTGGGAATTGGCAGAGCGTTGAGTCAGGAAGGTCACCCTGTGGGGTATTTCAGTGAGAAACTTGCGGGTCAAAAATTAAATTACTCCAATTACGATCGGGAGTTTTACGCGGTCATTAGATGCCTCCAACATTAGCAGCATTATTTACTTCCTAAGGAGTTTGTCATCCTATATGATCATGACACGCTAAGATTTATTAAATCTCAAACTAAGGTTAGTCCTAGGCATGCCAAGTGGGTCTCCTATCTCCAGGAGTACACTTTCATTATGAAACACCTTAAGGGAACTCTCAACCGCATAACCGACGCTCTTAGTTATGTTTCGTTATTACTATCCAAGCTAGAAGTTAAGGTAATTGGCTTCGATAGGATTAAGGACAAATACGTCAACTGTCCAGATTTCAAGGATATCTATTTCACCACTCAAGACGACTTGCCTACAACCATTACTTCTTTTTACATTCGTGACGGCTATTTATTTAACCATTCGAAGCAATGCATCCCCCGTTCCTCCCTACGACACATCATAGTGTGGGAATTGCATAGTGCAGGGCTAGGTGGACATTTTGGTCGTGACAAGATGATCACGTTAGTAGAAGATAAGTTCTATTGGCCTGGTCTTAAGGCCATGGTTAGAAAAATTGTGGGAAGTTGTCGAGCGTGCCAATTGGCTAAGGGGAACAAAACAAATGTGGGGCTTTATACCCCTCTTCCGATTCCTTCTATCCCTTGGGAAGACGTTAGCATGGACTTCATTCTCAGCCTCCCAATCACATTTAGACGTCACGACTCTATCTTAGTTGTTGTAGATTGTTTCTCCAAAATGGCCTATTTTATCGCGTGCAATAAAACCAACGATGCGTCACACGCTGCACAATTATATTTTAAAGAGGTAGTTGGCCATCGTGGCATTCCAAAATCGATAGTTATCGATAGGGATGTGAAGTTTACTAGTTATTTTTGGATGACCCTGTGGAGGATTATGGGCACCAAACTTCTATTCTCTTCAGCTTACCACCCGCAGACGGATGGACAAACTGAAGTTGTATAAATAAGTTTAGGTAGTTTTCTCCAATGCCTTGTAGGAGACCACAAGGGTATATGGGACCTTATCCTCCCTCATTCTCAGTTAGCGTATAATAATTCCAAAAATAGGTCCACGGGTTTGTCCCCGAATGAGATCGTGCATGGTTATAAAGCACCCGTGCCACTTGAGTTGATTCCGTTACCGCAATCTTTTAAGTAAAGACAATTTACATAGGACTTTGCCTCTCACATCCATGATCTGCACAAGCACATAAATGAAACGCTTACCACTCAATAAGCATCTTGTCAAGTTACTGTCAACACACATAAGAGAGTGTCTCACTTGAAAGTAGGCGATTTAGTCATGGTGCATCTCATCCCGGAACGGTTGCCTACGAGCACCTTAAAAAAGTTAGCGGATCGGCGAGCGGGACCTTTTCGGATTTTAAATAGGTTAGGAGACAATGCATTTCTTTTTGAATTACCAACTGATTGGGGTAATTCCCCTGTTTTTAATGTTTCAGATTTAACGCCATATATTGCTCCGCCACTAGAATTATCTTCCTGTCCGTTTAGTTCCACTACAAGTTCTTATGGGTATGGGGTTGAGTGGGGTAATGGATCGCTCTCTCCGTCGGTCTCCAACGAAGGTATGCTAAATGTTGATGATATAGATTTTCCCCCTTTGCTGCCTAATGCTTTTCCCAGGTTTGCGAGTACAGCATTTTTGCCAGACAGGATTCTCTACGATGATGTGTTTCCCACTGCAGATGGAGATGTGTGCCAATACTTGATTCGTTGGCGTGATCGCCCCGCCTCTGATGACTCTTGGCTCGCTGAAGCGGAGGTCGCTCTGTTTGAGTGTGTTTTTCTACGACGGTATCTTCAAGACAACTTATCGGTGATGAGTCCTTTCAAGCGGTGGAGGATTGGTGGAGACAACGACCCCCCAAGTTGTTGATGATGACACGCAAATGGAAGACCATCCTTTGTCTCCAACAAAGGAATCACGTTGCCATGGCGTTCGTATGGAGCGGCGCTACAATCTCCGCCCTCGGCGGAAGACAAATAACTAGTTGAACTTCTTCTATTATTAGCGTGAAAGCATTTAAATTTTTAGCATGCTTTATTTAATCATTTGGAGTATGTTATTTTATTTGGGCTGCATGTAGCCATGGTGTTTTATTTTTATTTAGGCTACATATAGCCAAGACTTGGACTTAAGCCTATATGTAGGCATGTAGTGTTTTGTTAAAGTTAAGTTGAATGAAGAAAAACTCTAAACCCTAATCTTTCCTAAAGTTCTCTCTCTCTACCCCTCTTAGCCGCCACCCTCCTTCTCTCCTCTAAGCATTCGGCCAACCTTCTCCTCCCTCATCTTCCTCTTCCAAAACCACCACCCCTTCCTCTTCCACTTCAAGTCCAGTAGCCCCCCTCCTCCCTCTTCCATATCTGCCTCCTCCTCTCCCTCTACATCAACCATTCTCCACTACCCAAAGCCGACCGACCATCTTCTTCCTCCACCCGAGCACCCCTTGAAGAAGAAAACGGCCACCCCTCTTCACTTGGACTTTTATCCGAGG
The DNA here is from genome assembly GCA_039513925.1 of Platanthera zijinensis. Classification (NCBI taxonomy): domain Eukaryota; kingdom Viridiplantae; phylum Streptophyta; class Magnoliopsida; order Asparagales; family Orchidaceae; genus Platanthera; species Platanthera zijinensis. The sequence continues at coordinate 91,692,852 of CM077095.1, read as the reverse complement.
AAAGTCTCCTTCAACGAAGAAGAATCTGGACATTGGTGTGAAGCGGCCAAGGCGGACGATTTATCTTTCCATCTGGCGCAACTCCGGTGGAACCGCGGAAGAGTGATCCTTTGAAAGTAGTCGGAATCATCTATTCCGACTTGGGTAACGAACCATTACACTCAAGTGTGATTCTCTCTTGATAATCTAGTGGTCGGAAAGATTTTTCGTGTTGGATTTGAATCGTTAGATTCTTCGTGGTCTTCCTTTTGATTTGCATCTATCTTAATGCGTTATTTCCGAAAGGGCTTTGCGAGCCCCGAATTTTTGTTGGGAGAGATCTACAATTTTTCGATCGCATTTTGGGTAGACTCTTTTGGTACAACAACACTTGTCCGGACCGGGTAGGTCCCTTTTGCTTGGAAGAACATCAACCAATCATCGTTCATTCGACCTTTCAGCGGTGTTGCTACCGTACGTCGGTGAACTGTGTTATTTTGCTTGCGAGTGTGCTGCGAATAAAACTTGTGTGAGTGTTATAGTGGAGTTTGAGACGGGTCCGCTTTATTCCCCTATCCCGTATTTGAGACTTCGATAGAGGCCGACATCACCTGTGGACTCAAATTTCCAGTCCGGCGAGTTCTCCACAGTTCTACCAGCAAGCCCTGCGGACTCAGATTTCCAGTCTGCTGAGCTCTCCACAGTTATGCCAGCAAGCCCTGCGGACTCAGATTTCCAGTCCGTCGAGCTCTCCATAGTCCTGTCAGCAAGGCCTGTGGACTCAGATTTTCAGTCCGCCTAGTTTCTTTTACTTAGTCTCTGGCACCTCTTTTTCTCAACCGCCAGCTTCCCCTTACACCCTTTACTGCTTTGACATGTAATGGTGCAATAGCATGATGTAACCTTGCTTCTTGATTAAAAGAAAAGCCTGTCGCAAGAGTGGCATTCAAGCCACGGCGGGCGAAGTCTGCTGTTGCCAATGCAAGCGGCCCCTCGTCTCTTCTTTCCCTCTCTCGGTCCAACCATCAGAGCTCAACCGCTAAAGTAACGTCTCCCGATAGCTCCTCATCAAGCTTCTCCCTTGCTCGAGCAAGCTTCTCCCTTGCACTCGAGCAAGCTTCTCCTCTGCTCAAGCAATCTTCTTCTCTGCTCGAGCAAGCCTCTCCCTTGCTCCGTCAGCCCTCTCCTCTATCCCTGCAACCCTCCTATTCACCCTAGTTTGTGAGATCGAACAACCCGTTAACTGAGCGGTGTCACATTTCGTGCATCAACAGTTAACACGCGACCTTCAGATCTCGATTAGACATTGAAATCAGTGGTTACTCATGACAGACCATCAACCAGCCGAGAGCCTTGCTTCAAGTCCCAGTGATGATTCTCTTTGGGAGGCCTAAGAGCAATCTTGTTAAGAAACTGCACAATAGTTTCAAGCGATCAACCGTACCCTAGATGCTATCACCCAACGATTGGAAGCACAATCTTCAGCAGCGCCAACTCCTCCAATCAATCCGGCGCCGGCATTTGAGACTCCTCAAGTTTATCCACCGACCTATCCTCCTCTTTACACTCGGTCTCAGAATGAGGAATTCGTAGCTCGTCAAAACTTCTTTCGAGAAGCTGCCCAAGGAAGTCCAGTGAGATTTATAAATTTCCAGCGAAGTTATCCCTACTCATCAACTCTTGCCTTTGCTCCCTCCGCAACAACTTTTCCCTCCTATCCACCAGCTCCTTGTACAGCTGCAACTTGTGCTCCATTTTTTCCCTATGATGTAGGAGAACAAGAAAGCAGTCACAATTTACAGAGAATGTTCGGTATGAACCAACTCCATCTAACTTCAGAGAGCCACGGTTGCCCATTTACACCGGAGAGACTTTTCCAGTCAAACATCTTTAAGTATTTGAATCAGCCGTAGCTCTCAAGACTCTTTTATAGGCTACCAAATGCAAGCTCCTTGTAATGACCTTTGACGGTCAAGTGAGGGATTGGTTCTATTGACTACGTCCTCAGTCCATCTCTTCCTTTGCTAATTTGCGAAGAGAGTTTCTTCTCAGATTTTCTACCTCCATAAAGAGGAAGGGCGGTCCAGAAGCCCTCTCTGAGATCAAGCAGCGAGAGACCGAAACTTGGTCTCATTTTGTGGATCGTTTCCAGAAAGAAATCTTAGACATCAAGATCGTCGATCAAGAAATGTATCGAGTGGCTATTATTCACGGTCTGTGTGAAGGACCACTAAAGTTCGAGGCTAACGTCCGAGCGCCTAGGACTTATCAAGAGCTGAGTAGTTTAGCCAACTCCTACATCCATGGTGAGAAGAGAAACCCAAGCTTCGTCTCCAGGCTTGTAGCCGAGAAAAATCCTCCTCCTTACAAGCAGCCTCCGAGGTCTCCTCGGAAAGATTTTCCATCTCACTCTAGGAAAATAAAGAAGTTCTAGCATCATCATCAACACTCCTTCCCAGGCCAGGATCATGCCCACGAGCGATTGCAACCGCTACCAGCCCCACCTCTACAAACAGCTTCTGTGCATCACTCACAAGATGATCACTTATCGTACTCTAAACTCGATGTGGCCATGCTAGAAGTCTGCCAGATCATGAAGGATAAGGCAAATCCCAAAAGGCCTTACCAGTCCGCGAATCAAAGATCAAGAGATTCAGATCCGTTCTGTGAATTCCATCGAGAGAAAGGTCATTTAACTGAAGAATGCAAGGCCCTTCGACGGCTTGTTGAAAGCCTACTTGTCGAGGGCAAGATCAATGACCTGGCAAGAAAGTTGATTCTTCAAAGCCTTCCACCTTCAAAGGGAAGGAGGTGGCAGAAGTTTAGATGAAGTGTGTGGAGATAAGGGATGTAGTGTAAGACCCCCCCTCCCGGAACACAAAACATGGCACGAGAGGGGTCTTATGCCCAGAACAGTCACCTTGGGGTAGCACTAATAATCGGGTAAGCCTGTACAACAAGACGCCTATTATACCGGCTACAACCAATATCAATCTATATATGCCAACCCAACCATAATAATGAGAAGAAATCAAATCCACAAAGGCTATAAGTCCAAAAGTACAGTAATAGAGAAGCTAAACATGCTTCTACAAATTAGAGTACAGCTATAAAGTTGCCCCAAGGGCTACAACAAAACTGTCTTATACTCACATCTGTAACAGACGGTAGCTACGACACCGTCCCTTCAGGCCCTGTGGTCCTGGCCTGGCTGACCGGCTCAATGACCTGCTGCTCCACCAGCGTGGTTTCCTCCTAAAAAGGAAGACGCAACAATCGTTAGTCATAAAGACTAAGTGGCTTCACATCCGCTCCCCCGACGACTCCTCGGCACAGGGCGGAGAAAGGGACATGGTATAATATATCTATATAAAGAAGGATTATATACAAGCAAGTGGTATTGGTACGGTATCACTACGTATATGAAGCAGTTTGTAATCAAGTAATAAGTTATTCTAGCATTTCTACCATCTATCACAGCACATGAGTAATACTATAGCAAAGGTAACTCAACTTATATGAATGCCCATACAGACATATAGGTTGAGGATCGTTCAGTAGTAAGTAACTAATCGTATAGGAGTGCCCATACAAACATATATGATGAGGGTCTTGTGTATGTAATGCGGTGCAATGTTATGTATGCTATGCAATGACTCACCCATGATCACGCACATGCAGTATCTATGTCGACACAGACTCATAGTTCCCACTTTTCGAGCAGGTAGTTAACCTCTCTAGCGTCATCCGTCATGGCCAGACGGTGATAGTAGAACGGGCACTTCTACTAGTAATTGGGTATCCACACTAGCTCACTTAGGCCTCCGTATGCCTCAATGCTAAGAACAACAATAGAGCTTACATGCGTACTACGGCTCAGTGGGTGTCTCGGGTAGATGTGCACCAAGATCCTAGCCCTGAACGTGCCTATGGTGTGACCCGGAAGGAGCCTCGGAAATAAGCATGAGGGTCAAGCCCAACCGTTCACTTGGCACGCATGGAGCCCCGGGACATGAACACCGAGGGACAAGCCCAACCGCCGAAAGTCTATCTGTCAACTCCCACCGGTGTGACGATTGGCGAGCCCGTAGACCTGCCACACTATCCTTAACCCAGGATTATGACACCGCATGTCGACTCACACCGCATGCAATTCCACGACACCGTGGCATGGAAGGAGCCTCATAGAAAGCACGAGAACCAAGCCCAACCATCCACTCAGCACGGAAGGAGCCCCGGGACATGAACACCTAGGACCAAGTCCAACCGTCCGACTTTACTCATCTCATCACCATCCCGACTAGTGACGGGCAATACCGCACTAACTAACTTCCACAATACTACCTGTAGGGAGACGACACTCTAAGGATTGGACTACTGAATTTCATTCTATCAATTCTACATACATCATGGCCATAGTTTATTCATCTACATGTCCTTCCGAATGAATTCAACATAATATAAAACAATGCGCATAAATGATAGTCTACCAATTTATATTAAGCCCCTTTCATTCAATTAAGCTTGCTTTACAACTCATTATATGAATTCAAATTAATAAACTTCAACCTTCATATCACTATGATGATTACCACAAAAGAGTTCACCCGAATCTCGAGTTAGATTGCAACATTAATTCCACTGAATCCAAAACAATGTTATACACTACCCAAAAATTTAGGTGCAGAATAAATCTTGACAGCAGCTTCAACTGAGGATTCCCGTGGCTCCAGGGATTCAGTGAGTGCGTGTAACCCCTTGATGGAAAGGTATTTCCATTGGATACAACTTTCATGTTCATTTTGGAACCCATATCATAGTATAACCCACATGAAATTGGCTCCAAATCCTACAGCGTATAGAATACAATTTTTGTGCGCTTAGTTTATAGCCCTTACTTTGAACAGACATTACCGTAGCTACAGGCTTCACCCGAAGGCGTGTAACCTCTCTTTGGAAAGGTAACTTCAAGGGCTACAACTTTGGTGTTTAGTCGAAAGCCCAGATCGGACCATTTCTTGCCTGAAAACAGCCAAGAAGGTCGCTGCGTGCAGAATATAGATTCTGCACGCATCTTGAAGCGGAATAAACGGCATCAGTTCATCTTCCTCCTCAAGCCGATCACCCCAAATTGCAACCAGAAGTTACTCCACCCTTATTATCCATCTCAAGGCCATTCCTCTTCATGAATCCACCCCCATCATCACATTGAAGAAGGGGAGGTTTAAGATGACTAGTCATTAGAACAAAAGTTCAAGATAGGCCTTCCTAAGAAACCTTCTCCTCACACATTAAGTCTCATTTGAGTCGATGTCTCGCCTAAGAATATCTAAGAATCTAGCACCAAGGGAGAGGGGAGGAAGCTCACCTCATTTCCAGCGGTTCCACTAATTCCGGCCATGGATCTTGTCATCCTCCTTGTTGGCATCGTTTTTCCCTTGACGGCGGTGGAGTTTCTCCTCCTCCAAGGTTTACTCTAGCAAGATCTCCTCCTCAAGAAAGTTCTATCAAGAAAAGGGCTGTAATGAAGATTTAAAACGGCTAGGGTTTTACTTTTCCTTTTTATACAGAAGTGACACGGGTAGGGACACGGTCGTGTCCTTACTCGTGTCCTGCTCTGGCGAAGCATTCGACTGTCATTTCGTGCTCATACACGAGTACTGACACGCCCATGTTGGTACCCGTGTTCAAGTGATATGGACGTGGTCCTGGCTGTATCAATACCCATGTCCTGGTCGGCACACTTCTCGTCTTTCTTCCCTTGGAGCACATGGGTAGGGACACGCCCGTGTCTCTACCCGTGTCCTTCTCTGGACAGACTCAAATCCATGGCACTCAACGCCACTGAACACGGGTAGGGACATGCCCGTGTCCCTACCCGTGTCCTTATCGGGACACACCACTCAACGCCATTTCAGAATCACTCAGCACCATAGTCACTCAATGCAACTGAACACGGGTAGGGACACGCCCGTGTCCCTACCCGTGCTAAGCTCAACACAAGTTCTTAGCCTATTTCCTTGTTCCCCGCGAGTGCGCGCCTAATCACCTGCACCCCCTTGAGACTACACCAGCTCTCTTGACACCAAAAACACGCACAAGGGGACTAGCGTGAATCGGAACGCTACAAATCCTATAAACAAAATAAAAGATTTCGTCCCCGAAATCAGGCTAAGTCTATGGGGAGTGAAGCATACAGAAAAAAAATATGCTTTTAAATAAAATTACCTGGAGCAAATAACTCCGGGTAGCATCTTTGCATCAAATCCATTGGCTCCCATGTAAACTCCTCCTTCCCATGATTAGACCATAACACCTTTACCAAGGGAACACTTTTGCGGAGCAAGGTTCTTATCTCGTTGTCTACAATCCGCACCAGCTCTAGTCGCATAGACCTATCAGACTCCACAGCACCATCAGTTGTGGGGATGTATTGATCGGGCCGCAACAATGCCTTCCGAAGCGACGACACATGGAACAAGTCGTGGAGATTCTCTAGCTCGGGCGGTAGCTCCAATCGATAGGCTAAGGGGCCAAACCTTTAATGTATAGTATAAGGACCCACATACCTCGGGCTGAGCTTCTTCAAACCACGCACCCGTGACACTCCATGCATCGGCCGGATTTTCAGAAGCACTTTATCACCCACTTGAATCTCCACCAGACGGTGCCTTGCATTTTAGTACTTCGCTTGCCAACTTTGAGCCTCTAATATGCGATCCCATATCAGCCTAACAATCACATCCGTGTAATCTATATACTCATCTCCCAAAGTCTTCGGGTCTTCATCTTGTACCCAAGACAAGGGGGTTCTACACCTTATTCCATAAAGGGCTTCATGGGGCGCCATGCCGATGCTCTCTTAATGGCTGTTGTTTTTGGAGAATTCCCCCAGGGGTAAGAGCCTTTCCAATGGCTCTCCCCTATCCAACACACATAATCTCAACAGATCCTCCAATGTCTGGATGGTTCGCTCAGACCGCCCGTCCGTCTGAGGAAGAAACATGGTGCTGAAGGTAAGTCGCGAGCCCAAATACGCCTGTACCGCCTTCCACTCCTTGGAGATAAAGCGACCATCACGGTCAAAAACTATCATCTTAGGCACGCCATGAGACCGTACAAACTGCTCAACAAAGAGGCATACCAAGACATCCACGTTAGCCTACTTCTTCATAGGGATAAACCGGGAAACTTTCGTTAGTCGATCAACGATCACCCACACCGAATCATTCCCTGAGCGTGAGCGAGGTAGCCCATATATGAAGTCCATGGAAATATCCTCGAACTTCCACTCGGGGATGGGCAATGGCTATAACAAGCCACCGGGACTCCTGCACTCCGCCTTCACCCTTTGACAGGCTTCACAATGTGTAACAAAATATCGGACATCCTTCTTCATTCCCGGCCAACACATGGTCTTCCATAAGCCAGCGTACATTTTTGCAATTCCCGGGTGAACTGAATACTGAGAGCAATGTGCCTCTCTCAAGATATCCTCCTGGATATTACTGCCCTTGGGAATGTTGACAGGCCGTGAAAATGAATGAGGCCGACTTTTAGTATGTATTCGTCGGTTGTCCTGTCTTCGATTAACTTGATTGCCGGGGCCAGAGCCGTTTCCACTCCTTGCTCCACCCGGATCCGGTCCCAAATATCACAAACTATGCTCATGCTGGCCAAGTACTTTGTATTTTCTGCCGAAGGAGCCTTAAATATCAAAGTAATATACATCTCCTCAATCATTTGAGCCAACTCCATACTCATCAACCGAGAATCTTGGCTCAAGCCTGGTATTTTTCTACTCAACGCATCGGCTACTGAGTTCGCTTTTCCGAGGTGGTTGTTCAAGGTGAACTCATAGTCGCATAGAAATTCTAACCACCGCCGTTGTATTAAGTTCAACTCCTTCTAAGTATGAACGTACTTCAAGTTTTTGTGGTCTGAAAAGATCTCCAAGTGGACGCCGTATAAATAATGCCTCCAAACCTTCAAGGAGAACACCACTACTCCCAGCTCCAAATCATGAACCGGGTAATTTATTTCGTGCTTCTTCAATTGTCTTGAAGCATAAGAATTCACGTGCCCGTGTTGCATCAATACCGCTCCCAACCCTTGATTTGACGCGTCCGTATAAACTTGAAATCCTTCCTTCCCATACGGGAGGACAAGGATGGGGGCGGAGGTAAGTCTATCCTTCAACTCTTGGAACGCCACTTCACATTGGGGTGTCCACTCAAATTGCACTCCTTTCTTCGTCAAAGAATTAAGTGGGAGGGCAATCTTGGAGAATCCTTTTACGAACTTGCGCTAGTACCCAGAAAGTCCAAGAAAACTCCGCACGTCGGCCGCTAACTTCAAAGGACACCACTCCTTTACGGCGCGCACCTTGGCCGGATCCACAGCTAGACCAGCCCCACTGATCACATGACCAAAGAAGGCAACCTCCTTAAGCCAGAATTCACACTTGCTAAATTTGGCGTACAAGACGTGCTCTTTCAATTTCTTCAACATCAAGTTCAGGTGCTCGCCATGCTCCTACTCCATCCTTCAGTAGACTAGGATATCGTCGATGAAAACAATGACAAAGATGTCCAAATAGGGCTCAAATACCTTGTTCATCAGGCTCATGAAAGCCGAAGGGGCATTTGTGAGCCCAAATGACATTACGGTGAACTCGTACAACCCATATCTTGAACTAAAGGTTGTTTTATGGATGTCCCCTTCTTGTATTCTCAACTGGTAATACCCTGAGCGCAAGTCTAGCTTAAAAAACCAATGTGCTCCCACTAGTTGATCAAACAACTCGTCGATCCGAGGTAGCGGGTAAGTGTTCCGCACCATCAACCAATTGAGTTCCCGATAATCTATGCAAAAGCGCAGGGTTTCGTCCTTCTTCTTCACGAACAATACAGGGGCTCCCCAAGGTGACGAACTGGGGCAAACAAACCCTGACTCTACCAGTTCTTGTAGTTGAACTCTAAACTCCGTGAGTTCTTTCGGGGACATTCAGTAAGGGGCCTTGGATACAGGCTTCGCACCCAGTACGAGATTAATTTTTAAGTCAACCTCTCTATGTGGGGGTAATCCTGGAAGTTTCTCAGGAAATACCTCGGGGAAGTCCCGCACCACCCGTACGTCTTTTACGTACAATCCTACTTCCTTTAACTCGAACCAGATCATAAAAACTTCATCCCCCTTCATGTGGGCTTTTAAAAACTGGACAGGTGATAACGTCAGACGAGGTGCGCAGTTAATACATTGGAAGATGACGTCGGAGTCTTCATGTCTCAAATAGATCCACTTCTCCGCACAGTCGATCCTTGCAAAGTGCCAGTCCAACCACATCAAGCCCAGAATGATGTCAAATTCCGGTATTTTAAAGACAGTGGCAGGCGTAACGAAAGCCCTTCCCTCAATAAGTACCATAAGCTCGCACTTAGCGGTTGCAACCATATCCGAGCCGTCCGGAAGGCACATTAGTCAGGCTATTCTAGTAAAATCTTGCACACCCTCCATGTCCTTAATGAAATCCTCGGACACAAAGGAGTGTGAGGCACTAATATCGAACAGCGCATAGGCCATCTTTCCGCCAATTATCACGGTGCCTAAGTACCAATAATCAAAACTTATTGCTAGATTGCTAGTATGTCGTAAGCAACTTAAGTTTAACACAGAAAACATGAAAGCTTACTGCACGTACCTGCAATAACATTCTGGGGATTCCGTTCTTGGGCCATGTCAAGCGCGTACACTTGATCCTTAACAGGGCCGGGGTTACCTCCTCGCAGTCCCCGTCCTCGACCACGCATATAACCCCGCCCTCAAGGGGTCGCTGGAGGGAGAGCGGGAGGGGCGTTCTCAAACAATTGCGGGCAATAGCATCAAATGTGACCATGTTGGTTGCATTCAAAACAAACCAGCCCACGATGCCTCTAAAGTTGCTGAAATTGCTGAGGCTCTGGCGGTGGAGGCAACGCGGGCAATTACGGAACCGGATGCTCCACCCTATAGATTCGGTGGACACGCCCTTTACCTCTTTAATATCCTCTTCCTCCTCTAAAGTCCTGTCTCCTTCTATTGCTCGGGACAGCTTCCATAACGCCCTCCGCAGATCTCTTACCACTACTCAAGTGGTCCGCCTCCAATCTTTTTGCCATATCGATAATCTCCGCCAAGTTAACATCCGCTATAAACAAAAGGGCCTGCTTTAGGGGATCTCGCAGCCCATTATAGAAACTCTTGGCGTAACCTCTATCATCTAACTCGTATGAGTCCGCGAACCTTGCGAGATGTTGGAATTCTTGCTGGTATTCCGTAACCGTCTTCTATCCTTGTTTCAATAGAAGAAACCACTGCTCAAGTTGATCTCGAGCGGATGAAGGAATTAAGTGCTCCAAGAAAACATCCGAGAATTCGCTCCAACTTATCTCTGTATAAACTCGGCCTTAGAAGGTGGAGCCCATGAGTGACTTCCACCACCTCTTAGAATGTAGCTCCAAGGTGGACACGGCCAATGACACAGCCATGTTGGTTGGACAACGGATACCCGCCAATAACTCCTATACATTGTCAAGCCATTCCTCCGTGCGCACGGCTGACTCCGTGCAGAGGTAAGTGGGAGGGGAGAGAGCCTGGAAGGTGCTCAGCCAGTTAGATCCCAAGGCCTATTGTAGTACTGGAGGCTTTTGTGCCCTAAAAGCATCCAAGATGGCGGTGAGCATCTGCCCCAACTCGGACTGTTGGAACTGAGTGGGTATGGAAGGGGCAGGAGTGCCCTCCAACGGCTCAACACGCACTGGAATCTATACGTAGAATGCAAACTTACGGTCAGGTTAGCTAATCTTAAGGTCAGAGTTGGACAAACTTAGTGTGAATTATATATGAGCACACCACTACTTCTGCTAAGTCAGTTTGTCCCCAAACTGACTAGTCGAACGGGAGTGGCCAATTGTTGAATGTCTTCTTTAGTTGAGGATCGTGGCAAAATGATACCATTTGTAAGACCCCCCTCCCGGAACACAAAACACGACATGAGAGGGGTCTTATGACCAGAACAGCCGCCTTGGGGTAGCACAAAAAATCGGGTTAGCCTGTACCACAAGACGCCTATTCCGCCGGCTACAACCAATATCAATATATATATATATATGCAATCCAACAATAATAATGAGAAGAAATCAAATCCACACAAGCTATAAGTCCAAAAGTATAGTAATAGAGAAGTTAAACATGCTTCTACAAATCAGAGTACAGCTATAAAGTTGCCCCAAGGGCTACAACAAAACTCTCATATAATCACATCTATAACATATGGTAGCGACGACACCGTCCCTTCAGGCCCTATCGTCCTGGCCTGGATGACCGGCTCCATGACCTGCTGCTCCACCTGCGGGGTTTCCTCCTAAAAAGGAATACGTAGCAACCGTTAGTCATAAAGACTAAGTGGCTTCACATCCCCTCCCCCGGTGACTCCTCGTTACCGGGAGGAGAAAGGGACATGGTACAATATATCTATATAAAGCAGGAGTATAAACAAGCAAGTGGTATAGGTACGGTATCACTATGTATATGAAGCATTATGTAATCAAGTAATAAGTTATTCTAGCATTTCTACCATCTATCACAGCACATGAGTAATACTATAGCAAAGGTAACTCAACTTATATAAATGCCCATACAGACATATAGGTTGAGGATCGTTAAGCAGTAAGTAACTCATCGTATAGGAGTGCTAATACAAACTTATACGATGAGGATCTTGTGTATGTAATGAGGTGCAATGTTATGTATGTGATGCAATGACTCACCCATGATCACGCACATACAGTAGCTATGTCGACACAGACTCATAGTTCCCACTTTTGTAGCTAACTTCTCAGGCGTCATCCACCGTGGCCAGATGGTGATAGTAGAATGGGCACTTCTACTACTATGTGGGTATCCAAACTACCTCACTATGGCCTCCGTACGCCTCAATGCTAAGAACAACAGCGGAGCTCACATGCATACTATGGCTCAGCGGGTGTCTCGGGTAGATGTGCACCAAGATCCTAGCCCATAACTGGCCTATGGTGTGACCCGGATGGAGCCTCGGAAATTAGCATAAGGGTCAAGCACAACCGTTCACTTAACACGGATGGCGCCTCGGGACATGAACACCGAGGGACAAGCCCAACCGCCCAAAGTCTATCTATCAACTCCCATCAGTGTGATGATTGGCGAGCCCGTAGACCTGACACACTATCCTTAACCCAGGATTACGACACCGGGTATCGACTCACGCCGCATGTAATTCCACAATACTGTGGCATGGAAGGAGCCTCAGAGGAAGAACAAGGACCAAGCCCAACCATCCGCTCGGCACGGAAGGAGCCCCGGGATATGAACACCGATGACCAAGCCCAATCGTCGGACTTTACTCATCTCATCACCATCCCGACTAGTGACGGGCAATACCACACTTACGAACTTCCTCAATGCTACCAGTAGGGATACTACACTCTAAGCATTGGACTACTTAATTTCATTCAATTAATTCAACATACATCATGGCCATAGTTTATTGATCTACATGTCCTTTCGAATGAATTCAACATAATATAAAACATTGCGCATAAATGATAGTCTACCAATTTATATCAAGTCCCTTTCGTTCAATTAAGCTTGCTTCACAACTCATTATATGAATTCAAATTAATAAACTCCAACCTTCATATCACTATGATGATTACCACAAAAGTGTTCACCCGAACCTCGAGTTAGATTGCAACATTAATTCCACCGAATCCAAATCCATGTTATACACTACCCAGAAATTTAGGTGAAGAATAAATCTGGACAGCAGCTTCAACCGAGGATTCCCGTTGCTATAGGGATCCGGTGAGTGCATGTAACCAATTGATGGAAAGGTCTTTCCATTGGATACAACTTTAATGTTCAGCCTGCAACCTAGATAAGACTATAACCCATATGAAATTGGCTCCAAAGCCTACAACGTACATAATAAAATTCTGTGCTCTTAGTCAACAACCCTTACTTTTATCAGACATTCCTATGTCTACAGGCATCACTCGAAGACATGTAACCTCTCATTGGAAAGGTAACTTCAAGGGCTACAACTTTTGTTCTTTGTCGAAAGCCCAGATAAGACCATTTCTTTCCTAAAAACAGCCAAGAAGGTCGCTGCGTGCAGAATACTGATTCTGCATGCATCTTGAAGCGGAATGAACGACATCGGTTCATCTTCCTCCTCAAGCCGATCACCCCAAATCGCAACTAGAAGTTCTTCCACCCTTATTCTCCCTCTCAAGTCCATTCCTCTTCACGAATCCACCCCCATCATCACTTTGAAGAAGGGGAGGTTGAAGATGACTAGTCATTAGAACAAAAGTTCTAGATAGGCCTTCCTAAGAAACCTTCTCCTCACACATCAAGACTCATTTGAGTCGATGTCTTAACTAAGAATATCTAAGAATCTAGCACCAAGGGATAGGGGAGGAAGCTCATCTCATTTCCAGCAGTACAACCATTTCCGGCCACGGATCTTATCATGCTCCTTGTTGGCATCGTTTTTCCCTTGACGGAGGTGGCGTTTCTCCTCCTCCAAGGTTTGCTCCAGTAAGATCTCCTCCTCCAGAAAGTTCTATCAGGAAAAGGGCTGGAATGAAGAGTGAAAACATCTAGGGTTTTACTTTTCCTTTTTATACAGAAGTGACACGGGTAGGGACACGGCCGTGTCCTTACCCGTGTCCTGCTCTAGCGAAGCAGTTCAACTGCCGTTTCGTGCTCATACACGGGTACTGACACGCCCGTTTTGGTACCCGTTTTCAAGTGACATGGCCATGGTACTGGCCATGTCAATACCCGTGTCCTGGTCGGGACACTTCTCGTCTTGCTTTCCTTGGAGCACACGGGTAGGGACACGCCCGTGTCTCTACACGTGTCCTTCTCTGGACAGACTCAAAGCCATGGCACTCAAAGCCAAGGCACTTAATGCCACTAAATATGGGTAGGGACACGCCCGTATCCCTACCCATGTCCTTCTCGGGACACACCACTCAACGCCATTTCAGAATCACTCAGCACAATAGTCACTTAATGCCACTGAACACGGGTAGGGACACGCCCGTGTCCCTACTCGTGTCAAGCTCAACACAAGTTTTCAGCCTATTTCCTTGTTCCCCGCAAGTGCGCACCTTATCGCCTGCACCCCCTTGAGCCTACACCAGCTCTCCTGACACAAAAAAACACGCACAAGGGGCCTTGCGCAAATCAGATCGTTACATGTAGGCCATCTGGGGCCTATCGATGTTCAATCGGAGTGCATCGATGTCATTGATGAGGTTACTCTTGGAAGACTATTCTAATGCGAAGAGAGCACATTTCTTGCGTCAATAGTTATGACCAATCGCAGCTCCTCAAAGACCCTCACAATCATGACCGGTTGCTTTTACTTTACTCTTCAAACATTTTTTCTCTAAAACACTTCTAAGTGTTCTTTCATTTTCATTCAAAAAAGCTTACGTCAGAGATCTCATACTGACACAGTTCCCTTTTTGTAATGCTTCCCCTCCATATTTTTCTCTTTGCCAAAGAGATCATTGAACCACTGAGATATAGCCAAGTCTTGATCAGGCCCCCCTCAAAATTGTTCTCTGCCGTAAAAATACAACGACCACATATCGCGGGTAGTTTTCGCATATGTGCAGTGGGGGCCGTTCAACTCTCATGCGGAGGATGACGGGACTTCGGATCCTAGCCGGCATCTAAAACTGAGCGTGATTGCAGGGAGGACCCATGTGTTAGCTCTACTGTGCTTCGCTAAAGGATAAGTTACAGTTACAATGATCTTTGCTTGACAAGCAATGTCGATCAAGTGTAGCCTTGTCTCTTTGATCATCTAATAATTGTGACGGCCAAACACTATTTGATACTCTCAATCCGTGCCTTCATGGGGCCCACAACTCTGCTGATCAATTCACAGACAAGCAATAGGCCACTTGGCGCAACTAGTCTAATTGATAAGCGATGCTTGTAACCCGAGGCATGATAGCCGTGCATCTGTCGATTCCTTCTCAGGAATTTCCGTGCTTGTTTTTCTTTTGTGCCATTCAAAGGGAGCACGGCCAGCCCACTTTAGGTAGGACTACCCTCTGGATGATTTCTTCTTAAGGCAAGTGGTGCATAACACCGACGGGGAACACATGTGGCAGCATTTAGTCTTTTTTCGATCATCATCGAGGTGTACCCCTCCTTTGTCTTTCTGCCTTTTCATAGGTTAACAGGTTAAATTCAACCTATTCTAAGGATCTGAAATATCCTTTGGGCTAATGATTATTTTATATACGTTGCCTTCATAGAGTTCTATTTGATGGTTATCAACAAGCTCTCTTGTCAGATGCTAATGACACAAATCATTTAGTCTAAGTACCTGGTTCTCCTTGCTCAGCAAGTCAAGCTGTTGCAAGTGTAAATTAGGATTGTTTCATCTTGTTGATCTGGATTTCATGTTAATATTATATCTGATCATGCGAGACGATCATTATCATATTCTGATCCCTATTTAGTTGATTGCAGAGCTTGTGAGATATCTCTTCTATTATATCTTATCATATCAAAAGGCAACATTCGCAGGTTCTCTCCAGATACTTGCGACTTAGTTTTCTTTCATATCTGCTTGTTCACTCTTCTTTTGTAGAGGTTAGCATATATTTGCAATGTCCTATTCAGGTACTTGCAGCATAGTTTCTATTACTTATATAAGCTCTACTAAGTCTACGTTTGCAGAGCCTAGTAAATTTTTGCAAATCCCATCCAGATACTTGCGACCTAGTTCATATTTCATATCTTCTTGCTCACTCTTCCCTTGCAGAGCCTAGAAGATATTTGCAAGTCCTATCCAGGTACTTGCAGCCTGGTTTTCTACTTCATATCCGCTTGCTCACTCTTCCTTTGCAGAGTTTAGAAGATAGTGACAAGTTCCGTTCAGGTATTTGTAGCTTAGTTTTCTTTTATATCTGCCTCTTACCCTTCTTATTGCAGAAGTTAACCAGTACTTGTAAGCTCCCTTCAGGTACTTGCAAGTTGTCATTTTCCTATGCTTTCATCTCATTGCTGCTTTGCAGAACCCACTAGGAGACATTCACGTCTTCTTCGTTTTGCAAAGGCAACCCAGGTACGCATAAGGTGTACCTATTTTCGCCTTCTTTGACTTTTCTCCATCGCAGGGGAAAGACAGGCATTAACAAATTTTTCTCGGAGGAGAGACATCAAGTTCCACCTCACCTTTTCCTTTTTTCTCTTGAGGGAAGGTTAACGATTTTCGTGGGTCACCTAATTTTTCGAAGTTCACTTCGGAACTTGAAAAAGTGCGGGGATTATGTTAACCCCCAAAAATCGGCAATCCCTTCCTAGGGTCTCGATCTCGCAAATCGCGACCCGCTCAGGGGTTCCCCCCAAGGGTCGCGATCTGCCTCAGCCCTCCTTTTTTGGGTCAGGTGGATAGGGTCTCCAATCCGCTCATACCGTGCGGCTAAGACGGTCTAACAAGACTAAACGCCCTATTAGCATAGCTACCGCGTGCCCTGCAAGACGGTGGGCTTCTCCCATAGCTCACCCTTGCCGGCCATGCGGTTTGGCCAGCTAACCGCGCAGCATTCTCCCTTGGAAGAGGCAACTTGCATCAGTCCGCTGGGTCATTCCGCCGGTGTCAACCCTCAGCCAGTGCAACCGGCGCAGGCTCAACGAGCCCCTCCAGTATTGGTGTTTGTCGGCCCCAGGAGGGCGGCCTGCTCCTCAGGTCGCCATCCTTAGTGGGCGACCTGCCCCAGGCTGCAGCAGCTCTAGGCGGCCTGTACCAGACCACCGCCACTTTGGGCGGCCTGCTCCAGGCTGTCATGCTGCTAAGCGGCCTGCCCCAGTCCGTCGCCGCCTTGGGCAGCCTGCTCCAGGCCGCTAGGCTGCTGGGCGGCCTGCCTCAGGCCGCCGCCGCCTTGGGCGGCCTGCTCCAGGCCGCCAGGCTGCTGGGCAGCCTAGCCCAGGCCGCCTCCGCTCTGGGCAGCCTATCCTAGGCCGCCGCTGCCTTGGGCAGCCTGCTCCTGGCCTCTAGGCTGCTGGGCAGCCTACCTCAGGCCGCATCCGCCTTGGGCGGCCTTCTCAAGGCCGCCGCCTTTCCTAGGGCGGCCTGGCCTCAGGCCGCCTCTCTAGGGGAGGCCTGGCCTCAGGCCGCCGCCAAAGGGGCGGCCTGTCCTCAGGCCGACTCTCCTAGGGGAGGTTTGCCCTCAAGCCGCCTCTTTTAGGGGCGGCCTGGCCTCAGGCCTCCACCCTAGGGGTGGCCTGGCCGCAGGCCGTCGCCCTAAGGGCGGCCTAGCTCCCAGGCCGCCGGCAAAGGGGCGGCCTGGCTCCCAGGCCGCTGGCCTATAGGCGGCTTGCTCAAGGCCGCCGCCCCTCTACTGCCATAGAGGCGGCCTGCTCCTCAGGCCGCGCCCCCTCCTCTGCTCAGCTCTCCCGACGACCTGCAGAATCAAAAGGTCAGTCCGCCGAGTTCGTCGAGGTCGTCGACCTACTTGCCGAGTCCGCCCAGTCCTCCATAATGACGTCATTGGGCCCCGCTTCAAAAAGATTCCCCTCGGGCCTATAAATAGGCACCAAGGCTTCCCATTTGAAGGATAGGCGCAGGAGAACTGCCACTGCCAGCAAGCCCTACAGACTCAGATTTCAAGTCCGCCGAGCTTTCCACAATTCTGCCAACAAGCCCTGCGGACTCAGATTTCAAGTCCACCGAGCACTCCACAGTTCTGCCAGCAAGACCTACGGTCTCAGATTTCTAGTCCACCGAGCTCTCCACAGTTTTGCCAGCAAGCCCTGCGGACTCAGATTTCCAGTCCGTCGAGCTCTCCACAGTTCTGCTAGCAAGCCCTACGGACTCAGATTTCTAGTCCGCCGAGCTCTCCACAGTCCTGCATGCAAGGCCTGCGGACTCAGATTTCCAGTCCGCCCAGTTTCTTTTACTTAGTCCTTGGCACCTCTTTTTCTCAGCCGCCAGCTTCCCCTTGTACCCTTTACTGCTTTTACATGTTATGGTGCAATCGCCTGCTGTAACCTTGCTTCTTGATTAAAGGAAAAGGCCGTCGCAAGAGTGGCATTCAAGCCGCGGTGGGCGAAGTCTTCTATTGCCGCCGCAAGCAGCCCCCCGTCTATTCTTTCCCTCTCTCGGTCTAACCATCAGAGCTCAACCGCCAAAGTAACGTCTGCTCAACAGCTCATAATAAAGCTTCTCCCTTGCTCGAGCAAGCTTCTCCCTTGCACTCGAGCAAGCTTCTCCTCTGCTCAAGCAATATTATTCTCTGCTCGAGCAAGCCTCTCCCTTACTCTGTCAACCCTCTCCTCTATCCCCGCTACCATCCTATTCACCCTATATTGATAGATCCAACAACCCATTAACTAAGCGGTGTCGCATTTCGTGCATTAACATGAGTCTTCCCCATCCTGAACTGAGAAGACCCAGTCCTATACTCTTTACAGCACCAGGAATGGATCTTCAAGAATATTATGCTTGTGTTGTGAATCAACTCAGAAATAAGTCTTCCTGAAAAAGCTTTTGAAGATGAGACTATAACCAGCTAACTGTGTGTACTTCAGAATAATAGTGAGAGAGTTTTTCTTTAAGCTCTGCAACTTGGTTGACAGGAGGAAGATGATTACTTTTCTCCCATTAGGTTATTTTCTAATTTCATGGAACTATCCCCAAGTAGTTTCCTTTCTTTCTTAAATATTTAACAAACCCTAAAAGATTTTCTGATAAGATAATATTTTTTGTGTGAGTTGAATACTTAACAGTTCCTGGATTTTAATACGACACTTGTGTCCCCTCAGTACAATTCGATAGGTACACTTGTCTTCATTGAATTGCTAGATCGGTTTTATTTTCATAACGATCAGTAGACACCATGTTTTTGGCGCCGTTGCTAGAGAGTCAACTTTTGTTGATAAATCGAAATCACGAACCTATTACTTTTATCATTTCTCTTTCTCACCCTCTTTCTAAAAAATTTAAAAATTTCAAAAAAAATATTACCGCTTTTAATAGAAACCCACATATCAATTTTTCTACACCACCTAACTCTCTCGAAAAGGGAAATGTGACTTAAATACCACTATCTTGTCTAGTACCTTGAGAACCCTTTATCGAGTAGCCCTTTGGATGTACGGGAGTTAAAACATTAAAAAAATCTATTTAAAAAAATAGTAGTTCTCTTTCTTTAATTTATTTTCTCTTTCTTTATCTTCTCTTCTTCTAGTGTATAACCCGCGGAAATTCGTCGGATATTTTGGATTTGGACCATTAAATTGAGCATACTCTTTGGATAAGATCGCGACTTCAAGGCCCTACTCTCCAAATACCGGTTGAGGATTCCGAGTCCTTGTCTACCCTAAGAATTGAAGAACCCCCTACCCTAAAAATGGAAGAATCCCACGTAGAGCAAGCCCTGCATAGGCCTATATCCAATTATGCACGGTCGAATTTAGAGGGTACATAATCAAGCATAATTAGCCCTACTATAGCTAAAAATAATTTTGGATCTTAAGCCTAGCATAATTCAAATGGTGCTGCAGTATGTGCAATATGACTGACTTCAAGATGAAGATCCGAACGCGCATATAGCTAGTTTTCTTCAGATTTGTGACTTAATGATCAATGGTGTTACACATGATGCTATTAGGCTAAGACTCTTCCCTTTCTCCCTAAGAACCGAGGCTAAGTAATTGCTGAACACTCTACCAAAAAATAGCATCACCACCTGGGATCGACTAACTGAAAAATTTCTTGCGAAGTATTTTCTGCCAGCTAAAACCACAAAACTTAGGAACGATATTTCTTCCTTTGGATAAATAGATTATGAAACCTTTTATGAAACCTAGGAATGGTTTAAAGTGCTCTTAAGATGATTCCCCAATCACGTGTTGCCTGTATTGTTGCAGTTGCATACGTTTTATAACGGGCTAAATCAAAGCACAAAGCAAATGATAGAAAAAGCTTTCGGTGGTACTTTAAACAAGAAAACACTGGAAGTTGCTCTTGAACTTTTTGAGGACATTACCATGAACACATATCAGTGGAATGTGCCTAAGTCCCACCCGAACAAACCTACAGGGATCTTCTTTGAAGTAGATATTGTCTCCCAGCTAGCTCTGCAAGTGGAAGTATTAAGTAAAAAGATAATGTAGATGACTGTTGCCTCTGCCCCTCAGGTATGGGAATCTGCAACTCCTGCCCCCGAATAATTAGATTATATTAAAAATATGCATATAAATGCTTTTCATAATTTCTCTGCTGCCAATTTTCCTACTCCAGGTTTCATTTTTCCGAATAGTTATAATCCCGTTTTACGGAACCACCCAAATTTTTCGTGGAGTAATCCCTCCAATGCACTGCGCCCTCCACCACAAAATGATTTTTCTGCACCACCACCACCTCCTCATAATTTTCCAAAACCTCCAAGTTTGGAGGAAATGTTTTCAAAATATATGAATATTAATGACGCTACTATAAGAACCCTAGCCGGGACCGTTAAATGTTTAGAGAATCAAGTAGGACAACTCGCAAAAATTATTTCTGGGTGACCCGCCGGGTCTCTTCCTGCCAACACTTAGCCCAACTCGAGAGAGCAAGCGAAAGCTATAAATCTTTGGAGTGGGAAGCAAGTTTCTGGTATGGTTAGCGAAGTTCCTGAGGCAAGCTCCGCCCCCATTTTAAAAAATCAAGCCTCCGCCGAGAAAATTTTTATCCTTTAGCCCTCTACTGAAGAATAAGTTATCTCCCCTCTCCCTGTTATAGAAAAAAATCTCATTCCACTACCCATCTTTAAAAATGATCCAACTCCACCATACCCTTCCGAACTTAACAAGCAACGTCAGGATGATCAATACTCCGGCTTACTATAAATATTTAGGCAAATCCACGTAAATCTACCCTTCCATGAAGCAATCTCCAAAATTCCAATATACGCTAAGTACCTTAAGGACCTCCTGACTAATAAAAAGATGTTAAAAAACTTATCGCATGTCACACTGAATGACGAGTACTCTGCAATCTTTACAAATGGTTTACCAAAGAAGATCAGTGATCCGGGTATTTTTTCTATACCGTGTGTCTTCGTTGATCTTTTTGTCAAGCACGCATTGGCCGACTTAGGTGCGAGCATCAACCTGATTCCCCTCTCGTTATTCAAAAAGTTAGGGATTGGTAGCCTCAACCCCATACGCATGAGTATTTAGCTCGCTGATAGATCAGTTAAATGCCCACTAGGAATCGTTGAGGTTGTCTTAGTTTAGGTCGACAAATTCATCTTCCTGGTCGATTTTGTCATATTGGACATCAAAGAAAACGTCGAGGTTCCCTTGATACTTGGCCGACCCTTCATTGACACCTCCCGAGCTATCAATGACGTAAGCAATGGTAAGCACTTCCTATGAGTAGGCGACGATAAAGTGACCTTCTCTATAACACCTTCAATGAAGAATATCCTAGAGAATAACGACTCCTATTTTTTCTTAGATGCCTTAGGTGAAGAATCTTCCTACTACCTTTCTAAAAGTGAAAATAAATTTTTTGCTTTTTGTTCTTCCTCTACTCTTCCAATTGAATCACTGTAAGAAGCCGTCATGGCCACTAGCTCCACCCCTTTAAATTTTCTGTATAAAGAAAAAGACTACGAAGACATTTTTTTGAAAAAGAAAGAATTTCCAAAACATCGTATGAAGAACCCCCTACCCTGGAATTAAAAGAATTACCTGAACATCTTAGGTATGCCTTCTTAAAAAAGGACTCCAAGCTACACGTAATAGTTTTGGCCTACCTAACTGAAGTGCAAAATGATAAGCTCTTACTTGTGTTACGTAAACATCGTCGAGCTATTGCCTGGCAGATATCTGATATCAAGGGCATAAGCTCATCTTTCTTCACCCATAAAATTCTAATGGAATATAATTCACGTAACTCAATCTAACCTCAGCGTCATATAAATCCAAATATGAAAGAAGTCGCAAAGGGCAAGGTTATGAAACTGTTAGACGCAGTAATTATCTATCCTATATTTGATAGTAAGTGGGTTAGCTCAGTCCATGTAGTGACAAAAAATGGAGGGATAACTATAATTAGTAATGAAAATAATGATTTAATCCCGACACGAATGGTGACGGGGTGGCGAACATGTATTGACTATCGTAAGTTAAATGAAGACACCCGCAAGGATCACTTTCCCTTGTCGTTCATCGATAAAATTTTAGAGCGATTATCCGGCCATAGATTTTACTATTTTCTTGATGGTGTCTCGGGGTACTTTCAAATCCCCATCTCCCCCGAGGACCAGGATAAAACTACGTTTACTTGTCCATTCAGCACCTTCGCTTACCGAAGAATCCCGTTTGGATTATGCAATGTGTCAGCTACATTCCAACGATGTATTCTCGTTATCTTCGACAAATACATAGAAAGCATTATGGAAGTGTTTATGGATGATTTCTCCATGTTCGGCGATGCCTTTGATAGTTGCTTAGAAAACCTAGAAAAAGTCTTAAAAAATTCGAAAAACTAATCTTGCCCTAAATTGGGAAAATGTCATTTTATTGTAAGGTAAGGGTTAGTATTGGGTCATAAGATTTCTGTGAGAGGAATTAAAGTAGACATAGCGAAGATATAATTTATCGAGAAGCTGCCGCCGCCTACGAACGTCGAAGTTATAAGATGTTTCCTAGGACACGCTGGCTTCTACCACCGCTTCATAAAAGACTTCTCCAAAAATACCAAACCCCTTACTAAACTATTAGAAAAAGACGCCCCGTTTATTTTTGATGACCTTTTTCTATTTACCTTTAAATTAATAAAAGAAAAGTTAATTAATCCCCCTATTATGATAGCTCCTATGTGGGACCTTCCCTTTAAAATTATGTGTGATGCGAGTAGTTTTTCGGTGGGAGCCGTTTTAGGATAACGAATATCTAAAAACTTCCACCCCATCTATTTTGCAAGTAAAACACTTACATCCGAACAAGAGAATTATACCAAACCCGAGAATGAGCTCCTAGCTGTTGTTTTTGCTTTTGATAAATTCCGTCTTTATATTACGCTTTCCAAAATGATCGTTTTTACGGACCACTCGACCCTCAAGTATCTTCTTACTAAGACGGATGCCAAGCCCCGCTTGAATCGCTGGGTCTTACTCCACCAGGAGTTTGACTTAGAAATCCTTGATAAGCGAGGAGCCGAGAATTTGGCCACTGACCATCTCTCACGATTAGATTATCCATATATAGAAAAATTAGATGAAATTTTTTTTAATGATTTCTTCCCCGATGAGAGACAACTTTTAATTAACACATCCCCTCTCCTTGGTTTACATGCATAGATGACTATTTATGAGCTCGTGTCCTCCCAAAAGAGTTCCCCTCTTAGCAAAAGAAGAAATGCCTTTCTGTGTTGAAGAACTATTTTTGGGAGGACCCGCATCTTTTCCGAGTCTGTGCGGACCAAGTGATAATTAGATTTGTCTCTTTTGAAGAAGGATTAGATATTTTATAACATTTGCATGAAGCACTGACTGGTGGTCACTATCAAGCTGCACGCACCGCCCACAAAGTGCTTAGAGCAGGTTTTTAATGGCCTTTCCTGTTTAAAGACGCGCAAGCCTTTGTGAGTAGGTGTGATATTTGCCAATGGTAAGGAATTATTTCCAATTAAAATGAAATACCGCAAAATTATTTCCTTGAGTGCGAAGTTTTCGACCTCTGGGGAATTTATTTTGTTAGCCCTCTTCCTTCTAGCTTCGGAAATAAGTTTATTTTAGTTGTTGTAGATTATGTTTCACGATGGGCTGAAGCCCAAGCTCTTCCTACTAATGACGCCCGAGTTGTATTTACATTTTTGAAAAAAATTATTTTCTCGATTCGGTACGCCACGAGCCATCATTAGCGATAGGGGTTCAAATTTTTGTAATGCGTTGTTTTCAAATATTTCTATTAAATACGGCGTTATGCATAAGCTTTCAACTGCCTACCACCCCCAAGCTAATGGACAAGTTGAAGTAGTGAACAAAGATCTTAAAAGAATTTTAGAAATGATTGTTTCCACCTCAAGAAAAGATTGGTCAACAAAATTAGACGATGCTCTATGGGCCTACCATACATCATACAAAACCGCCATCGGTTGTACGCCCTATTGGTTAGTTTATGGAAAATTATGTCATTTACTTGTAGAATTATAACTCCGCATTTTGTGGGCCTTGCGGTTTCTAAATTTTGATCCCCACTCTCTCGGCTATTTTCCAAAATTTCAACTTAACGAACTCGACGAGTGGAGATCTTACGCATACAAAAATAACAAATTTTATAAAGAGCGAACATTGCATTTTAATGACAAGCACCTAAGGTACCCAAAAACCTTCAAGTCGGGCGACCAAGTTTTTTTAAATAATTCACGATTACATTTATTTCCAGGCAAGTTAAAATCACGATGGTCTGGGCCGTTTACTGTTAAAGAAGTTTTTCCGTATGGAATGATTTTAATTCCACACCCTGATAAGAGTGATTTCAAAGTGAATTGGCAGCGTCTTAAACTCTATTTTTCTGGTGATGATGATATCAGTCCAAAAAATATTATGTTTCTTCTGCACGAACTTTAACTAACTTAAGATTTTTTTATTTTTGTTAAAAACTTTAAATATTATTTTGGACAATAATCTTTTGGACAATACTATTTGTTTGCGTCGAGCTCAAGCGACATTTTAAACAAAGGGCGCTCTTGGGAGGCAACCCAAAATATTTTTTTTCTATTTTCTTTATTTTACACTTTTTTTCCCGGACGGCTCCGAAAATCTGAAGCTTCTGTGATCGCCTGCTCCAATGCTGTTGAATCCATCACGAAGTCCAAAGAAGAGGTGTCAAGAAGTTCCAAAGCGCAAGCATGGAGGAGCGGAATCAGTCAACATTCGCGACGCATAAATCCGGGGAAGTACCTATTTTTCAATTCTGTATATTCATTTCTATTTTAATTTCTTTCCCTCCTTCTCCTCCTATCTCCATTGAGGACAATGTCCATTTTAATCCTTGGGGAGCACTTCTTCTTTCTTAAAATAAAAAATTTTAATCTTAAAAATCCAAAAAAGTAATAGAGAATATTTCAAAAAAAAAAATTTGT
Source organism: Platanthera zijinensis (assembly GCA_039513925.1). Taxonomy (NCBI): domain Eukaryota; kingdom Viridiplantae; phylum Streptophyta; class Magnoliopsida; order Asparagales; family Orchidaceae; genus Platanthera; species Platanthera zijinensis. The sequence goes on along the minus strand of CM077095.1, from coordinate 91,667,681 downwards.
ATATATATTATTTGTTTTTTCTTTAAAAGTTTAAACGAATTTTGGTATTTCAATAGTACCTCTTGCTTTTTGTTTTGTTTTTCTCAATATTCCATATAATAACTTAGCAAATTATGATCTTTCTAATCGCACTTTTTAATTATGTTTGACAAGTAAAATGTTGGTCATGCTGTGTTTCTAATTCACGGTAGCATGTTAATGTGAAACATTTTTCAAAAACTCGCATTTTTATGGTTTTCGTCTTTATTTTCTTTACATTCTCAAAATCTTTTATCCACTTTTTTCCTTTTCGTTTTGGATAATTTTTGTAATGTCAACTTTTGATTAGCATAGTAGATGTGAATGATCAAAGTCGCTTATTATTTCTATTTTCAAGATAATTTCATTAGTTTTCATTTATTATCTAGGATTTTCTTTTTGAAATTTTTCAAAGCTTATGCTTTAAATAATTTTAAAACATGAAAAATGATTTAGGCCATTTTTGTTTTCATTTGAGCCTTCTTGCCAACCAAAATTTTTTTATCCCTAGTTAGCCGGTTTTGATCCTTTTTCTTATTTCAATTTATAGCTCCACTTATCATTTCATTTTCACCAAAGCTAAATTTTTCCAACCTATCTAATCATACTAATCTTTTGAGTTTCATAAAAAATTTTCATGATTATGATGAGGTTGATTTGTGTTATATTTGCAGAACTTTTTGAAAAAAGTATGCTCAAAATAATTGTTTTACTTTTGTTTGGGTAATTTCAAAATGAAAAGAAAAATTATTTATGGTCTTTGGTTTTGAAAAGAAAAAAAATTAAAAAAAAAGAAAGAATAGTTTATTTATGATGAAATTTTTGAAACTCTTTATTCTGGATTAGTGTGATTTTTAAGCCTTCTTATTTATCTTTAAATTCAACTCCTAATCATAATCCTAAACCAAATGTCTTGGTACAAATAAGCCCTTTTAATTAATGTTTTTTAATTTTATTTATTAGTTAAGTAAAGAAAAAAAAGTAGATTAGTGAAGTTTTGGATTTAAATTTAGATTTTTGTTATTTGATTGACATAATTATAATGTGTCTCTTGGATCTAGTAACAACTCAATGCATTTTTTTCATTTTGTTGCCTTGCTTAAATTTATTTATAGAATTTTGTTAAAATTTTGGATGATTTTTTTTCATTAGTAAAATTTATAAATTGTTAAACCATGCCTAAGTAACTATTTTAGATTTACGTTTACCTTCCCCCTACTTAGAATTTTGCATAGTACTTGTGTAAGCATAATTAAAACTTTTTAATTAGTCACTTTTTATGCTAGCTAGTTTTTATATCTTTGTTTGAGGAAAAGCAAAGCTTAAGCTTGGGGGAATATGATCGTACGTTTTGTAGTCTATACCTTTCGAGTATTTTCAAGTTTTTAATGCACAAATCATGTCTTGTAAGCTTATATGTTGACCTCCTTTTGTATATATTATTTCCACTAATGCATTTTATTCTATTTTCAGGTTTTCACGGCTTTCAGCCAATTTTGCTGTTACACGCCCCAGGGTCACGCCCTACCCGGGCGTGTACTTAGGGCGTGTAACCCCGATGGAATGAAGCTATCAGTCTGAAGTCAGGTTCCAAGAAAAGTCAGCATACAAGCCCTCCGCAATGCCCGTGTACCACCAAAATGGGCGTGTCTACGAGGCATGTCCCGCCAAGTCCCGATAAATCACTGCAGCGCTATTTTTCGAAGCTCCAAAGTCATGCCGAATCTAACACGCCCCTTTTTAAGGGCGTGTCCTATGGGAGTGTAACCCATCTACTGTTCCAGTCACATTCGGACTTAAATTTTAGCCAGTCACACCGCATCTAACATGCCTAGGTACACGCCCGACCCGGGCGTGTAAGGGGGGTGTGTACTCCCCGAAAAATTTCTATAAATAGAAAGCATCTCCAAGGGTTTTCAATCTAGATTTAAGGAAAGGAGGTGTTGCCATTTTAGAGTTGTTCATTTCTTAAGCTCTTCTCTCACTCCTTCTCATTTCAAGTCTTTATATTAATTAGTTTTCATGCAAGTCCTTATAGTGTTCTAGTACTTCTTTTTTATCGCACTTGTAATCTTCTTGAAAACTTCCCTTATAATATTTGTATGCCCTTATTATGACTCTTTTCATTAAGAAATAAAATAATTTGTTATTCTCTTTTCCTTCTGCTCGGTCTTAGTTTTCATATTCTTAATATGATTTTCATTTTCTACACCATGAGTAACTAAATCCTACTAGCAATCGATCTTGATGATCCGAGGTTGAGTTGATTAAGTTATGATGCTTTAGTTTACTTTCTCTTTTTAAGGTTTAGTCCTTCGATTTACTCTTGAATAATCATGTGTGGAATTATATCATCGATATATAATTTAAATCTAGGTTTTCACTCTTAGCTAGCTGAGAAACTCATAGTTTGAAGTGAACACTCAAGAGTAAAGAGAAGCACGCACCCCTTGAGAGTGGCAGACGTTAAATCTCTCGGATTGGAGTGAAATCTAATAGCGGGGTTCACAACTTAAGGCGAGATTTAGGCCTCCGAATATGAACGAGAGTTCAATCGGACCTTCCTAAACTTAGTTAGGCATGACTTCGAGAGAAGCGTGTTCAAGCTTTCGGAACCTCCACGGTCAAGGACCTTTAGCTTATTAAGATTAGGTTCGTTATCATATCTTTGATTAACTTATGCCGAGGTGATTCACGATCGAGTGCTGCCTCCTTTTCACCATTTCAACCTCTCTTTAATCGCAAGTAGTTGTCTTTACTAGTGCAAGTAATCTTCTTTTCATAATTGCAAGTAGTTTCCTTTCTTTATAAAATAGTTAACAAACCCTATAAGATTTTCCGATAAGATAATAGTTTTTCTTAGGATTAAAATTACTCAATAGTTCCCGAATTTTAATACGACACGTGTGTCCCCTCGCTACAATTAGATATGTATACTTTCCTTAATTGGATTGCTAGTTTGGTTTTATTTCCATAATGATCAGTGGAAATCAATCATCTATTTAATTTTCTTAGTATTGTAAGTTATGTTCAAAGTCACCATAATTATTTAAATTTTGCTTTGATTTAATGAAAGGGTCTAGTTAGTACTTGCAAGCGTAAGATTAGTCTCTTCCTCAGGGGAATAATCTCTTCTCATTTTATTACTTGATCTGATGTAAGCACTTGCATATTTTTTATACACTATTTTAGACGTATCAAGTTTTTGGTGTGGTTGTCGGTGAGGTGAAACTAATTTAGTGTTTTTTTTCTTATAATATAAACAAACTATGAGTATTTAGAGCTCAAGTTTTTTGTTTTTTTATTCCCGTTTACTTATTATTTATTTTAAAAAATATTTTTGACTATGTTAAGATATTGTAATACAAAATTATTACTATTAAATTTTGAAATTGAACGCACCTGCAGGCAAAATAAAAAAAAATTTAGAACTAATAATATTATTTATCCTACGATTGATAATAATGGTCAACAAGTTATTAATAACATCGAGGGTCAAGTAAAACCAAATGGCCAAGTGATCAAAATGATTGACAAGTAGCACCTCAAATGACATGTCATGATTATAATACGCCAGTTAGTGGAGGTTTGCACTTTAGTATAGCTCGACCTGCTATCGAAGCTAATAATTTTAAAATGGATTCCAAGATTATGGAATAAGTACAATATAATAAGTTTTGGGGTATAAACTGTGAAGATGCAATTTATCACTTAAAGACATTCATAAAAATATGTGATATGTGTAAGGTTAATGGTGTGTCGGAAGAATTATTCAATTAATATTATTTCCATTTTCTTTGGAGAGGAAAGTAAAAGACAGGCTAAATTCACTACCACATGAATTTATCACTACATGGGACCAATTGGTAGAAAAAATTTTAAATAAATATTTTCCACCTTCTTAGACGGCTAAGTTAATAAGAGACATAATAACTTTTGTTCAAATAAATTTGGAAACTCTTCGTGATGGTTGAGAGTATTTTAAGGAATTATTATGAAAATGTTTTCCTTATGGATTAGCCCACATCAGCAAGTATCTGCATTTTGTAATTGGTTTCAAATTGCAACAGTGATTTTAGTTGATGGAGCTATGGTAGGGTCTTTAATGAATAAATATCCTGGAGATTCTTTTTCTATTTTAAAAGATCTCACATCTAATAGTTATCATGCTTATAAAAGATTAGAAGTTTGCAATCCTATAGGAATCCATTAGGTAGATAAAATCACTTCTTTAGTTGCTCAAATGACATCACAATTTAATATGATAAATAAAAGGTTAGATTCTTTATCTACACCTACACCTAATGAACCACTCACAATTGAGCAAGTAATTTAAATTACTGAAGAAGCTAACAATATCGGTGGACAACAAAGACAAGCCTCAAATGTTGTTACAATTTATGACTACCATCTCGATTGGCGTAATCACCCTAATTTCTTATGGAAAAATAATACGGGTATGAATCCACCACTAATATTTAATCATAATCATAATTCTCATCAAAATCATCCTCCAACCAAACATGGCGATTCTATAAAATAAAGTGATGAATTCATAATAGAAATGTTTTATAAAAGTGATACTAGAATGGTTGGTCTGGAATCTTCTACCCATTCTTTAGAAACCATAATTGTTCAACTAGAAAATTATTTAAGTTTAAGACCAGTTGGATCATTGCCATAAAATACTACTCCTAATCCTATAAGAGATGATCAAACTAATCATTTCAAGTCAATCGCTTTAATGATTGGAGTTGAAATCTAAAGTGGAGATGGGCTATTAGAGAAAGTTAGAGAAGAGAATGAGAAAACCTTAAAAAATAATGAAAATGAAAAGGAAAATTTATTTGAAGAAAAGGAACCTGAGGTAGTAGAGGTAGAACATTAGTGTCTTAAAAATAAAGAGAATGTTTATTCTCCACCACCATTTCCATGTAGATTAGAAAAACAAAATTAGATAAACAATTCCAAATATTCATGGATATTTTGAAAAAGTAAACAATAAACATTCCATTTATTGAGGCACTAGAGCAGATACCTAGTTTTGTTAAGTTTATGCAAGATATTTTGTTAAAGAAGAACAAATTTGTAGATAAGAAAATAGAAGCCCAATTTGAACAATGCAGTGCAATTTTGCAAAATAAAAAACCACGTAAACTAAAAGATCCACGAAGCATTACTATACCTTGTTATATAGGGTTTAAATTTTTTGGGAGAGCATTATGTGATTTAGGTGTTATTATTAATTTAATGATATTATCTTTCTATAAGAATTTATTACTATGAGTGATCTCTTCAACATCGCTTACTCTTCAATTAGTTGATAGAACATTAGCATTTCCTAAGGGTATTATTGAGGATATATTAGTAAAGGTAGAAAATTTTATCTTTCCTGCTGACTTTGTTGTGTTAGATATGAAAGAATATAAGGATATACCCATCATTCTTAGAAGACCATTCCTAGCTATGAGAAGGACACTTATCGATGATCAAAAATGCAAATTAACAATGAGTGTAAATGATGAGAAAGTGACATTCAATATCCTTAAAGCTATTAAATTTCCTAATGATAAAGAAGAATGTCATTCCCTTGAAGAAATAAAAGTTTCTACCCAAAAAATTCATAAAGATGATGACATAGAGAAAAAACTTTTAACAATTTTAATTAATGTCGAGTGTTAAGATGATCTTGACATGGATGAATGTGAGAAAGCTTTTGATACATATGAGAAGTTCCCGACCTTTAAGAAATTTGAAACATTAAATAGGCAAAGTGACAACTACAAGAAAAGTGGGTTTTAGTGACCAAATTTTAGTGACAAAATATATTTTGTCACCAAAGGCATGACTTTAGTGACAAAAATAAGTTTGGTCAGTAAAGATTTCATCTTTAGTGACAAAAGTAATCTCGATCACTAAAGAGACGTCTTTAGTGAAAAAATTAACGTCCGGTCACTAAAGACACGACTATAGTGACAAAATTAATGTTCGGTCACTAAATGTATGTTTTCAGTTACAGTGATTTTGTGAATAAATATATTTCATCACTAAATGCGTGTTTTTTGTTGCACAATATAAATTTGTCACTATAACTCTTTTTAATGGAAAAAAAGCTTTTTGTAACAAAATAATTGACTTAGTAATCAAAATAATTATAGACAAAATATGTATTTATCCAACTTTATTAGAAAGTTGCCATCTCTATAATTATTTATATAATATTACTATACAATTTGACTTTCATTTTCGAAAGCACAAAATTTTTACTTTGTCGCAATTTAGGTTAGGGATGAACAACTCCATCGACGAGCCGATGAAGGATTCATCGACGTACTAGGTGCACAATCACGAGGCCCGTCTCTACACGCCATCATCTTTGAGGTCACGACATCTGATTTTAGTCAACCATGAGTTTGCCAAGAGAGATCTTTCATAGAAAGATTGATGCTATATAAATAGAATTTCCGGGGGCAAGATGGTGAGGAGGTGGACAAAGATGCAGCCTACAAAAGAGGATGAAGTCTTATTTTCGTGGAGCCTGACTGTATCTGGGAGTAGTGGGCACTCACCATGATTTTGCCTTTTGAGCTGGAGTTGTGCACTTATGAGATCAAATTTTGTGCTTTTTAACTTACACCATTAATATTCACGAATCCTTGTTCCGGCCGATCAAATTTTGCGCAACTTATGAGATCTGTTGGTACCCTAGTTTTGATTTGAGTTTAGTCCTCTCCTTTGTGCTCCTTGACCCAAGAAATACTTATGGTCAATGGTTAGGAGTCTAGCTGTAGAGTCCTCACTTTTCCAGATTGAGAATTTGGTTAAGTAAGTTTTTCGTTCGACGATAGTCGAACGCCGCTCGACTATCGTCTATCGTCTGATCGACGATCGTCTATCAGTTGGTCGACGCTTTGTCTGCGTTGATAGTTCGACTATCTGTTGATAGATCGACTATCTGTTTTGCGTTGATAGTTCGACTATCTGTTGATAGTTCGACTATCTGCTTGGCGAGGTAGTTCGACTATCTGTTCTGATAGATCGACTATCTGATAGTTCGACTATCTGTTGATAGGTCGACTATCTGTTCCGCCTTGATAGTTCGACTATCTGTTGATAGATCGACTATCTGTTTCATCTTGATAGTTCGACTATCTATTGATAGTTCGACTATCTGTTGCCTTTGATAGTTCGACTATCTGTCCTGATAGGTCGACTATCTGATAGTTCGACTATCTGCTGATAGATCGACTATCTAGTTTGTTTTGATAGTTCGACTATCTTTTGATAGATCGACTATTTGTTTTCTGAGGTAGGTCGACTATCTGCTTGATAGGTCGACTATCTCTGTGCGCTTGATAGTTCGACTATCTGTCCTTGATAGATCGACTATCTGATAGTTCGACTATCTGTTCTGATAGCTCGACTATCTGCCGGGGTAGTTCGACTATCTTCTTCGATAGGTCGACTATCTGGATCGTTCGACTATCTGCCCGATAGTTCGACGATCTCCGTGCGTCGTTCGACGATCTTCGAAGGTCGTTCGACGTTTTCTGTCTGCCTTTGTATTTTGTATTTATTTATTATATTTAATTAATTAATACATTTTCTGGCACAGTATTTTAAGCTGTATGATAACATAACCAGGCAATATTTGCTCCATCTCTTTTGCCTGAGTCAAATCTTTTTAAGATAAAGTTGTTTGTCTTATTAGCTGTAATTTTAATTTACTTTATCTATTGTCAGCCCTTTATAGCCGTTAGACTGAAAAGTCTTCTTTTGCTATAAAGAGATTATTTCTGATGTGACTTTATTTAGTCCTTCTGTTATCTGATTTAAGCCTGCAGCTTCTTAGAAAGAGGTTTATTCCTTTTATAGAATGTTTTGCTGCAGAGATATTTCTGTCTTCTTGATATTTACAGCCCAGGTCTCAAGGCTCAGAAGAAGACAAATAATTCAAATGGAAGAGAGCCGTTGCTTGCTGATGATTATATAAAGAACCCTTTGAAGAAGGATTCAAGCTAGTTAACAGAAGCTAATAGCTAACCAGTGTTACACATTCTCAAGCTCTCAAGCCTTCATCTAGTTCAAGCTTCCTGCTCTCAGCAATCTCCATCTAACTGAGAAGTGTTAAGATCTTCATCTCTTCTTCACCTGAGTTCTCCTGCTTTCAGGAAGTTCAACTCAGAGTTCCTTTGAAGAAGAAGAAGAAGAAGAAGATAGCTGCTTGAAGAACTTTGATTTTATTATTTACTTTCTTCCTGTAGCTCTTTCCTTCAGAACTTTCTGAAGAGTTTCTCTGCACTGAAGCAAGACTTCACCTGGACATTCTTGAGCCAGGGGGAGCCTTGATTCTTTAGAGCATTCTAGCTCAGTGCAAGTTTTTGTGCTTCTCTAATCTATTGTAAAATAGAGAAGACATCTTAACCTTCTTCCCCCTCCTGTACAGGGTTATTACTCCCTTCAAAAGTATCCCTTGGTGGTAGGGCACCTGATCAAAAACCTGTGCTTGGTTTTTAGACACCTGATCAAAAGTCTAAAGGGTTTCTGGATCTACCTGAAACAGATCCTGTTGGTGGCAGGGCACCTGATCAAAAACCTGAGTGGATTCCTACTGTGTGGGTAGAAGAGTGGACGTACCCAAGTTGTTTGGGGAACCACTATAAATTTCCTTGTGTTGTCTGGATTCCTTTGTTTAATTCCTGCATTGTGGCTGTGATTAGATATAACTTGGTTGCTAGTTGCTGATTAGGTTTTCCAAGCTTAACTGTAATTACAGTTAGCTTGTGTTTGTACACATCACTTGTGTTAGGCTTTAAGGTTAAATTAATATCTATAATCTTTTCATTCCGCACTTCACTCCAAGGGAGTTGGGTAGACTATTAAGTTTTGTCTGTGCAAAATTTGATAACTCTATTCACCCCCCCCCCCTCTAGAGTAGTATCTATCCCTTCACTTTCAATTGGTATCAGAGGGAGGTTATCTGACTGTATAGGCTAACACCTAAGTCACAAGATCCTGATAGATACCAAGAGCTTATAGATATTCACTATCATGGCCCAGTCTAAGGATTATTCTAGCACCAGACCTCCAGCATGCAACTTAGCAAAGTTTGGCATCTGGAAGGCAAGGATTAAATTATATATGAACTCTATTGATGAAAGCATTTTTGCTTCTATTTTGTCAGGTCCCCCAAGAGCACCTGCTGCTGCCACTGCCTCATCATCTGATATGAGTGCAGTGCCTCCTCCAGACTATAATGATGAATACAAGAAGGCCAAAATTGCAGATGCCAAGGCAATGAACATACTGGCTCAGACAATGTCTGATGAGGTGTTCCAGAAGGTGGCTGACTGCTCCTCAGCAAAGGCCATGTGGGACACACTGAACCAGATTGTAGCTGGTTCAGCTGATGAAAGGAAGGACAGAAGGTCCAACCTTATCTCACAGTATGAGAACTTCAAGAAAACTGATGCTGAATCAGTTGAAGCTATGTACACCAGGCTCAGCTCAATCATCAATGAGCTGAGGACCCTGGACAAGGACATATCATTGACAGAGGTCAATGATAAGATTCTTATGTGCTTCCCTAGCACATGGGATCTAAGAATCTGGCCCATCAAGGAAGCCAGAAGTACTAATGAGATCTCAACTGAAGCTCTCCTCGGCAAGCTCAAGTCTTTTGAGCAAGTGCTGAAGACCAGAGAAGCAGAAGCTGAAGCCAGACCCCCACTCCAACAAGAAAAGAGCAATCTCTAGCTCTTAAGGCTGCAGATGTGTCTGAAGGCAGCCAATCTAATGAGGAACTTATGGCATTGTTTGCCAAAAGATTTCTCAAGATGGGAAGAAAGGAGTTCAGAAAGAAGTCTTCACGCTATGAAGACAAACCAAGGTATGATCGATCTCCTGCTAAAGAAATCATTTGTTATGGTTGCAGGAAGCCTGGACATATTTTGCCAGAATGTCCAGAGGAGAAAAACAAAGAAAAGAGAAAAGAAAAAGAACAACACAGGAAGCACTCCAAGCCATCCTCCCACAAAAACAAGAAGAAGGAGAGAGGTTTCATTGCTGAAACCTGGAGTGATTCTGATGAAGAATCCTCCTCATCAAGCTCCAGTGAAGATGAGGAAGAGAAGAAGGCAAAAGAAGTTTGCCTAATGGCAATAGATGCCTGCAGCAACCACTCTGCTGCAGAGAGTTCTGATTCTGATGAAGAGATGCCTACTGAAGATGAGGTACTTTCTTCTTATGATTTTACTTCAGAAGAATTTAAGTTAGAATTTAAATCTTTATGTTTAGATTTAATTAGCTCAGAAAAGGAAATAAAAGAACTTAGAAATAGGTTAGCTGACTCAGAATCTATAGCCTCTGAAAATATTAGGTTAAAGGAAGAACTCACTACTTGTAGTGAAGAAATTAAATTTCTTAAAATAGAGTTAGCTAAGTCTAAGAGATTAGAAGAATCCCTTAATGGTAGAAGCCTTAAGCTGTTAGAAATTACCAGCATGACTAACACTAGGTCAGGTAATGATAAACTAGGCTTAGGAGCTTCTCCCAGTGAACCCCCAGTCCTTCTTAAAAATAATCTTTCAACTCCAGTGAACTTCATTTCAGCTAGTGGAAAGAAGAACACTGAGCAAGTAAATCTGGTAAATAAAACCTTAAATAAAGCTAAGAGAGAAAAGAGAAAGAAGTTTTTCAAAGAAATGCAAAGAGCGTCGAACGCCGCTCGACGATCGAATGCTCCATGGTCGAACGAAGCTCGACGATCTGAGCGCCCATCGTCGAACGTCGATCGACGATTTCAATATGATTTTCAAAATCATAATCAATTCCATAGAAACCTAAATGAGAATAGAAACCCTAGGTTTGTTGACCCATCATCAGCATGGAGAATCCCACCTAGGAGATCTCACCCACTAGGTTATCACCCTCAGCCTGCATTCTCTTATATTTCCAGTTTTTCTTATGTGAAAAACAAGGGACCCAAGGTTACCTGGGTCCACTCTGTCTAAATAATTGTCTTGCAGGTGAAGGCCTATCCAATCACTCAAAATAAGTGGTATTTGGATAGTGGATGCTCTAAGCATATGACAGGAAATAAAGATCTACTGTCAAAGTTCAAAGCTAAGCTTGGCCCAAAGGTTATCTTTGGAGACTCCAGCTGTGGTCAGACAGAAGGCTATGGCAAGATCAAAATTGGAGCAGTTACTTTCAAGAGAGTTGCTTATGTCAATGGACTGAAGCATAATCTGATTTCAGTCAGCCAGCTATGTGATGTTGGCTACCAGGTTTCATTTTCTAATTTCTCTTGCAATATTACTTTAAATAATAATGTTGTTTTAGTAGGTATTAGAATAGGTAACATTTATTTAGTAGATTTTAATTCATCTCACTCTGAAATCTGCCTGTTTAATGAAGTAACTCTTAATAATAATTCCCTATGGCATAAAAGGCTTAGTCATGTAAACCTTAAAAATATATCTAGGTTATCTAAGCACAACCTTGTTAGAGGTTTACCTTCTTGCCCCTACAAGAAGGAGAGCCTATGCAAGGCTTGTCAGCTAGGCAAGCAAACCAAGAATTCATTTAAATCTGTAAATAAAAGTGATTCTCCTAGAATCCTGTATTTATTACATTTGGACCTTTTTGGCCCAATAAATGTACAGAGTTTAGGAGGGAAGTATTACACATTAGTAATTGTAGATGACTTCTCTAGGTTCAGTTGGGTTTTCTTTTTGAGAACTAAGTCTGATAACTTCAAAGCCCTTACAGACTTTCTACTTTGTGTGCAGACTGAGTACTCTACTCATGTGGCCTTGATCAGAAGTGATCATGGTACTGAGTTTGACTCTCTTCTCATGCAAGAATTCTGTGAGAGAGAAGGTATCAAACATAGCTTCTCAGCTCCTAGAACTCCCCAACAAAATGGGGTAGTTGAAAGGAAGAATAGAACACTAATTGAAGCTGCTAGTACATTGTTGGCAGATGCTAACATGCCTCTATCCTATTGGGCAGAAGCTGTTAGTACAGCCAACTATGTCTTGAATAGAAGTTTGATACACAAACTTAAGTGTAAAACTCCTTATGAGTTGCTTAAAGGAAAGAAACCAAAAATTAATTACTTTAGAATTTTTGGCTGTACTGTTTATATTCATAATAATAATAAAGAATATATTAGAAAATTTGAAGCAAAAGCTTCAATGGGAATTATGCTTGGATATTCCCAAGTAAGCAAAGCTTATAGGGTTTATAACAAGTCTACCTGTAAGATAGAAGAATCTGTGCATGTGACTTTTGATGAGTCTCAGATGTTTTACAAGGAGAAGGAAAATTCTCCTTCCTCCAGTTCTTTGCAGGTACCTGATGCCCCTCAAGAAATTCTTCAACTATCAACTCTTCAGATCACTGAATCAGACAGTGATGAAGACTTTGCTGAAGCTGTTGAAGCTGTTGTTGTACCACCAACAGTAGATCAAATTCCTCCTGAGGAATTAATCCCAACTGTTGCTGAAGATCACATCCCACCTGCTGATATTGTCACACTTAGAGATCACCCCACATCTCAAGTGATTGGAGACATATCAGCTGGTGTGCAAACAAGACACCAATTAAGACAGGATGTGATGCATGCTTGTTTCCTCTCACAGGTTGAGCCCTCTCACCTTTAAAGATGCAGAGCTAGATCCCCACTGGATCATTGCCATGCAAGAGGAGCTCAATCAGTTTGAGAGATGTAAAGTTTGGACTTTGGTTCCAAGACCTAAAGGCCAACTGATCATAGGCACCAAGTGGGTGTATAGAAACAAGTTAGATGCAAATGGAATTATAGTAAGGAATAAAGCTAGGCTTGTAGCTCAGGGCTACAGACAGGAGGAAGGTATAGACTATGACCAAACCTTTGCTCCTGTTGCAAGGCTAGAAGCAATAAGGATCTTCTTGGCCTATGCAGCCTTCATGAAGTTTAAGGTGTTCCAAATGGATGTCAAAAGTGCATTCCTAAATGGTGAGCTTAAGGAAGAGGTGTTTGTTGAACAACCACCAGGGTTTGTTTCTTCAACTCAGCCTTCTCATGTTTTTAAGTTGCAGAAAGCTCTTTATGGACTAAAGCAAGCTCCTAGGGCCTGGTATGAGACCTTAGCTAGTTTCCTGTTAGAGCACAACTTTACTAGGGGAGTAGTTGATAGAACCCTTTTCGTCAAGCATCACAAGGACACAATCCTGTTAGTTCAGGTGTATGTAGATGATATTATTTTTGGCTCCACTGATCCCAAACTTTGCAAAAGGTTCTCTGACCTGATGCACTCTAAGTTTGAGATGAGTAGCATGGGTGTGCTGTCTTACTTTCTTGGTCTCCAAGTTAAGCAAGATGCTGATGGTATCTTCATCTCCCAATCCAAATATGCCAAGGAATTGGTAAAGAAATTTGGGATGGCTGATGCTTCAGCAATGCCTACACCCATGGCTACTAATGTAGTTATTGATTCTGATGATCACGGCAAGCCAGTTGATCAAAAGAATTATAGGGCCATTGTTGGTTCCCTATTATATCTAACTGCAAGTAGGCCAGATATAATGTTTGCTACATGCCTTTGTGCTAGATTCCAGGTCAACCCCAAGGAATCTCATCTGATTCTTCTAAAGAGAATCCTGAGATACCTGAAAGGATGTCCAGATCTAGGACTTTGGTACCCAGCTGAGTCAGAGTTTGAATTAATTGGATATTCTGATTCTGATTATGCTGGCTGCAGAGTTGACAGGAAGAGCACCTCAGGAACTTGCCAGTTCCTGGGAGAGAGATTGGTCTCTTGGTTCTGTAAGAAGCAGGCTTCTGTCTCAACTTCAACTGCAGAGGCTGAATACATAGCAGCTGCCAGTTGTTGTTCACAGATCCTGTGGATTCAAAACCAGCTTGTGGATTATGGTTACTCACACAAGAACACCAAGATCATGTGTGATAGTACCAGTGCCATTTCTATTGCACAAAATCCAGTGCACCACTCTAGAACCAAGCACATTGAGATTAGGCACCATTTCCTGAGAGATTGTGTGGAAAAGAACAAGATCTGTCTTGAGTTCATATCCACTGAGTTTCAGAGAGGTGATATATTCACCAAGCCTTTAGATGAACAGAAGCATCTGTTCTTTTTAGTTCAACTAGGCATGATTAATGGACGAGACTAAGTGTGACTATATCTGCCTATGTTGAAATCTGCTTGAAGATCGTCGAACGATGATCGAAGATCGTCGAACGGATTAAGCCTATCGTCGACCTCGGGTTAATGATAGCTTATCTGTTTGAAGATCGTCGATCGACGTTCGACCATCGTCGAACAGGTTGAGCTCATCGTCGATCTCTGAACGACGACAGTTTGTTGCTTGAGAAGCCAGAAATAGCCGAACGATGGTTTGACTACTCTGCTTCTGAGCCGATCGTCGAACGGCCGTTCGACTATCGGTTCAAGTATCTTTTTAATAGATCGACTATTTCCGGTCCAATATAAAGCCGATAGTCGACCTAGGTTAAAAGATCTTGTGTCTTATCGTCGACGGAGCGTGCCCTTTCGCATTCTGCTTTCCCGCTTGCGATTTTCCGGGCGTTTCGTCTTCTTCGTTCTCTGCAGCTTTCTCGTGCTTTCTCCGGCGAATCCATGGCGGTCCCTCCAGCAGTTTTAGCCGTCGTGAAGTTTGATGCAGGATTCAGCGTGGATTTCGATGCTTTCAGCAGTTGCGATGCAGGAATAGTAGAAGTTCTACAGCTTTGCAGGGATCAGGGATTAGAGAAGTTGATGTCTGAAAGGATTAAGATCAACATTCCAGAAATCAAAGAATGGGCTTTCATGTCGTCTTCCACAGACGAATCGATGATCGGTACCATCGGCGGAGAAGAGGTAATCCTGACTCCGGCCGTTTTATCTGATGTTTTTGAATTAGTTATTGGTGATGAGGATTATGAGCAAGACGCTCAGGAATTTGGAAGAATGCTGGTTGAGCTGGGACATGCTGAGGGCATTCCCACGAAGCTGCTCAAAGTGAATTTTCCTTTCAAGATCAAGTTTTTCGCTGAGTTAGTAGGAAAAGTGCTCCTGGGTAAGCACTCTGCCCACGACAATATAACAAGGCAGCAATTCGCACTCATGTGTGCAATTGTTAATCGAAAAAGGATCGATTGGGCAGCAGTTGTATTTGATTTAATCAGGAAAAAGACTGGTAAGAAGGAAGTCACCCTGGGAAGGGTCATTGGAATCTTCCTTAAGGAGAAATACCCCCAGCTGCTAAGTTCAACTGCAACAACAATCAATGCGAGCAAGAAGATGGACCCCAACTTGTTCTCTAAGTGGAAGAGAACGTTTGTGAAACCTGCTCCAGCAACATCTGAGGACACAAGGACTGAATCAGTCGCTCCTCACCATGTTGAAGCTGGCTCAGCTCTTCCTTCCTCCTCCTCTGCTTTGCCGTCTGCCTCAGTTGAAGTACCATCAACTTCAGCTGAGGTACGACCTTCTTCCTCTGCTGCTCCTGAAACAACTACGGTTGTTCCTCTTTCCCCTCCAGCTTCTCCTCTACCTGCTCATCTGGCTAGGATATCTGCTCCTAGCTTTGATTTGTTAGGATCAGAGAGAATTCCCACTCCTCCTATATCTCCCGCTCATTCCCCAATTCATTCCCCAATAAACTCACCTGCTCCATCTCCTGCTCGATCCCCTGTCCACACCATTTCTCATCCCAGCACCACTACCATATCTGCTGCAGCTCCATCCACCTCACATCCTTCATCTATTGAGATCTCTCCTGAGCTTATCTCCCGCATTGTGGAGCTGATTACCCCATCAATCAAAACCATGATTGAAGAGGCAATCGCTCCCCTTGCTGCCTCCATTGATCTCTTATCTGCCTCCATCAAATCCCTTTCAAAATCAGCTGAGCCATCTTCCTCAAGGGGCCTGGTTTCAGTATCCACTGAAATCAGGCAGGGGGAGATGTTCAATGAAGATGCCTCAGACCATCCTGCCTCCCCTCCAGCTATAAAAGATTCAGTCATGTCTGCCCAGGAAGAATCTGCTGAGGAAGAAATAGTTCCAGATGTTGTCATGACTGCCCAGGAAGTGATAGATCCAGCTGAGAAAGAGATAGATCCAGCTGAGGAAGAAATAGCTCCAGCCCAGGAAGAAATAGCTCCTGCTGAGAAAGTTATAGCTCCAGTTTTGTCTGAGAAGGAAATAGCAGATGGAATCCTACTATCTGAGATTGCAGTTAAAGTCTGCTTAGAAGATCTTACCACTCCTATGATTGCTAGATTCCTAGAAGGAATTATAACTTCATATCTGAATGAATCATGGGAGATGGTTAAGTATGAAGGTAACTCTTTCATTCGTTTTGTTGATGAGTCGATTAATTTGATAGTTTGTGAATACCTTGAGGGAATGATTATCGCTTATTTAGCAGATATGTATTCATAATTTTACAGATATTATTAAAGAAGATCTAGCTACTCAGATTGTAGCAGTTGTTTGTGAAGCTGATCCAAGCATTTCTGATACTCAAGTAGATCCTGAATTAGAATTCTTTTTAGATAATAAAGGAGATGAGTCTGAGAAAGATGAAGTCAAAGTTGACTCTGTTCTGAGTTTGGAAGAAGCTCAAGCAAGAGCAGCCTGGGATTTAAGAGTTCAATCTTTAAAAGAAAAAGAGAAAGATTTGCAAATTGAAAAGTCAACCATCTGGGATGACTCTCCAGGGTTGGACTTAGATTCCCTTCTGGCTCTGGATGCCATGGAAGAGGAAAGGGAGAAATCTGCTTCAAAGCTTAGAGAAAAGGCTGTTTCAGAAGCCTATGATCCTTATGAAAATCCTCCCTCATCTCATTCTGATGATGATGATGATTCTGATGTTTCTGAGAAGTCAAAGAGAAAGAAAGCTGCCTCAAAGAAAAGAAAAGCTGCTCCTCCTCCACCTCCCAGTAAGGATAATGATATTCCCTATTACATTTTGAAGGGCATTGACCCTAAATCCAAGGATTTTCAGCACTGGATGAGGTTTTCAAAGAATCAGCAAAAAGAAAGAAAAAGGACCAAGAGGTATGATAGTCCTGTCTCAAGATGGACTCCCAGAGGTCCTCCTCCTCCTCCAGGTGCAGGAGCCTCTGGGAACCTATCAGCTTATCCTGCTGCTTCCTCTGGAAGATCTGCGTCGTTTCAGCCCCAGCCAAGACAAGGTTATCAAAGCTCTCAAGGCAAATCATTTTCTGGTTCTCAAAGACAAATGAAGGAGACTGTGGTTCAAAGACCAACCTTTTCCCCACCTCCTTCTCCAAAGAAGAGAATTACATCTCCAACACCAGTTCAGACTGAGGAAATTGTTTCTAAAGGTAAATAGTTCACTTTACTTTAAAATATCTAGCAAGAACCTCTCTGCTAAGTCTGCTTCTAATGTCTTATCTAGTTATTCAAGATAAAATAGCTGATGCTGCTTCTCCTGAGCCTGTGTATGAAAATCCTGAGCTCGATCCTAACTTTAGGATGGCTCGCTTTCAAGAGCTAGTTGGAGCAGCCCAAATAAGAAAAGCAAGAGCCGAAGGTAAAGATACGACTGGTCTTACTACCATGTCAGCTTACAGAAAGAAAGAATTTGAAAAGTTCCAGGTCAATCCTGAGATTTTTGATCCATCAAAGTACATGGAAAAGCATCCTGAAGCTGTAGTCCCAAGAGCTACAGAGCTGAATATCATTGGTGCGCAGGACCTGAAAATGTCAAAGAAAGAATCAGATGACCCTCTAAGAAAAATTTCTTTTGTTTCTAGTTCTTCTGATCCTTTACCAGACTCTAAAGATTCTTAATAGTTTGATTAACTGCTGTGCTATATGTGTTTATCTGTTTGATAATCTGCTAGTTAATTCTTAAATCTTTCCTGTATTATTTTATTGCTCTTTAGCTAGCTTTATGTTTTAGATGTTGAGAGACTTAACTCAAATAGGGGGAGATTGTTGGTACCCTAGTTTTGATTTGAGTTTAGTCCTCTCCTTTGTGCTCCTTGACCCAAGAAATACTTATGGTCAATGGTTAGGAGTCTAGCTGTAGAGTCCTCACTTTTCCAGATTGAGAATTTGGTTAAGTAAGTTTTTCGTTCGACGATAGTCGAACGCCGCTCGACTATCGTCTATCGGCTGATCGACGATCGTCTATCAGTTGGTCGACGCTTTGTCTGCGTTGATAGTTCGACTATCTGTTGATAGATCGACTATCTGTTTTGCGTTGATAGTTCGACTATCTGTTGATAGTTCGACTATCTGCTTGGCGAGGTAGTTCGACTATCTGTTCTGATAGATCGACTATCTGATAGTTCGACTATCTGTTGATAGGTCGACTATCTGTTCCGCCTTGATAGTTCGACTATCTGTTGATAGATCGACTATCTGTTTCGTCTTGATAGTTCGACTATCTGTTGATAGTTCGACTATCTGTTGCCTTTGATAGTTCGACTATCTGTCCTGATAGGTCGACTATCTGATAGTTCGACTATCTGCTGATAGATCGACTATCTAGTTTGTTTTGATAGTTCGACTATCTTTTGATAGATCGACTATTTGTTTTCTGAGGTAGGTCGACTATCTGCTTGATAGGTCGACTATCTCTGTGCGCTTGATAGTTCGACTATCTGTCCTTGATAGATCGACTATCTGATAGTTCGACTATCTGTTCTGATAGCTCGACTATCTGCCGGGGTAGTTCGACTATCTTCTTCGATAGGTCGACTATCTGGATCGTTCGACTATCTGCCCGATAGTTCGACGATCTCCGTGCGTCGTTCGACGATCTTCGAAGGTCGTTCGACGTTTTCTGTCTGCATTTGTATTTTGTATTTATTTATTATATTTAATTAATTAATACATTTTCTGGCACAGTATTTTAAGCTGTATGATAACATAACCAGGCAATATTTGCTCCATCTCTTTTTGCCTGAGTCAAATATTTTTAAGATAAAGTTGTTTGTCTTATTAGCTGTCATTTTAATTTACTTTATCTATTGTCAGCCCTTTATAGCCGTTAGACTGAAAAGTCTTCTTTTGCTATAAAGAGATTATTTCTGATGTGACTTTATTTAGTCCTTCTGTTATCTGATTTAAGCCTGCAGCTTCTTGGAAAGAGGTTTATTCCTTTTATAGAATGTTTTGCTGCAGAGATATTTCTGTCTTCTTGATATTTACAGCCCAGGTCTCAAGGCTCAGAAGAAGACAAATAATTCAAATGGAAGAGAGCCGTTGCTTGCTGATGATTATATAAAGAACCCTTTGAAGAAGGATTCAAGCTAGTTAACAGAAGCTAATAGCTAACCAGTGTTACACATTCTCAAGCTCTCAAGCCTTCATCTAGTTCAAGCTTCCTGCTCTCAGCAATCTCCATCTAACTGAGAAGTGTTAAGATCTTCATCTCTTCTTCACCTGAGTTCTCCTGCTTTCAGGAAGTTCAACTCAGAGTTCCTTTGAAGAAGAAAAAGAAGAAGAAGATAGCTGCTTGAAGAACTTTGATTTTATTATTTACTTTCTTCCTGTAGCTCTTTCCTTCAGAACTTTCTGAAGAGTTACTCTGCACTGAAGCAAGACTTCACTTGGACATTCTTGAGCCAGGGGGAGCCTTGATTCTTTAGAGCATTCTAGCTCAGTGCAAGTTTTTGTGCTTCTCTAATCTATTGTAAAATAGAGAAGACATCTTAACCTTCTTCCCCCTCCTGTACAGGGTTATTACTCCCTTCAAAAGTATCCCTTGGTGGCAGGGCACCTGATCAAAAACCTGTGCTTGGTTTTTAGACACCTGATCAAAAGTCTAAAGGGTTTCTGGATCTACCTGAAACAGATCCTGTTGGTGGCAGGGCACCTGATCAAAAACCTGAGTGGATTCCTACCGTGTGGGTAGAAGAGTGGACGTACCCAAGTTGTTTGGGGAACCACTATAAATTTCCTTGTGTCGTCTGGATTCCTTTGTTTAATTCCTGCATTGTGGCTGTGATTAGATATAACTAGGTTGCTAGTTGCTGATTAGGTTTTTCCAAGCTTAACTGTAATTACAGTTAGCTTGTGTTTGTACACATCACTTGTGTTAGGCTTTAAGGTTAAATTAATATCTATAATCTTTTCATTCCGCACTTCACTCCAAGGGAGTTGGGTAGACTATTAAGTTTTGTCTGTGCAAAATTTGATAACTCTATTCACCCCCCCTCTAGAGTAGTATCTATCCCTTCACTTTCAAGATCCATGATCTCAGTAATTTCCATTTACATTAGATCCGTAATTCTCTTGACCTAACCCGCATTGGAACAAAACCACTGCATCATCCAAACGAACCACGCAGAAAAGCCTCATAACCCATTTCATTTCCGCTCAGAAGACATTCGCAACTCCCGCGCATCCACTTTGCCTCCCCAACACTGACGGCACACCTATCGAAACTCATCGACTCTAGCCACCACTCGAAACCCTCGCCGCTGCCCCTCCTCCTCCACTGCACCCACCACTATCGCTCCTTTTATAGGAAACCATAGCACCTTGCACCTCGCTCGCGCCTCTCCTGCATCCGTCGACCACCACTCGAAGCACACTTCACTCTTCTTCTGTCAGCCACCACTCAAAGCCCTCGTCGTTCTTCTTCCAGTTCCAAGTTTTTCACTATCATACAAAATTTGGGCATTTTTTCATTCACTGCTACCCTATCTTGAATGTAATTCATTAATTACTATTATATTAATAGTATTTAACTTCCAAGTAATTACTATCATTTATCTGAAGTAATCATTAAGTAATAATTACAAACTTTATAATTCTTTAAATGACTATTGGCAGTTTGGGTAGCAGTAATATTAAACAATCTGTTAGGTCCATCGCAATACCACTAAATAGTTACCAGATAATTCTGTGCAAACTACAAATTAATTATTATTGTTAAATCCTAGTAGAATATTATCTCGTAGTAATTATGCAGACCTATTGTTATAGATAATTAACTCCATCTCCTCATCCTGTAATGACTGCATCTACCAAATTCACTCGTTTATAAAGTTTTAGTTTGATCCGCTTTGTTGTAATTTATTAATTATCTGCCGCTCATCTTCCTACTACAAATCTTCAGTTCCTCCTCTACTAACAATAATATCAATATGTTAGAATGTTTTAGAAGATCAACTAACATCCTATATATCAAAGGAATTCATATATAACATAGGAAAAATTTAAAGAACACGTTTAACTATTACATAATTTCAATGTGAGAAGAAAATAGTAAACCCATACAATACAATGATAAGAGAAAAGAGGGAAATCTGTAAATAAAATACAACATGAAAACCCCAATGTTGCAGCAGCCCACCCTTGATGGAATTTTTAGTTAAGAACACCATAATATTAATTTGGATGTAGAAATAAATAAATATCTATAGTTAACAACAACATCCACATTTGAATTTGAAAAAATATAAACCATTTATGCACATGAAAAAAGCCGATGATCATTTATTTAAATGTTATTTGATAATTTCATTCTTTATATGATGTCGTAGGAAAAATTCATATAACCATAGAAAGATGGGAGAAAATGAGCACTTCAAAATGTTTAAGGGCGATTCAACATGATTTGATCTTATATTTTTTTGTTCTTTATTGGTTATTTAATGTTTACATGTTAATTTCTTGAAATTTATTTTTGTTTAAGCAATTTTATTTCTTTATTTATTGATGTATAGTTCAATGTATAAAAGTTGGATGGATATCAGTGATCGACGACAACCTTTATACATCAAAGGAGTGAATTCTTTTCTTGATTTTGCTTTCACTCATTCTACTAGAGGAAACACAATTCGTTTCCCTTAATATAGATGTAGAAATAATAATTTCCACAATCGAGAGATTGTGTTTGTTCATCTTATTCTTAATGGAATTATAAAGACATATAGATGGTGGTCAAGTCATGGAGTGGATTATTACAATATTAACCCAACTGTTGAGAGCAATGATGAAGTTTTTAGACAGGATGAAGAAGAGATTTCAGAGCATGATGATATGCATGAACTCCTACTTGATTTTAATTCTGTTTTTAACAACATGAATGAGATCGAAGAAGAACTATATCATGAGAAGCTCAATGAAACAGCAAGAAAATTTTATGATTTGTTAAATGATATTGAACAAGAATTATATCCAGGCTACAAAGAATTTTAAAAATTTCAATTTATGGTTACTTTACTTGCACTCAAATCTGATTACGGATGGACTGACCAATCTTTTACTGAATTACTTAAAGTTTTAAAAAGAGCAATTCCTTGTAGTGAAAAACTACCAAGTAGTTTTTATGAAGCAAACAAATACATACAAGAGCTTGGAATGGAGTAAGAAAATAGATGCTTGCTTGAATTATTGCATTCTCTACCGTGATAAGTTTACAGATCTTGAAAGTTGTCCAAGTTGTGGTATGTCTAGGTGACAATTGAGCAAGATTAACAATAAAACAGAAAGTGATATGTTGTTAAGGAAGCGTAAAAATATACAAAAATAAGGTTCTTAGACACTTTCCTTTGATACCTAGACTTCAATGATTATATATGTGTTCTAGGACGGCCGAGGATTTGAGATGGCATAAATAAAAATGTCACGATGATGGTAATTTGCGACATCCAGCTGAAGCTTTGCTTGGAAATCATTTGATGACAAACACTCAGAATTTTCGTCTGGCACACGCAATGTTAGGCTTGGTTTAGCAAGTGATGGATTTAATCCTTTTGGTCTTATGAGTATAAATTATTGTGTATGGCTTGTTGTTTTAGTACCTTATAATATGCCACCATGGTTATGCATGAAAAATTAAAATTTTATCATATCTTTGATTTTTCCTGGCCCTGGAACACCTGGGAATGATATAGATGTATATTTGCAACCTTTGATTGATGAGTTAAAAATTTTATGGGAAGTTGGGGTTTGCACTTATGATGCTTATAGTAAGTGAAATTTTTACATACTTGTTGCTGTATTATGGACGATAAATGATTTTCAAGCTTATGCTAACTTGTCAGGTTGGAGCAAAAAGGGTAAGCTTGCTTGTTCGTGTTGTAATAAGGACACATGGTCTTGTCGACTAAAGAATGGGTCTAAGATGTGTTACATGGGAAACAAATGTTATTTGGATCCAAATCATAGATGCAGAAAACATAAGAAGTCTTTTGATGGAATAATAGAACTTCGATATATACCAATGGTCCTATCAGGGGAAAAAATTTTAGAGCAGCTAAAAGAATATGGCAGTGTGATTTTTGGAAAGTTTCAAAAGGAAAGGAGGCTGAATAAAACAACTCTTCCATACAATTGGAAGAAGTTAAGTATTTTTTTTTCAATTACCATATTGAAAAACACTTGAGATAGGTCATTGTCTAGATTACATGCATATTATACAAAATATTACTGATAATATATTGGGTACTTTGTTGAACATTGATGGGAAGACAAAAGATGATTTAAATTCTAGACTTGATCTTAAGGAAATGGGGTGAGATCTGAATTACACCCGATATAAAAAGATGATCATTATGTCCTGCCACAATCATGTTATTCATTGACATTGGTTGAACGAAGGGTAATATGCAATTTCTTGGAGAATTTAAAAGTTCCAGATGGGTATTCTTCAAATATAAAGAGGTGTGTAAATGCTAAAGAGGGTAAACTTTCATGAATGAAAGATCATGATTGTCATGTTTTCATATTGGATCAACTTGGTCCTGCTTTTCGTGGCATTATTCGCAAAGAGGTTTATGACCCGCTGGTTGAATTAAGTTTCTTTTTTAAAGAGTTTAGCTAAAAAATACTCAGTATTGAAGTATTGGATAAACTTGAGAAAAATATTGCTATCACACTTTGCAAACTCGAGAGAATATTTCCCCCTTCATTTTTCACAATCATGATGCACTTACCAATTCATCTTGCAGGAGAAGCAAGAGTCACTACTAGAAAATAGACTTTTGTCTATGGCAAATTGTCGTAGCAAAAAGTCCAAAACCGTGTCTAAAAAGCTTTAGCCACGATCTAGCCACGGGAAAATGTCGTGGCTAAAGTCAGCGTGGCTAAAAATTTTAAGCCACAGATTGGCCATAGCAAATAGTCATTGGGAAAAACTACCATGGCAAATAAGCCAACTATTAGCCACGGTATGAAACCCTAGCTAAAAGTGAACTCATTATTTTTTAAAAACTTTTTTGCCATAGTTACAAGCCGTGGAAAATACTAATTTATGTTTTTTTTAAAACACATTGAAAATACTGTAATGTTAGACATGTGCTCCCCTCATTATAATCACTCTATTTTGAAATGAGGGATCAACACGAAAAAGGTGATGAATAGGAGATGTAAATTTTAATAAATCCTATGATTTTAATGTGTCTCGTGAGAGGAAGGGAGGCGCACCAATTATATGAAGTTGCTTGGCCAAATAAAAATATTCAGTGTAATAATCACTCTATTTTTAAATTTATGCTATAATAAAGCAAAATAACTTTAAAACCATATAATTCAATTAAACTTAAATATGTTTAAATGTAAATTTCAAATCTATATTTCAGCCAGCCAATTTTTGAAAAGTACAAGTTTGCTGCCATCATCCTTGCCAACCAGCACACATCCCTTATGACTTTTGGAGTAACTCTAAGATTTCCTACATCAACCAAAGCGGTAATTAAAAATTATCACCTCAGAACACTTTACCGAATGAAAAAGATAGGTAGAATTGATGTTACATGTTGGAAGGTCAACCCTTTATAGGCTAAAAAAATATATGCTTCATCATTCACTTTTAATAATCCTATATTGAAGTAACTACTTTCTTACAAATACTTCACAACTAACAACAACTACACTAATAGTCCAAGAAACGTATAATGAAAACATTATTGATGCAAAAAATATGAAAATTATAGCATGTTAAGGATTTTGTTCAATATATTTTACCATCACGGTGACCACCCATCCATGACGAGAAATGAATAAGAGGAGCATTGTAAGGTACACGCTCATTAATTCCTATATTTTTCAAAGCCGTGTCAATATGCCGAAGAAACATTGGGAAACCCTTCCATATAGTTTCATGAAAATAACTCTTTCCTACTATCAAAATAAATTATCGGCGGCATTGTTCAATTATTATACATGTGTGTGAAATTATTGCATCGTGCTTGATATGAACATCACACTTTCTATATAAATATATAACTAAAAGAATGTATGAACCAAAATCAAAATCTCAAGACTACAACTTATGCATCCATGTTTAATGTTATATATACAAAAAAGTAGTGCAATTTTATCCATCAGTAAGAATATACAATGTATTGGCTATTATCTAAAGTGGTAATAGCGTTAAAAGATACAAAAATTTACTACGTTATTTTGAAATAACAAAAACCTCTTGATGCAGGGCAGGCGTCACACCTACCTACCCGTCCTACATCACCTCTCCTATACATTTAAATTTTTGTTGGGTATTGTATCCATAATAACCTAGATTTGTATGAAATCACCCTTGAACTAAGATGAATTAAGTTATATTTGATGTATTGTTTGAGTTATGTGTTTGCAAGACTTATTTCCATGTGTAGACCAATGTCAGTCTACAATGGGTCACTAAACATAGGACAAAACATTGTAATCCCTCATTATGTAATCCATAGTGTTGACTCATGTACAGCCTCTCTATTGGGATACACTTCATTTTCAAGCACTTGGTTTATTGGAGAAAGACATGTTGTTGATTCCCTTAAAGAAATATAAATTTACAAGTCATAAAATTTTTCTATGTGTTTTACTCGAGTACAATTTTGGTAGTTGAGTAGATCATCTAGTTGTACTCAAGTAAGTCTAGTCTGTATTTCGAGTAAAGGAAATGGTTCTCGAGATGTTTGAATCTAGTTCTCGAGAGGCCAAGTCAATTACTCGAGTAGACTTCCTCTCTATATTGAATACTCGAGTAGTACTAGATTTTCTCGAGTAACAGAAGTCAAGTTCAACACTTGAGTATATGAGCCTTTGACTCGAGTGATAGAAGGAAAGTTCTCGAGTAATGTCTACCCCACTCAAGTAGTGAAGTTCCAGTACTCGAGTAATCTATCTACTTCTCGAGAAGTCCAGATCCAGTACTCGAGTAACCAGTATTTCCTTTCAAGAATTTTTCTTTAAGTCTTTTTCTCGAGAAGTTCTTTTCTACTTCTCAAGTAACATTTCTAGCACTCGAGAAATCCTAATTCCACTCGAGTGATATTGAGTTCTGACCTGAAGTTTCCTTAAATATTCTTCTCGAGTAGTTTAATACTTTCCTCTCGAGAGCCAATCTTAATACTCGAGTAGTATTCTCTTCACTCGAGTAATCATGTCTTATGTTCAGAAAAATTCTCTAAGTCCCTGACAGACGTATTTTTCAAATAACTTGATGTGATTGGTCCACATGGCCGTCATTAATTATAAATCTAACCGATAAGGAGATCTAATAAAAGGTCTTCTCATTTTGACTAACCCTAACAAGCGCGTGAAAAGAAATCATTATAAGAATTCTGAATCGCCGATTCTCTTTCCTAATCGGAAGCCACCGCAGCTCATCGTGCAAATAGCAAGGGCTTTCGATCAAGAAGATTTAGACCAGTCGACTTGCAGATCAAGATCATTTTCAATCTCTACATCTTCTTTTTGATCTTATGAGTCCAAGAATTTCAGATCTAGAATCCTTCCATGTCTTCTTCAACAATTTCTGATAAAGCCGCAAGTTCAAGAAGGAAGACCTAGGCATAAATTTTCTAGATCTGAGAAATTATTCTGATTGTATTTCGTAAATCCATTTTATTATTGTTGGAGATTAT
This sequence comes from Platanthera zijinensis, assembly GCA_039513925.1. Lineage (NCBI taxonomy): Eukaryota > Viridiplantae > Streptophyta > Magnoliopsida > Asparagales > Orchidaceae > Platanthera > Platanthera zijinensis. The sequence continues at coordinate 91,640,794 of CM077095.1, read as the reverse complement.
TCTCCGAGTGTAGGAGCTTTGTTCTTTGAGTTGTAGGAAGCTTTTATCTTCCGAGTGTAGATCCGTTTTTGTCGATCGAGTTGTAGGAACATTGTTCCGAGTGGTAGGATTGTTTTAAATCTGAGAATAGTGGAGTAGCCGAGTCTAGTGCTTTGTTAGATCGGGGAGTGGAAAGTTGACGTACCCAAGGTTGGGAAACCACTATAATTCTTGGTGTCTTTTATGATTGCTTGGTTATTTCTCTATGCATAGATCGCTAAATTTTTTTTCCGTAAATAGACACAAAACTCACCTATTCACCCCCTTGTAGGTGATTTAGGTACACAACTTAAACACTTTTCAATTGGTATCAGAGCCAGGTTGATCATTAAAAGGTTAAAATCTTGATCAGATCCGCCCCAAGTTGTCTTTTGAGTTATCCAAGCATGGACAGAGCCAAGGATTTTGCCAAGCTTCCTTTGTGCACAAAGTACAATTTTGCTATGTGGAAAGAAAGGATAAAGTTCTTCATTAAAGTTGTAGATCCAAGGATCTTCATGATTTTAGAAGAAAGTCCTCAGTCCCAATGATAGCCTCTACCATTGATCCAACTAAGAAAGTTCCTAAGAAGCTGATGGATTTTGAAAAGGATGAGATTTCACTTGTCTCTATAGACACGAAAGCCAAAAATATTATCACAAGTGCAGTCGATGACTCTATGCTGCAGAACTTGATTCACTGACAGTCTACTAAGGAAATATGGCAGTCTCTTTTCATCTTGATGGAAGGCACTGAATAAGTTAGAGATTACATAAGATCCCTTCTAAATCAGAAATATTAAGCGTTCCGAGAAAGTCCCAAAGACTCCATTGTAGATACTTTTGAGAATTTCTTCAAGATTTTCGACGGCCTAAGAGTCTACAGCCGAGTTTTCACCAACGGAGAACTAAATGATAAGTTCTTGAGATCCCTGAATAAGGAATGGGATAACAAGGTTTGTGCTATTGAGGAATTTGGGAAGCGAGCTGAGACTGACCCGCAAAATCCCTTCGGAAATCTTATGTCATATGAGCTACAAATCAATTCAAGAAAAGATGAAGAAGAGAAGAACAGGTCTTCATCCATGGAGAAGTCTGTAGCTCTCAAGGTAGACACCTCAAGGAAGTTTAAGGGGTCCTCTCCTGCCCCAGAACAAGAAGAAAGTGAAGAAGAAACCTGGGAGCCAAGTACCTCAGGCTCAGAACTATCTGAAAGAGAGTTCTCTCTACTCTCAAGATAGTTCAAGAAATTCTTGAACAAGAAGAAGCAATAGAATGGAAAGGATGCCTTATTTAGAAGATCACGTCATGATGGTGATCGCTACAAGAAAGGCTCAAGTAGCCAAGACAGGTATCATTCTAAATAGAATAAAAATAATTATACTGATATTGTTTGTTATTGCTGCAATAAGCCAGGTCACGTTATTGCTGACTACCCCCACAAGAAGAAGGAGTGTGGAAAAAGAGAGGAGAAGAAATCTTCATACCACAAGAAGAGAACCGAAAGAATCCTAGTAGCCAAAAAGGGCAAGACTCTCAGCAACTCTGACTCATCTGAGTCAAGTGAAGAAGAGGAAGCCTACTTTGGGCTAATGACACAAACTAATGAAGAAGAAGAGCCCCAGTTCACTGGGAAGGTAAACTCTGACACACCTCTTTCTGAATCTGATGATTCTGACCATGAAAATGAGGAATGTTCTTCTGACGAGGAATCTGAACTCATGTCTCAATATAAAGAGTTGATCAAAGCCTACGATAAATGTCGTAGAGTGGCAAGAGCTCAGGCTAAGGAGATCAAATCTCTTAAGGCTGAAGAGAGCAATCTGAGAGAGGAAATTGTAATGGTGGACTCACTCAAGAAAGACTTCCATGATGCTCTGGAAGAATACAATAAGACTCTCGAGCACCTAGATCTGATGGAGATAATCATCAAGGGATTTGAAGAACAATTTGCAGCCGAAAAGAAACTGGTTGATGGTTTCTCCAAGCCCAAGACAGTTATTCTGCTTGTTGCTGAATTCACTACTAAGGCCAAAGTTGATGGCTTAGGCCATGTGGATGGTCCTAGTAAATCTTCTAGGATAAATAAAGCCCAAAGGAGAAATAAGGCTGCTAAGAAAGCACTAGCCAAGGAGAAGGGGAAAGCTCCTCTAGAACAAACGTCATTTAGGAAGGTTATCTTTCAGGCAAATAAGTTTGATCTGGATTCGTCCTATGGTCACTTTGCTAGGCCTACTTACATAGAGCCCAAGTCTCGTTACCAAGGATGGACTCGTCCCCGAAACTTTGGCTAGAGTGTCTTCAAAGCACCTTATGAGGATATCACTCTTTAGAACTACAGACCTTATAATCATGGTCACAACATCGAGAAAGCTCCAAGTGTTAAACTCGTTGTAGAAAAGCCTACCAAGGAGAAGAAGTCATGTGAATGCCATCATCATGAAGCTTCTAGTTCTAATTCTACTGCCTCTGCTAGACCACAATCTCAAAAGGTCGAGCAGGAGATCTTTAGGTAAAGATACAACAGATTTGACTGTTGGTGTTGTGGCAAGATTGGTCACTTTGTCATAGATTGCTAGTTTTATCCCAGACATTATGAAACTCCTCGAGTTAATAATGTAAGAAAGACCGCTCACAATGTTAACATACGTTGGGGGAGTGAGCTAACTAGACACCAAAAACCAAAACAAGTTTGGGTTATTAAGACAAACTGACTTGTGAGTGCAGGTATGTCCAAAGACCACCACACCACCTATCTGGTATTTGGACAGTGGATGCTCTCGGCATATGACCAGGATAAGAAGCCTTCTCCAGAATTAATCACCAGTCATGAATGAGCCAAAGGTCATCTTTGGAGGTTCTGATAGAGGAATTTCAAAAGCCTACGGTATGATTACAAATGCTAGTGTATCGGTTTCAGATGTGGCTTATATTGAAGGAATGGAACACAATCTCATAAGCATAAGCCAACTTTGCAATAAAGGATACATCGTAGAATTTCATGCAGAGAAGTGCTTGATAAAATCGGTAAATAATTTGGAAACAATTCTATCAGGCACTCGTAGTAGAAATATCTTTTGTTTGAATTTTATTTGCATAGACTCTTCTACACCAGTGTGTCTTTGGGCAAAAGATAGTGCGTCTCTTGGTGACCAATTTCATAAGAGATAAGAACATATTACTTTCAAAATTATTAATAAATTATTTTATCTGAATTTAGTATGTGATGCCTAAAATGTCAAGTTCATTAAAGATAGACCTTGTCACGCATGTGTAAAAGGCAAGCAAACAAGGGATACTTTCAAAAAGCATTATAAGTAAAGACTCTAATAGGTGTTTGCATCTACTTCATATGGACTTGTTACGTCCAACGCAAGTTATAAGTTTGGTAGGTAAGGATTATACGTTGGTTATTGTTGATGTTTACTCGTGCTTTTCGTGGGTGTTCTTTCTGAAACACAATTCAGATACCTTTGACATCTTTACAAATTTTGTTAGGCAGATCCAGAATGAATACAACTGTCCCTTAGTCAAAATCAGAAGTGACAATGGAACTGAATTCATGTTTAGGGCCATGACAGAATTTTGTGAAAGCCTAGGTATATTTCATGAGTTTTCCTCTCCTCGTACTCCCCAGCAAAATGGAGTAGCTGAAAGAAGGAATAGAACACTTATAGAGGCTTGTAGGACCATGTTGAGTGACGCCCCACAACAAAAAAAATTCTTGGCTAAAGCTGTCAACACTGCATGCCACGCGCAAAATCGAGCACTCATAAACAAGAATCATAATAAAACACCTTACGAACTTCTAAAGAGCAAAAAGCCGACTGTCTCATATTTTAGAATCTTTGACTGTAAATGCTTCGTCCTTAACAATGACAAGTATCATACCACTAAATTTAGTGAAAAGAGCTTTCAAGTTATTTTCGTAGGGTATAGTAGCCATAGTAAGGCATATAGGGTATTTAATAAGAAAACCCTAGTTGTAGAAGAATTTATTCATGTTGCATTTGATGAGATGAGCTTGCTGAAAGGCGGCTCTTCTAATGTGTTCATTGAAGATGCAAGTTCAAAGATGAAAGAACTTAACTTGGGTAAGCCGACTGAAGAAAAAGGTGAAAAGTTCATCAAGATCACTACTCCAACCCCTATTGGAGCGGTTAATGATCATGATGAAGAAATCATCCAAGTTGATGAAGTCACTCCTATGGTTGAAGACACTCCAGATACAAGGATTTATAGCACAAACATCTGAAGGATCACCAAATGGACCAAATTATATGAGATACCTAGGATGGTGTCAGAACTCGTAGAGGTAATACTAATGAGAATTTCATTTTGAGTTTTCTCTCACAGGTTGAAGAAAAGAAGTTTGAGGAAGCAAACTCAGACGAATCAAGGATAATGATAATGGAAGAAGAACTAAATCAGTTCAAGCATTGTCAATTCTAGAAGCTTGTTCCAAGAAACAAAGGTAAGAAAGTCATCAGAACAAAGTGGGTCTACAGGAACAACATGGACGAGGATGTAACAAACATAAAGAACTAGGAAAGACTCGTCGCCCAAGGATACATACAAGAAGAAGGAATCGACTTCGACCAGACATATGCTCTAGTGGCAAGGCTGGAGGCAATCAGGTTATCCCTAGCATATACTGCACTTAAGGGCTTCACCGTCTATCAGATGGACGTGAAGTCTGCCTTCCTTAATGGTGACATAAAGGAAGAGGTGTATGTGGAACAACCTTCAGGTTTCTGTTGGTACCCTAGATGTGATTTGGCTTATGTAATCCCTTTCCAGCCCCTCTTGATCCATATAACTATATATGATCATGTTTAGACTTTGTTTAGTCTCCCTAGGGTAGTTTATATCTGACCTAAAGTTTAGATTAGAGGTTGTAGAATGAATTTTTGGTTAAGGTTTTTTTTTCCGTTCGACCATCGTCGAACGAAGCCTCGCGATCGTCGATCAGTGGTCGACGATAGCAGGGCTATAGAATCGTTGAAGTCAAGACAATTATCGTCGACCGATGGTCGACGATCTCAGAGCAAGCTTATTATGCTCTGAAGGTTGGTCGACGATCTGCTATCAGCAGTTCGACGATCGTGGTCTTGCTTCACGATTTCTATCTCGACAGATCTTTGCCTTAATCGTCGACATCATGAGATGTTCGACGATATCTGTCTCGACAGATCTCTGCCTTAGTCGTCGACATCATGAGATGTTCGACGATTTCTGTGTTAACAGATTTTATGCTTTAGTCGACGATATCTTGAGCTGGTCGACGATTGCCGTTCGACGATTTCTGTTTCGACAGATTTCTGCTTTTAGTCGACGATCTGTTAGCTAGGTCGACGATCATCGAACCCCTGTTCGACGATTTCTGTCTGCCTTTAACAATTTGCACTTATTTTATTCCTTGGTTTATTTCCAAGTGTTTTAGCGTGTGGTTAGAAAGATTTTCTGAAGAATGTTTTTGCTAATTTATGGCTTAAATTCAAATGAATTACTTACCAAATATGTTAAGCATAAATTACGGGATTTCGTATTTTGATAAAGCATTTTTGTCTTATTATACAAAATATATTGCCAGGCTGTATTCTAGCCGTTGGCGGTGTATGCTATTTCCAAGAACGATAAGTCTTTATGCTGAGATTTTTTTTTATTCATTTATTTCCTTATTGGGACTGACAGAGAGCTAATAGGTCATTCTATTCCTATTGCTATATTCTATTTTGAGATAATCTGTTGCAGGGCTCGAGAATTCAAATCAATAGAGCCGTTCCAAAAGATAAATGAGAAGACATATTTAAGAGAGATTTTTTCTCAGAAAAATAAGAAGTTACAAATATAGAGAGATTTTTTTTGTGCTGGACTCTCTCAAGCATCTCCAGAGCAACTCTTCACAATCTCACAATCAGAAGAAGAAAAGTTTTCCTGAAGCATAAGCCCAGAGCAATTTCTTTCATTCTCAAGTCTCCTGAGCATCTACTTAGAGTTTTCAAGACTTCAGAAAGAGCTCCAGATCTGCTTCACGTGCTCCAGAATCTGAAGACCTGATAAAAATCAGTCTACAGATCTCTGAGGATTTAGTTTCAATATATCTGAAACTCCTTCATCCTGAAGCAAAGGCTTTCCCTGGACTTCCACTGAGCCAGGGGGAGACTTTGATTCTTTAGAGAATCCACAAGTCTTCTCTAATCTGTATTAACAACAGAGAAGACAATCTAACCCTCTCAACCCCTTTGTAAAAGAGTTTTCACACCTCTTCAAAAGTGAACATTGGTGACAGGGCACCTTATCAACAACCTGTGGTTGAGCATCCTTATCAAAAGCTCAAAGGGTCTGTTTGATCTACCTGAATCAGATCATTGGTGACAGGGCACCTTAGCAAAAACCTGTAGTGGATTCCTACCAGGGTGGTAGAAGAGTGGAGTACCTATTAAGAGGGAACCACTATATATCCTGTGTCTCTCTGGCTGTTTTTGTTTAATTGTCCTTTCTGTGGCTGTGATAGAACTACCTAGGATTGCTAGTTGCTGTGATAGGTTTATAGTTAAACTGAAATTTCAGTTAACTCTCTCACTTGTGCACGTCACTGTATTAGGCTCTTTGGGTTCAAGTATCAGATTATTTTATTCCGCAAATAAACTCCAAGAGAGCTGACTAGTTATTCATAAAATTTGAATACTCTATTCACCCCCCCCCCTCTAGAGTAGTTTACAACTTATCCCCTCACTTTCAATTGGTATCAGAGGGAGGTTAGCTGTTCATACAGGCTAACACCTGAGTTAAAAGATCCTGTGATAAGTTGTTTCCTGATACCATTCACAAACACTTTCACACATGGCCCAGTCTAAGGATTATTCAAGCACCAGACCTCCTGTATGCAACTTGTCCAAGTTTGGCATATGGAAGGCCAGGATAAGACTATACATGAATTCTATTGATGAAGATATCTTTTCTTCTATTTTGACAGGACCACCTGCTAGGCCTGCTGCTTCTTCCACTTCTGCTGATCTCAGTGCTGTGCCACCACCTGACTACAATGAAACTTACAAGAAGGCAAAAGCAGCTGATGCAAAAGCAATGAATATCCTAGCTCAGACAATGTCTGATGAAATATTCCAGAAGCTTGCTGAATGTACCTCAGCCAAAGCTATGTGGGATTCCCTCAACCACATAGTTGCTGGCTCAGCTGACGAGAGGAAGGACAGGAGATCCAACCTCACTTCTCAGTATGAAAATTTCAAGAAGGATGATGCTGAAGACATTGACACAATGTACACAAGACTCAGTTCAATAATAAGTGAACTGAGGTCCTTGGACAAGGAGATAACTTTGTCAGAAGTCAATGACAAGATCCTGATGTGCCTTCCCATCTCTTGGGACTCAAGGATATGGCCCATCAAGGATGGAAGAAACACTGTGGAACTCTCCACAGAAGCTCTGTTGGGAAAGCTCAAGTCATATGAGCAAACTTTAAAGAGCAGAGCTGCTGCAATTGAAGCAAAAACTCCTACACCTACAAAGAAAGAGCATTCTCTAGCTCTTAAGGCTGCTGAGACTTCTGAAGGAAGTCAATCAAATGAGGAGTTACTGGCACTCATTGCCAAAAGGTTCTTCAACATGGGAAGAATAGACCTCAGAAAGAAGTTCTCCAAGTATGAGGACAAACCAAGGTATGACAAAACTCCATCTAAAGAAATCATCTGTTATGTTTGCAGCAAGCCTGGACATATTGCTCCAGATTGTCCAGAGAAGAAACACAAGGAGAAGAAACATGAGAAAGAGTACAGGAAGCACCACTCCAAGTCCTCCTCACACAAATACAAGAAGAAGGACAAGGGATTTGTGGCTGCTACCTGGAGTGAAACAGAAGAGGACACCTGCTCCTCTAGCTCCAGTGATTCAGAAGAAGAAGAAGAGAAGAAAGCCAAAGAGGTCTGCCTCATGGCTATTGATGCCTGCAGCTCTCTGTCAGCTGTAGAGAATTCTGAAGAAGGAGACAATGAAGAAGATTCCTTTATGGAAGACCAGGTAATCGACTCATTTGATTTCTCATCTCCTGAGTTCAAATTAAAATTTAAGACTCTATGTTTAGATTTACTATTATCTGAAAAAGAAATTAAGTCACTTAGATTAAAGATAATGGAACTAGACATGGAAAGTACTGAAATAATTAGATTAGAAAAGGAATTAGAAAGCTCAAAAGAGGAAGTAACATTCCTAAAATTAGAACTAGCTAAATCTAAGAGATTAGAAGAACAATTAAATGGCAGAAGCCTTAAATTATCTGAAATAACCAGTATAGCAAACACTAGGGTTGGTAATGATAAACTAGGCTTAGGTGCTACATCTAGTGAACCCATCCTCCTCACAAAGGAGAGATTTAGCACTCCAGTAAAATTTATTTCTGAATCAGGAATAAAGAATACTGAGGAAATTGAAAAATGCAAGAAAATTCAGAATAAGATTAAGAAAGAGAACATGAAGAAAAAATTTCTAGCTTTACAGAAATCGTCGAACATTAATCGACGATCGTCAAACCAATCGTCGAACGTCTATCGACGATCGCTGAACACCTTCACCAAGTATGATATCTTCGGTGCAGGAGATCGACGATCTCATCTTGAGTCGTCGACCAGTGATCGACGATCTCATCATGAGTCATCGACCAGTGATCGACGATCGTGGAATCCAGAACAAAGTACTACTATAAATGATCGACGATATGACTTGCGATCGTCGACCGTGGATCGACGATCTGGACTTAAGCTGGAAAATAAATTTCAAACTTCCAGAATTGCAAATCCCAATCACTACCCTAGGTCGTTTAATCCTTTAACTGAATGGATTATCCCACCTAGGAGATCACACCCTTTAGGATATAAATCTAAGCCTGCAAAATCTTTTATATCTAGTTTTTCTTTTGTGAAGAATACTGGACCCAAGGTAACCTGGGTTCACAATGTATAATTGATATCTTTGCAGGTGAAGACCTATCCAGTCATACATGACAAATGGTATCTGGATAGTGGATGCTCAAAGCATATGACAGGAAAGAAGAAGAATCTGTCAGGGTTCAAAGCCAAGCTGGGACCAAAAGTTGTATTTGGGGATTCCAGCTGTAGACAGACTGAAGGGTACGACAGCTTCACCATAGGAGCTGTAACATTCAAGAAGGTTGCTTATGTCTCTGGACTAAAGCACAACCTAATCTCTGTAAGCCAAATGTGTGATGCTGGGTACAAGGTATGGTTTACTGACACTGCTTGTAATATTGCTTTAAATAATACTGTTGTGTTAATAGGTATTAGAATTGGTAATGTTTATGTTGTAGATTTTAACTCATCCAAATCTGAAATATGCTTATTTAATGAAGTAACCAGTAATAATACCCTTTGGCATAAGAGACTTAGTCATGTAAATTTGAAAAACATTTCTAGGTTGGCTAAATACAATCTTGTAAGAGGCTTACCTTCTTGCCCCTACAAGAAGGAAGGCCTTTGCAAAGCTTGTCAATTAGGTAAGCAAACAAGAAATAGCTTTAAATCAGTTAATAAAAGTGATTCTCCCAGGATCCTGTACTTGCTATATTTGGATTTATTTGGTCCTATTGCTGTACAGAGTCTTGGAGGAAAGTCTTACACTTTAGTAATTGTAGATGACTTCTCTAGGTTCACTTGGGTATTCTTCTTGAGAACTAAGGCTGATAACTTCAAGGTTCCTACAGATTTTCTAAAGTGTATACAGAGTGAGTACTCTACTCAGATTGCTTTGATCAGAAGTGATCATGGTACTGAGTTTGAGTCTCTTCTTATGCAAGAATTCTGTGAGAAGGAAGGTATCAAACATAGCTTCTCTGCTCCTAGAACTCCTCAACAAAATGGGGTAGTTGAAAGGAAAAACAGAACCCTAATTGAAGCTGCAAGTACATTGTTGGCAGATGCTAACATGCCTCTGTCCTTTTGGGCTGAAGCAGTTAGCACAGCTAACTATGTATTGAACAGAAGCCTGATACATAAACTTAAGGGTAAGACTCCCTATGAGTTACTTAAACAAGTGAAACCTAAAATAGACTATTTTAGAGTATTTGGCTGTGTTGCTTTTGTTCATAACAATAACAAAGAATACCTTAGAAAATTTGAGGCAAAAGCATCAATGGGAGTTTTTCTAGGATACTCTCAAGTAAGCAAAGCCTATAGGGTCCTCAATAAATCCTCTCTTAAGATAGAAGAGTCTGCACATGTCTCTTTTGATGAGACAGTCATGTATTATAAGGAGAAGGACTTTCCCTCTAGTAGTACAGTGCAAGTCCTAGGAGTAAGTAAGGATTTGGAAGGTTTGAGACTTACACAGGAGAATCATCCCCAACAAACTCCTCAGGTTGCTTCTTCAGATTCTGAATCTGATGTAGAACTTTTACAAGTTAAAGCACCTGCTCCAACAGTTGATCAAATCCCACATGAGGAATTAAATCTTGAACATGTTGAAGATCAGATCATTGTTGAACCTACTAATCTTGTCACACTTAGAGATCATCCTGTATCTCAAGTGATTGGAGACATTTCAGTAGGAGTCCAGACAAGACATCAACTCAACAAAGATGTGATGTTTGCTTGTTTCCTTTCTCAGGTTGAGCCCCTAACCATTAAAGATGCTGAGCTTGATCCACACTGGATTATAGCCATGCAAGAGGAACTTAACCAGTTTGAAAGATGTAAAGTTTGGACTTTGGTTCCAAGACCAAGAGGCCAACTGGTCATAGCACCAAGTGGGTGTTTAGAAACAAGCTTGATGCCCAAGGCATAGTAGTTAGGAATAAGGCTAGGCTAGTAGCTCAAGGCTATAGACAGGAGGAAGGCATAGATTATGATCAAACTTTTGCCCTGTAGCTAGACTAGAAGCCATTAGGATTTTCCTAGCCTATGCTGCTTATAAAAGATTTAAGGTCTTCCAAATGGATGTGAAGAGTGCCTTCCTCAATGGAGATTTAAAGGAAGAAGTGTTTGTTGAACAACCACCAGGGTTTGTTTCATCAACCTTACCCACTCAAGTGTTCAAACTCCAAAAGGCTCTATATAGACTTAAGCAAGCTCCTAGAGCTTGGTATGAGACCTTAGCAAATTTCCTTCTAGAACACAAGTTTGTGAGAGGTGTAGTAGATAGAACACTATTTATTAGACATCATAAGGACTCACAACTGTTAGTTCAAATCTATGTAGATGACATTATATTTGGCTCCACTGATCCCAAACTATGCAAGAGGTTCTCTGAACTAATGCACTCCAAGTTTGAGATGAGCAGCATGGGTGAGTTATCCTATTTCCTTGGTCTCCAAGTGAAACAGTGTGTTGATGGTATCTTCATCTCTCAATCAAAATATGCCAGAGAGCTGGTTAAAAGGTTTGGAATGTCTGATGCCTCATCAATGAGCACACCTATGGCCTCAAATGCAGTTATTGATTCTGATGTCAATGGCAAGTCTGTTGATCAAAAGAACTATAGAGCCATTGTTGGTTCCCTGCTGTATTTGACTGCAAGTAGGCCTGACATAATGTTTGCTACATGCCTATGTGCTAGGTTTCAGGTCAACCCAAAGGAATCTCACTTAACTCTTCTCAAGAGGATCTTGAGATACCTTAAGGGATGCCCTAACTTAGGACTGTGGTACCCAGCTGAGTCAGGATTTGAATTAATTGGATATTCAGATGCTGATTATGCTGGTTGTAGAGTTGACAGGAAAAGCACCTCAGGGACCTGTCAGTTCCTGGGAGAGAGACTTGTCTCTTGGTTTTGTAAGAAACAGGCATCTGTGTCTACTTCAACTGCTGAGGCTGAGTATATAGCAGCGGCTAGTTGTTGTTCACAGATCCTGTGGATTCAAAATCAGCTAGTGGATTATGGGTATACACACTCAAAAACAAAAATTCTGTGTGACAGTACCAGTGCAATATCAATTGCTCAAAATCCTGTGCACCATTCCAGGACCAAGCACATTGAGATTAGACATCATTTTCTGAGAGATAATGTGGAAAAGAACAAGATAGCAATGGAATTTATATCCACAGACCTACAGAGAGGAGATATTTTCACTAAGCCCCTTGATGAACAAAGGCATTTATTCTTCCTGAACCAGCTTGGTATGATTAATGGTTCAGAGTAGTGAAAATTTGGTTAGTTTTGTTTTCTGTCTAAAATCGTCGAACGACTGCTCGACGATCTTCGACCAGGTCAGAACTATCGTCGACCAACGGTCGACGACAGCTCGTTCGGTTGTAAGGCAGAAATCGTCGATCAACTGGTCAACGATCTCTCCTTAGGTATCTATCGTCGACCAGTGGTCGACGACAGATTTTCTGTGCTATGTGGAAAATCGTCGACCAACATATATTGATCGACGATCGTGGTGACTGCTTGTAGTCGGTCGATGTTTTTCATTTAGTCAAAAATTGACTATCGTCGGTCATTGTTCGACGACCGATTTTATTCCGGGATCGACGATCGCAGATTTATATCTGATAGTCGATTTAGGTCTGGAGATCGTCGTCCTTCCGCTCCGTCTTTTCATATTCCATCTTCTGGCTTAGAATTCGCTCTCGAACTCTAATCCCGCGCGATTCTCTTCTCCCCTGCCTTGCATCTCGATTCGTCATTCTCTCTTCAATCTAATGGCGATTCCTTCTGCAGTTCTCTTCAGAATGAAGTTCGACACTGGCTTCTGTGTCGACTTCGATTCTTTCAGCCGATGTGATCAACCCATCCAAGACATTCTGCAGCTGTGTGAAGATCAAGGGCTAAAGAAATTTATGTCATTCTCACCAAAGATTCATATACCAGAGATTCGAGAATGGGTATATACCTCGTCCTCCAGCGACGAAGCGATGACTGGAAAGATAAATGGAGAGGAGGTCATCCTGACTCCTGAAGTTCTAAATGAGTTGTTTGGTCTACCAACCGGTACTGAGGACTATGAGCAAAATTCAGAGGAATATGGCCGCATGCTAACCGTGATGGGCCATGCTGAGGGTATTCCAGCTAAGCTGCTGAAAATAAACCTGTCTCCAGAGTACAAGTTTCTGGCAGACCTGGTAGGTAAGGTCGTTTTGGGAAAGCACTCTGCTCACGACAACATCAACAGGCAACAATTTGCCTTAATGTCAGTGTTGGTGAATAAGACGCAGATTGCCTGGGGAAAAGTTCTGTTTGAACTAATAAGGAGAAAGAACAATCAGAAAGAAGTAAACCTTGCCAGGGTGTTGGGTGTGTTTCTATATGTGAAAGCACCCCTGCTGCTTGTTTCTGCACCCTCCGCAGTCAACGCCAGCAAGAGGTTGGACCCCTCTCTGTTCAAGAAATCTCAGAGAGTTATCAAGAAGTCAGCCAGGGTTGATCCTAACCCTCCATCAGACACAAGGGCTGATTCAGCCACTCTCCAGCTTGCTGGGGAAGGCTCAGCAATCCCTTCATCCTCCCTCTTTACCCCTGCATCCTCATCTCCTGCATTACCCTCCACACAATCTACAGAGCCACCACAACATGCATCTTCCATCTTACATGCATCTCCACCCCAGTCACCCATACCACAACATCTGGCAGCCGCAGCCAGTGTTGACATGGTCACTGCTACCATCCTCACACACTTATCTCAACATGAATCCCACACTCATGCTGATGTTCACCCATCTCCACATGATTCATTTGATCATGTGGTAGATCATACTGCTTCCATTCCATCCACCTCTACATCCTCAGCATTTCAGATAACTCCTGAATTGCTTGCACAAATTGTAGAGCTCATCACTCCATCCATACAAAAAATGATTGAGGCTGCCAATGCCCCTCTCATTGCATCCATCAAAGCCCTTACTGAAGCCATCAAATCATTTCCACCCTCTGCTGAGCCCTCTTCAGTAAGATGCATGACTCCAGTCCCCACTGAAGTCATGCAGGGGGAGATGTCTGTTGAAGTGGTCTCAGGTGATGCCTTGGCCCTTCAGGACAACTCTTCTCTTCCCCTTACAGCAATTGTAGAAGAACATCAAGAGTTTCAAGAGAAAGAGTCTCTAATGAAAGATCTAGAGCAATCAGAAGGTAAAAACACTTCCTCTAAAGGTTATAATCAGGATTTTAAATTGATATCTTTATCTAACAAAGACATTCACTCCCTAGTGAATCTAGCTTCTGATGAAGATCTCCCAGAGAAAAATAATGAGGAAGTCCTCATGGACTTGTGTGAAAAAGGTTCAATAAACACTACTGACTCAGAAGTAGTGGTTCAACAACTTGAGAATGCTTCTGCTCAACCAGATGGTATAGTTTTACTTAAGTTTTTAATTAATTCACTCCAACTTGGAGTTAATTTCTTATTCCTTCCTATCCCATCTCAGCTGCTGATGATCCTGCATCAGTATTGCAAGATGTTGCTGCTAATTCCATTGAAGATTTGGAATCCTATCTTAACCTAGACTGTGAGTCCTCACTCACATCTACTCCTCTTGTTCCTTCTTTTCAAGAGAAAATGGTCTCTTATAGACCTGAGTACCTTGATGACCCCTTGATCAAGGACTCTCTCTTCTTTTCCTGTATAGCACTCCTCGTGTGCCTTGCAGAGGTGTCTATCCCTAATGTCGCTAAACATCTAGAAGGAATTATAACCTCCTTCCTAGATGCAAAGTGGTATCCTGTGTAGATCTTCAGGTAACTCTATCAATTACCTGTTGCTGTTCACCTTGGGGGGAATATTTTATTCCCACTTGGTTGTTAACCTATCTTTCTTTATTTGCAGGCACAATCAACACTGCTGCTGCTGCTGCTGCTACTGCTGAAGAAGCTGAGGCTGTGCTAGATTTACCAGAAAAAGCCTCCAAGATGACTGAAAAGGAATCAAGCTCAGGTACTCTAAACCTAGAACAATTTATAGCCTTTGTGGCTGAGAATATTGCCTCTGAGTACATTGAAGGGTTGGCTAATTATCATCTGGATTCCCTATCCATCTCTCTAGAAAAAGCATCTGCCCCTGCAGATATTGTCATCTTTTCTCCTCCTATCCTTACCTATCCTCTATCCATTCCTTCTACTGCAGAACTGGTCCCCAGGATAGTTCCTGACTTGTATCCTAAATCAGAACTCTGGAAGAGCACTCCAAATGTTGATCTTGATGCCCTCCTTGAGCAAGATGCCATTGAGGAAGCAAGAGAAAGAGAAGATAGAGAGAAGCAGAAGGCTGAACATGCTATAACTGCCAAGGATATCTCAAACCTAGACTTTGATGATTATGCTGGCAGAACCTCATCTCACTCCTCTGATGATGATGACTCTGAGGATTCTGATAGCTCCCAGAAAAAGAAAAAGGCTGTATCCAAGAAAAGGAAAGCATCTGCTCCTCCTATTGCCAATCCAGACAAGGATGTTCCCTATTTCATTTTGAAGGGAATTGATCCCAAGAGCAAAGAATTTCGACCCTGGATGAGGCTCTCAAAGAATCAGACAAGAGAGAAGAAGAGATCAAAAAGATATGACACTCCTATTCAGAAATTCCCCCCCAGAGGTCCTCCTCCACCTCCTGGTGCTGGAGCCTCTGGAACTCTCTCTTCTGCCCCATCTGCAAGATCAGCCAGCTCTAACATCTTTCAGTCCTACCAGAGAAGGAGTAACCAAAGCCAGGGAGGCCAAGATGTATCAGGACAAGGAAGAAAAAGAAATGAAAATGTTCTCATGGAACAAATAAAGGAGATGACTTTTCAGCAACCTACTTTCTCTCCTCTACTTCTCCTAAAAAGAAAGTTCCAGAATGGAAACCTTCTCCTCCCAGGAGAGGTCCATCCTCCTCATCAAGGAAACCTGCTGCCTCTGAGACAATTGAAACAAAAGGAAAAAGAGTGGTCTATTCAGAGAAATCCCACAAGAAGTTCATTGAACTTGCTCCTCCAAGATCTCTATATGCTGAAACTAATCCTAAGAAGGTTGCACAAATTCCTTGTGACTCAAGCAAAATAGCCACAGCTCTTCAAAGGAACATGGACATTGCAGCTCAAGCTGATACTGACAGACCATCCTCTCCATCAGATATGACTGAATCTGAAAGAATTTCCTCTATGGCAAGATTTAAGGAATCTATTGCACTAAGCATGATGGAGAGAGCCAAAGCTCAAGGACTAGACCCTACAGCATATACAACTATGTCTGAATTCAGAGAAAAGGAACTCAGCAAAATTCAAGTAAACTCTGAAATTTTCAATACTGAAGAATACATGAGGTTGCACCCTGCTGCAGTTCTACCAAGGTATGCTGAAAAGAAAATTATTGGTGAACACGATCTAATGCTATCCAAAAGACAAGCAGCAAATCCAAACAGAGAAATTATCTTCAAACCAGCTGTAATCCCTAAGAAATCATCTGATGCTAAAACCTCTGATAAATCTGCTTGATACTTTAGTTCTGCTGATTTATGGTTTTATGTTTTCCTGTGGATTGCCTGTGATTTAAATTTTTGGTTAATTTCTGCTCTTGTTATTGTGTGCATTACTTTTTAGATCGGATTGGACAACATAACCCAAATAGGGGGAGATTGTTGGTACCCTAGATGTGATTTGGCTTATGTAATCCCTTTCCAGCCCCTCTTGATCCATATAACTATATATGATCATGTTTAGACTTTGTTTAGTCTCCCTAGGGTAGTTTATATCTGACCTAAAGTTTAGATTAGAGGTTGTAGAATGAATTTTTGGTTAAGGTTTTTTTTTCCGTTCGACCATCGTCGAACGAGGCCTCGCGATCGTCGATCAGTGGTCGACGATAGCAGGGCTATAGAATCGTTGAAGTCAAGACAATTATCGTCGACCGATGGTCGACGATCTCAGAGCAAGCTTATTATGCTCTGAAGGTTGGTCGACGATCTGCTATCAGCAGTTCGACGATCGTGGTCTTGCTTCACGATTTCTGTCTCGACAGATCTTTGCCTTAATCGTCGACATCATGAGATGTTCGACGATATCTGTCTCGACAGATCTCTGCCTTAGTCGTCGACATCATGAGATGTTCGACGATTTCTGTGTTAACAGATTTTCTGCTTTAGTCGACGATATCTTGAGCTGGTCGACGATTGCCGTTCGACGATTTCTGTTTCGACAGATTTCTGCTTTTAGTCGACGATCTGTTAGCTAGGTCGACGATCATCGAACCCCTGTTCGACGATTTCTGTCTGCCTTTAACAATTTGCACTTATTTTATTCCTTGGTTTATTTCCAAGTGTTTTAGCGTGTGGTTAGAAAGATTTTCTGAAGAATGTTTTTGCTAATTTATGGCTTAAATTCAAATGAATTACTTACCAAATATGTTAAGCATAAATTACGGGATTTCGTATTTTGATAAAGCATTTTTGTCTTATTATACAAAATATATTGCCAGGCTGTATTCTAGCCGTTGGCGGTGTATGCTATTTCCAAGAACGATAAGTCTTTATGCTGAGATTTTTTTTTATTCATTTATTTCCTTATTGGGACTGACAGAGAGCTAATAGGTCATTCTATTCCTATTGCTATATTCTATTTTGAGATAATCTGTTGTAGGGCTCGAGAATTCAAATCAATAGAGCCGTTCCAAAAGATAAATGAGAAGACATATTTAAGAGAGATTTTTTCTCAGAAAAATAAGAAGTTACAAATATAGAGAGATTTTTTTTGTGCTGGACTCTCTCAAGCATCTCCAGAGCAACTCTTCACAATCTCACAATCAAAAGAAGAAAAGTTTTCCTGAAGCATAAGCCAGAGCAATTTCTTTCATTCTCAAGTCTCCTGAGCATCTGCTTAGAGTTTTCAAGACTTCAGAAAGAGCTCCAGATCTGCTTCACGTGCTCCAGAATCTGAAGACCTGATAAAAATCAGTCTACAGATCTCTGAGGATTTAGTTTCAATATATCTGAAACTCCTTCATCCTGAAGCAAAGGCTTTCCCTGGACTTCCACTGAGCCAGGGGGAGACTTTGATTCTTTAGAGAATCCACAAGTCTTCTCTAATCTGTATTAACAACAGAGAAGACAATCTAACCCTCTCAACCCCTTTGTAAAAGAGTTTTCACACCTCTTCAAAAGTGAACATTGGTGACAGGGCACCTTATCAACAACCTGTGGTTGAGCATCCTTATCAAAAGCTCAAAGGGTCTGTTTGATCTACCTGAATCAGATCATTGGTGACAGGGCACCTTAGCAATAACCTGTAGTGGATTCCTACCAGGGTGGTAGAAGAGTGGAGTACCTATTAAGAGGGAACCACTATATATCCTGTGTCTCTCTGGCTGTTTTGTTTAATTGTCCTTTCTGTGGCTGTGATAGAACTACCTAGGATTGCTAGTTGCTGTGATAGGTTTATAGTTAAACTGAAATTTCAGTTAACTCTCTCACTTGTGCACGTCACTGTATTAGGCTCTTTGGGTTCAAGTATCAGATTATTTTATTCCGCAAATAAACTCCAAGAGAGCTGACTAGTTATTCATAAAATTTGAATACCCTATTCACCCCCCACTCTAGAGTAGTTTACAACTTATCCCCTCACTTTCAGTTTCGTTGATTCTAACTTTCCTGATTATGTCTATCTTTTATTTAAAGACTTGTATGGTTTGAAACAAGCTCCTCAAGATTGGTATGAGATGTTGTCTAGCTTTCTTCTTGAGAACAAGTTCACAAGGGTAAAGATAAATAAGACATTATTTCATAGGGGAATAAAAGGCAAGATTTTGCTAGTGCAAATCTATGTCGACGATATTATTTTTGACTCTACTGACGACAACCTCTACAAAAAGATTTTGAAACTTATGCAAGGGAAGTTTGAAATGAGTAGTATGGGAAGGCTGAAGTATTTCTTAGGACTTTAGGTGAAACAATCTGAAGATGGAATTTTAATCTCGCAGACTAAGTTAACCATGGAGCTAATTAAGAAATTCGGAATGGAGAACACAACCTCTATGAGGACTCCAATGGGTTAAGCTATTTCTCTTGATAAGGATTAGAAAGGGAAACCTTTTGATGAAACCATGTACAGAAGCATGTTAGATCCTTGCTCTACCTTACTGTCAGTAAACCAGACATAATGTTCACAACATATGTATGTGCTAAATTCCAAGTGAACTGTAAGGAATCTCATTATGCTGCTGCAAAGCGAATTTTTAGATACCTTAAAGATACACCGAATCTTGGCTTTTGATACCAAAGATGTAATGACAGCGAACTAATTGGTTTCTCAGATGCATATTTTCCAGGTAGCAAAGATGATAGAAAGAGCACTTTTGGGACTTGCCAATTCCTTGCAAGAAGACTCATTTCTTGGAGCAGCAAAAAGCAAAATTGTGTTGCAATTTCAACGGCCGAGTCAGAATACATTTCTGTCGGCAGTTGTTGTGCACAATTTCTTTGGTTAAAGAACCAACTGAAAGACTACAATATGCAAGTCAAAGACATCCCTTTATTTTGCGACTCCTCCAGTGCAATTGCAATAGCCAACAACCCAGTCTCTCAGAGCCATACAAAGCACATAGAGCTGTGATACCACTTCATCTAGGAGCATGTAGAGCATGGGGAAATTGATCTACAATATCTCTCTACTGATAGGCAGATTGTAGATATATTCACGAAGCTGTGAGACGAGACCAAGTTCTCTTTCTTCAAAACAGAACTTGGAATGCTCAACAAAGAAGGATAAGGAAGGAGGACTCACAACACAGCTCTGAGATCAAGGAATAAGTCAAAAGGTCAGAATTTCTCAAAGTTAGACTTCATTTCTCGAGAAATATAATGATTACTCGAGAACTCAGTAATTACTACTCGAGTACTTCTTTGAACTCTCGAGAACTCAGAAAGTCACTCGAGTGATACCACTCGAGTACTACATTCCTCTCGAGAAGTATAAAGATGTCACTGAAGTACCATCTTTCTATCAGTCAAATAATGATGATCCACTCGAGAAATAGGCAGACAACTTCTCAAATTCTTTTCAAATCTCTTTATTAGCAACCCGAAGCTTATACCGCCAGTTTCTAAGCTATGTTCGATTTATTTCTTCCTTAATGATCAATAGTTAGGGTTATATAAATAGAAAAATCGGATTTCATGTTCTACATGATTTAAAATCCCTCTCTCTCTCTCGAAAGACTCTTCGCCTTCCATCGCTGACGCAGAGCACTCATCCATCGTCGTCTTCCAGCAGTCATTCTCCCTAAGTTTTCTAGACAAAATGGCACCATATTCCAAAGTTGGGATCAACAGTGAACTCGTCGTCGCCGAAATTGCAGTACTTTCAGGTTATTTCAGGAATATTCTTATCTTTCTCGATACCACCTACTTGACATTTGTTCTCCAGCAGCCCTGTAATATCCTATTTCCAGAAGTAGAAGAATTCTTTCGCAATATCAAAGTAAAGAGAAATGGCAAGGTTCTTAAGTCCAAGGTCAAAGTTATCAAGGTCAAACTCACCAAATCATGTCTCTGCACTTCTTCGGCTGCCTTTAGTTGATGAAGAAGATGACCTTGCTCCTGAAGTTTATGATTGGACATATAACCTTTGTGGAATTTCTGAGGCTATCAAGAACATTCATCGTCCGAGCCTCAATGCTGAGGGAAAGCTTCTAGTAGACATTCTTGGAAATTTTTACTTTGATAAACAACTTCCATAAGTTTCATTTTTACTAATTTCTTCTACATGATAACAACCATTGTGTCAAAAAAGAAGTTTCAATTTTGTATATTGATTCTTGATAAGTTAAGGGAGAGCATCAAGTCTCCTAATTATGCCAGGATCATCTCTCTTCTACTGCATGAGATAAATCCAGATGTTTTTGATTTCTTTAAAGGAACCACCCTGCACCATATGAAGAAAGTATCAATATCTTCTATTAAGAGATGGGAACTTAAATTGGTGAATCCTACCCAAGCTGTTAAAGCTCATTAACATCCAACTGCAGAGGACAGGTGTAAGACCCCCATTTTTTCTTTTTCAACACCGGGGTCTTAGGCCAAGAACCGCCACCTTACGGTGATACCTTCGCACCCAGGAAGGTCGTCACTACAAGATGCTGATTCTGCCGGCCAAAATCGATCACAACTGTAGAAATAGAATAAAAGCAAGTCCACAGAAAATCACATTGAGAGAACTAAGTTGTTAGCCTAAATCACCTAGAGGGGGGTGAATAGGTGAAATGCGTGTCAAATGCGGAATTAAAAAATAACACAGCACACATCAAGCAATCACAGACGACAAGAGATTTATAGTGGTTCCCCAATCTTGGGTACGTCCACTTTACTCACCGATCTAGTAAATCACTAGACTCGGCTACTCCACTATCTCGGATTGAAAACAATCCTACACCTCGGAACCACGTTCCTACAAACTCGATCCAAATTGGATCTATGCTCGGAAGATAAAGCCTTCCTACAAATCTCGGAGAAAAACTCCTACAAAGAAATTTGGTTTGAAAATAAAATACAAACAGTAATATTCTCAGATCTGGATCTTGACAGTCTTCTTCCTTGAGAGCTTTGGCTTGATCAGAATATGTTGAAGACGACTTGAGAGAGATCCACAAATCTGAAAAACGGAATCATCTCGATCGAGAAAATAGATCTGAAATCTTTGAGGCTTGGCGAGATCGAGTGATTAACTTTCGTCTGGATCGCTGGAGAATCAGAGTTGAAAACAGCGATCAAAGATCGTCGATCCAGAGCTTCTTCCGTGAACGTCAATGGCGGCGGCGTGAGAAATTAGGGTTCACAGAACTTTTTCTCTTTCTTAAAATAAAATCTCTATTTACTTGTCATTAGTCAAATCTGAGAGGACCTATTTATAGGTGGACTCCAACGGTCAGAAAATTAATTAGGGATGACACGTGGACCAATCAGAAATGATTAATTTGAAATACACTGCGAAATTGACTTAGAGAATTTCAGGAAAATTTAAACAGATATACTCGAGTCATAGAAGAAACATACTCGAGTATCAGATGGTATATACTCGAGTGGATAGAAGGAGTATACTCGAGTATAAGAAAAGAAGCTACTCGAGTGATTCAAAGATCAGCACTCGAGTGAATTTAGAACTACTCGAGTATGAGAGTATATACTCGAGTAAAAACACTTAGAGAAAATTTTGAGATAAGATAGGAAAATCTACTCGAGTGAAAGGGTTGGAGATACTCGAGTGAGGGGAAAAAGAACTACTCGAGTATCTGGGGAAGATTACTCGGGTAATCACTAAGCTACTCGAGTATGAATAACGACTACTTGAGTACAGAATCACTTACTCGAGTATATAGGGAACTACTCGAGTATGTAGACTTAGAATTTTTCTGAGATGAGAAGCAAAGATCTACTCGAGTATGAACAGAACATTTACTCGAGTAACTAACCAACTACTCGAGTGCAAGTTATCATCTACTCGAGTATAATGCAGTCTACTCGAGTATGTAACCTAACTTACTCGAGAGCAGACTCACTTACTCGAGTGTAAAAGGAGGTACTCGAGTATGTGGACTTAGAGAAATTTTTGGATCTAAGAACAGATGGATCTACTCGAGTATAATATATGACTTTCTCGAGTGACTAACTAACTACTCGAGTATAAACTTATCTACACGAGTATACAGAGTCACACGAGTATGTCTGAGGATCTACTCGAGTACTAAGTCACTTACTCGACTATATGAAGAAGGCTACTCGAGTATGTGGACTTAGAAAAATTTCTTCTGAGAAAATAAACTTCAATACTTCTGTCCATCAATCCAAGTGCATGTAGGAAGTGTATCCCAATAGAGAGGCTATACATGGGCCAACACTTTGAATCACATAATGAGGGATTACATTGTATGGTCCTATGTTTGGTGACTCATTATAGACTGACATTGGTCTACACTTAACAATAAAAACCTGCACACATACAACTTGAACACAATATCAAATACACCTTAATTCATCTTAGTTCAAGGTCTGACCTCCTACAAATCTGAGGTATTGTGGAGACAAATCCCAACACACATGAATAGAAAATAAGCTCCACAAAGGGAGTGTCCACAGATAGTACATATAATAATAAAAATCTCGGGCTTATGCCCGGTACATCAAGTCCTCACTACAAATCACTCATCGCGAAAGCAAACTAATACAACTACTAGTGTTCGGGACTCACAGTCCCTGCTGTCTGGACTCCAGTACTAGACTGTCCGATCTCCAAGCGTGTCGACCTCCGGGGCTGCTCCTCCATGCTGGGCTCCGTGGTCCCCTAAATGATGTGGTTCGAAAACCGTTAGTGTAAAAGACTAAGTCCTATCATCCTCTGCCCCTTCCCCCATGGATCCTAAGCACCGAGCGGGGAGAAGGAAAGGAAAGGACATGAAGGTGGAGAATGTCAAATAGCAGATGGCAGCGGAACTAGACTAGCAGTTCTAAGTATGGTAATAATGATACAAAGTTAGAATAAGTAACCTTAACTTATGTGAATACACATAAGCTAAGGGATCTCTTGCAGGGCTCCTATCGTATAAAAAGTCCCATACCAATTTATACGATAGGGTGTCGGTTTTACTAGCATGCTTAAATATATAATACTGAAAGAGAACCTTGACTTATAAGCACGCTCGCACGAACTTGTAGGCCAAGGGGTCGTTTTGCAAGGCCTAATGTATAGAGCGTCCCATACTGCTTATACATTAGGTGTCAGGTTATATGCAATGGTTATGCTATGAAATAAAATTATGCTATGATGTGAACATGCAAGTGCAACTCACCCACTCGACTCTGTGTACACAAAGCTTTAGTTCCCCCTTTCAGAGCCGTTACCTTCCAGGATACCTCCGTAGTGGTAGACGGAAGCGGTGGGTTAGGCCTCGCCAACCTCTAAACCAGTAAAGCACTACCGGTAAGACCTATCGTACGCCTCAACTCTTGGTGCACAAAGCGGACTCCTGCGTACTCTTGCCGACTGGCGCACCGGACTTCTGTTGGCGAAGTGCTAACCACACTTGCCGAGTCAGCGTATTGGCGTCGGTGCATCGACCCTCCAATACCGAAGACCCACCACCTTATACCATTTATGCACATGCGATAGTTATGAGTCCCAACAACCGGGCCAAATCTCCCCGGACTATCCCGTCCGTCATAATCAACAACCGAGCTGAAGCTCCCCGGACTATCCCGTCCGTCATATTCTACAAACGAGCCGAAGCTCGCCGGGCCTCTATGCTCATCACCAAAACCACAGGGCTTATTCCCCGAGTAACCCAAACTATCTCTCGGGACATTGGGGTGTGAGAGTGTGAAATCCTAAGTTTAAGATTTACTCTTGTGGTGATTTTATACCTACGACTTAGGTTTTACCCAGGACTGCCCAAGGTATTCCCTGTGAAGGGCTCTCGAGGGCACTAGGAGCTATGATGGGTTGAATACCAAAGCTCCCTTTCGCAAGGCACTTATTCTTGTTGGTTGGTAACTAATCCCATATCCATTACCCATTTCTTTTTCATATTACGGTAGACTAAACCTAAGGTGATTTCGACCTTTCACTCTACGGGGGAAGACGATCTTTCGTCGACCCCAACCACTACTCAATACTACCGACTCATATCTCACTACTTAACCTAAACTTCTAGGATGACTCATCCACATCTACAAAATCTAGCAAGATGGCTAACTCCAACTATGCCAAATCATTTCCTTTCAATAATTTACTAAATGCAGACCACAAGGTTAAATGCCATGTAAAATGGGGAGTACATCAAATAATCATCCAATACTCCTATAATAATTAATGTAGGTCCATTATGAACTTTAAGCCCTAAATCCAGAGACCCAAAATTTTCCTTATTTATTTAATAATTTATTTAATTATTCTAGTGACTAAAATTTCCAATAATGAACATGAAGTACCATTTTCAGGCAAGATATCATTCCACTAATTTTATATGGTATTTAAAATAAGGATTTAACTCATCTTCCAAAATATCTAAATTTTTCAGTAAGGTTTTATCCTAAAATTCCTATTTCATTTTAACCCTTGAAAATTCATTTAAAGAAATATAAAAGACTATATTGCTTCCAAAAATTCAGAGAAAATTTCAGTATGATTCTAATGGCATATAAATAATTTGGGACAAATTTCATAATTTATTTATTAGTAAATAGTCTTAATTAAATTATTGAATAATTTCCTCATTTAACAAGCTTGTGAAGTAAGTACCTCTAATATGTATCCAAAAATCTTCATAAAATTTATATATGCATATAATGATTCAAAACTTCTTCTGCCAAACTTTAATGACCTCCTAATGGTTAGAGGGACCATAATGTTCAATTTATTAAATTGAGGCATCCCTTGAGTTACAAATGAAGTACTATAACTATTGTCCCAAAATTCCCAATTAAATTAACAGAGGCTCATAATATCCTTATGACCAATCTATCAAAATTTCATCTTAGTTGAGGGGTTTAGCTAGCCCATTCCAACCCTATAATATTTATGCCCTAAACTAGGGTTAGGGTTTTGTGGGTCCCAAACTTTCCAAAACACACTAAGATTTTAACCAGAGGGTTATAGTTACCCTAATACCCTCCCTACAAAATTTCATAGTCATACAAGGTGTTTTGGCCACATTCCCTTCACAAGGTACAAAAGCCCTTCCTTAGGGTTTGACCTAGGATCTTGGGGCAAATCAATTCCAAACCTCCCCATATTTCATTGGAAGGTGCATAAGTTAATGACAAGTCAGTGTTCCAAATTGGAACCTCTGTTGAGGTTAATTGGACACTCTAAGTAAAAATTATATTTTGGACCAAAATGCCCTTCATAGGGCAAGGCTAGGGTTTGCATGATTTCCAGTCAAATCACCTCCAAACTTAATGAAATGTTAACCAGAGGTCTATATTGACCTCCTATACCTCCCACCAAAATTTGGATGAATTTGGACTTCATTTGACCCATACATTAATTTACCCTAGATAAATTAAATTATTTACAAAACTATAGAAAAATTATCTCCAAAAATTTCCATTTTTGGGCAAGATCTAGATATTAGTTAGTATGACTCCCTACCAAAATTTCAACTCATTTGGGCTAAGGATTAAGTGTGGGCACTCTGTTTAATGCCTGTCTAGACATATGTATAGACCCAACCAAAATGAGTGCCCTGGTTAAACCAGGCACCCAAATTGGTTCAAACAAATTTTGTATGAAAGTAGACTCAGAGGGATACATTTTATGTGTTGACCATTTTTTCTGAAATGGCCTCTAATTAATTTTAATAATTAATTACATTAAATACAATTGTTGTGACAGAAATGAAATGTTTCAAATATTATAACCCATAGTTTATTATCAATCCCGCACGCATCTTGACGCAAAAACCGACGGCATCCCGTCGTCTTCTTCATCCAGCAGACGGCTAGGACATATCCTGCGTGGGCTGACTTCCAGCCGCTGCCGCCAGCGATCCGGCCACCTCCCCGGTGATGTAGGGATGTCCGAAATCAGAGATCTCTACGGAAATAATTCACTCCTCGCCCAATATCGCCTTAGATCTACCGCACCTACACAGCACCTATCGCCCACAATATTTCCTCGTCACAAACGTAGCGCATAAAAATAACAAGGAGGATTGGTCGACTCGAAAATAGCGATCGAAATTTGAGTCGGATCATTCCCCAAATTAACATAAAGATTGCCAACCTTTTTGGGAGCAAAACCAAGGCTATAGGCCAAGATCCGCTCCGGCAAATAGGATCCACCCGATCCGGAAATAAAAAGCCTAGCAACGGTGATTTCGAAATGTAAATTGCAGCGATTGATTTAACAAAGCGGATAAAACGATTCGCGATCCACCACAACTAATTAGAAGAAATCACACAAGGAGGGATGAGATATTTTACCCAACCGGGAGAACGTTCACACAAGATAACTGTGGGAGAATCACTCTCTCCACGGATCCACCGGCGTCACACCGAAGGGCTTGCAACCTTCTTCCACGGAGTCGCACCGAAGGAAGCCGCGCTGGAGTCGCACCGAACCGGATGGAGGGAGCAAAGGGGGGGCCGCGGCTTCACACACTAGAAGGGGGGGGCGGCGGCAATGAGGGGTAACCTCCTTGGCCGAAATTCTCAAAGAGAGGAAATAGGCACTACAACATTTTTGGTCTTTAGCAACACTTGACTTGGCAACATTTACCAAAATGTTGTCTAAAGCTTGATAGAGAACAGTTTGTAAGTGTTGCAATAGGTTAGCAAATTTAGGCAACACTTTTTGTGGAACATTCAAAAACTGTTTTTCTCTAATCCTTATATGGAACAGTTTTGAAATGATGTAGTTGACGGTTCGCTTTAGACAACAGTTTTCACATGTGCATATTTAAAAATTAATTTGCAACATGTTAGAAGTGTTGCCTAATGTTTTTCAACTTAACTAAACTATTATTTAAAAATTAAATTTAGAAAATTCATGACAAACCCTCCCACAGTTTCCCCTCGACACTTTCCCAATGGCCGATACCATTCCACTTCCTCCGTGCGCGACTTCCTCGCCATTATCTCGGATCGATTCACTTCCCGGCGACATCTCGGCTCATTTAATTTCTTCTTCCGACATCTACTGTTCTAAAAAGAAGTTAAAAATGGTGAGCTTTCTATATGGTTTTGCTGCGACACCCTCTCCTCGATCATGATCTCCTTTACAACATAATTGACTGCACAACGAAAATTATTTTGCTGTGTGTTAACAAATGCGGTGAAAAATTTTATTTTTTTGAGGATGTTTTAGGCAAAGTGTTGTAGGTTTTCATTAGGTTTCAATTCGCCGCATTTTAATTCTACGCCCGCCTTTTTTCTTGATATCACTACTCGGCCTGGCCTGTTCTGGATATGCCTAGCCGTGGCCCCCGACCCTCTCCATTCTACTTTCACGCACGGCGCAACCGGCATCACCTCTCCAGCGATGGCGTGCCCGATCATCCCTGTCAACAATGAGGTCCATCTCTAGTGCGCTCTGAACCCTAGCAGCTTTGAGCAGAGGTCTTTCTTTTCCTCTTCGACGAGAGGAAGACGTGCACGGTGCCGCCGGGTGCTAGGGCATTTCCCTCTTCGACGACGACGACGTTGCACGCTGAACGCGACGACGCCAACTGCTCGACCTCGACGGCTCTTCGTCGTCTTCGACGTCTTCGTTTTCCTCGTTGACGACTCGACCTCCAGACGGCTCCAGGGCCAGGGCAATAGCGATATCCTTCCTAGTGACTGCTCTAGTGCCCGTCTGCATCGGCATCGATCACTCTTTGAGTCTTTGCAACCAAGGGTAACGATCTCCCATTTCGATTTTTTGTGCACATTGTTGTATACCCATTCTGATTTGTGTGCATCTTGATTGTAAACTTGTTAGGCTTTGGAGTCTTGTGCATTTTGATTCCAGATATAGGGATTTTGTGGTGTGTGCATTTGGAGATCTTTTAAGCATTTTGGGTGTTGATACTTGCTATCCCTCATATCAAGTTTCATGTTTTTTCAGTGTTTTTACATAATAATGTTGAATGGATTTATTAGAAGAAGTTGCAGAGCACTGATTATGGATTTTCCAAAATCTATGGTTTGTTTTGATTTATTTTCTGGTTTGCTTTCTTCGTTGAACCTTGGGGGGGGAGATTAATTTTAATGGTTTGTTTTGATTTTATATATATTTCTCTTGCATCTACTATATGTAAGTGTATGCGAGTTTATATATGTGTGTATTTTTGAAAGGATATATATTTATATATATGTGTGTGTATGCGTGCTATACACATAATTTTATCCCTCTGATGTACAGAAAGAAAACCGGCCACATCCAAGGGAGTCGATTACCAAAGTCTATTTGTATTTGCATGTGTGTGTGTGTGTGTGTATTTATATATGTTTGTTTGTGTGTGTGTGTGTTATTTATATGTGTATGTGTGTGTGTGTGTGTGTGTGTGGGTGTGTATTTATATGGTTTAGGGTTGTGTGTATGTATGTCTATTTTGTATTGAAGTGTGTATGTAAGTGTATGTATTGAAGTGTGAATTTATGTATGCATTAGAATGTATTTTTGTATGTCTTTTCTTTGTGGTTGTATATGTGTAGGTATTGACATTATTCAAGGTTTGAAAGCAAAATATGATGAGAAAGGAGTGGATTAATTTGCCTCGCTTCGGTGAAGATTATATTAATGGTGTTAATTATTTCTTGGATGTTGCATTCAGTAAAGGGTTGTTCGAAGGAGAAGAGATTTTATGTCCATGTCCTATCTGTTGCAATGAAGTATGGGGTAAAAAGAGTACGGTGTTTGACCATTTGATAAGTAAGGGTTTTGTAAAAGGCTACAAAGATTGGATTTACCATGGGGAAGAGATTAAATGTATGGATCTTGATCAAGACACTAATGTTAATGTATCTTCTGATGATATTGATGGCTTATTGTCTGAGACATTTAAAGATGCAGTTCAAAAGGATGGAGTACATGAAGGCCTAAACGAAGATGCAAAGAAGTTTTATAAACTTGTTGAGAAAGCAAATCAGGAATTTATCCGGGTTGTCAAAAAATTCTCTACATTATCTTTTACTATTCGGTTGTATTTATAAATGTCTTCATGGATGGAGCAATGCATCATTTACATCTCTCTACAATTATTGAAAGAGGCTATACCCAACTTAAACATCCCTGTCTCTTTCAATAAAACAAAATCTATGATATGTGACCTAGGCTTAGATTATAAAAAAATTGACGTTTGTCCAAATAACTGCATGTTATTTGGAAAGAGCATGAGAAAGATGAAACTTGCATGTTTGTGGTGAATCTCGGTGGATTGTATTCCCCGAAGTGGAATTGTGAGTCGAGAGGTATTTAGAAAAGTCAGAAGTTTCTGCAAAGGTGCTACAGACATTTTCCATTAATTCCAAGACTAAAAAGACTCTATACATGTTCAAAGATGACTGATTTAATGAGGTGGCATGCAGAAGAGCGTTCAAGGATGGTAAGTTAAGACATCCTGCTGATGGACAAGCATGGAAAGATTTTGATGCGAATCACCCAGATTTTGCTCTTGAAACTCGTAATGTAAGACTTGGATTGGCAAGTGATGGGTTTAATCCATTTGGCAACACTGAGTCTATCACATAGCACATGGCCTGTGGTATTAACAATATATAATTATCTCCAAATTTGTGCTTGAAGCCAGAAATTTTTATGATGTCATTGCTTATTCCTGGACCGCGGTCCACCTGGAAATGCTATTGATGTGTACCTTCAACCACAAATGAGGAGCTACAAATATTATGGGATGTTGGGGTAGAAAAATACGATGTTTCAAAAATCAAACATTTCTGATGCGTGCTGCTCTTTTGTGGACAGTTAGTGACTACCCTGCATATGCTATGTTATCTGGTTGGAGCACAAAAGGAAGGTTAGCATGTCCTATTGTAATAATGAAACGTCTTCTACTTATTTGAAACATAGTCGAAAGATGTGTTATATGGGCCATCGGGCTTTTTTGGACTCGAATCATGCGTGGCGATCTGATAAAATTTCTTTTAATGGAAAGACAGAATATAGACATGCACCTTCTTTGTTAAGTTCAAAAAGAATTTTAGAAGATTTACAAGACTTTCCTGATGTATTCCAGTTTCTAGTACTCTTTTTTGGTGCATCAGAATGAATTGGCTGCCAGCCATTGTTATTCAACTGGCATTTTTTGACACTTCTAAGAACTTAATTTGAGATCTGTATATTTAATAGCAACCAAGCATTTTGTAGGAAGAGTTGGCAAAGGATTTAGGCATACCAGTTCAATATCAGCGGTTTTAGCTTTGGGCTAAACGTCAGAACCATACATACCGTCCTAATAGGCCATTGCATCCCCAGGAGGAAGTACAATCTGTAAGTGCATTATAGTTTTTGTACTTGGTTTCTAATACAGAGGTTTTCTGAAATTATATTATTACATTTTTATTATGTCTTAAGAGATTTTATAACATTGAAGTTTAAATGCAAATAAGGATTGAATCCGTGTGATGAACGTTATATTTTCTCTCATTCTCTACTGGCTCTCAACCGGGAAGACAATATTGGGGGACATTGAGGCAACTGCGGGAAGAAGCTTGCTTCCCCTCATTTTGATCGTTCTCTATCATGAGCTTGACTCTTATTTCTCGAGCACACAACAAATGTTCTCTACTCTACCCTTAATTCAATGCATGCATTGTTCTTTGAGTCCAGGTTCAGCCCTAGGTTACCTCTCGAGTCTACGTCCAATAGTTTTTCCGCACGCATTAAAATTTACATATTAACTTTAGGTGCATTCATCATTTAGTCTTGATGCATTTGCATTTTATTTTATCTCATTGACATGTTTGTCAAAATATTCAGCATAAACTTTCTAAAATTTGTAAGGAAATTTTGAATTAGATTTTTTTTGGACCGAGTATATTGAGCAAGCCACAGAAATTTATGCTCCTTTTCTGCAACATTTTCTTTGAGTTATTGGATGACTCTATTTTGTTCCATGAACATAATAAGCAGTGAAATTGTGTGTTTTTTGTAAGTTTCTTTTATGTAAACTCAATGCTTGTTGACCCACCACATTATTATTAATGCGTTTGTGTCATGTGCTTTATTTTATATCACTGTGGTTATGTATTTTATTGACAGCCAAGCATGTAATGGTGAGCATGAGTTAGTCCAAACCACTTACATTCCTTCATTTGGCCTCCACATCGCATTATTTAACTTTTTCCATGTGTTCTTTAACTTCCCAGAACATCTCATTTGTCTTTATGCTTCTCTGAATGCTTGGTGTCATCAAGAGATGCATCACTCATCGGGAATTAATCATTAGAATATTTTGAAATTAATTTGTTTGTAAATTGTGCAGGAAGGATACCTTGTTTATGAATGCAACTCCATGTGCAGCCAGGTGAATTAAGGAATTTGTAGAAAATATTAATAATAGTAACTATAGTAGCCAGTATCACCTGAATCATCTTGGAGATTTTTTTCAAGGGATGCGCTTTTCATGTTTAATGGGCAAGAAACTGAAGCCAAAACCTTTCCTTTCTCAGAATCCAAACGAGTAGCTAAAAGTGATGAGGCTGTAATGCAAGAAACCTTCACATCTTCGTGATTGGTACATGATGCAATAATATTTGC
Organism: Platanthera zijinensis; assembly: GCA_039513925.1. Lineage (NCBI taxonomy): Eukaryota > Viridiplantae > Streptophyta > Magnoliopsida > Asparagales > Orchidaceae > Platanthera > Platanthera zijinensis. Next base: position 91,608,600 of record CM077095.1, on the reverse strand, counting down.
AACGGTTCTTTCTTTCCCACAGCCAAATCGATAGTAGTAGTATTCTCTGGAGCTGATAGATGAAGATAACCAGATTTCTCAAATGTCGGCAAAGAGCGAACAGAACCTGGAAGATTATTAATATTAATATCAACTCCCTTTCACAAAAAATTTACCTCTGCATTTAAAAGTAGGGCTATTAACTAGGACATCCCCTCTAACTTTGCATAATTAGAGGGACCTCCCCTCTATCTTTCAAAATTACCAAAACCACCCCTCTAGTTTTGCATTATTAACATGCTTGTACATGAAAACCCCCCGGGAAGGTCTGGAATTCTGATATTGTCATGTATCAGCATGGCGATAGAGAAATCTATGGGAGCACCAGGTTACATATATCACCGTGGAGATTGTCCTTAGTAAAGGTTTTGGGTTTGAGATGTATTACGATGCTGATAGAGATCTACCAGCACAGCTTCCTGGGGGATTTTCTTGTACATGCATGTTAACAATGTAAACTTAAAGAGGAGGTTTTCTAAAAGATAGAAGGGAGGTCCCGGTAACTATGCAAAGTTAGAAAGGAGCTTTTCATAATTATTTCTTAAAAAGTAACAGAAGCAGTACTTGTTCAGAAGATTACCAAATTCTTCTTCTACAGATTTATTTGCAGAGACATCTGAAGATAACTCTCCAGCACCATCCTGAACTGTAGGAGGCAAGTCTTGAACCTTCTTCATACTCATAGAGAGCGGGCCTGACATAATTCTACAAGGGTCCATGGATGACAGTGAGGAGACCTTGTCAACTGAAACATGCACTTCTGACATACGTACTTCAGTCAAGTCAACAATTGACACAGATGCCTTTGACACACTTTTGCAATATGTAGAAGGTGAGGTCATTGTATCTGAATCAATCAAAACAGGCAGGGAAGATACATCAATCAAAGTAACAGGTAGAGTAGATTCACCATGGGGACCTTTATCTTCATATAATTTCACCTCTTTCCTGTCCACATCCATGTCACTATCAGGTTTTCCATCGAAAACTAATCCAGATTTCTCATAGGTGAAACTTTGTGAATTAGCACTCATCCCTCCACGCTCTTCAATTTCTGTTCCTTGAACTTCACAAAGAATATGAGCAGAAGGTGATTTTTCCAGCATTTTGGTACCAATTTTAACATTAGTACTTCTGTTTTCCACCGCTGGCCTGCAGAGTCTTGTATATTATCAATGACATCCATGCATGTATCATTTTTTCCTCCTCTATCATTGCAAGACAAAGTTGATTTTTTTATCAACCGAGTTCTTATACTGTGAAAACCATCATCTTCCATAGAATCAACTGGCAACCTGTCACTAACACTACTGTATCCATCTGTTAACGGTGTTGTCAGGTGAAGGCACCAACCAGCATGCATGGACGGACGCGCAGCTCCCAATTCCCGAGCCCACTCCATGGAAAAGAAGATGCTGTATGTGATATTTTTGAATTAAGTAGCTACGGGCATTTTTATAAGTAACATTTCACTATAATTCTTTCTCATTATGTCCTAAAGCAGTAGGACCTCGTATATTTGTTAGGAGTAATTGAGGCTGCGTGCTGACCCTTCACAAGGGTTCTGTTTGTGTCCACAATTATGCATCATGTTTTATTTTGTTAGCACCCTTGAGGTTTGTCTTATTTGTCTTATTTTTTGAAGCCGTAAATGATTTTTATCCATTGTTTACAATTGAAGTATCCTAATTATCAGAATTATTTTTTTGATTAATTCATTGTCATCAAATTTCCTGAACGAAGTTCTCCTTTTGATCCCATTGCTATAGAAATATACAATTCTTTGGCATGGAATCACAGCAAAGAGTGTCTGATTCCTTTGTTATAATTGTGGGACTCGGAGGAGTTGGCAGTCACGCGGCTTCCATGCTTTTAAGGTCTGGGTTGGCCGGCTTCTCCTTGTGGATTTTGATCAGGTATTATTTCTGGCAAGTTCATCTTTTTATTCAAACAGTTTGCATACCTATTGAACTTGAATGTACGGGATTTTTTAAGTAAGTAATCCTGCAGGGCTTGAGTTATTTTTGTTTGTCTAAGCATTCATTTTTTTTATTTCTTGCTTATATTTCTTGCTTTACTGATGTTTCATTTCTCTCCATTGAAGGTTGTAATGAACAATGAGGATCTCTTCAAGCACAAATAAATTTTATGAAACATCCAGCGCTACCAACATGAATGAGGGAAGCCCGCATGAGTGACGGTGCTGCCCGCACGGATGATGGCGCAGCACGCACAGATCTAGATGATAGTGATTAGCGCAAAAGCATGGATGAGGGCGCGCGCAGCCTACTGAATTATCTCAATCTGAAACCACTATATGTATTGTGTGTTCTGATGATATTAATTTGCAACAGAACTTTATTAATTTGTTGTTGTGTTCCAATGTGCTGTGTTGTGAATAACTTCTTTTAAGTTATTATATATGCAAATATAGATTTTTGGAGTACAATAAATTTATGAGTTGTTCTTTTATTAAATGCAATTTTGTGAAATTATCAATTCAGTTTTGGGGTTATTTATATGCCTCTATTTCAAACACTTCTAGTGATTTCCAAACACATCATTATATGTTACGCTCAACATCCTCTGGCGGTATTGACGTTTTTTTAAAAAAAAATCGCAATTTTTTGACAACAGTTTTAATGTTGCCTTTGTAGCTTTTGGCAACGTTTTTTAATTGTAACAGTACATGTCAACAGTTCTAAAATGTTGCAATAGGTCAACCAAAAAACTGTTGCCTATTCTAAGGGTTTAGACAACAGTTTTTGTATAGTGTTGCCTAAAGGTATGAAAACTATTGCCTTAGAACTTTGGCAACATGCCTATTTGAGACACCCCTATGGCAACAGTTTTTGATGCTTTGGCAACACTTTGCAGTTTTAGGCTACAGTTTTGAAGTGTTGTTAAAGGCCGAAAATGGTGTAGTGAGGGTTTCAATCTTTTCTAATTATCTCATAACAAAGGCCTCCTTATATAGGAGTTACAAACAAGCTTTAACCATTCATGATGGAGATGTAATCTCATCCATCCAAATGGTTAAATGCACACCAAATAAAAATATTGTCCAAATGCAAAAATAAAAGTGCAATATTGAATATAAAATTATCACTTCAATCTTGGATAATTTTATATTCCTAAAATAGAAATAATAAAGCATGAAAAGGGAAATGTTTTAATGCGGTGCGGCGAATGTTGCGCGCCGCGGGCGGAGGTTGTAACGTAGCCTTCCGCTAGCATCATCGTGACGCCTCACGTCCTTTAGTTGAATCGCCTCAGCAACCGGATCAACCTCATCATCGTCAGCATTGTCTCCAAGTAGAGGTGGAGGGGGCGTGCCATCAATCCTCCCCCGCTCAAAATCACGCATCTCTGTTGCGTGGTCCAAGAGGTAGCGGCGAAGAAGATCGGCATCCAAACTTTGTAGCTCCAACTCGAGCACCCAAGAGTCATCCGAAGGGGGGCGGTCACGCCAACGGATGAGGAAGCGGCGGGTGTCGCCATCAGCAGTGGTAACATGCTCAGCATCAAGTATCATCTCTGGAGTGGAAAATGTCCGTGGGAACCTGGGGAACATATTAGCAGTAGGCAAGAAAGAAGGCAACGTACCATCCGATGATATACTTGTGGGGACCGTAAGAGAGAGATCATCCGTTCTACCACTCCCCAACCCATGAGAATTTAAAGTGGGAGAAGAAGACGACAAAGAAATCAACTCTTGTGGTGGCGACACAAATATCGTTAAATCCGAAACGTTAAAAATGGGGGAGATACCCCAATCAGCAGGCAAGTCCAAAACGAAAGCGTTGTCACCTAACTTCTTAATAATCCGAAAAGGGCCGGCGCGCTTTGGTGATAACTTTTTTACGGTGCTAGTTGGCAAGCGTTCGGAAACTAAACGGACTAAAACCAGATCGCCAATTTTAAAGTTTGATACTCTCCTATGTAAATTAGCGTGCGCCTGATAAGAGTCGTATTGTGACGTCAAAGTGGCCGTATACGTGCATGTAGATCATGGATGTGTTGGGCAAAGGATTGTGCAAATTGACTTGCTTTGTACTTTGGAGGCAACGGCACCAAGTCAAGCGGCACAGGAGCTTTATAACCGTGGACAATCTCATTCGGAGACATACCCGTAGACCTATTTTTGGAATTATTGTAGGCTAATTGGGCGTGGGGTAAGAGAAGATCCCAAGTGCCCAAATGATCGCTCACGAGGCATCTTAACAAATTCCCTAAACTCCGATTAACTACTTCCGTCTGCCCATCCGTTTGGGATGATAGGCGGAGGAAAACAATAACTTTGTTCCCATTAATATCCATAACGTTTTCCAAAAATAACTAGTGAATTTTACGTCTCTATCCGAAACTATGGTCTTTGGCACTCCGCGGTGACTAACGACTTCTTTAAAATATAGTTTAGCGACATGAGACACATCGTTTGTTCTACTGCACGGGATGAAATAAGCCATCTTGGAAAACCTATCCACAACTACAAAAACGGAATCATGACGGCGTTGGGTAGGGGGAAGGCCTAATACAAAGTCCATACTAACATCTACCCAAGGCATGGAGGGAATAGGCAAGGGTGTATATAATCCTACATTGGTTTTACCACCCTTAGAAACCTGACACGTTCGGCAGCTACTCACTACTCCTCCTACCATAGCCATAAGTTTTGGCCAATAAAACTTCTCTTCGACTAATGTACTCATCTTATCTCTACCAAAGTGACCACTCAACCCTCCACTATGCAATTCCCAAATGATATGTAATCGTAGTGATGACTGTGGAATTCATAGCTTCCCGCTCCTAAACAGGTATCCGTCCTTGATGACGTATGCAGATATCGTCGTGGGGGAACAATCCTGGGCTGATAAATAGGCGTCTTGGAAGTCAGGACACGTAGCATACTCATCCTTAACCCGCTCAAATCCTATAACATGTACCTCCATAGAAGTGAGTAAAAGCGTAAGACGACTAAGGGCGTCAGCGACTCGGTTATCAGCTCCTTTAAGATGTTTGAGGTTAAATGTATAACCTTGTAGGAATGCTACCCACTTAGCATGTCTTGGGCTGATTTTATGCTGCCCGTTAATGAAACGCATGGCCTCATGATCGGAGAGGATCACGAACTCCTTGGAGAGGAGATAGTGCCTCCAATGGTGTAGACATCGGACTACAGCATAGAACTCCCTATCGTAATTGGAATAATTCAACTTGGGGCCCGACAACTTCTCGCTAAAGTAGCTAACGGGATGGCCTTCTTGCCTCAAGACACCTCCGATCCCAACCCCTGAAGCATCACATGTGAGCTCAAAGACTTTAGAAAAGTCGGGTAGACGTAAGACAGGTGCCTCAGTCATGAGCTTCTTTATTCGTTCCAAAGCATAGGTGGCGGACTTCGTCCACGTAAACTCTCCCTTCTTCATACAGTCCGTGATAGGCGCCATAATACTACTGAAGTCCCGTATGAAACGGCGGTAGAATGTGGCTAACCCATGGAAACTACGCACCTCACGTAGGTTGGTTGGTACGGGCCAGTCTTTAATGACCTGAACCTTACTCGGGTCAACTCGGATTCCCTCAGAACCGACTATATAGCCTAAGAACTCTACCTCCGAGGCATAGAAAGTGCATTTCTTAAGATTGAGAAATAAAGTCTCTTTCCGCAGGGTGGATAGGATCACTCTCATGTGGGAGATGTGCTCGGTGGTAGAAGTGCTATAGATCAGAATATCGTCAAAGTAGACGACGACAAACTTCCCCATGAATGGCTGGAAGACATGGGTCATCATCCGGGAGAAGGTACTCGGGGCGTTGGATAACCCAAAAGGCATCACAAGCCACTCGTACAGACCATCCTTCGACTTAAACGCGGTCTTCCACTCGTCGCCCTCTCATATCCTAATCTGGTGATAGCCACTCTGAAGATCTAACTTGGAGAATATGGTGGCTCCAGACAAGACATCCAACAAATCATCCAGGCGGGGAATAGGGAACCTATATTTGATGGTGATTTTGTTGATAGCCCGGCTATCAACGCACATCCTCCATGTACCATCCTTCTTGGGGGCAAGGAGGGCTGGTACCGCACATGGACTCATACTAGTCCTAATAAAACCCCTCTCAAGCAAGCTCTCTATCTGGGTCTGCAACTCCTTGTGAGCCGCGGGATGGAGTCGGTAATGGGGCTGATTCGGCAAGGAAGACCTGGATGAGGTCTATCGCATGCTGGATATTCCTAAGAGGGGGTAACGTAGGTGGCAGCTCATCCGGGTACACGTCCTTATACTCTTCCAATAGTACCGTAACTCACTAGGCAGCTCATCCAAAATACTAGAATCGGGTTTCGCACTCATGAGAACTAGCGCATACATAATTCCATCAACGAACGGGTCTCTCACAAACTCTTTCCTACCAACTAGACTCAACGTCTTTCTCTCTACAGGGATAGTGGTATCCTTAGCCAAGACTACGGGCTCCTTTGGGATGGTGGGCCTCAAAGTGATGGTTTTACCACTGAATTTAAATTCATAGGAGTTGGCTCTACCAAAATGTGTGACATCACGGTCGTATAGCCAAGGGCGGCCCAACAACACATGACAGGCATCCATCGGAAGGACATCACACCACCCCTCATCAACATAAGACTTGAATGAGAGTGGGACCAGGCATCACTTAGTAACAGGCACGGAGATCTTGTTCATCCAAGCAACCTGATACGGAGTCGGGTGTGGTTCCGTGGTCAAGGACATACGTGCTATTGCGTTCTCAGATACTACGTTCACACAACTACCACTATCTATAATAAGCTTGCAAAGCTTTTCGCCACTCTTAAAGATCAGAGAAAATATGCTCGTCCTCTTCCAATCATCTAACGGTCGAGGAGTGGTCAAGATACAACGCATCACCATAAGGGGGTGATCGTCATCTAAATCACTTGGGACCCCTTCCGGGTCGCTCTCCTCAGCAGCCTCATAAACATAATCCGCAAGATCGGTCGTCGACTCTAATAGGGCTATGGCTTTAGTCTTCGTTGGGCATTCGAAGGCATAATGACCTTGAATGCCGCAAGAGTAACATGTAGCGTTAGTCTTGTTAACCTTTCCTATGGAATACGTTCGCTCGCGGGGTTCTTGGCGTTCCTAGCAGTGATTACTACGGACTTGGACTCGGTCGACCGGTACTTCCCTTTGTCCTGATATGTGGAGGAAGATGCTCTGGTAGAGGATTTTCCCTTCGCATGGGAGTAACGGGAGTGAGCCTTAGAGGCTAAATGTTTCTCAATGTCGAGGGCGGCATTGAATGTCGTGTTCAGATCTGTGTGACCATAACGCAAGAGCTTCCGCTGAATATCGGGTTGAAGCCCCTTACGAAACCTAGAAAGGGTGACTTCGGAGATCTCCCTCAGGTTAAAAGCACCAACCGGTCCTTTAATTCTCCCATGTACTCTGATACAGAATTGGAGCCTTGCCGCAGGGAGGCGAGCTCGTCAAACATTTATGTCCGATGGTACGCGGGGACGTACTGATCGGTCAACAAATTCTTCATGACGGTCCATCCAATAATTGGGTCTCCGTCCCCAGTCCCTAGTCTACGCTCTTCATTCAGCCAATAAGTTTTGGCGCGACCGGTTAGCTTCATCCTGGCAACTTGGACCTTTTGGGTGTCCGTAAGATGGTGCCAATCATAATAGCATTCCATGTCCACTATCCATGTGAGGAAATTATGTGGATCTCCCATACCATCGAAAGTGGGGGCATCAATTTTGATGGCCCTGGTGATATCAAACTCTCGCCCGTGGCAGTTGCCTCGAGGGTGCACTCGTGGGGAGTCGCCATCCGAATCCGAATCGGAAATATGTTGGCGTCGGTGGGGCAATTCAACATTAGCGGGAGGTGGGGGTGGCCTAGCTTGATTTTGTAAAATTTGTGCTAAGGTGGCCCTAAGCTCCGCCATATCATTACGTAGACCTGCTATCTCTTCAGCGTTATGAAGTTCATTCCCATTCTCAGCCATCCTAGACGTAGACGGCGCCGTATATTCCGTGCCTAGCCTAGTGTGCATGCAAGACCCAGAAAATTATGAAAGATGATTTTTCCTAGGGCTGTAGCTAGACTGAAAGTAAAATATTTTTATAAAAGTTTGATGTCAATAATACGTAGATCGTTAAAAAATTTTTTTTTTTTAAAATTTTGCTGAAAAATAAAAACTTCAGTCTGCTATTGGCAGACCAACTAGATAGATTTGGACAGAATTACGATGTTCCAATTTGCAGGCCAACCTAACGAGGTCGAATCGAGAAATTTTCTGTTTTAATGTTGCTGGAGATAAGATTAGGAAGCTACAGAATTTTTTTCAGATTTTTTTGACAAGTTTTAAAATTCCGAAGGATTTACTAAATGCAGACCAAACCGAAAATTTCAGATTTTTTGAAAGTTCATATCAACCAACGAAGAACGCAGAGAGGATGTTTGCAACTTGGGAGTTGAAACGACCGCCTCTGATACCAAATTGATGTAGGGATGTCCGGAATCGGAGATCTCTACGGAAATAATTCACTCCTCGACCAATATCGCCTTAGATCTACCGCACCTACACAGCACCTATCGCCCACAATATTTTCTCGTCACAAATGCAGCGCATAAAAAAAACAAGGAGGATTGGTCGACTCGAAAATAGCGATCGAAATTTGAGTCGGATCGTTCCCCAAATTAACATAAAGATTGCCAACCTTTTTGGGAGAAAAACCAAGGCTATAGGCCAAGATCCGCTCTGGCAAATAGGATCCACCCGATCCGAAAATAGAAAGCCTAGCAACGGCGATTTCGAAATGAAAATTGCAGTGATTGATTTAACAAAGCGGATAAAACGATTCGCGATCCACCACAACTAATTAGAAGAAATCACACAAGGAGGAATGAGATATTTTACCCAACCGAAGAACGTTCACGCAAGATAACTGTGGGAGAATCACTCTCTCCACGGATCCACCGGCGTCACACCGAAGGGCTTGCAACCTTCTTCCACGGAGTCGCACCGAAGGAAGCCGCGCCGGAGTCGCACCGAACCGGATGGAGGGAGCAAAGGGGGGCCGACGGCTTCACACCACTAGAAGGGGGGCGGCGGCAATGAGGGGCAACCTCCTTGGCCGAAATTCTCAAAGAGAGGAAATAGGGTTTCAATCTTTTCTAATTATCTCATAACAAAGGCCTCCTTATATAGGAGTTACAAACAAGCTTTAACCATTCCTGATGGAGATGTAATCTCATCAATCCAAATGGTTAAATGCACACCAAATAAAAATATTGTCCAAATGCAAAAATAAAAGTGCAATATTGAATATAAAATTATCACTTCAAACTTGGATAATTTTATATTCCTAAAATAGAAATAATAAAGCATGAAAAGGGAAATGTTTTAATGCGGTGCGGCGAATGTTGCGCGCTGCGGGCGGAGGTTGTAACGTAGCCTTCCGCTAGCATCATCGTGACGCCTCACGTCCTTTAGTTGAATCGCCTCAGCAACCGGATCAACCTCATCATCGTCAGCATCGTCTCCAAGTAGAGGTGGAGGGGGCGCGCCATCACCCGGCCTGCCACCGCCGCCAACACCTTCGTGGTGGTCGGGGCTATCTCCAGACGGCGGCACGGCCGCCAGAGAGCACTATTCCGGCGAACCCGAAAATCTCAAAACCATGGAAAAAGGTGATTTTTTTGATTTGGATCGGGCTAAATTGAGCCCGAACCTTGGACCTAATGATTTCTAAGATCTGTCCATGGGTTAAGGAGTGGAGGAGGACCTTTTTGGCGGCCTGATTTCGGGAGGATCGCCGGAATGCCATGGTGGTGGTGGTGGTCGGGTTTCTTCAAAAATGCATGATACAGCCTGGCTTCTTCTGGAAAGTGGTGGGGAATTCTCCTTGGAGTCTAGGGAAGCTTTTAAGAGGGTGAGGGGAGGTGTTAGGTGGCTGAAAACACTTTGGCCATTTTTGGCCAAAGTCAAGCTTGGCGGCTTGGTAGGTAGGGGGGGTGGAGCTTGCTCTAACCAGTCAAAAATTGCTGCTGCACTCCCCTTGCCTTGCTGAATTGAATGGGGTGGTTGGGGAAGGGGGAGGAGCACAAAGTACTCCTTCCTTCTTCTTCCTTCTCTTTCTCTCTCCTCCATGGGTGACTTTCTCTCTCCTAGTCACCAAGCCTGAAATTTGGCTCCTACATATCCCATGGCAGCCCACAAGTCCATTTGGTCACTTAAGTCAAGGTTAGCCCAATTGCAATGGGCTTGAGCTTGAGTTAGTCCATTTGGGCTAACTTGACCCAAAGTTGGACTAGGGCCCACCTAGGTCAATTTGGTCCTTGAGATTTCTTTAATGGGTCCTTGGTGACCCATTAGCCTCCCCTAGGGTCAAGGTGGGGTTGGATTGGCCCTTTGGAGGTCACTTGACCCTTAATTAGGGCACTTTGACCATTTTGGGTCAAGAGTTGACTTTGGTCAACCTAGCCTTTATGATTGGTCCCAATGGGTCCTTGGTGACCTATTGGTCTCTCACTAGGTCTATGAAGGTATAGGTGTGGTCCTTTTGGCTAAGAGACTGTAATTGACCCTTGTGTAGGTCAATTTGACCCAATTAGGGTTAGAGTTGATTTTGGTGAACTTAGCTCCCTTGACTACCCTCCATGGGTCCTTAGTGACCCTTTGACCCCTCACTAGGGTTATGGAGGTATAGGTGTGGTCCATTTGGCTAAGAGACTGCAATTGACCGTTGTGTTGGTCAATTTGACCCAATTAGGGTTAGAGTTGTCTTTGGTCAACTCAGGTCCTTTGGCTGCCCTCCATGGGTCCTTAGTGACCCATTGACCCCTTACTAGGGTTATAAAGGTATGGGTGGGGTCTTGGAGTCTTGGTGAAGCTTCATGATCACCTTAAACCCAGGTTTTGGAGTTTACTATTTGCAGACCATAGTGCCTCTATCCACACCACTACGTCCACTTGACTCTTTCTTGGGCTTCCTAGGGTTTTGTCATGACAAAACAACTCTTAGGGCTCTAGTTGGAAATGGGATGTTACAAATCCCAATAAACAAAACAAAGATTTTGTCCCCGAAATCATGGTTAAGCCCACAGGGACTCCTATCAGGGAGAAGGAAACTTGTAACATCCCATGAGAATCGAAAGATTTAGATCACGACCATGTTCGCTATGTGAGGTTTAAAGGTGATAGTCAAATCTAAGACCAATTCGCTCAATTGGCAAAGTCTAGACCCTAATAAACAAAAGTTTAGCCCATATTCTTGAAATTTCAGTCCTACTAGTTTAAAATAGGAAGGTAAATTGAACATCCTGAGAGGTTGTGAGGTATACCTGACTGAAGAGTTCCGGGTATCTTTGTTGCATCAAGTCCTGGGGCTCCCATGTGTGCTCCTCTCTTCCGTGATATCTCCACAGGACCTTGACTAATGGAACCTTTTTGTGGCGTAAGACTCGTACTCCCTTGTCGTCAATCCGGACCGGTTCTAGGTGAACTACCGATCAGATGCTATCGGCCCATCTGTGTTTGTAACTTGCTGCTCTGGGCGTAGTAGAGCTCTCCTAAGAGAGGAAATATGGAATACGTCGTGCAGACTTGCCAGCTCCGGTGGCAACTCCAGCCTGTATGCCAAGGGACCGATCCGCTCCTGGATCCTATAAGGACCCATGTATCTTGGACTGAGCTTCTTCCTCTATCCGCGTACCCGAGTAACTCCATGCATTGGTCGAATCTTCAAGAACACCTGATCTTCTACCTGGAATTCCACCTGACGATGCCGAGCGTCGTAATACTTAGCCTGCCGGCTCTGTGCTTCTAGCATCCTGTCCCGTATCAATCTCACCTGAGCCTCGGTGTCCTCAACAAATTCCGAATCCAATGTCTTAGGGTCCTCGTCCTGTATCCATGACAACGGAGTCCTGCACCTCCGTCCATATAACGCCTCATAAGTAGCCATCCTTATACTGGACTTGTAGTTGTTATTATACGAGAACTCGATCAGTGGCAACAACTTCTCCCAAGGTTCACCGCGATCCAATATGCAGAGTCATAGTAAATCCTCCAGAGTCCTGTTGGTGCGTTCCGTCTGTCCATCTGTCTGGGGATGAAAAGCCGTACTTAATGTTAGTCGAGTGCCCAAGTAAGTCTGCACTAACCTCCACTCCCTGGATGTAAATCGTCCATCCCGGTCTGACACAATCGACTTGGGGATGCCATGATAGCGAACGAACTGCTCCACAAACTTTCGGACTAGCACACTTACCGAGTCATCCTTCCTGATTGGAATAAACCTGGCTACCTTTGTCAGCCGGTCGATGATAACCCAGATCAAATCATTCCCTGTCCTCGATCGAGGAAGTCCATGTATAAAGTCCATGGCGATATCTTCAAACTTCCACTCTGGTACTGGGAGTGACTGCAATAATCCTGCGGGGTTTCTGCACTCCGCTTTCACTAACAGACACGCCTTGCAATGGGTCACGAAGTAGGTGATATACTTCTTCATGCCGGGCCAGAACATAGTCTTCTTCAGATCTGTAGTCATCTTTGTAATCCCCGGGTGTACCGAATATCGAATGCAATGAGCCTCCATCATGATGTCCTCCCGGACCTGTCCTCCCTCAGGTATGTAAACCCGTCCTCTGAAGCACACTAAGTCATCCCTCAGCGAGTAATCTCCCGCAGTGCCTGCTTCTAAGGCCCGGAATATCGGCTCTAGCTGGGTGTCCTGCCTCTATCAATCTTTGACCCGTTCTCGAATGTCATCTGGGCAATTAATGACGATAGATACTCCGGGTACAACTCAGGATGATCCTCAGACACAAGGGATATTTGCATCTTGTCTAACTTCTGAACCAACTCCAAGGCCATCAACTGTGTTCCTACTTTGGGGTTTACGGTCTTTCGGCTCAGTGCATCTGCTACCACATTCGCATTTCCCGGGTGGTAGTGCATTTCGTACTGATAGTCTGCAAAAACTCCACCCATCATCTCTGTCTGATGTTCAGCTCTTTCGGCGTGTCCACATACCAAATTTTTATGGTCAGAGTTTATATCGCAGTGGACACCGTACAGATAGTGCCGCGAGACTTTTAGTGCAAAAATGACAGCTCCCATTTCTAAGTCATGGACTGGGTAGTTCTGCTCATGCTTCTTCAGCTGTCGAGAAGCATAAGCTATCACATGGCCATTCTGCATCAGCACTGCACCCATGCCCTGGTAGGAAGCATCGGTGTAGACCTGGAATCCTTCTTTCCCTGAAGGGAGGGCAAGTATAGGAGCTGAAGTGAGTCGTCCCTTTAGCTCTTGAAAGGCCACCTCACACTGTGGGGTCTAGATAAAGGGTACATCTTTCCTTGTCAGAGATGTGAGTGGAAGGGAGATACGAGAGAATCCCTCTACGAACTTCCGGTAGTAACCGGCGAGTCCTAGGAAACTTCGTACATCTGTGGCCGTCTTCAACTGCGGCCAGTCCCGAACTGCTTGGATCTTGGCCGGGTCCACTGCCAACCCAGCACCACTGATGATATGGCCTAGGAAGGCCACCTCCTTCAACCAAAACTGGCATTTGCTAGTCTTCGCATAGAGCTTGTGCTCCCGTAGTATCTCCAGAGTCAGCGTCAGATGCCGAGTGTGCTCCTCTTCCGTCCTAGAGTAGATCAGGATGTTGTCTATGAATATTATGACGAGCACATCCAAGTAGGGCTCAAAAACCCGGTTTATGAGGCTCATGAATGCCGACGGAGCATTTGTGAGCCCGAAGGGCATCACGGTAAACTCATATAGCCCATATCTGCTACTGAAATCAGTCTTTGGAATGTCCTCCTCCTGGATCCGTAGCTGGTAGTAACCTAACCTTAAATCCAGCTTCGAGAAATAATGGGCTCCCTCCAGCTGGTCGAATAATTCGACTATCTGTGGGAGCGGATAGGTATTCCGGACGGTCAGCCTGTTTAGTGCTCGATAATCGATGCACAGGCGAAGTGTCCCATCCTTCTTCTTCACAAATAAGACCGGGGCTCCCCATGGCGAGGAACTCGGTCTAACAAATCCGGATTCCACCAATTCCAGGAGTTGGCTTCGAAATTCTGTCAGCTCTTTTGGGGCCATCCGATAAGGGGCTCTAGCTGCCGGCTTAGCCCCCGGTACAAGCTGTATCCGAAAATCCTGCTCCCGGTGCGGGGGTAGCCCAGGATGTTTCTCTGGGAATACGTCGTCAAAATCTCGTACCACCGGAATATCCGAGGTGGAGACCTTGGCCTCAGTCATTTCAAATATCACCCCATATACTTCATCCCCCCTGTAAGTGAGCCTTGATAGCCTGTACAGATGACAACATGAGAGGGGAATAGATCTAGTACCTTCGATGCCGAGGTAGGAATCCCCATATCTCACGGTAACTCTCTTGGACATGCAGTTAATCTGAGCATGATTCCAGTTCAACCATGTAATTCTTAGGATCAAATCAAAGACTGGCATCCTTATGATCGTCGCTGGGGCTTCAAATATCTTTCCGCTGATCTTCGCCTCCATGTTGCAGTGGGCAGAGGTGAACAGCTCTGATCCGTCGGGTAATCGTATCATCATCATCAAACCCGTGAATCGCTCCACTCCTTCCAACCCTTCTACGAAGGCTTCCAATACAAATGAGTGTGAAGCACCCGTATCAAATAGCGTATAAGCGGGTTTGCCGCTGATGAAAACTATTCCTGGGGGTGGGGAAAGTTAGATGTCTTAGAGTCTAGATATGGTTTTCTTCCCTAGATTATCACTTTTATATAAACTTAAATGTCGTGAGGAAATAAGTTTACAATTTTCTGACGTACCAGTGATTACTTGCTCCGGGTTCCGGGGTTGAGCCAAATCCAGTGCATAAATTTGCTCCCTCTACTGCCTGCGATCTGCACCCTGGAAACCACGTCCTCGACCACGTCCTCGTCCTCCAAACTGTTGGGCATGCGGGGCAGCCTGGGGTGCTGGTAGAGGTGCTTCCCTCATGGGGCAGTTTCTCCGAATGTGTCCTATCTAGTGACAGATTTAGCACTCTGGTGGGGGAAATGCCATACCCCCGGGTCTTGGTGCCTCCCTCATCTGAAAAGGTTGAGGAGCCAATATCACCTGCTCCCTCGGCTCCTGCCTCACTTCTTGACGAGTCTGGTCCTCTGTCCTTCTCCCACCTGGTATAGCACCTTGCCGCTGATCATTTCTGGCTCTCCGGCCCTGATCCTCCGCTTGCCGCTTCCGGCCCCGAGTGGTGTGCCAATCAGCCTCAATCCTTTTTGCCATCTCCAAAATCCGGGAGATAGGCCCGTCGGATTCAAACAACAAAGCCTCCCTCAAGTCCTCCCGCGGGCCCTTATAGAACCTCTTTATGTACCCTGCTTCGTCCAGCTGGTAAGAATCTGCATATCGAGCCAAATGGTCGAACTCCCGATGGTACTCTACCACTGTTCGAGTGCCCTGCTTCAGCTCTAAGAACTGCTCCTCAATCTCATCCCTGGCCGACTACGGAACAAAATGTTCCAGGAGTGCGTCCCTGAACTCTTCCCAGGAAATTTCTGCAACCTCCCTATCATCAAACATCGTGTCCAACAGCGTTCCACCACCTCTTGGCATGGGACTCCAGGCAGGAGACAACCAAGGCCACCCTCTCCTCCCAGGGACACCGTATCCCAGTCAGCTTTTCGTACATAATATCTAACCATTCTTCTGTCCGTACAACGGATTCTGTCCCTAAGTAAGATGGAGGAGAGAGTCCTCGAAAAATGCTCAGCCAATTGGCCCCCGGGTTTGGCTGCGGGGCCGGAACCTGCTGAGCCCTGAAAGCATCTAGAATGGCCGTCAGCATTTGACCCATCTCCGAGTGTAGGAATAGAGTGGGGACCGAGGGAGGTTGTGCAACAGTCGGAGTCTGCTGAACTCCGCCTTGTGGTGTTGGCTGTGCTGGGGGCTGCGTAATAGAAGCCAAATATAAGAAGTCTCACAGATTTAACTAAAAGTGGACAATTTTAATGTGATTTCCCATATGGGCCCACCATTGCTTCCGCTGCTTAGTTTGTCCCCAAACTAAACTCGTACGGGGGTGGCCCGGGGTTTGTGGAATGCTACATTTCGATCGATATATTTTCCTCTGATACCACTTGTAAGACCCCCATTTTTTTTTATTTTTCGACACCGGGGTCTTAGGCCCAGAACCGCCACCTTGCGTTGATACCTTCACACCCGGGAAGGTCGTCACTACAAGATGACGATTCTGCTAGCCAAAATCGATCACAACTGTAGCAATAGAATAAAAGCAAGTCCACAAAAAATCACATGTATAGAAAATAAGCTCCACGAAGGGAGTGTCCACAGATAGTACATATAATAATAAAAATCTCAGGCTTATGCCCGGTACATCAAGTCCTCACTACAAATCACTCATCGCGGAAGCAAACTAATACAACTACTAGTGTTCGGGACTCACATTCCCTGCTGTCTGGACTCCAGTACTAGACTGTCCGATCTCCAAGCATGCCGACCTTCGGGGCTGCTCCTCCATGCTGGGCTCCGTGGTCCCCTAAATGATGTGGTTCGAAAACCGTTAGTCTAAAAGACTAAGTCCTATCGTCCTCCACCCCTTCCCCCATGTCTCCTAAGCACCGAGCGGGGAGAAGGAAAGGAAAGGACATGAATGTGGAGAATGTCCAATAGCAGATGGCAGCGGAACTAGACTAGCAGTTCTAAGTATGGTAATAATAATACAAAGTTAGAATAAGTAACCTTAACTTATGTGAATACACATAAGCTAAGGGATCTCTTGCAGGGCTCATATCATATAAAAAAGTCCCATACCGATTTATATGATAGGGTGTCGGTTTTACTAGCAGGCTTAAATATATAATACTGAAAGAGAACCTTGACTTATAAGCACGCTCGCACGAACTTATAGGCCAAGGGGTTGTTTTGCAAGGCCTAATGTATAGAGCGTCCCATACCGCTTATACATTAGGTGTCAGGTTATATGCAATGGTTATGCTATGCAATACAATTATGTTATGATGTGAACATGCAAGTGCAACTCACCCACTCGACTCTGTGTACACAGACCTTTAGTTCCCCCTTTCGGAGACGTTACCTCCCAGGATACCTCCGTAGTGGCAGACGGAAGCGGTGGGTTGGGCCTCCCCCACCTCTAAACAAGTAAAGCACTACCGGTCAGACCTATCGTACGCCTCAACGCTTGGTGCACAAAGCTGACCCCTGCGTACTCTTGCCGGCGGGCGCACCGGACTTCTGTTGGCAAAGTGTTAACCACACTTGCCGAGTCAGCGTATTGGCGTCGGTGCATCGACTCTCCAATACCGAAGACCCACCACCTTATACCATTTATGCACATGCAATTGTTATGAGTCCTAACAACCGGGCCAAATCTCCCCGGACTATCCCTTCCGTCATAATCAACAACCGAGCTGAAGCTCCCCGGACTATCCCGTCCATCATATTTTACAACCGAGCCGAAGCTCACCGTGCCACCATGCCCATCACCATAACCACTGGGATTATTTCCCGAGTAACCCAAAATATCTCCCGGGACATTGGGGTGTGAGAGTGTGAAATTCCAAGTTTTCGATTTACACTTGTGGCGATTTTATACCTACGACTTAGGTTTTACCCAGGAGTGCCCAAGGTATTCCCTGTGAAGGGCTCTCGAGGGCACTAGGAGCTATGATGGGCTGAATCCCAAATCTCCCTTTCGCAAGGCACTTATTCTTGTTGGTTGGTAACTAATCCCATATCCATTACCCAATTCTTTTTAATATTACGGTAGACTAAACCTAAGGTGATTTCGACCTTTCACTCTACGGGGGAAGACGATCTTTCGTCGACCCCAACCACTACTCAATACTACTGACTCATATCTCACTACTTAACCTAAACTTCTAGGATGACTCATCCACATCTACAAAATCCAGCAAGATGGCTAACTCCAACTATACCAAATCATTTCCATTCAACAATTTACTAAATGTAGACCACAAGGTTAAATGCCATGTAAAATGGGGAGTACATCAAATAATCATCCAATACTACTATAATAATTAATGTAGGTCCATTATGACCTTTATGCCCTAAATCCAGAGACCCAAAATTTTACTTATTTATTTAATAATTTATTTAATTATTCTAGTGACTAAAATTTCCAATAATGAACATGAAGTACCATTTTCAGGCAAGATATCATTCCACTAATTTTATATGATATTTAAAATAAGGATTTAACTCATCTTCCAAAATATATAAATTTTTCAGTAAGGTTTTATCCCAAAATTACTATTTCATTTTAACCCTTGAAAATTCATTTAAAGAAATATAAAAGACTATATTACTTCCAAAAATTCAGAGAAAATTTCAATATAATTCTAATGGCATATAAATGATTTTGGCCAAATTTCATAATTTATTTATCAGTAAATAGTCTTAATTAAATTATTGAATAATTTCCTCATTTAACAAGCAAGTGAAGAAACTACCTCAAATATGTATTCAAAAATCTTCATAAAATTTATATATGCATATAATGATTCAAAACTTCTTCTGCCAAACTTTAATGATCTCCTAAGGTTTAGAGGGACCATAATGTTCAATTTATTAAATTGAGGCATCCCTTGTGTTACAAATGAACTACTATAACTATTATCCCAAAATTCCAAATTAAATTACCAGAGGCTCATAATATCCTTATGACCAATCTATCAAAATTTCATCTTAGTTTGAGGGGTTTAGCTAGCCCATTCTAACCCTACAATATTTATGCCCTAAACTAGGGTTAGGGTTTTGTGGGTCCCAAACTTTTCAAAACACCCTAAGATTTTAACCAGAGGGTTATAGTTACCCTAATACCCTCCCTACAAAAGTTCATAGTCATACAAGGTGTTTTGGCCACATGCCCTTCACAAGGTACAAAAGCCCTTTCTTAGGGTTTGACCTAGGATCTTGGGGCAAATCAATTCCAAACCTCCCCATATTTCATTGGAAGGTGCACAAGTTCATGACAAGTCAGTGTTCCAAATTGGAACCTCTGTTGAGGTTAATTGGACACTCTAAGCAAAAATTACATTTTGGACCAAAATGCCCTTCTTAGGGCAAGGCTAGGGTTTGCATGATTTCCATTCAAATCACCTCCAAACTTAATGAAATTTTAACCAGAGGTCTATATTGACCTCCTATACCTCCCACGAAACTTTGGATGAATGTGGACTTCATTTGACCTATACATTAATTTACCCTAGATAAATTAAATTATTTACAAAACTATAGAAAAATTATCTCAAAAAATTCCTATTTTTAAGCAAGGTCTAGATATTAGTTAGTGTGACTCCCTGCCAAAATATCAACTCATTGGGGCTAAGGATGAAGTGTGGGCACTCTGTTTAATGTCTGCCTAGACATATGTATAGACCCCACCAAAATGAGTGCCCCTGTCAAACCAGGCACCCAAATTGGTTCAAACCAATTTTTTATGAAAGTAGACTCAGAGGGCTACATTTTATGTGTTGACCATTTTTTCTGAAATGGCATGTAAGTATTTTTAATAATTAATTACATTAAATACAATTTCTGTGACAGAAATGAAATGTTTCAAATATTATAACCCATAGTTTATTATCAATCCCGCACGCATCTTGACGCAAAGACCGACGACATCCCGTCGTCTTCTTCCTCCAGCAGATGGCTAGGATCTATCTTGCCTTGGCTGACTTCCAGCTGCTGCCGCCGGCGATCCGGCCACCTCCCCGGCCTGCCACCGCCGCCAACACCTTCGTGGTGGTCGGGGCTATCTCCAGGCGGCGGCACGACCGCTGGGGAGCACTATTCCGGCGAACCCGACAATATCAAAACCATGGAAAAATCGTGATTTTTTTGATTTGGATCGGGCTCAATTGAGCCCGATCCTTAGACCTAATGATTTCTAAGATCTGCCCATGGGTTAAGGAGTGGAGAAGGACCTTTTTGGCGGCCTGAAGTTGGGAGGATCGCCAGAATGCCATGGTGGTGGTGGTGGTGGTCGGGTTTCTTCAAAAATGCATGAAACAGCCTGGCTTCTTCAGGAAAGTGGTGGGGAATTCTCCTTGGAGTCTAGGGAAGCTTTTAAGAGGGTGAGGGGAGGTGTTAGGTGGCTGAAAACACTTTGGCCATTTTTGTCCAAAGTCAAGCATGGCGGCTTGGTAGTTAGGGGGGGGGGGTGGAGCTTGCTCTAACCAGTCAAAAATTGCTGCTGCACTCCCCTTGCCTTGCTGAATTGAATGGGGTTGTTGGGGAAGGGGGAGGAGGAGCACAAAGTCCTCCTTCCTTCTTCTTCCTTCTCTTTCTCTCTCCTCCATGGGTGACTTTCTCTCTCGTAGTCACCAAGCCTAAAATTTAGCTCCTACATATCCCATGGCAGCCCACAAGTCCATTTGGTCACTTAAGTGAAGGTTAGCCCAATTGCAATGGGCTTGAGCTTGAGTTAGCCCATTTGGGCTAACTTGACCCAAAGTTGGACTAGGGCCCACCTAGGTAAATTTGGTCCTTGAGGTTTCTTTAATGGGTCCTTGGTGACCCATTAGACTCCCCTAGGGTCAAGGTGGTGTTGGATTGGCCCTTTGGAGGTCACTTGACCCTTAACTATGGCACTTTGACCATTTTGGGTCAAGAGTTGACTTTGGTCAACCTAGCCTTTATGATTGGTCCCAATGGGTCCTTGGTGACCTATTGGTCTCTCACTAGATCTATGAAGGTATAAGTGTGGTCCTTTTGGCTAAGAGACTGCAATTGACCCTTGTGTAGGTCAATTTGACCCAATTAGGGTTAGAGTTGACTTTGGTCAACTTAGCTCACTTGACTACCCTCCATGGGTCCTTAGTGACCCTTTGACCCCTCACTAGGGTTATGGAGGTATAGGTGTGGTCCATTTGGCTATGAGACTGCAATTGACCCTTGTGTAGGTCAATTTGACCCAATTAGGGTTAGAGTTGACTTTGGTCAACTCAGGTCCTTTGGCTGCCCTCCATGGGTCCTTAGTGACCCATTGACCCCTTACTAGGGTTATAAAGGTATGGGTGGGGTCTTGGATTCTTGGTGAAGCTTCATGATCTTCTTAAACCAAGGTTTTGGAGTTTACTGTTTGCAGACCATAGTGCCTCCATCCACACCACCAGGTCCACTTGACTCTTTCTTGGGCTTCCTAGAGTTTTGTCATGACAAAACCACTCTTTGGGGTCTAGTTAGAAATGGGATATTACAATAGGACTCCATCTCCCTCTCAACCTCATATTGCTAGCACATCTGGTGCAGCTGCTGAGGGGGAGCAAGCTCCTTCTGTCCAAGAGGAAAGAATACCTACTCCACCTGCTACTGTTTCTCTCCCTCCAACCACTCCAGAAGAAATCCTGTAAGACACTCAAGTGCATGAAACCATACTCTCTACAAAAGAATACATTAACCAGATGATAGAAGAACTAAGCTCTAAAGAGCCTCTCCCTCCCCTCGAGAAAGACAAACCTGTAGAACCATCAAAATAACTAACTCGAGTACCATCACCCACTCCTACTCCATCTCTAGGATCCCCTATTCACAAATCTCCTATTGCTGACAAAGAGCAAGATGAGACCATTCTGATTTATGATGAAATAGAATAATCCCTGAACCAGCTAAAGCTCCTCTGAAGAGCTTGGACTATAATCTTCCCTCCATCATTGGTGAGGAAGGAGATGTTCTAATTCACACTACCAGAGCTCAGAGCTCTGTGATAGTAAAAGAAATTACTCCATGGAATGCTCCTCCTCCTCCTCGTCTAGTTACTCATACTACAACTCCAACTCCTACTACAACTGATATACTGGGAAAGATAGAAAAGATGATGATGGAACAAAGAAAGTATTTTGATGACTCATTGAAGGCATTTCAAGAGAAAGTCACTACTCTTGAAAAGGAAATGAGCAGAGGCTTTGCAGAGATTCAACACAATACAGATGAGCTGAAACACTTGTTCAAGATACATGGAAAAGCATTGGATCACACAATTACTAGTGTTGGACAAGTGATGGATAAATTAGTTACTTTGGCTAATAATTAGATTCAATTAGAAAAGAAGGCCAAAGAGCACCTTATTAAGATCTGTGAAGAAGTGGGTACTTTTAAAGAAGAGGTCATAGAGAAACTATGTGTAGAAATCATAAAGGGGGAGGGACTTATAAAAGAACATTTAGAAAAATCTGATGTTAATATCAAAACTCTATGGACTGCCAAGATGGATGAAATTCATACTGATGTAAAAGCCCAGATTTTCCCTGATTTCCAAGAAGACCCAAACATTATCCCTCATTATCTCAATCCTCTTGCTCAACATCAACCATCTCAGATGCCTGATCGTCATCCTATATTCTCTCCAAGGCCCGAAGGCTTTAAAGCTCCTCCTCCAGAATCATATGCTCAGGTATGGGAACAGTTATACTACAAGATCTACCTAAAGTTCAGAACCCCAAAATAAGGAAATATGGTGATGGAGCTCTGCCAATAGATCCTTTCAAAAATAAGAGGCAGAGAAAAGGAAACCTCAGGAATTTGCAGAAATCTGGAGTCCTACTTCAAAGTCATTGATCCTAGATACTCTCAAGTTAGTTTTGGACGTTAATGAAAATAGACATGACAATTACAGCTCCCATCAATGGGACTTTTATGAGAATTCTATGACCAAAAGAAGAATTTATGATCGAGAACATGGAAGGAATAATCCTGTTGCACCTCCAAAACCCCCTAAATACTACCCAAAGACTTACAGCTATCAGAGAAGGCAACAAGAAAAGAAGGACAGACAGCATCAGCAACAACAACATTAAGATAAAGAATGAAGAAAGTTGTAAGAGTGCTGATTGGAATTGTGTAGAAATGATTTTTTGACAATTCTATTTATATAAATCCTAAATTTTGATTATCTTCTCTTTGTCTTTAACTTTTGTGCATGTTACTTTATTTTTCTCTTTTATATCTAGTCATTTTATTTGTTCATGTTTATATAATTCACTTTAGTGTAGAGGGTTCTTATTTCTAGAAATAGGGGGAGATTGTTGGGTATTATACCCACAAGAAACTAGATTTGTATGAGGTCACCCTTGAACTAAGATGAATTAAGTTGTATTTGATGTATTGTTTGAGTTATGTGTTTGCAAGAATTATTGCTAAGTGTAGACCAATGTCAGTCTACAGTGGGTCACTAAACACAGGACCATACAATGTAATCCATCATTGTGTGATCCTTGGTGTTGACTCATGTGTAGCCTCTTTATTGGGATACACTTCATTTTCAAGCACTAGGTTTATTGGAGAAAGACATGTTGTTGATTCCCTTGAATAAAGAAATATTTACAAGTCATAAAATTTTTCTAGGAGTTTCACTCGAGTAGAATTCTGGTACTCGAGTAGATCATCTAGTTGTACTTGAGTAAGTCTAGTTTGTGTTTCGAGTAAAGGAAATTGTTCTCGAGATGTTTGAATCTAGTTCTCGAGAGGCCAAGTCCATTACTCGAGTAGACTTCCTCTCTTTCTCGGGTTGATAGATTTTCATACTTAGAAATTTTCTAATAATTATTCTCGAGTAAAGAAGTTCTAGTACTCGAGTTGTCATATTGATTACTCGAGTAGTACTAGATTGTCTTGAGTAACAGAAGTCAAGTTCAGCACTCGAGTATATGAGCCTTTGACTCGAGTGATAGAAGGAAAGTTTTCGAGTAATGTCTATCCCACTCGAGTAGTGAAGTTCGAGTACTCGAGTAATTTATCTACTTCTCGAGTAGTCCAGATTCAGTACTAAAGTAACCAGTATTTCCTTTCCAAAATTTTTCTCTAAGTCTTTTTCTCGAGAAGTTCTTTTCTACATCTCAAGTAACATTTCTAGCACTCGAGTAATTCTCATTCCACTCGAGTGATATTGAGTTCTGACCTAAAGTTTCCTTAAATGTTCTTCTCGAGTAGTTTGATACTGTACTCTCGAGAGCCAATCTTAGTAGTCGAGTAGTATTCTCTTCACTCGAGTAATCCTTTCTTTTGTTTAGAAAAATTCACTAAGTCCCTGACAGACAGATTTTTCAAATAACTTGATGTGATTGGTCCATGTGGTCATCATTAATGATAAATCTAACCGTTAGGGAGATCTTATAAAAGGTCTTGTCATTTTGACTTTCCTTAACAAGCGCGTGAAAAGAAATCATTCTAAGAATTCTGAATCGCAGATTCTCTTTCCTAATCGGAAGTCGCCGCCACTCATCGTGCAAATCGCCAAGGGCTTTCGTTAAAGAAGATTCAGACCAGTCGACTTGCAGATCAATATCATTTTCAATCCCTATATCTTCTCTTTGATCTTATGAGTCCAAGAATTTCAGATCTAGGATCATGCCATGTCTTCTTCAATAATTTCTGATAAAGCAGCAAGTTCAAGAAGGAAGACCTAGGCAGAAATTTTCCAGATCTGAGAAATTATTCTGTTTGTATTTCTTAAATCCATTTTTTTTCTTGTAGGAGATTATTATCCGAGTGTAGGAGCTTTGTTCTCCAAGTTGTAGGAGGGATTTTATCAGCCGAGTGTAGATCCGTTTTTGTGGATCGAGTTGTAGGAACATCTTTTCGAGTGGTAGGATTGTTTTAAATCCGAGAATAGTGGAGTAGCCAAGTCTAGTTCTTTGCTAGATCGGTGAGTGGAAAGTGGACATACCCAAGGTTGGGGAACAACTATAATTCTTGGTGTCTTTTGTGATTGCTTGGTTATTTCTCTGTGCATAAATAGCTAAATTTTATATTCCGCAAATAGACACATATCTCACCTATTCAACCCCCCCTTTAAGTGATTTATGTAGACAACTTAAACACTTTTCAATTTTATAACATGCATGCACTAAAATATCCCATGGAGGTGAGCCGTGTGGGGGTATTTTTGTGCAGACGTGTTAAGAAATTTAAAATTACAAGAGAGATCTTTGTAATTTCAAAGTAGAGAGGGTTGTAGCAACCTGTAATCTTGCTAACTCTTAATTATAAACAATCACACACACACCATTGCAGAATTGACAAAGAGAATGTAACAAATAACCAACATGCATGGATAGTATACAATTGATTTAGAATCCATTATACCACACATCCAAAGTGTACAACACCCCATCGTTCATTAACCAAATGAACATGATACAAGTAGTGGAATCCACTAGCAAAACACGAATCTTTCTAACTGATCGAGGAGTTTCATGAGTGCTCTTACATCACTTATAAAGCTACTAATGAGGTGCAAAAAATAACTATCAACAACAGAATCTAGATCATTCTTCCAAGAGCATTAATGTAAGGGTTATCAAGAGAGAAATATAGTGGGCGGAGACTATTTGATTTCAAAATAATACATGATCATGCAGTAACAAATATATACTTTAAGAAATGATGATCAATTCCTTTCATTTTGTTTAGGGTGCTAGCAATAAATATGTCGAGGTACCATAAAATGCTATAATAAAAATGAGTGGAAAATTTATCAGTATATGCCATTAAGATAGGCAAATTGTAATTCCATGAGATTACCAAATTCCTGTTCTGGAATCAAAATATGCATGCATTGGTCCAGTTCTACAAGCTTAGTGCAGTGGATTTTAGTCAATATGTTTCTAAACTAAAAGATTATTAAGTTAATGTTTAAAATATATTCTCTAGATGGAAAATTGAAATTAAATTTTGTTTACAAAAATAGTAAATTAACTAAAGATAAACCAATAGAAGTGCATATAAAACCAAATTCACTGATATGAGAATTACCTCTCTCGAAAGAGATTCATCGAGTTCCTGCATGTCATAAGGAGGCATATCTTTGGCATACCATTGAGCCAAACAATTTTTTATTCTGTGGGCAAATATGAAAAGAAGAACAGACATCAATGGATATCAATGCATAAAATTTTTGTAAAAATAGTATACTCTTAATATCAAGCACACCCAACTTTAAATCGTGTATGTTATGATGATTTACTTATTGGACTCTTATGACAATCAATTTCTTTTTTGAGAAAACCCAATTTGAATTTATTGCAAATAGCCTCCACACAAAATGCTTCATCTAAAGTCAAACATGACTAATCTATTAAAGCAAACCTACAATGCTTTTGAAATAAGGACCTTCTTATGGACTAATCTATTTAAGCAAACATCCAATGTTTGATGGAATAACCCCATCAGATATGAGATAAACAACAGTACGCATATGATCTACAGTAATCTTGAGAAAAATAAGAGCTAAACAATAGGATAAAAGATCACCAATAAATTCTTAAATTAACAAAAAGTAAGGTAAAACAACTCAACACTATGCTATGATATATAGAGGTCAAGTGCTCACTGTTAATGTATACATTGAGATTCGTCTTTGTAGCATCATCTGCGTTGGCATAAGAAATTAGGGCCAAGTTTGATGCATTTTCTATGATTGGAAAAATCAGATCAGTCTCATAGTTGTTGGGAACCTACAACAATAAACAATAGAAGATCTATGAACAAACGATAGTAATGTTTGCATGAAAAAGGGATTGAAGGATTGGTTATCAAAATATAAACATGCATATCAAATCCAACAGGTAATTGTGGCGAATAACATAAAAATCTCCATAAATCAATTGTAGTATTGTCATTTTTTAATACAACGACGATGATACAGTGGTACTCTATCTCTCTCCCTCTCTCAGGAAATTACATCTTTCATGTGGTGTTGAGGCATAAATTTCACCACAGGATGACATTAGTCTAAGAAAATACAACTACAATCTCAACTCAGAAAATATTCAATAATAATCAATAACCCCCATGAAGATTTTAAACAGTCAGTTTAGAGCTTTCTTTTTATGACCATTCAAAAGCTGATATCTCTATATGTACAAAGAATTCTTCCAATTTGGATGGAAACCAGCAACATTAGAGCTCAATATTCATGTTGGTTGCCGACAATTGCCCTGTAGAAGATCTTCTATAGCTGTAATTTTATTTCAACCACTGAATTCATAAAGATTCAATTCATTTTTACTACGGAATCCATACTATGAAAGCTTTGAAATGTCATCCCAATCTCCGGGTTCACCCAAATGCGACTTTGAAGAGCATTATGAAGTTCATCATCCCACAGATTATCAACCTAAAATAGAACAAAAAAAATTCATTGTATAACTACTAAATTATCTCTTCCACATATTGTTATAATTTGTTTTGTTACAAAACTTCAATACCTGGGATGCAGAAGCTTCAAGCATGTCAATGGATGATTGCATCAGCGCGGCTTGATGATGAAGAGTAGAATCCAACAGAATGATGGAACAATTGGTGTCCATTTTATGTGAAGTAGCAAAAGGAAGAAGTTTTGCTTCCTTAGCTTCGTGACAAAAAAATTTGAAGCAGATAAATTTTCCATGGGGCAAAGAGAGTTTTAAAAGGAGGCGCCAACTCGGATGCAAAATCGAACTCGTCATCGCCGGCGATGCACTCGTTGATTGTTCCCTGGCACACCGTTTAATCAGTGTGACAATGACCTAAAACCATTTTCAGATTCAAGCGGAGAATAGAATACTTGTAGAACACAGAATTGATAGAGATTATGATGTTAAAAGCGGTTGGAGGCGACGATTACGAGCTGCAGGCATTTCCCGCTATCGACCATATTGGTTGGAGGCGACGATTGCGAGCTTCTTCCAAAGCTTCTGTCCAAGGGAGTGACGTAGGGGAGTGAGGTGTGCACTGTATTGTGGGTTTGCAGTTTAGGGTTGAGAGATACGAGAGGGAGAAGGTGTGAGGTGATCAGCTATAACTATTTTTAATGGAGATTCCAAATGAATCTGGCAGTTCCTATTCAACAAAGCTGAATCAGCTAACCTAATTTAGGTCAATAATCTCTTTTTGGCCATGAATATTATTTTTCGTGGCTAATACATATGTATTAGCCACACTATTGATAACCATAGCTATAAAATAACTATTAATCATGGTTTTTGCAACCGTGACAAATATCAGTGTATTAGCCACAATTTTTAGGCCCTGGCAAAAAAAGTGTAACCAATAGTCACTTTTCTAGTAGTGAGTTGCTAGCCCTGTACAATATCGATGGATGTGTCCAATTGAAAGGCATGTCTATTAATTTTTTTTACTTTATCATATTATGTCTTTTAAAATGATTGAATTCAACAGATATTTTCATACACTCAAATCCTTTGTGCGAAACAAAGCACGCCCAGAAGGTTCAATGGCAAAAGCATACCTAGTACATGAGTATTTAACATTTTGTTCTCGATATATAAATAAAGTTTAAACAAAGCTTAATCGACCAGATAGAAATGATGAAGGATATTTTGAGCAAGATTCTCGATTGCTCATTTTTCAAAAAATTGGGAGGCCATTAGGTAAAGGAATAAAAAAAGATCTCAGATATGAAGATTGTCATCTGGCTTAACTCTACATACTAAGAAATTTTCTAGAAGTAGAACCATTTATAGACTGAGATTCACATTCTTACTCTCAATATTTGTATTATTTTTTAACTTAATTAACAAATTCATTAAACATTTAATTAATAGGATACATCATTTGGTGCTTCACAATGTGGACTATAAAAATATTGGAAGAAGACATGAGAAAAAGTTTGTTAGATGGTTTGAGTCATAGGTAAGTAAGATCTAATTTTTTAAGTATCAACTTGTTTTTACTCTCCATGATTGTGATTACATTGCTTTATCAACAGATATCCAAATTATATTACGAGCGAGATTCAAGAGTTAGCAAAGAATTTTTGCAGTTAGCCCGCAGTCCGAGAAAAGGGGCAATACATTATTCTGGTTATATTATTAATGGTTTTAGATTTCATACTTATGAACGTGAAATCAGATGTAAAACTGAAAAATAGTGGTGTTTTTTTAAAGGAGATGAGCAATCGGGTGGCAGGGAATATTACGAAGTTCTAAAAGATATTCTTCAATTTGAATATGGTGTTGGGCAAAAAATGGTTTTATTTAAATGTGATTGGTGGGATACGTACAATGAAGGTAGAGGATACAAGAAGGAAAACAATGGACTTATTTCTGTTAATATGAAACATAATTTGAGAAGTAATGAACCTTATGTTGTAGCCTACTAAGTTGAACAAGTGTATTACGTGCCTGATAATAAAAGTCAAGATTGGCGAGTGATCATAAAGACTGTTCCACATCACTTTTATGACATTCCAACCAAGGGATTTGAAAAAGTCATTGAAGATGAAATTCAATTGTATGATACAAATGTTGGGTCAGGATCGATGCTTGATAACGATATAGATAATGATAACACTATACTTTCATTACAACAAACCGATGTTGTGGCTATAATTATTGAGAAAAAAGATCAATCCAGACAAGGAAGAGTTTTGAATGAAGAAAATGAAGATGATGAAATTGATGAATTTGAAGATGTTGATGATATTTAAAATGTACATTTGATCACTACCACAAAACAAGGATATAAATATTGCGGCTATAATATGTTTAGTTTCTTTATGGCATTTAAAAGCAAATGTATGGCTTCTTAGTTCTTGATAATAATCTAATGTTTTATTTTCCTATGGCAAATAATAACATGAACGTGTCTGAGGTATTCTTACTTTATGATAATTTAGTTTTTTATTGATAGTATAGATTCTTAGTGACAGTATTTTATGGCATTCTATACTCATTTAAAGGTTATTTTCTATGTTCACATCATCAACTCCAAAATTTGATGACTTTGAACGTGCCTGAGCTTAAGCATTATTTACTCTGATGTTGGGCTTAAACATTCTTTACACTAAATATTTACACTAAAATTAAATTGTTGTCTTTGTTCCAGGTAATTTAGGTCAAAAAAATGAAGAGTGAAAATATTGGTGGTAAGGCTAAAGCTTCTTGTATTGAATCCAGATACTTTACATCCACGATCCACTACAGTGTTGATGCATTCCTTTGCTAAATCATTTACTCAATATAATTATGAACATTCCAACAAGCATAAAAAATGGAATCACGGGTTGAAACTACACGTATAAGCAATAATTCTGAGGTTGTATCTCAACTTACAAAAATAGCATCTTCTTCTGGACAACAACCAACAAAAACCGCAATATCGTTACATACAGATCGAGGTTTGATAAATGAAGATCAACATACAATTATTGAGAGTATAGTTGAAAATGTTTCTACTGATGTTGAGGTTGATCATATACCTGCAAATCCAATAGACTTTGAGCATACAACTAATAGTGGTATAAACCCCTTGTGTTTTTTTTTAATTTGATATATTTGAAACATGTTACCACAAAAAATGTTTACTTACAATTTTGGTTATAACAAATAAAATGACACGTGGTCTGACCATTGGGCTTGACTGGTCAAAGAGGAGACAAAATAATCTAGAGAGGGTGGATGTGATACTTCCAGCAGAACTTCGAAGATTAGTTGGATATAGAGCTCAAGAGCTTATTACAAAAAGTGGACGATATGTAAGGCAAAATGCTCCACTAAATGTTGAGAAATGGTCTGAAATTCAAACTAATATTATCGACAAAATAATTAATATCATATATGTAAGTCTTAAATTTAAAATCATTTTTTAAACTTATAAATATTTTTCTCTTTTGAATTCATAATTTGTTGATTTATATTTTTGTAGACTGAATTCAATCTCCAAAAAGAATCTCATGTTCATGGTTATCTTATATCATCACTTCGTCGACACTATAATGTTTGGAGTTTTCATTTACATGCTAATTATTATCTGAAATGGAATACTGATGCACAAAGGCATGCAAATTGCCCCAAAGACATTGATCTAGCTCAATGGAATTGGATAATTAATTAGTGGGGCAGTGCCAGACTAAGGGTATGAAATACATTAAGTACTTTAAAATCAAGTGTATTGTTCATACAATATTTTTCTTATTGATTCATTGATGTAGAGAATCAGTGAGATCAATAAACAAAATAGGATCCAACAAAAAATGAAATCTCAAATAGGATCAAAGTCTATTGCAAGAACACTATATGAAATGGTAAGCTCTTAGAATTTAATAATTATATTGTTAATTAAATTTAACAGTCATAATTGTACTTAGAATTAATGTTGTATTGCTTTCTATATGTATAGGAAAGCTCCAAATGAACAACATGGGTATCCATTCTATATTAGGTTGTGGGAGAAAACTGACAAGGAGAAACATAATGAATGGCAAGATGAAACAGTGGAGGAAACATATAGGATGCTATTGGAGCTTCATGACACACAAATGAGAGAGAAGGGAGAAGATAAGTTGACCCCAAAAGAAGCCTACACTATAGTACTTGGACATCATTTAGGTTATATTCCTAGAATGGGTTCTGGACCCAAACTTTCAGAGCATAAACATACTAATGTGCAATAATTACGAGAAGAAATTTGAGCAGAAATTCGAGCAAAATTTTATGTGGAGATGAATACTCATATTAAAGATTTGAAAGTGGAGGTGACTAATCATTGTCAATAGATGGAATCTAAAATTTTGGCTCTTCAGAAACAAAGAGAACTTGAGGATCAACCAGACCACTAATGATATTGAGAACTTTTTTTATCATCTGAACTCCTGATTTTCTATTTTTTTATCTCTTTGTGAAAGTTTCTATAGGTTTTATATTTAGTGTTATTCTAACTAAATGTTTTTTCTATTTTATCTTCAATTAGAATAAAGATGTGGAATAAATGTATCTTTGATTGTTCTTTCAATCTGATCAAAATGTGGAAGTATCCATGAGTTGTGAGATTTTCTAAATTGTAAGTATTGTTTTTGAGCAAATTAGAATAGTACTAAATATGGGTAATGATGGTAGAATATTCTTAATTATGTGGCTAGTTTTGTAGGAAAATGCTTAGCAGGTGCTCTAATTATGATTCTAAATACTGGTCCCAACCTTAAGAAGCTTGGAATTTTGCAAGTACTGTGTTCCTTTTCCAAGATACTGTGTCAACTTACTTTTATCTATTTTTATAGAGGAGTACTAACTGTTGTGATTTATTTTAAAATGGCCTGGGTTATGCTAATGGTCTTATGCTAATCATATCCTTCTTTGATTCAGCGAATTGGAGAGGAGGCTTTAGACAGACATCAACATGGCAAAAAAAGCTCTTGTCAAGGAAATCTATATTGAGAAACCCTCCTTCATATATAAATCAAATCCTTCCAGCTGTAGTTGCATCCACAGTTCTGGCGGTGGTCAGCCGTCTCCTTTGACCTATGCCTCTAGCACTGAAAAAAAGCCAGGATGCTTGATAATTGGATACAAAAACCCGCAAAGTTTTTGGAGGATGCCTCCATCGAACCAGCAAACTCTGCCAAATTGACTCATCTCTCCATCGCATGCGGCTCTTTATCCAACGGAGGGAGCATGTTCTAGGTGGAGAGCATGTTCAGTTTGTATCAAGATTTGTAGTATTTGCTTATTGAGGCATGGATTCTGGATGACAACTACGGGGAGGCCAAGATTGATGCATCATCATCTACCTCTTTGAAAGTGAAGGCATAGATCACACTAACTATAGAGGAGGGGGTGAATAGAGTTTTAAAAACTTTTGATTAATTTTTATTGCAGATTAAAATAAGTGATAACTATATTTAGAAAGGCAGAAAGAAAACACAGAAATCACAGCACAGAAAAATAAAAAATAGAGCAACCAGGCGACACAACGATTTTATAGTGGTTCCCCTAAAACTTGGGTACATCCACTCTTCTACCACCCTAGTAGGAATACACTACAAGTTATTGATCAGGTTCCCTGCCACCATAGGTTTTTGCTCAGGTGCCCTATCACCACAAGATCTATTTCAAGGGAGATCTGACAACCCTTTGAGGTTTTGACCAGGTGCCCAAAAACTAAACCAAGTCTTTTGATCAGGAGACTTGACAACCAAAGGATAACTTTTGAAGGGTGTTAATAACCCTTTTATAGTAAGGGGAAAAATGATGATGTCTTATCTTTCTCAATAATCTGAGAAGAATTCTTGATTTTCTTTTGTTGTCAAAGCTCCCCCTTAGATGTAGAATTGTTCAAACTGCTTGAAGATCTTCAAGGAACTTTCAGACGGAAGTTGATGATTTTGTCTCTTTAAATTCCTGAAGCAAAAGTGTATGCTTGACTGCTTGGTTATCTCTATGTTATTATTCTCTTTATTACTTCTTCTCTATATATTTGACTAGAAGAAGAAAACCTTATATATTACTTGCATTTGAATTTTGAATTCCTTTTCCTTGATTAACTGTAAAAAATATGGGAGTTGAACGGCTATAAAATGTCTTAAATGAATTTCCTCAACTGTCCTAGTAAATAAGTCAAGTAATAACTCTATGAAAACCGTAATTAATGCTGCCATGGAACGTCTATATTCATTAGAATATTGACATTAATTATAAGAGAATTACATACATATGATATAATTAGAAATACTTCTGTCTTAGTCAAACTGAAATCATCGAAGAATAGTCAAACTAAACCCGGGGGAAAATAGTCGAACTCAGCAAATTTCGTCGACCTGGTATCCAAATTCATCGAACTAAAAGCATCTTGATCGTTGACCTGAGTTCCAAATTTGTCGAACAGAAGATACAGTAGCTAATCTGTGCTCCAAGTTTGTCAAATTGAGAAGGCACTTCATCGAGCTGAGAATCTGATATAACCACACAGATCGTCGATCTCAGCTGGACTTTCGTCGAGCTCAACTCAGAGAAGGACATATGACCCTAGACTATACATGTTGGGTCATCTAATAATCCTAATAGTCAACCTAGCCCAAATTAACCCTAAACACAGGTGGGGTTCCAATAATCTCTCCTTATTTTGGTGAGGTCACTCTGAACAATGATAAAATAAAAATCACAAAGTATTAAATAATATCTGGCAGAATTATAAAGTTTTAATAGATATAAACAGAAGTGCCTTGTGAAATATTACAACAAATAAAAGTTAAAGTCCAAAAACAAAAATGAAAACTATCAAACTCTTTATGAATCATCCGGTGAAGTTCTAGTAGATGGTTTTGTAAAGATAATTTCTCTATTGGGATCCATTTCTTGCTATTTTGACATCTTCATATCTTCTGCTCCAAGAATTGTCAAAGAAGAAGCTCTAGAATTTGTCCAGCTCTTTCTTTCTATATGAAGACATTATAGTATACTTGGAAATACCCTATCCTTCTTCCTTAGCCTTTCTGATTTGAGAGAGTCCTATAAGTTCTTTAAATCTGGCCATCCTTGAATTAGGATCAATTTCTAGATCACACATTGGAGATAGAGGTCTTTCTAGACTAGATTTGCCTTTCTGAAAATCTTGTTCTTTCTGCTGGCTGCCTTTACTATCAGACTGTTGTTGTTGTTGCTGTTGTTTTCTCTAAGACTGAGTATCTGATCTAGAGGTTCTTTCTCCGCTGCTTTGATTTTATCTAGATTGATAGGAGTGAGAAGTAGATCTTTGACTTTGAGAAACATTGCTTGAAGATCCAGCCGCAGGAGGAGGAGGAGAAAGAGGACCTCTCCTGAATTGAGGTAAAAGAGAGTATCTCCTGCTCTTCTTCCTAGCTTTCATTTCATTCTTTGAATATCTCATACTAGTTCTAAAAAGAGAAAAGCTAAGAGGAAGGCTCCTCCCAAAGCTACTCTAAAGCCAAACCCCTTAGCTTTGGGAGGAGCCTTCCTCTTAGCTTTTCTCTTTTTAGAACTAGTATCCTCTAAGTCATCAGAATCTTCATCTTCATCATCAGATCCATTTGCAGGATTATCATAAAGAGCATGAATCAATCTAAGCATATCATCAGAAAGAATTGGATGAGACTGTGACTGTACTCTTGTATCTTTTATATCAGCCTGAGGCTGTGGCTCTTAAAGTTCTGCACTGCACTGAACTTAAGTATCTACTGAATCTAAATCTTCAAACATAATCTCATCCATATCTGGCATGGGAGATTCAGCCCAGCCAAAGGTTGGAGAATAGAAAGACTTTGGCTCTGAATTAGTTATTGCCTTTATAACAATATTAGAGACTGTAATCCTTTTCATAAGATGTTCTAAAACTTCAGGACTTAGTGGAGCTGAGTAATATACTATATCATTAGAAAAATCTGGAACTGAATCAACAAAAGCTGGTAGATTGTTGCTATGCACTGAATCAAAAGAATATAATAAAGAAACTATATCAACTGTGGGATTTATAATGAAATCACCAACAATGTTTATTACTGTATCTACTAAATAATCTTAAAAAAAATTCATCTTTGTATCCTCATCAAGAATCTCAATGATCTCTACTGGAATTTCTGCTGCTGGAGCAACTACTGCTGCTGAAGCGTGAACTAGATATTTTTCACATAACATCTCCCCCTGCATGGTTTCAGAAAGTCCTGAACCCAGACCCCCACATGAAGGGACAGAGAGGAGGAAGCAAACTTAGTAGATATAAGGGAGATAGAGCAGCTAGAGGGGCAACAACCTCATCTATTAGCTTCTTAAGAGAGGGAGTGATGAATTGAAGAAGATCTTTTGTTATGTCAGAGAAATTTAGATAGGGGGTTCATGAGTAGATGTGGTGTTGGAGGATTGTTAACCACAATTTTAACAGACAAAGAAAGCTTGAGGGAAGTCTATTTGTTAGAATACTGGAAATATGGATGGAATGTTGGATAGGGGGATGATATCAGGTAATTGATCCTGAATAGGTGAATGTTGTTGAGATGGTTGAGGAAATGGAGATGATAGTAGATAGAAATTTGGTTCAGTAGAGGTGGATGGAATGTCATCAAGATGAGATGGAATTGGAGATTGAGGAGGTCGAGATGGTGGTGTATCCTCATGGATATAAATTGGTGATTGTGGTTGAGATGATGATTGTGTTGGTGAGACTGGATGAATGGTTGTAGAAGGTTGTTGAAGTGGAGTTGATGAAGGAAATATTGAATTAGGTAGAGATGGAGCATGAATAGGAGAGGGAGGAGCAGGAGCTTCTTCATAAGTTGGGGGCGTTGATTAATCAGCCCTAGTTTTCTTAGAAGCTAACCTGAAAGAGGAGGCCCTGGAGGGCTTGGGGATTACCCTCTCCCATTTGCCAAAGAGGGCAGAAGTAAGCCTCTTTGATGTATTAATAAAAATGGTATGGGAGACCAACAATTCTGAAACATTGGCTTGCAGAAAGATTCCCAGAATCCTTCCAAAACTCACATTCTACTAACTGAATTTCCTTTTAATCAAATCAAACAAAATTCATCACCAATTCACTGATTTCTTATTAACTAGAGTACTAATCAAATTAAATTAGTGCCTGGTAATATGATCATGAGCAGAGTGTTTTCCTAAAAACACTTTGCCAACTATATCTGCCAAGAATCTATATTCTATTGATAAATTTTTCTTCAGCTGGTGGTTAGGGTTTCCTTCAAAATGACCTAACCTTTCTAGCATTTCATCAAATTCACTGCTAGATAAATCTATTTCATCTTCACCATTAACAAATCCAAAACTTCAGTCAAAGTTTTTGGAGAGAGAGGAATCTGGTTACAAGATATAAAACTGATAAGAACTGGAGTATCTTGAATTTTTACCGTGAAAACCCATTCTTTAATCTCTAACACTGGTAGTTTTATCCTTGTGGTCATGAGGTACTGCAGATTTGGACCTTCAAATAGTTTCAGAACATCTTGGAATATTTGATCAGAGTTAGAGAACGATTCCAAATAAATATCAAAACCCGCATCAAACTTGATGGTTGCGAGGATTGCTGGAGAAACTGCCTTTGCAATGCAAAAACAACAAGAGATCAAGTGCAGAGGGGAAATGAAAACCGCAGGATAGAGTTTGGGAAAAACCTAATTATAGGTTTTGGAAGATGAAAAGACGAACTCCATCCGACGAAAAAGAAAAACTTTGAACTCAGTTCGACGAAATTTCTCATAAAGAGATAAAAGACATCGACCTAAGTTAGAAGAGCGGGATAACATATTGTCGATCTCCGTTCGACGAATATTTTTAGAAATAAATTCGTCGATCTCCGTTCGACAAAAAACTTTAACAAGGAGATTTCGTCGATCTCCGTTCGACGAAAAACTCAAGAACAGTTCACAGATCATCGATCTCCATTCGACGAAAAGTGATCAATTCTTTAGACCTCAGACAGAAATCAAATTAGGCCTTCTCCATTAATCATACCTAGCTGATTTAAAAAGAACAAATATTTCTTTTGATCCAAAGGTTTGGTGAAAATGTTTGCTCGTTGTAAATCAGAAGAGAGAAAGATAAGGTTAATTTTATTTTTGTCTACACAATCTCTAATGAAATGATGCCTAATTTCTATATGCTTGGTCCTACTATGATGCACTAAATTTTGTGCAATGGAAATTGCACTGGTACTATCACAAAATATAGTCGAATTATTTAGATTGAAACAATAATCAAGGAGTTGGTTTTGAATCAACAAAATTCTGAACAACAACTGCCAGCTATTATATATTCAGCTTCAACAGTTAAAGTTGACACAAAGGTCTATTTCTTACAAAAACAAGATACAAGCCTATCACCAAGGAACTGGCATGTTCCTGATGTGCTTTTCCTTCCAACTCTACATCCAGCAAAGTCAGCATCTGAGAATCTAGTTAATTCAAATTCTTACTCAATTGGATACAAGAGTCCTAGATTTGGACAACCCTTTATATATCTCAAAATTCTTTTAAGTAAAATAAGATGTGATTCTTTAGGGTTCACTTGGAACCTAACACAAAGACATATGAAAAATAGTATATCTAGCCTACTAGCTGTGAGATACAACAAGGACCCAACAATAGCCCAATATGTTTTCTGATCAATTGGCTTGCCCTGTTCATAAAAATCAATCACAGCATTGGTATCCATAGGTGTTTTCATTGCTAAAGATCAGACATACCAAATATTTTAATTAGCTCCTTAGCATATTAAGATTGGGATATGAAAATGATATCAGGGGATTGCTTCACTTGAAGACCAAGGAAGTATGAAAGCTCACCCATGCTACTCATTTCAAACTTGGAATGCATCTGGTCAGAAAACCTTTTGCATAGTTTGGAATCAGTAAAGCTAAAAATGATGTTATCTACATATATTTGTACTAACAAAATTTTATTTTTATGATGCCTTATAAACAAAGTTCTATCTACAATGCCCATAGTGAACTTATGCTCTAAAAGAAAGCTAGCTAGGGTCTCATACCAAGCTCCTGGAGCTTGCTTTAAACCATATAGAGCTTTATGCAATTTGAAAACAAAAGAGGGATGAGTTGGAGAGATAAAACTTGGTGGTTGCTCGACATAGACTTCCTCTTTGAGTTCACCATTGAGAAAGGTACTCTTGAATTTCATTTGGTAGACTTTGAATTTCTTGAATGCTGCATAGGCAAGAAATATCCCGATAGCTTCCAGCCTTGCAACAGAGACAAATGTCTGATCATAATCAATTCCTTTCTCCTGAGAATATCCTTGAGCTACCAATCTTGCTTTGTTCTTTAAAATAGCTCCTTGTACATCTAATTTGTTCCTGAAAACCCATTTAGTTCCATTGACTGGGTGGTCTTTGGGTCTTGGAACTAAATCCCAAACACTGCATCTCTCAAATTGATTGAGCTCCTCTTGCATTGCAACGATCTAGTGGGGATCTTGCTCTGCATCTTTTATGGATTGAGGTTCAATCTGAGATATGAAGCAACCAATCATCAAATCTTGGTTGAGTTGATGCCTTATTTGCACACCAACAGATATGTCTCCAATCACTTGAGATTTGGGATCATCTATAAGTATGACAAGATCAGTAGGAGGAGTTGGTTCATCTACAGCTTGGGGAATTAATTCCACTTGTGGATTTAGGTTAGCTGTTGTTGGTTCAACTATTCCAATAATTTATTCATCACTCTCTTCATCAATCTATGGAGAGGGATGCAATGTAACCTCTTGGGTGAGGTTTAAGTCATCCAATTTCTCACACAGAAGGGGTACCTGCAATGTATCCCTGGTAGAAGAAACCTTCTCCTTATAATACATGTTAGCATTATCAAAAGTTATATGTACAGATTCTTCAAATTTTAAAGTTGATTTATTAAATACCCTATAGGCCTTGCGGACTTTGGAATAGCCAAGAAAAATTCCCTCTATAGTTTTGGCTTCAAACTTTCTAAAATGTTTCTTGTTATTATTGTGAATGTAACATCTATAACCAAATACTCCAAAATAATCTATTTTAAGTTGCTTCCCTTTAAGCAATTCATAGGGATTCTTACCCTTAAGTTTATGTATTAAACTTCAATTCAGAACATAATTTATTGTGCTTACAGCCTCTCCCCAAAAGGATAGGGGCAAATAAGCATCTGTAAGCAATGTCCCTACAGCTTCAATAAGGGTTCTATTTTTCCTTTCTGCTACCCCTTTTTGTTGAGGAGTTCTAGGAGCAGAGAAGCAATGCCTGATACCTTCCTTCTCACAGAATTTTTGCATAAGAAGAGATTCAAACATAGTGACATGATCACTTCTGATCAATGCAACTTGAGTAGAGTACTCAATCTTTATGCTCCTAAGAAAGTCTATAAGAACTTTAAAGTTATCTGAATTGTTTCTCAGAAAGAACACCCAAGTGAATCTAGAGAAGTCATCTACAATAACAAAAGTGTAAGATTTCCCTCCCAGACTTTGTACAGCAATAGGTCCAAAAAGATACATGTTAAGCAAATACTAGATTCTTGGTGAATCACTCTAATTAATTGATTTAAAACAATTATTAGTTTTCTTTCCAAACTGACAAGCCCTGCAGAGACTTTCCTTCTTACAGGGGCCAGAAGGTAATCCTCTAATAAGGTTAACCCTAGATAGTTTAGCAATATTTCTTAAGTTTTTATGTCCTAGTCTTTTATCCCATAATTCATTTATTGAACTAATTTTATTAAATAAATAGATTTCTAAAATAGTAGACATAAAATTTACTACATATATATTGCCTTCTTTAGTTCCTGTTAAAACAATTTCTTTTGAACTAGAAGAGATAATGCATAAAGTCTTGTTAAAGGTTACCTGATAACCTTCATCATATAACTAACTTATGGATATCAGGTTATGCTTGAGACCACTCACATAGGTTACTTTCCTAAAGGTGACAGCTCCAATTTTAACATTTCCATATCCTTTTGTTTGGCCACAGTTGGAGTCTCCAAATATCACCTTTGGTCCAAGCTTTGATTTATAGTCTGTTAGATTTCCCTTGCTTCCTATCATATGATTTGAACATCCACTATCCAAGTACCATTGTTGCTCTGTAGTAGGATAGTCCATAACCTACAAGAAAATAGATTAGGTGTTCTTGACCCAGGCAACCTTGGGTCCTTGATTCTTCTCAAATTTATAACT
The DNA here is from genome assembly GCA_039513925.1 of Platanthera zijinensis. NCBI lineage: Eukaryota > Viridiplantae > Streptophyta > Magnoliopsida > Asparagales > Orchidaceae > Platanthera > Platanthera zijinensis. The sequence goes on along the minus strand of CM077095.1, from coordinate 91,568,072 downwards.
GGAAATAAAAGAGAATTCTGGTTGGTTTTTATATCCTATGGGGTGAAATTTTCTAGGTGGTATTATTCATTGAGTGAAGGGGTTAACAAATTTTAGTTTTTGATTATTAGTTTGATAAAAATTAAAATTTCTGTTTTAAAAATTTGAGGTCGATGAATTTAGTTGAGTTTGTCGATAAGAGTTCGATGAAAAGTATTAATTTTGTCGATCACGGCTCACAGAATGATAATACTCATGTTCTGCGTTCCACGATCATCGATCTCTATTCGACGAAATATATTGATTTCGTCGAGCACCCTTTGCTGAGTAATCATACCCAAATTCTAGGTTCATAGTTTGTCGATCACCGTTCGACGGATAATACTGATTTCGTCGATCTGAGTTCGATGAATTTTGTTGAACATTATTTTTATAAGATTTTTATGTTTCTTTAATTTGTTCTTTAGTAAGATTTCGGTATTTTTATCTATAAGTTGTAAAACTTCTTTTCCTTTTTCTTTAGCAGAGATGAATTTTATGGGGTTTTATAAATTATTTTTCTGAAGAATAGGTGGCTGACTTGATGAAGAACCCAAGCCCAGTTTGTTATTTAATTTAGCATTCATTGTGCTTGTGATGTCCATCAATTTGATACATCTCCTATTAAGAGATTCATCAAATTCTTTTGCCTCATTTAGTTTAGTTTTTAAAGAAATAAATTGTTCTGAAGCTAAGTATAATACATCTTTTAGTTTGATGTCAAAAACCAGATTATCATATTCAATTTGTTTTTCTCTGAGAAGTTTGATTTCCTTCTAAGATTTAATTAAGTCATTACATAGAAGTTTAAATTCAGTTTTAAATTGATCAGAAGTGAAATCAAAAGAATCTATTACCTGATCCTCTTCTGATTCAGATTCTACTGCTGATTCATCAGCTTTTGAGTGGCTGCAAGATGCATCTATTGCCATCAAGCAGATCTCTCTAGCTTTAGCCTCTTCTTCATCCTCACAAGAATTGGAAGAAGTTTCTTCTTCTAAGTCACTCCAAGTCTCAGCTACAAAGCCTCTCTCCTTCTTCTTCTTGTATTTATTGGAGGAGGGCTTGCTGGAGTGCTTCTTAGATTCTTTCTCTTTTCTCTTGTCCTTCTTTTGAGCCTCTAGACATTCAGGGATAATATGTCTTGTCTTCCTACATCCGTAGCAGACAATTTCCTTAGTAGGAGTCTTGTCATACTTGGGCTTGTCCTATTTACTGGTTGACCTTCTTCTGAAGTCCTTCTTGGCCATTTTGTAAAATCTTTTAGCTAATAGACTCATTAGCTTTTCATTTGTAGGCAGTGCTTCTGATTGCTCAGATTCCTTCAAGGCAATACTTAGCTCCTTCCTTCATGAGGTAGAAGTCTTTTGTTCAACTGCTTCCCTGGTCTTGATAAGCTGTTCATAAGACTTGAGCTTGCCTAATAATATCTAAGTAGAAATCTCATTTAGGCTTCTGGCCTCCTTGATTTGGTAGATCCTAGAATCCCATTTAGGATTAACTCCAAGGTGCACCCGAAAAACTGAGCGGAAATGCATTTCTACCAACTTGGTGGTCTGGGGGACAACCTCGTACATAACTGGGTGTTTATGTGGTTGATATGAGATTCGGGGGAAGAAATGACAGTGTATCCCCTACTGCACGACGGTAGGATTACCGTCGGCAATGGCTTCAAGAAAGCTATGTAGTTGTGAGGCATGTCTCCAGGTGACCTGGAGGGCCTTTCTTTGGAAAGCGGTGAGCCCATGGGGTTCAGTATTATTAGGCTAAAGAGCCAAATAGGAAAGAAAAAACCGACCCGCACCCTCCAGGTTTGTCCATGAGTACTACAATATTCAGAGATGGTTGGGCAACTTAAGCAACAGGAAATTGTTGAGTTGTACCTGCGTTATGTAGACTATGACATGAGAGTAGCGAAAATTTGCTCTCATTGGTGGCATAACGAGAGTCTCAGGCCCAGGGCCGTAATGACTGAAATGCTCAAAGTAATAATCAAGTCAAGGAACTCTGAATGGAGGTGGTATCCGGGAAGTCCGGTACACCGTCAATGTGCCCTGAGTGTACGGGGTGGGTGGCCATGCAAGCCTCTACCGATGGTGAAGTATGCTAGGTTGTAATTTCACTAGGATTTTTGGATGTACTAATGTAATGCAGGGAAGGAGCACTGCCGTCCCGAATAAGGGGCGGGGTCATTATAATTTGGTCAGCTTTAACTGACCGTTGCTTTGTTCGCCACCGTACGGTCGAATGTTGCTTGCAGGTGCTACAGAACCAAGTACTAAATAGCGGGCTGAAGCTCAAGCTGCTGTGCTAGCCCTCGAAAGCTAAAGTGAACTATTATTTTATTTCTATCATGTGTGGCCGGCCAGCGTGCTGATGTCTATAAAATACTTTGTTATTAAGTGAACATTTGTAAGGCCATAAGGCCAAGTACATTTGTGTATTTTGATACTTCTTTCCTTTTGTGGTTAGTGGACATTCATGATATATGCTAGATGTTATTGGGTTCTTTCAACTACTTAAAAGTTTCCGCAAGTTTCTCTGTGGAGGACGTTTGTTATTGAAAGAATGATTTCATTCTGTAACCCTTCGGTCTGTCTGTAGTATATGGCGTCGGGCCCCGGCCGGATCTACTGCTATATACCATCCGATGGATAGGGGTGTAATAATTTGGTATCAGACTACCGGTTCCGGTCTTGCTTATTGGAATTCAAGGGCGAATTCTTTTAAGGGGTGGTGAGCACATGTATGTGCTTCATCGTTATAACATAAAAAGAACCCATGAATGTCCACTTAGGAATGAAAATACACTTGTTTTTCAGGAACTTGAGTGTTCCAATGATTGATTTTTGCAATTTGTATGTCCCCTAATAGATAGTTATGCTATATAGGTGATTACGAGTGGTTCGGGGCAGTCGCAAGGTCAGCACTCCACGGAGAGTAGCGCACTTAACATCGTGCCTGAGATCCTTCTTTCTGTTGAAACCATAAGAAGGATAGTTGAAGTGGTGTTTGCTGTGACTAAAGCACAACTTGGAGGGCAAGTGTAGCCCTCTGTCCCTGGGGTGACTTCAACACCGAGTGGTGTGATGGAAAAACTTGCATGTATAAGACCTTTGGATCAGAAGTTGAACATGCTTTTAGTGCAGGGTACGCACTCAGTTAAGGAGTATTTGCAGGCATTCCTTATCATAAGGCGCTACCCAGGGTTTGATTTGGAGAACGAGCAGACTATAGCTGATGGTTATTTTCTCCACGCTAGCGCATGTTTCCAATTGATGAGGAGAGTATACCTATCGTTCGGAGTATAGAATCAAGTATCGTATATTGACTCGGGGTTGTCGAATACTTGTACTCACAAGGAAAACTATTATCTTATCAGAAGAAAATTTGGTTTTTGTTGAACAGAAAAAGAAGCATTATACTACGGAAGAGAAATTCAATTATGAGGAAGCTAGCACTCAATCTATAATCCCCTTGAACTAAATTAATCTTCTTGAAAAATAAAGTAATGCAAGTTCTTATCTACTCACTCGACCGTGGAGGTTCCTAGAGTACAAAAGCGTCTATTTTGAGCTTATGATTCTTACTAACCTTAGGTTGATCGATTAAGACCATTCGGCTAGTCGAAACCCCTAAGCTTGCTTTAGGCGGTGAACCTGTCTATTGGATTTGTCTCCAATCCGGAATATTTACGTCGTCATCTCTCGAGGAGTACATTCAACTCCTTTTATATTTGAGTGATCTCCACGTATCCGCAACCTCTCGGTCATTTAGGATACAAATCTTAGATCGAAACCCATATCCACGTAATATGAATTCGATGAAATAAAAATCAAAGATAAATCATAGCCAGTAAAATTAAGAATAAGACATTTGATAAAAAGAGAAGATTTTATTTTATTCCAAGGTTCATCATGATCAAGTGCTAAAAGGAAGTTAGCTACTCATCATGATTAAGGAATTACAAAAGTGGGTAAAGAGAGACAAGCTTGAAATTAAAACAACTAGAATTAAGAGTAACAACAATAGTAAATCTAGACTAGAAATGAAAAATACAGCAAAAGAAAATAGCAAATTACAAGACTCCAACTCCCAAAATTCGAACCCTGAGCATCTGAACCTGTCTGGAATTTATAGGAAAAATTTCTGTTTGGTCACGCCCGTGACCTAGGACGTGTCAGTCTCGGAACCGTCGTCTAGAAACCCCAGGAATTTTGGAAGAGAAACTGGCAAAATCTGTTAACTGACGGGTCACGCCCCTAGGTCACGCCCGTGACCTAGGGCGTGTCAAGTATGTTTCTGGAAAACCGCGGGAAGCTGAAAACGGCGGGAGTAAACTGTCTTTATGGAGGCATCACGCCCCCCTGGCACGCCCGTGACTAGGGGCGTGTCTATCTGCGACGTCTTCTTGCCGCAACGGCTGGAACGAAAGAATAATTGGTTGGAAATGCCCGTGACACGCCCTGGGTCATGCCTGTGACCCAGGCGTGTGAATTTAATCTGACGTGGCAAGTTCAACGGTCATTCCACTAGCAGGCATGCCCCATGTAAGTGTGACACGGGAGTGTACCGTATCGACAAGGGCGTGTCTGGGCCGGTCAACGTTCTTCAGGTGCGGGTCAACGATCTTCTGCTGCAGACTTGATTTTTGCGTGTCACGCCCCTGTGTCACGCCAAGGCAGGGCGTGTCAAAGGGCATGTTTAGGTCAGTAAACGTGAAATCTCACATTTTACTCCAAACAATTTGTAAATTAGCCCTGCAAAATTAAAAATTAATTTATTAGAATAAATTAATATAAAATACAGAAATAAGTTAATTATAAACTTAATATTATAAAAGTAATATAATATCTAACTATTAATAAGAAAATAGCATAATAAAAATAGGAAATAATTAGAGTTATCAAATACCCCCATACTTATACGTTTGCTAGTCCCGAGCAAACAACTTCATATAGGGAGTAGAAAAATTTTAAATGCTAAAAAAGAAAATTGAACCTAAGGAGTAAAATGCTAAGTCTTATGCCTATGTTTGTAGCTATTTTTGTAGAAATACTTACTCAGCATACAAATTAGGTTTTCATTTTTCTTAAAATGCTTTTTCACTATTATTTTTACTTTTAAACTGAAAAATCTGGTAAATCTCAAAATTATGTTTAGGGAGAGTGTAGCGTGTGTACTAAGATTACATTGCACAAACGAAGATTAAGATACCCTCCAAAGAAATCCATCAATGTCGATGGACATAGGCTTGCTCTTTCACACTCTCGCCACGACACTAGTGTAACTTATAAACATAAATTAATAGGACTTAATTAGGTTGAAATGTAGGCTTGGGTTTTTGGTGAGGGTGGTCAAAGATAAAAACTATTGCTTAGTCACACCAAAACCTGGAGAAAGCTTTTCCATAAAATTTTGCTATGGCTTTAAGAATGCAACCAAATTCCTAATTCTTTTGTTTCTTTTCTTATTTTTTTTCAACTCTTTCATCATGTTGAATTTTTTTTCGTACCTCTTCATTTTTTACTAATTTTTTTCTTTATTTTGAAGAGGAGAGAAGAATAAATCAACTCTTTTTTTATAAGAAACGAGCCACCAAAAATGAAAAAGGCTCCTAATTACTCACAGACCTTGTTTGTATATTTATGTACAAGCTTGGTTTTAGGTGTGCAATTAGGTTTCTTTTTTGGCTTTGGTAAAATACTTGGTGGAGCTAAAACAAAAAAATTGGGAAATAGGCTTAAAATGCCTTAACAAAGATAAAATTTTTAGGTACGGGTACAAAAGCTCAAACTAGCCAAAAGGAGTGCCTAAATCATATTTATGTTAATTAGTCTAACTTATGCAGAGTCTTGAGAATAGTTAGAGGGAAAGTTCTAGATATCAAAAAAGAATACCTCTCTCTTGGTCCGTGAAATATCTCTCTAGTAAACTTCTACTTACTAACCTAACTTATTTTAGATTTTACCTGTTTTCAAAGTGAAAGTAAAATAAAACATTTTCACGCATTTAGAAAAATGAAAATCTAATTATATGCTGAATATTTAAATCTACATAAAATTCTACTTACACATGCATTTGACTAGAAAAACAACATGGACAACAATTTTACTCTAAAATTCAAAATTCAATTAAAACATTAAAATTCTCTAAACACGATAAAAATGTTGAATTACTAGAAATTTTGCATGTGAACAAATATAGAAATAATGACTTCTCTAATTAAAAATTAAACTTAATTTTTTTTGTTACTTCTTAGACTTCCCGAGGTATACCCTATGAAGGGTTCTCACCGGTACTAGGAGGTAAGATGGGGTGATATCCCAAACGTCCCATTCTAAGAAATTTAATTTTTGATATTCTAAATGTTTTTTTTTAATTTTTTTGAAAAACATAATTCAAGACAAAATAAACTTTTTGAAATTTTTGATATATAAATATTTTTTGAGTTTTAATTTTTTTGAAATTTTTTTTTATATATTTTGATTTTTTTTTAATTTTTTGAAATATAATTTTTTTAAGTTTTGAAAATATTTTTTTTTATATTTTGCTTGAGAAGTATCCCTCCACCATACTTAAGCTATACATTGTCCCCAATGTAAAAATTAAGAAAAGGCAAGAAAAGAAGACTTCCCTGAGAATGTCAAACCAGCATCAAAGGATACCTGTAAGAGAGTAGCAAAGCAAAACATAATATTTTATAGATATTTTTCATAATAAAAACAAGTACATGAAAATTAAACAAAGATACAGATACAGAGAAGTGACCCTCTACAAGTCCAAAGAAATGAAAAGGGAGCTACTCCTGGTCAAGAGCGTCCTCGTGCTCCTGATAGAAAGTCTGCATGTTCGCGAACTCGCGGGTAATATGTTCCATGAAAGAAGTATGGTTTTGCTCGAGCACGGAAAAACGCGCATCAAAAGAAGCAAAGCGACCGTCAAAATGGTTTTATAACTGATCTATGCGAGTATGTAGTAATCCAAATTGCCGATCCCAATAACTTGAAGGCTCGAGCGCTGGAGCAGAGTGCAGCGGTTGTGGCATAATCTGGGGGGAATGATGAGTACCGCTGGGTTCGGCACCATGATCAAGATCAAGATCTCCGCCACCAACTAACGGGGGAAAAGCCTAAAACTCGCCTTCCCCTCGTCTCGCTAGGCCGAGAGCCTGAAGGGTCGGGAACTGAAGAGGCTGCAGTGTTTGCATGCAAGTGAGCCACGGAAGAGCATCCTAAACGCCGGTCTGTTCGGCGAGGAAAGTGATGAAATTCCCGCCGTGCACCGCCCCCAATCTCACATTTTCGGCCTGGTGATGAAAAAAATGACGAGCATGTAACCAAGGTTGAGTGGGATCCGGTAAAACATACTATATAAGTATAGTAAGTCCGTCCGAGTCACCACGCTGTGTCTATCACCGCGTCTGAAAAGTGTGAAAGTGAGAAGGGTGTATAGAATGCGCCAAGTGGGGGAGATGAGGTGGCTACCCTTGGATTTCTTTGGGGTGTAGGGGGTGGAGTCATTACTGATTTCCGACCAAAAAGTGAGGAGGTTAAAGTCGGGAGGGAAATCAGTTTTTAGGTCGAGGTAGGCGGGGGAAGTGGAAAAGGCCACCGAGAAGAAGCCCATGGCGACATTGAGTTGGCGGATGGTGAGTTGGTGCATCATCCCGCCCATGCAAAAGATGATGAAATCATCTTGTGCTGCCCAACGGAACTCAAAAGAGGCCAAGAACTCGATTGTGAGCTCGAGGAAAGCAGGCTCAGAAATGGAGAAGAGGGGAGCCCATCCCGGGGTGGATAGAAATCTCTGAACTATCTCTGTCGCTCCAAATGTGGGAAGGATGACCCAGTCCAAGATACGGAAAATGCCAAACGGTTTGGCGCGCAGTCGTTCGCTCCTGTCTTGTTGGATGGCGTTTGCAAAAAGGAGCATGGCCTCTACCGAGGCAGGATCGACAGGATGCTCTAAGGAAGAAGCGGAGGAACGAGCGTGGTGGCGAGGCATGGTGAGGAAGTGGGAAAAAATTCGGACACAAGGAGAGGGGAAGAGAAGGTTTGAAGGGTGGAGGTGTGAATAGAAAAGAAAGGGGAAAATGCCTTTTTATAGGCTCTCATGGGTCGGTCACGCCCCCTGTCACGCCCGTGATAGGGGGCGTGACAAGCACGGTCAAATGTGGAAGGAAACCGAGGCAGACTGCCTCGTATTCGGGGGTCACGCCCCAGAGTCACGCCCGTGACTCCCCGAGTCACTCTCGTGACTCTGGGCATGTAACTGGAATCCTTGGGAAGCCCGCGAGAATCCGAGGTGCTGGCCTCCGATTCTTCTGTCACGTCCCAGAGTCACGCCCATGACTATGCGGCGTGTAAATCAAATCCCACACTTGACGGAGCATCCGAGGCAGACCAGGTCAATGCCTCGAATACCTACGACACGGGCAGGACACGCCCGTGACCTATATTTGTCACGCCCGTGTCATAGCCGAAAGACGGGCGGGAAACCCAAGGGAGGAGGGAGCTCCCGTGGGTTAGGCAAATCATGCCCTGGAAATGCCCGTGACCGACAAGGTCTCTCCCGTGACCGACAGGTGACGCCCGTGACAGGGGCGTGTACGAGAAAAAAAATTCTTTTTCTTTTATAAATATATTATTACTAGTTAAATTTTTATTATTATTATTATATTATATTTTGTTTTTTTGTTTTTTTAAAATCCGAATAAAAATAAAATAAAAAACAATTTACCGACATGAAGAAACACGTATGCTTGACGCTCATTCCGAACCGATCACCATGCATCGATATCCTTCGTACCTGTAAAAAATTAAAAAGAAAATTAGAATAAAATGAAAAGATAACTGTGGGGTGCCTCCAACGAGTGCTTTGTTTATGGTCAGTGAGCTCGACCATAGTGGTGCCCGCGAACTAGGGATTTGACAACATTATGTTGTCCAATTGTGCATTAATATTATCACCGGAAACAAATGATTTCAGCCGGTGCCCATTTACTTTAAAGTGGCCTCCTTCCGGGTGCGAAATAAGCACCGTCCTGTAGGGTCAAACCTCCTTTACGATGAAAGGTCGGACAAATAAGACTTAAGTTAACCCAGAAATAAGTGCAAGCACGAGTTATAAAGGAGGACTTGGTCTCCCAGTTGGAAGTCCTTTGGGTGCTTAATTTTCTTATAGTGATAAAATTTGGTGCGCTCTTTATAGAGTTTATTATTCTCATAAGCAAGGGAGCGCCACTCATCGAGCTCATTAAGTTGGAATTTACGAAGCTCGGAGGACAAATTTTCATCAAGATTTAAAAATTTAAGTGCCCAAGAGGAACGATGTTCAAGCTCGACCGATAGATGACAGGCTTTCTCATAGACCAATCGATACGGCGTACAACCGATAGCGGTCTTGTACGCGGTCCGATAAGCCCATGGAGCATCATCAAGCTTGACCGACCAATCCTATCTATTGGAAGAAACCATTTTTTATAGTATACGTTTAATTTCACGGTTAACTACTTCTACCTATCCACTAGTTTGAGGGTGATAGGGGGTGGCTAACCTATGTGTAACGCCGTATTTAGATAAAACCTTAGCAAATTGTGTGTTACAAAAGTGTGTGCCCCTATCACTAACTATTGCCCGCAGCGCTCCAAATCGTGAAAATAGCTTTTTGAGAAATCGAGTCACGACTCGGGCGTCATTAGTGGGAAAGGCTTGCGCTTCCGCCCATCGTGACACGTAGTCGACCGCTACTAAAATATATTTATTTCCTTAGGATATTGGTAGCGGTCCAAGAAATTCGATCCCCCATAAGTCAAAAACTTCTACTTCTAAAAATGAATTTAAAGGCATTTCATTACGGCGGGAAATATTACCTGAGCGTTGGCATTGTTCACAATGACTTACATGGGCGTGAGCATCCTTGAAGATGCAAGGCCAATAGAAGCCTGCTTTAAGAACTTTCTGAGCCGTCTGATTAGCTTTATAGTGCTCACCGGCAGGTCCCTCATGATAATGCTTTAAAATTTGGGCGCCTTCCTCATGAGAAATACATCTCCGCACTACTTGGTCCGCGCAAACACGAAAGAGAAAGGGATCCTCCCAAAAATAATTTTTCAAATACGAAAATAATTTCTTCTTTTCTTGATAAGAAAAACCATTCGGGAGAAATCTCGCAACAAGGTAGTTTGCGAAATCGGCGAACAAAGCAGGGGGGAGAGTAATTACCTTATGAATGGCGAGAAGGCGCTCCTCGGGGAAAGTGTCATCAATGTCCTCTTCTATGAGCTCCCCCAAATTGGCATTCTCCAACCGCAAAAGATGATCAGCCGTAAGGTTCTTCGCTCCTCTCTTGTCACGAATCTCCAAGTCAAATTATTGGAGTAGTAAGATCCACCTAATCAATCGTGGCTTTGCATCTGTTTTTGTTAGTAAATATCGCAAAGCAGAATGATCGGTAAAAAAAATAATTTTAGAAAAGGTTAGGTAGGAACGAAATATATCAAAAGCGAATATAACAGCTAATAATTCTTTTTCGGTGGTATTATAATTTTCTTGTGCGACAGTTAGTGTTTTTCTCGCATAATAAATAGGATGAAAATTGTTATTTATGCATTGTCCTAAAACCACACCTACGACAAAATTACTAGCATCACACATTATCTCAAATGGAAGTTCCCAATTGGGAGCAATCATTATAGGAGCGTTGAATAATTTTTCTTTAATAAGAGAAAAGGCGCGCAAACAATTTTCATCAAAAATAAATGGCGCATCTTTTTCTAATAAGTGTGTAAGGGGCATAGTTATTTTAGAAAAATCTTTAATAAACTGGCAATAGAAGCCGGCGTGCCCCAAGAAACTATGAACTCATTTAACATTTGAGGGGGAGGCAGCTTTTCTATTGTTTCAATTTTGGCTTTATCTACCTCTATGCCCTTGCAAGAAATTTTATGGCCTAAGACAAACCCTTCTCGCACCATAAAATGGCACTTCTCCCAATTCAGGACTTGGTTCGTGTCCTCACATCTTTGGAGTACACGGGAAAGATTTGCCAAACATAAATCAAAAGAATCTCCAAAGATGGAGAAATTGTCCATGAAGACTTCCATGATATCCTCCAAAAGTTCATCAAAGATCGCTAGCATACACCTTTGGAAGGTTGTTGGCGCATTGCATAAACCAAAGGGCATCCTTTGATAGGCGAAGGTGCCAAACAGACAAGTGAAGTTTGTTTTCTCTTGGTCTTCGGGCGTAATTGGATTTGAAAATATCACGAAAGACCATCAAGAAAACAATAAAAAGAGTGCCCGGATAACAGTTCAAGGATTTGGTCAATGAACGGCAAAGGAAAATTATCCTTACGGGTGGCATCATTTAATTTGCAATAATCGATGCACACACGCAATCCGGTAATGGTTCGAGTAGGAATTAATTCATTGTTATCATTAGGAACTACCGTAAATCCTCCTTTCTTTTGCACCACTAGGACTGGACTCACCCAAGAGCTATCCGAAATCGGATAGATGATGCCCGCATCTATTAATTTAATTACCTCGGCCTTGACTACCTCCTTCATGTTAGGATTTAGCCGGCGTTGAGGTTGAATAGTTTTGTGATCGTGTTCTTCTAATAAAATTTTATGGGTGCAAAAGGAGGGATAAATCCCTCTCAAATCCGTGATCTTCCACGCAATTGCGAGGCGATGTCATTTAAAAATATTAGATAATTTTTTTTTCATCATCGGTCATGTAGGCCGACACAATTACGGGAAGTTTAGAATCCTCCGCTAGAAATAAATATTCTAAATGATCAGGCAATTGTTTTAGTTTAAGAGTAGGATGTTCATCATAAGATGTTTTAAAACGATCACTACCGACTTCTAAAATTTCAGATATATGTGCGCGAGTGATCGAAATGTTATCACTATTTTCATGAGCAATTAAATCTAAATTTTCAAAATCAGATTCATAATAAATAAATAAAACAAGTTCAGAAAAAGAAAATGAGTCTTCTTTGGGAGAAGCCTCTAAGTAATAACATTAGTCGTCATTAGCAAGCGAATTTTTCATAGACGAGTCAATAGTAAAGGTAACTTCTTCATCTCCGACTCTAAGGAGAATTTAACCATTACTAATGTCTATAATAGCGCACGAGGTTGCTAGAAAAGGGCGACCGAGAATGATTGGTACCTCGGTGTCCTCTTCGATGTCAAAGATGACAAAATCTACCGAAAAGATAAATTTATCGACTTTGACGGGCACATCCTCAATGATCCCCGTAGCGAGCTTGACAGACCGATCCGCCAATTGAATTCCCATTCTTGTGGGCTTAGGCTCTCCTAATCCCAACTTTTTCACTAAAGAATAAGGCATTAAATTGATGGAGGCGCCTAAATAGGCTAATGTACGTTTTACCAATAAATCACCAAATAGACATGGAATAAAGAAACTACCCAGATCGGGTAATTTCTTAGGTAATTTATTGAGTAAAATCGTCGAACACTCTGCATACAATTGAACTGTAGAGATATCCTCAAGTTTCTTTTTATTGGATAAAAGATCCTTGAGGTACTTGGCATACTTCGGCATTTGTGCAATGATTTCACAAAATGGTAAATTAATTTGAATTTGTTTAAACATGTCTAAAAATTTACCATGATGCTCATCCACCCGGTCTTTTTGCATTCTAGATGGATATGGAAGAGGTGGTTGATAAGGTTTTGGTTTATTATAACTAAAAGGCTTAATCGGAGGATAAAATGAAGAAATTGTTACCTCTATATCAACAAGAATTAAAGAAGTTTCAACCGAAATTTTAGAAGTAGTTACCTCCTTCCCGCTCCGTAGAGTGATTGCTTTGGCGTGCTCCTTTGGGTTGGGCTTTGTATTGCCCGGTAGTGCTCCTTGTTGGCGAACGGAGAGAATTTTAGCGATTTGCTCAATATGGGTCTCCAAATTATGAAGAGATTCAGTGAGATTCCGGATGTTGGCATCAATTGTAGTCATATATTTGGTGAGCAACTCCTTAATAGTGTGAGATTTTAGAGCTTGTGGTGGAAAATAACCGGGAGGAATGGTGTTAGGTGGGCGAGCCGTGTTCCCCGGATTGCTCCAAGAGAAGTTGGGGTGATTCCTTATACCTGGGTGATAGGTACTACAAAAATTATTACCCGGATTATAAGGTGGCCGATTCGGATTACCCATGTAATCCACATGCTCGGCAATAGTAGAAGGCTCCCGATATTGGGGCTCACAAGAAGGCGTAGACGAGGAAGCAGTCATCTCGTTCATCTATTTTTGCATTTTCTCCATCTGGAGAGATAAATTAGAAATCATATCTATTTCATACATCCCGGCCGGTTTAGGTGGACGAGACCGGGGTGTACTCCCTTGATACGTATTCATGGCCATACCTTCTATAAGTTCTTGGGCGGCTACCGGTGTCTTGTTATTTAACGTTCCACCGGCGGCGACATCAATATGTTGCCTCGTTTGTTGATTGAGTCCATTATAGAAGGTTTGCACTTGCAACCAATCGGGGATTGCATAGTGCGGACAACGACGAAGCAATTCCTTAAATCGCTCCCAAGTATCATATAACGTTTACGTATCAACTTGGGAGAAGTAAGTAATATCATTGCGCAATTTGGCCGTTTTAGCGGGCAGAAAATATTTCGTAAGAAATTTTTCCATCATCTCGGCCCAAGTAGTGATCGAGCCTCTTGGAAGAGAACACAACCACTGCTTAGCCTTGGTGCGCAAAGAGAAAGGAAAATTTTTTAGCCGAATGGCATCATCGGAAACCCCGTTGATTTTAAAAGTATAGCATATTTCTAAGAAGTTAGAAATATACGCATTTGGGTCCTCATCTTGAAGCCCATCAAATTGTACTGATTGTTGTACCATTTGAATGATGCTTGGCTTAAATTCAAAATTATTGTTCGCAATAGCGGGTCGAAAAATACTTGATTGTGCCTCATCCAAATTAGGCCGGGCATAGTAGGACATAGTCCGTTCTTCGGCCATATTTGGATTTTGATTACCCAAATTAGAAGAAAATTAAGCGAAAGAAGAAGAAGAAGAAGATGGTGAAGAAGAAAAAGTATTACCTACGGATTCCTCAACCAAATCTGGAGAATTGAGGTCACGGAGTCTTAGGCGTCGCCGTAAGCTTTGCTCGATCTCCGGATCAAAATCAAGTAGATTTGACGGATTCCCTTGGGTCATACACAAAAACAAAACAAATGATAAAAGTTATAAGATTTAAAAATTTATAAAATAAAATTTCCCAGACTTCTTAAGGGCTACCCAGTGACGGGTTCGCAAGATACTAGGCGGTATTGCGAGATAAAAACCCGGCACGGCCCTTTCGCAAGAAATTTTAATTATAAAAATTAAAACATAAAACTTTCAAATAAATAAAAAAAAATTTTTGTAAAATGTTTTTTCGTTTTGAAACAAAAAGTAAAAAGATAAAACAAATAGCTCCTTGCTTTCAAAATATCAACAAAGTAAAGTCCCCGGCAATGGCGCCAAAAACTTTATGGTTATTTTCTCCACGCTTGCGCGTGTTTCCAATTAATGAGGCAAGTATACCTATTATTCAGAGTATAGAATAAAGTGTCGTATATCGACTCGGGGCTGTCGAATACTTGTACTCACAAGGAAAACTATTATCTTATCGGAAGAAAATTTGGTTTTTGTTGAACGGAAAAAGAAGCGTTATACTACGTAAGAGAAATTCAATTATGAGAAATCTAGCACTTGATCTTGAATCCCCTTGAACTAAAATAAATCATCTTGAAAAATAAAGTAATGCGAGTTCTTATCTACTCACTCGACCGTGGAGGTTCCTAGAGTACAAAAGCATCTGTTTCGAGCTAATGCTTCTGACTAACCTTAGGTTGATCGATTAAGACGTTTCGGCCAGTCGAAACCCCTAAGCTTGCTTTAGTACGTGAACCCCTCTATTGGATTTGACTCAAATCCAGAAGATTTACGTCGTCCTCTCTCGAGGAGTGCATTCAACTCCTTTTATCTTTGAGTGATCTCCTCATATCCGCAACCTCTCAGTCATTTAGGACACGGATCTTAGATCGAAACCCATATCCGCGTAATATGAATTCGATGAAATAAAAATCAAAGGTAAATCGTAGCGAGTAAAATTAAGAACAAGACATTTGATAAAAACGAGAAGATTTTATTTTATTCAAAGGTTCATCATGATCAAGTGCAAAAAGGAAGTTAGTAACTCATCATGATTAGGGAATTACAGAAGAGGGTAAAGAGAGAAATGCTTGAAATAAAAACAAATAGAATTAAGAGTAACAACAATAGTAAATCTAGACAAGAAATGAAAAATACAGCAAAAGGAAATAGCAAACTACAAGCTTCCAACTCCCAAAATTCGACCCCTGAGCATCTGAAGCTCTCTGGAATTTATAGGAAAAATTTCTATTTGGTCACGCCCTAGGTCACGCCCGTGACCAAGGCGTGTCAGGCTCGGAATTGTCGTCTTGAAACCCTGAGAACGTTGGAAGAGAAACTGCCAAAATCTGTTAACTGACGGGTCATGCCCCTAGATCACGCCCATGACCTAGGGTGTGTCAAGTATGTTTCTGGAAAACCGCGGGAAGCTAAAAATGGTGGGAGTAAACTATCTTTATGGAGGCGTCAACGGCTAGAACGAAAGAATAATTGGCTGGAAACGCACGTGGCACGCCCTGGGTAACGCCCGTGACCCAGGCGTGTGAATTTAATCCGACGTGGCAAGTTCATCGGTCATTCCACTTGCTAGCACGCCCCGTGTATGTGTGACACGAGTGTGTACCGTATGGACACGGGAGTGTCTAGGCCGATCGACGTTCTTCAGGAGCGGGTCGATGATCTTCTGTTGCAGACTTGATTTTTGCGTGTCACGCCTCTATGTCACGCCCAGGTAGGGCATGTCAAAGGGAGTTTTTGGGCCAGTAAACGTGAAATCTCCCATTTTGCTCCAAACGTTTTGTAAATTAGCCCTACAAAATTAAAAATTAATTTATTAGAATAAATAAATATAAAATACAGAAATAAGTTAATTATAAACTTAATATTATAAAAGTAATATAATATCTTACTATTAATTAGAAAAGAGCGTAATAAAAATAGGAAATAATTAGAGTTATCAATAGCTAAATGATTCTACAACGTTCTGCGCGATGTATTACGACTGCTACTCGTAGGATCAAAGCTACTTGGGTTCCGAGCGTTAGTGGAGTCGGCTAGAGCTTTGGAAATAGATCTAGCCAGAATCAACAAGACGTTAGTGTACCGCTTACCAAACTCCCCAGGTCTTGTAATGTTTGTATACCGAAAGAGGAGTAATGTGAGGCCTGACGTATCTGCTAGTCAAATTCCATATTACTGTTATAAATGTGGAAGGTTTGGTCACTTTGCCCGAGATTGCCGTAAAGAAGATCAGGGGACAGAGAAAGCGATGAAGGGAGTCCAAGAGAAGAAAGACTCCAGTGCTGAGAAGACAGAGTTCAAGGCAATACCCACCTCGAAGTCCGGTTTCCGTAGATGGTGTTAGAAGGCAAGGAGGTCGGTTCTAGTTCCTTCTTTAGGTGCATCTAGAAAAACTATGTGCCGAGACCCGGACGCATGCTTTTGCTTTGGAAAGCTGGGACACTTTTCCCGAGAGTGTCGGAGCGGGCGTCTAAAGTCCGAAATGAAGCCTAGAGCAACCTACGAGGAGAAGGGCAAGGGTTTGGAGGCAACTTCCTCTCAGTATGCTCCATCCCAACCTAGAGTGTACAGCTTTGGCTATCAGGAGGTCATGGAACAGGCTGACTTGGTGACAGGTATGGTTTAATTTTTGGTGTGTAAGCTTTAGATACTTGTTGCCCTACGCATGTTAGCCTTGTTTGGTTGTGATAGGATTTGTATTGATTTTCTGAGTGTCCGGTGAAAACACTGTTCGTCATGGGAACTTCCCATTCCTTTTGGTCCGAAGGAATTGTATCACGCATCGGAGTTCCTTATTTCGATGGCAAGAGACAATTCGAGAGTAATGCTGCCTAACGGGTGCTCTATACACGCGAATTGAGTCTGTTGTTTGAAGTTACGGTAAGGGAGTAAGGAGTTTGACTTGCAAGCGTCGCTATTGCTGTTTGTAGAATTAGATGTAATCTTTGGTATGATTGGCTCTTGGAGCAGCGTGCGTACATTAATTTCAAACGTAAGGTGGTCAGTTTGGTTCTAGCTATAGGTTGTGAGATGTCGGAACTGAAGTATTACTCCAAGAGCTGGTGGGATAGTGTTATGTGCATCCAAGTTTACTGCCTTGGAGCACACCGGTCCTCTTGTTAAAAAGTGGATGGAAGATTACAACTCTGTATTGGTTACTAAAAGTTTATTAGGTTAACGGGAAAAGAATAAGTATCCAATCCCAAAAAGTGATAATCTGTTCGATCAACTCAATGGGTAAAGTGTGTACTCTAGTTGAATGTGAAATCCGGATACTATTATTTGTCACTATGGGAAAGTGATATTCCCAAAATAGCGTTCAGTACACGATATGGGCATTATGAGTTCATTGTTATGCCTCTTGTGATGACAAACGCGTCATCCGTGTTTTTGGATTTGAGGTATAGACCATTCGGTGAGTACCTGAACCAGTTCATGATAACCTTTATCGACGACATACTAGTATTCTTTCAGTATGAGGGTGATCATTCCAAGCATCTGGATTCGGTATTGGAGATGTTGAGGAGAAATAGGCTGTATACCATGATCTCCAAGTGCGAGCTTTGGTTACCCTCAGTAGCATTTTTTGGTCACGTCTTGAGTGGAGAAGGTTCCGTGATGGACCCGTCAAAGATATTTGCGATAAGTGAGTTGCTTGTGTTATCTGCGTTTGTGAAAATTCCGAAGTTATAGGACAGGTCAGCTAGTTCAGACGCTTCATAGAAAACTTATATCGGATAACATTACCCCTCACGACTTTGACGAAGAAAGATAAAAAGTTTGTGTGGTTGATGGAGTGCATACAAGCTTTCAAAGAGCTGAAAAGTCGTTTGACCTCGGCAACTATTCCATGTTCACCGAGTAGGACCGAAGGATTTGATATTTACAGCGATGCTTAGGGCAGTGGCTTGTGTTGTGTTCTGCTCCAGCATGGGAGTGTAATAAAATATAGCTCGCGTTAGCTCGAGGTATACCAGAGGATTTATCCGGTCTATGACTTGGAGTTAGCGTCCGTGATATTCACCCTGAAGTGGTAAAGACACTACCTATTTGGTGTGAAGGTCGATATCTAAATCGATCACAAGAGCCTGAAGCACTTATTAGATCAAAATGACTTAAACTTGTGGCAGTGGAGGTGGATGGAGTTCCTGGGGGACTACGCCTTTGACATACATTTTGGCGCAAGATTTTGAGGCATTAAATATCACATGCGTGGACAAGCAGATCATGGATGATGCTTTTGATAGGTCATATTCCCATTATGTTGTTGAAGACGGACTGTTGTGGAAGGATAGTCGTCTGTGCGTCCCATGTATGTAGAGTCTTTGACAAGAATTTATTTTTGAGGCCCATTATACCAAGTACTCAATTCACTCGGGGAGCACAAAATGTTTAGAGGTTTGTAGAAGTTGTTCTTGTAGCCAAGACTGAAAAAGGATGATCCAGAGGAAAAGTTAACCAAACTCTACATGGCTAACATTGTTTGGTTGTATGGTGCACTCCGTAGTATTATATGTGATAGAGATGAACGCTTCACGTCAAATGACTGGAGGCTGGTGCATAAATTGTTGGGAACTAAGCTGAGCTTCACCACAGCCTTTTATCCGCAGACGGATGGTCAGACTGAAAGGGTCAATAAGATGATGGAGGAAATGCTCCGCATGTGCGTCTTGGATTTTGGAAAATAGTTGGAAGATCGCCTGTACATGGTAGAGTTTGCATACAATAACAATTATTAGGCGAGTTTTGGAATGGCGCCTTTCGAGGCCATGTATGGGAGAAGGTGCCGCACGCCGGTTTCTTGGTTGGAGACAGGCGAGTCAAAGTTATACAAACGTTAGGCAGTGGAAGATTCCATTTCAATGGTACTTACGATTCAAGAACAGTTAAAGATCGCTCAGGACGGGCAGGCAAAGTACTATAATACCAAGCATAGGAATGTGGAGTTCAGTGTTGGCGAATGGGTGTATTTGAAAATCAAGCCGTTCAATAGTGTCTCGCGAGTTCGACGCCTGAAGATGCTGAGTCAGAGGTACCTAGGGCCGTTTGAGATCCTGGAGCGGAGTGGTGAAGCATAGTACTGGTTTAAGTTGTCGGTGGAGTTGAGTGGGCTACACGATGTATTCCACGTATGGGTTTTGCGGAAGGTGGTACAAGTGCCTTCACGAATCGTTATGCTTGATAAAGTGTTGATTGTTAATGGGTTGAAGTCAAAGGTCAAGACAGTTCGCATGGAGGACTTTGAAGTCAAATAGCTCCGAAACAAGGCTTCATTTCTGGTTAAGGTCCATTGGGATAACTGTGGATGTGAGGAACTTTCTTGTGAACGAGAGCGGATTATGTTGGAAGAATACCCCGAATTATTCCACTTAGGTAATATTTAAATTGTTTTATGTACCTTTACATTATTTCGTGGATGAAATTCTTTAACGGGCGGGAGATTTGTAATGCCCCGAAACTCAAAAGTGAAACGGGCGGTGTTTAAACCAAGTTCGGATCTTGGTAGGGTGAACACGGCCTGTGACACTAGCGTGTAACATGGAGGTGTCATGATCGGGTCATCGAGTTGAGGTCGACAAGCATTGAGTGCTCGAACACGGCCTGGGACACAGGCGTGTCCCTGGGCGTGTCAGGCACATGACATGGGACACGGGGGTGTCACATGGCCGTGTCCTTCTCGGGAAAGTTTGGTCCTGTGTCGACTGAGGGACATGGCCCGGAACACGGGCGTGTACTGGTTGACACGGGCGTGTCAAGTCTGCCACGGGCATGTCGCCACCCATTTCAACTATGGGACTTGACGGTTGGCATGACAGTTATTTGCGACACGGCCCATAGTCACGGGCATCTCGAGGACCCAACACGGGCGTGTTAGGTTGGGACACGGGCATTTCCCGACCCGTGTTCTTTTCTGTGCTCAATAATTGTGGCTTGATTGAGGTACACGTCATGGGATACGGCCGTGTGCAAAGCCGGGTTCGGCCCAGGATTAAGAAATTTTAGGATGATCTGAGCCATTTATTTTCTTTAAATACGATCTGACGGCCTAGATGAGGTCCTGTTGTGTTAAGTTCGGGAATAGAGTATTAATCCCCCATTTTCCTCTTAAATTCTCTCTTTCTAAGAATTTAGGGAGAGAAGAGAGCAAGGAAGAAGGATGGGAGGAAACCGGCCGCCGGCGGAACATCGGGGCACAAGATTTAGAACCGAGACCAGATCCGTGGAGAAAATTCCCTTGTGAATCCTTTCATCCGGCTAGTTTTTTATGGCGCCAAAATGGACTTCAAGGGTAACGATTATCAACGTGGACATGTGAAGTCCTCTTCCTTTCTGCATGGGAAACCCGCTCCCGCGAGTATGCTGTGAGTTCGTTATGTTCCTTTGGGTAGATGTGAATAGTCCCCCTTGTGTTGTAGGTAGAGTCTGGAATCGAAGTACGGGCATAGGCATTGTGTGTGAAGCTACCCGGACGTGTTTGTCTGGATCGGTGATGTTGCATTGTGCATGGATTGTCGGAGAAGACTCTGAACTATGTTTTTTTTCTGGTTTTCTACACGGTAGATTACAACAAGGAGCCTTGGGGATTAACTCCAAGGTGCACCCGGAAAATTGGGCAGAAACACATTTTTTTTCCAACTTGGTGGTCTGGGGGCCAACCTCGTACATAACTGGGTATTGATGTGGTATATATGAGATTTGGGGGAAGAAATTACAGTCTATCCCCAACCGCGACGGTTGAATTACCGTCGGCAATGGCTTCAATACAGCTATGTAGTTGTGAGGCCTATCTCCAGGTGACTTGGAGGGCCTTTCATTGGAATGCGGTGAGCCCATGGAGTTCAGTATTATTAGGCCAAAGAGCCGAACAAGAAAGGCAAAACTGACTCGCGCCCTACAGGTTTGGTCATGAGTACTACAGTATTTGGATATGGTAGGGCGACTTGAGCAACGGGAAATGGTGGAGCTGTACCTGCGTTATGTAGACTATGACATGAGAGTAGCGAAAATTGTCTCTCATCTGTGGCATAACGAGAGTCTCAGGCCCGGGGCCGTAAAGACTGAAATGCTTAAAGTAACCGTCAAGTCAAGGACCTTTGAACAAAGGTGGTATCCGGGAAGCCTGGTACACCATCAATGTGCCCTAAGTGCATGGGGTGGGCGGCCATGCGAGCCTCCACCTGTGGTGAAGTGTGCTAGGTTATAATTTCACTAGGATTTTTGGATGTACTAATGTAATGCATGGAAGTAGCACCGCCATCCCGAATAAGGGGTGGGGTCATTTTAATTTGTTCAGCTTTAGCTGACCGTTGCTTTGTTTGCCACCGTACGGTGGAATGTTCGTGCAGGTGCTGCAGAACCAAGTACCAAATAGCGGGCAGAAACACAATCTGCTGTGCTGGCCCTCGAAGGACAAAGAGAACTGTAATTTTATTTCTATCATGTGTGGCCGGCCTGCGAGCCGATGTTTGTAAAACACTATGTTTTTAAGTGAACATTTGTAAGGTCATAAGGCCAAGTACTTTTGTGTATTTTGATACTTCTTTCCTTTTGTGGTTAGTGGACATTCATGATATATGCTATTTATTATTGGGTTCTTTCAACTACTTAAAAGCTTCAGCTAGTTGCTCTGTGTAGTACATTTGTGATTGGAAGAATTATTTCATTGTGTAACCCTTCGGTCTGTCTATAGTATATTGCGTAGGGCCCCGACCGGACCTACTGCTATATACCATACGATGGATAGGTGTGTTACAATAATCAGATTATAGTGGCATCGAAAGATCCGGAGAGGACAACATTTACATGCCATTATGGAATGATTGAATTTAGGAAAATTCCATTCGGATTATATAAATCTCGTGCTACATTTCAGCATTGCATGATCATTATTTTTACAGACTTGATGGAAGAAAGTATTAAAAATTTTATAGATGGTTTTTTTGTTTGGAAAATCCATTAATGTGTGTTTAAAACGTATTAAAGAAAGCTTTAGGTAGATGTGTGCTAGCAAATTTGATTCTTATTTAGGATAATTTTCATTTCATGGTGTAAGAGGGTATTGTGCTTGGTCACAAAGTGTGTAATAAGGAATTTTAAGTAGATCGAGCGAAAATAGAAGTCATTGAAAAGCTTCCTCCATCGACAAATGTTAAATGATTTCATAGTTTTTTAGGTCATACAAGATTTTTCAAAAATTTCTAAACCATTAAGTCACCTCCTTGAAAAAGATAGTCCCTTTATCTTTGATGATAGCTACTTAAAAGAATTCCAAATTTTAAAGCAAAGTCTAATTTCATCTTTGGCTATTATAGCTCCTGATTGGTCATTACCATTTACAATAATGTGCTATACTAACAATTTTGTGGTATGTGTTGTATTAGGGCAAATGCACAATAAAGTTTTTCACACCATCTACTACGCTATCAAAAACAAATATTTATGCTTAAATAAACTACACAACTATGGAAAAAGAACTATTAGTACTTGTCTTTGCCTTTGTTAAATTTTGTTCTTACTTAAAAAATTCTAAGGTTCTAGTTTATACAGACCATTCAACAATTCTATATTTAGTAGATAAAAAGAACATGAAACCTAGACATATTAGATGGATCCTTCTCCTGCATGAATTTGATCCTGAGATCAAAGTTCGCAAGCGTGGAGAGAACCCAATTGTTGACCATTTATCATGTTTAGATCATGAGTGTGAGAAGAACGTCAATGTTGAGATCAGAGAAAATTTTCCTAATGAAAAACTATTAGCAATATCACACAGTAACACTCCATGATATGCAGATTTTGTTAATTATATAGTGAGTAAGTTATTTCCCCCAGATATGGACTACCAACAGAGGAAATGATTTCTCCAGCAGTTAAAATTTTTCTTATGGGATTACCCATTAGTGTTTTGAATTGGGGTTGATCAAGTTATCCGTAGATGTGTACCTAAATTTTATGTATAAATTATCCAAGAAAAGTGTCATGCATCTCCATATGGAGGGCATTTTTATGGGAGAGAAAACTACTATGAAGGTGTTAGAATCAGGATTTTATTGGCCAACGTTATTTAAAGATGCACATACTTTTGTTAGGAGATGTGATCGATGTCAAAAGATGGGAAACATTTATCAAGGGGAAAGAATGCCTACGACTAATATCATAGAGGTAGAAGTGTGTTTGTGTTTGCAGAATATATTTTATGGGACCATTTGTAAATTCAAGTATAAATTTTCATACTTTACTAGTTATGGATAATGTTTCCAATGTGTGGAAGTCATTGTATCACAGAGGAACGATGCAATGGTTATACAAAAAATTATAAAGTCAAATATCTTCACTAGATTCGGTACACCTAGAGATATAATTAGTGATAGAGGGGCACATTTATGTAATTTTCAATTTAAATCACTTTTAAAGAAATATGGAGTAACACACAAAGTTTCTCATGCTTACCAACCACAAACCAATGGTTTAGTTGAAGTTTCAAATCGATAGATCAAGTTGATATTAGAGAAGAAGGTGAGAAAGACGTATAAATTTTTGTCACAAAAGCAAAATAAACCATTATGGTTCTATAGAATAGCATTTAAAACTCCCATAGGATTGACCCCTTATAAAATGATCATTTGAAAAGTGTGTCACATACCTATATAATTTTAACATAGAGCTTATTGGGCAATAAAAAAAATTAAAATATTTATATTAATGCGGCAGGGAGGAAAAGACTGTTTCAATTTAACCATTTAGAAGAAATTAGACCTAATGCATGTGAGAGTGCGAAGGTCTATATGGAGAAAATGAAGAAATGGCATGACTCTAAAATAACTAAAAAGAATTCAAAGCAGGACAACTGGTCCTTTTACTTAACTCGAGACTGAAATTATTTCCTGGTAAATTGAAATCTCGTTGGTCAGGACCATTGAAAGTGAAAGAAGAACACTTGTATGGTTCAATAATAATTATAAATAAGTAGGATGAGACTGAGTTCAAAGTGAATGGTCAATGAGTCAAACCTTATATGGGGGACAATAATGGTTAAGTGGTGTCTGCCGCAACTCTTGAATGATGAACTTTAGATGATAAGTTTTGGCAGGACTAGAAAATAGGTGCTTCATCGGAGGCAACCAAAAATTTAATTAGTTTTTTTCTATAATAATATTAATAACTTAATAAAATAAAATAAAATAAATTATAGGACATTAATATTTATATAATAAGAAAGTTGGCTTGATCAATTGATCTTTTAGTATAAGGATGATTGTCGCAACCTTGTGTCATAAATCCTTTCCGCAGTTTTTATCAAGAAATTTCGCTGAGTTTCGAAAAAAATATAAATATCCAAACCAGTTAGAACGGTCCTCTCCCTTAATGTTTTGTCAATCAAATTTGAATGGGAATATGAGTTTAATAAGGAATTGGGTCCATGTTTAATAGAACCATAAGCGATTTATAACCAAAGCTCAAATGTACCCCCAAATCATGCGATTTAAGTTTCCCTGCGAAAAAAGTTAACAAAGACTGGTGGAGAAATTAGTTTGAGGGATAGAGTGGGAGCAACGACATTACGACCAAAGAGAAGGAGGCATCCCTGCAATTTTCAAGGGAGAAAAGGTTAGTGTTGACATGAAGTTTTGGAGTGCCATCATCGAGCTTGAGTTGTACAAGGAGAGCATCATCTGGATCGAGACCAATGGCAACCCATTCATCCTTGAGGTAACTGATTTTCCCTTTCTAAAGTCTAAGCATACATTTCCTGAGTAGAACATTGCTATAGTTTGGATTTCTTCTACACATAGGTCATGGCTTCCAAAAAAAGGGACAAGGTTTAGGGGAAAGTCATTATTAGAAAGGATTTCAGGTTCCTAATGGAGGAAGCACTCATGTGATATGAAACTTTGAAAACCGATCCACTAATTTATTAGAGGGGTTTTAAGATCATGAAGAGGTGAGTTGAATTGAACTATATGAACCAAATTCAATCCTGAAAGTGGGATACATTTGGCCAACCAAGGACATAGGCAATCCGCTCTTGGATATTTGAGTTCTATGCACATGACAAAATTTGTAGAGGGGGATATGGTTTTTTTGAGGGAAAAGAAAGTTTGATTTTCCCCAAGAATTATCAATGAGTACTTTGACCTAGAGGATTATAACCCCGATGATTATGGCTCGATTAAAGATAACATGACCCCTGAAGGAATGACAACCCTATAATTCACTATCCCAAGTCCCGATTGGTATAACCATAAGAAGTTTGTGTTGAAATCTATTAGTTTATCTCACATAGTGAATGTTAGGGGTTTGTTTGTGAATGCTAATATCATGCCCACTAGGCATACAAATCGCATTTCCTTGGACAAGCTAGCCTTACTTTACTACATCATTAGTGGAAAGAAAATTTATGTTGGTTAGGTGATTAATCAAATGATTCAGTCAAAGGAAAGGGAGCAAAAGGTGAGGAAGTTATCATTCCCAACCTTGATCACTGAGTTATGTTAATATGCAGGTGTAATACTGATGGAGGGAGATATAGTGACCATGGTTGGTCACCCCATCACAAAAACCGTAATCGCCACTAATGTTAAAGTTACATCTGATATCCCTTTAGTGAAAGAGCAAGACATACCATGAGCATCGGTGGACCTAGAGTATATAGATATCCCTATTGTAGATGGTGTGGAAATAGAATAGATAATGTAGAGCATTGAGTATGTGAGAGCATATCTAAGGTGCCAACATCTATATTTGAGTCAAGGCTTGAGCAGATTCATAAAAATTAGGTTCAGATAATGCGTGCAAATAAGCTTCTAGTCAACGAAGCCCCGCTTTATAAGATGTATGCACAGTTCGATAAAAATAGATACCTCTTGAATTCATATAGGTTGAGGGTTGACCAGGTGTATGTGGCCATGACAGCTGAGGTAGAAGATGTGGAGGGCGAGACAGATGAGGAGTGAATAAATACTTGGGTTAGATTATACAGTATGATGTTCTTAGCATTACTTATTGACTTGGTTATCATCTTTTGTTTGTACTTCTTCTATATTGTGGACTTATCTATGATGTTATTGATCTAGTGGCCAACCTTAGAGGGGGGGGGGTGAATAAAGTATTCAGGTAAATTCAGAATAAAATTTAATTTGAGCAAGGCAACTTGTTCTAGAAGTTACCATGTGGCGATATTATTCTTCCGCGAGGCAGTAGGTCACAAAGCCTCATTTCCTTGTAAAAATATTCTTTCTAATTTCCCACAAAACCATCAATGCCTTAGCAACATTCAACGCATTTTCAAGATGAAATAAAATAAATATAAGTTTATTCAAAATAAAATAATGGTTTATAATAACAAAACTAGATCTCGGTGATGCCGAAGATCTGAGGAGATGGATCAAACAATCTTATTATTTTTATACCGACACTCCCAGGGTCGGTTGGCTCTCTCTTAATCCAAAGAAGATCTCTAAGTAGTCTCCACACCTTCCTCCCAGGAAGGGTGTAACCCATACATCCGTCACATGGAATATAACTGTGGGTCCGGCCGGGGCCCCATGCTATATTTCACAAACAAAAGATGAAATCACGTACGAATATGAAAATCCTTTCTACTTGCATCCTAACTCAGAGCATTCTAGCGGAAGATTTTAACTTGAAAAAACTCATCACATTGAATGTCCACTAAATATATAATTAAAACATTTATATATAACACCAGGAATGTATACAACCACAAACACTCATGGCCTTAAGGCCTTACATGTTTCTCTTTATAGGTGTGACTTCATACATCGGCACGCAGGCCAGCCACACATGAAAATATAAATTTTCACACGGCCTTCAAGGGCCTACCAGTAGTAAGGGCTTCAGCCCGCTCAATACAATTCATCCTGTCAGCACCTGCATATGGACATCCACCCCAAGGGTGAAACAAAGCAACGGTCAGCATTCCATCCCTGCAAGCATAGTAATCACAATATATATATATATTTATAAATCACAACAAGTGCCCTCACGCACAACATCATCACAATTGCCGGCCTTCGTGCCAGATGCTCCGTGCACTCAGGGCACGCTTACGGTGTATCGAATCAAATTTAGTACCACAACCGATTAAAGGTTCTTAACTTGTTGGCTATGGGCATAAGTGTACTACAACACGCATACTGGAGACATCCTCGCCCATCCCACTCAGAGGTGTTCACCTCACGGCAACCATTGAGCATTTCAGATCGACCCCCCACTATGGTGTAATAACCCGAGAAGGCCCGCAGCCCCCCATTGCATTGTTACAAATTGACCTCTCACCACGCAGGCACAGGTTAGATCTTTCCCGTTGCTGAACTCATCAATAGCATAGATCTTGATACGGGTCGGCTTTCCATTTCCTGTACAATCCACATCTCACACAGAGTCGCTTTCCAATTCATCACATAGCTCATGCAGAGCATACAATTCACGCAAAACACACCACACAAGGAGCTCACCCAGAGCTTCCTAGATATGGGATAATTCACCATTTCATAGGTACTCTCAAAAACTCTGTCCAATACTCGTTTCATACACGGAGTCTTCTCCGGATCACAATATAAACATCACCAATTCAAACTAACCGTCTGGATGGGCTTCACACAGTATGCCTATTCCGTACTATACATTTCTTGATCTAGATGTAGACTCAATCGGGGATATAAACTATCAACCTACTGGAATCGATTACGCTTTCCACCTCTTGGTGGAGGATTCCATGCACATGCAAAAAGGAGGACTTCACTTGTCCAAGAAGGAGATTGTTACCCTTGATGATTGCTTTAGAGCCAATGAAATTCAGCCGGATGGAAATCACCACAACGGCCATGCCTCCACAAATTTGAACTCGAATCTCGATTCGGAACGCTGAAGCTCCTCCGGCAGCCGGATTCCTTCTCCTCCTTCCTTCCTTGCTCTCCCCTCTCTCTATCTCTTTAGAAAGATAATGGCCAAAGATAAATGAGAGTTATCCTTCAACTCTCGGCATCATAACAACAGGAAGGTCTCTAAACTTTTGTATCCAATTGAAGGAAATGAACGGCCACGATCCGCCGTGAAAATCAATTTCCTGGACTTAACATGGCCTGTGACATGCCCGTGTGCCTTAAGAGGCAAAGGAACTAAATCAACCAGACCAGTACACGGCCATGGGACACGCCCGTGTCCCAGGCCGTGTGCAAGACACGGCTTTGTACACGCCCGTGTCCAGCCCGTGTTATCTGTCTACATAGACCTGGCCAATACCCGAGAAGGACATAGCCATGGGACATGCCCATGTCACAGGGTGTGTGCCGAACCGACTTTCCTCTAAAAGATCGTCGACTGCATTTCATCTAGATCATTTTGTCGAACTCACAAGACACGGCCCTTGACACGCTCGTGTTATAGGCCGTATGCCCCACTCGAGGCCCACTCGAGACCCTCTCGAGACCCACTCGAGTACACAGAGCAGGACACGGCCTTGGACATGCCCGTGTCCCTTGCCGTGTTGCCCAGTCTACAGTCCAATGCTTTTTGGGGTTTTATAACCCTACCCCACTTACATAAATTTTGTCCCAAAATTTAGCTCAACTGTAGACACACAAACCACCACTCCTTTGAGGCATCTTTTTACAAAACGATTCAGGTTTATAGCTCAGAGGTCGCAGCTTGTCTCGCCCCACGACATCACACAAATACAAGTCTTTAACAAACAGACATACAACAGGTACTTTATTACATCACAAAAACAGTAAATTACACTCATTATGTTTATTTCCGCTCATCCGTATCCTTAATACTCCGCTTTATGGACTCCTGTAAATCCAGATTATACACGAGAGGCTACTTTTCTTAATGATTTGAGCTTTGTGGCTCATGTAATTTTAGAGTATACATTCGAGGTTGCACCCGGGACGCAGATGACTCTGTCACGGCCTTGCCCTTTTCCTCAAAAGACGGACTTGTCATTTTCTCACCCTTTGAATAGCCACTCCAACAATCATGGGCAATATGTCCCTGCTTCCCATAATGAAAACATGTACTTGTCTCAAAACGTCCTTGCCCATATGTTGCTCCCGAAGCAACATCCGAAGAAGTTTGTTCAGTAGGCCTGAACCTGTTCTTGTCTCGTTTCCTAAACTCTGATTGTTCTGACTGCGGAAATTTTAACTCTGGCTTTTCCACTGCCAAGTTCTTCTTGTCCTGCACTCATTTCAAATCCTTCTCCAATGTACAGGTTGTATCTACTATCGCTTGGAAGCCTTTGTTCACCGAACTCGGAAGAGCCAACCTCAGCTCATCACAAAGTCCCTCATAAAACCTATACATCTTTCGTTCCTCCTCAGCAAAAGTAGACCCCACATAACGCCCCAGCCTGGTAAACTCATGGAGGTAAGTATCAACACTACTCTCACCCTACACTACATGTTGGAACTCATTATCCATTGCAATTCGCTGCGATACTAGCAAACACTTTGCCCAAAATAATTGTAAGAATTCCTCGATCGACATCTCCCCTAGGCCTATGCCTGCCAAGTGGTGCAATTCCACTTCATCCCACCAAGGCCTCGCCTCTCCTTCTAGCAGGAAAGTGGCTAGCGTAACTTTCTGCCCCTCCTAAGTCCTGATCGCTGTCAGGATCCTCTTAACTCTTGCGAGCCAGTCCTCGGCCTGCATTGGGGAACCTTCCCCTATAAACGTAGGTGGATTAAACTCCATCAACCGTTCAGTTGCTCGTTAGCTGCTTGCTCTCCAATCAAAGCCTCAATACACTCTTGCCTCGCACAAACCCATACTAGATCCACTACAGGCCTTGCCTGCCCAATAGGCTGTGCATTTATCAATGCAAACAGCGCCTCAGCAACTAAGCGTGGTCTCTGCCGAGGGAGGAGGTGTGGGCACTTCAGCTGGTGTTGCACTCTCACCATAACACTGGGGCTCAGACTGCCCAGCTCCACTCCTTGTCACCTATACGTGTACAAAACACCATTAACATCCATTCCAAGACGATAACTATGCCTAGTATACACGCTCACGCTCCTCAAACACATGTATTGCATTCCTAGTGGACATTCTTGATTTCAATTATGTAATCCCTTCCAAACCCTATCCTATGATACCAATTTAAAATGCCTCCATCCGTCACATGGATTATAATAGAGTGTCCGGCCGGGACCCCACGCCATATTTCACAAATAAATGGCGGAATCATGTATGAATATCAAAATCCTTTCTACTTGCATCCTAACTCAGAGCATTGTAGCCGAAGATTTTAACTTGCAAGAAGTCATCACATTGAATGTCCACTAAATATATAAATAACACACAGATATATATATATATATTTATTTATATATATATATCACCAGGAATGTATATAACCACAAACACTCTTGGCCTTAAGTCCTTACATGCTTCTCTTTTTAGGTTTGACTTCATAAATCGGCACGCAGGCCAACCATACATGAATATATAATTCTTCGCACGACCCTCATAGGCTTACCAGCAGCAAGGGCTTCAGCCCGCTCAATCCAATTCAGCCCGTCATCACCTGCATATGGACATCCACCCCAAGGGTGATAAACAAAGCAACGATCAGCATTAAGATGACCAATTATAACGACCCTACCCCTTACCCGGGGCAGTGGTTCCGTCACTGCATGCATCGCAATCACAATATATATATATTTATAAATCACAACAGGTGCTCTCACGCACAACATCATCACAAACGCCAGCCTTCGTGTCAAAAGCTCCGTGTACTCAGGGCACGCTTATGGTGTAGCGAATAATCCTTAGTACCACCACCGATTAAAGGTTCTTAACTTTTTAGCTATGGGCTTTAGTCTACTACAACATGCATGCTGGAGACATCATCACCCATCCCACTAAAAGGTGTTCACCTCACGGCAACCATTGAGCATTTCAGATCGACCCACCACTGTGGTGTAAAAACCTGCGAAGGCCCGTAACCCCCCATTTGCATTATTACCAATCGAGCTATCACCATGGTGGCACAGGTCAGCTCTTTCCCATTTCTCAACTCGTCAATAGCGCAGACCTTGACGCGGGTAGGCTTTCCCTTTCTTGTTCACTCCAATGCTCAAGCAGAGCCATTCTCCACTTCAGCACACAGCTCATTCAGGGCATATAATTCACGCAGCACACACCACACAAGGAGCTCACCCAAAGCTTCCTAGATATGGAAGAATTCACCAATTCACAGGTACTCTCAAAAACTCTATCCAATACTCATTTCATACTTAGAGTCTTCTCCGGATCACAATATAAATAACACCAATCCAGACAATCCATCCGGATGGGCTTCACACAACATGCTTATTTCGTACTACACATTTCCGGATATAGATGCAGACACAATCGGGGATATAAACTATCAACCAGCTGGAATCGCTTACGCTTTCCACCTCTTGGTGGAGGATTCCATGCACATGCATAAAGGAGGAATTCACTTGTCCAAGAAGGAGATTATTACCCTTGACGATCTCTTCTGAGCCATTGAAATTTAGCAAGATGAAAATCACCACAACGGCCTTGCCTCCACAAATCTGAACTCGGCTCTCGATTCGGAACGCTGAAGCTCCTCCGGTAGCAGGATTCCTTCTCCTCCTTCCTTCCTTGCACTCCCCTCTCTCTATCTCTTTAGAAAGAGAATGGCCAAAGATAAATGAGAGTTATCCTTCAACTCTCGGCCAAATAACAGCAGGAAGATTTTTGGACCATTGGATCCAAATTGAAAGAAATGAACGGCCAAGATTTGCCCTGAAAATCAATTTCTTGGGCTAAACACGGCTTGTGACACGCCCATATCACATGTCGTGTGCCTTAAGCGGTAAAGGAACTGACTCAACCAGGCCATGACACGGCCATAGGACAAGCCTATTTCCTAGGCATGTGGTAGACAAAAATTAGGACACGCCCGTGTCCAGCCTATGTTATCTATCTACATAAACCTGACCATAACCTGTGAAGGACACGGCCATGGGAAACGCCCGTGTCACAGACCGTGTGCCCAACTGACTTGCCTCTAAAAGATCGTCGACTGCATTTCTTCAAGATCATTTCATGGAACTCACAGGACATGGCCCTGGACACGAACGTTTCATATGTCGTGTGCTCCACTCAAAGCCCACTCTAGACCTACTTGAGACCCACTCGAGTACACAGAGCAGGACACAGCCTTGGACACGCCCATGTCCCTGGCCCTGTTGCCCGGTCTATAGTCCAATGATTTTTGCGGTGTTACAAAGGGTCTTATAGGCCAATAAATCTCCTAGAACTAGACGTCCTCTCAAGATGATTTACACAGATTCC
This sequence comes from Platanthera zijinensis, assembly GCA_039513925.1. Taxonomy (NCBI): domain Eukaryota; kingdom Viridiplantae; phylum Streptophyta; class Magnoliopsida; order Asparagales; family Orchidaceae; genus Platanthera; species Platanthera zijinensis. The sequence continues at coordinate 91,535,494 of CM077095.1, read as the reverse complement.
TTCAAGAAATCTGACGGCCTCCTAGTTGGATTTCTCACAACCTCAGACTAAATAGAAAATTGAAAATAAAATATGAAGAAAAAAAGAGTTTGAAATAATTGCTCCCTTATAATAAAAAATCCTTCGTAGAACGGTGCACGATCAAGGCTTTTGAATGTCGTTCTTCATGCACTCGATCAGACGTTGATGGTCGTTTGATACATTGCTCTTCGCTTTCTTAGAGCGGCTGGTTCATACCTATAACATCTCATTTCCCTCTAGACCCCTTACCTTAGATTAGGGTAGAACATGCGGAGAGTGAATGGTGTTAGGCTAGGTTTGACCCAAGGAGTAAGGGTGGATTCACATAGGGCCCACTTTAGGGTTCAATCTACTTTACCATAGAAAAAATTCTGGAAACTGTAGGCATCGAGTAGTCTCGATGCCATTCGACGAAGCGTCGATTGCGTTGAGTGCACTCGATGCCACTCGAAGAATTTTAACTTAAAAAATATTTTTAAAATTTTAGGCATTGAGTGGACTCGACGCGACATTGAGTAGTCTCAACCCCACTCAATGCGACATTGAGTGGTCTCAACGCCACTCAACTCTTTTGACTTAGAGATATTCTAAATGTTGTTGGCATTGAGTGGACTCAATGCGATGTTTAGTGGTCTAAACGCCACTCAACACTGTTTACTTAAAGATATTTTGAATGATGTTGGCGTTGAGTTGACTCAACACGGCGTTGAGTGATCTTAATGCCACTCAACGCTGTTGACTTAGAGATATTCTGAATGTTGTTGGTGTTGAGTGGACTCAACGCAGCATTGAGTGGTCTCAACACCACTCAACGCTTTCGACTTAGAGATATTCTGAATGCTATTGGAGTAAAGTGGACTCAATGCGGCGTTGAATGGTCTCAGTTCCACTCAACACTGTTGACTTATAAAATTATGAATTTTGGTTGTGTTGAGTGGACTCAATGCAGTATTGAGTGGTCTCAACGCCACTCAACGCTGTTGACTTTGATATATTCTGAATGATGTTGGTATTGAGTGGACTCAATGCGGCATTGAGTGGTCTCAATGCCACTCAACATTGTTGACTTAGAGATATTCTAAATGCTTTTGGTATTGAGTGGACTCAACGCAGCATTGAGTGGTCTCAACACCACTCAATGTTCAAGGACTTAGAGTATTTTCATTTGATTCACCTGTATGATTAAACCGGTTTTTCGGGATAAATGCTGATGGCACGTTTGAACCCGATCTCTTCAACAACTTATTGAATACATTGATCTTCTCAAGAATGCTTATTTAAAGCAATGATTAGCGGCCCAATACTAAGGTGAAATGTGGCAAAGCATCTCAAACTAATTAGCGCTCCAACATTATGCCGAAACATGGCAAACAACTTAAGCCCTAATTATTCTTATAAAAAGGAAGAGAAAAGAAACCCTAGCAGTCACTCCACTTCTTTACCAAGGTCGCCATCATATTTATTGACCATAGAGGAGTGGGAAAATGACAGCAGGAGTTAAGCTTCTGCTGGAGAAATCAGAAATCGAGCTAACTCACCATAGCAAGAGTCGACCATGGCTCACCACTACCGTACCCGCTGCCAAGCTCGCATCCAGGTCCATTTCAACTCCCCTCCCACTGTGCTAGGATTCTAGATCCACTAGGAGAGATGTCGGGCTCAATTGAGCCTGATGTCAGGTGAGAAAGAGGGAGAAATACGAGCTTTCCTTCTTTCTTGGGATCGCTGGAGGAGCCGCTTCCGGCGGGCATGTAGCAAGGAAACTCCAGCCGCCACCTCAAAAGAGGTGGTAGAGATAATTGTCGGCGGTGGTAGTGGCCCAGGTGGCCGGAAATGAGAGATCAACAATGCGTAGTTCGGGCAAATCTGGATCGTCGGCTAGAGGAGGAAGATGCATGGATGTCGTCGATTTAAATCTTATAAACTATAGCATAGTATTATTATTATGTGTATTTCTATCACATGTTAAACAACCACTTGCATGATAATTTTAGCCCTTGTATAAGCATATTTAGAGGAACCTTTCAGCATAGAAATTGTAGCCCTAGGTATTTCCTTTGTTTTGACACCCTAAACTTGCAATTTGGAGAACTGTAACTCTTTGTAGGGTCATACTCCTAGGACTGCTCCTATACAATGACAGAACTTCAAATGGATGCCTAGGCTAATCTATAAGTCCACATGCAGTGAAATTTAGGTCAAGCATAAGAGTATATTATACTTAGACGATGTCAAAAAATGAGAATTTTTGGAGGACATTTTCGATAGTTTTAGTCAAAATTTGATTTATTAAATAATGGTAATCTTGGGAGTTTTACACCTCCAAATACCCCCAAATTTGGGTGGCATGGCTCCATGTTCATCCTATGGCCTAGGTAAAAATTTAGAGCCATTTGGATCTCTGTATGTTAAAGGATCCAACATGCATGGAGGAGGTAGATTTGCAAATGGTGTGCCAACATTAAAAATAGGAAAATGGGAAATTAGCCCCTTTGGCCCAATGTTTGTCCATGAGATTTTGGACAGAGGCTCATAGGGATGAAATACACCTCCCACAGAAAGATTGCGATTTTTGGGACCAAAAATACGATAATTTTTAATTATTGGAAAATAGGCTCATTTAGAAATAAAAAAGAGAAGTAGGGCTAATGACCTTAGGAAATTATAAAATATTAATACAAGCCTTAATAGGTCATTTTACATCTCTGAATAATTTTTGGAGCAAGTTTGGGATTTATTTCTTGTGTAATTACCATATTTATAATTCTACCCCTTTTGGTATTTAAATTAAAAGTAGGGGTAATAATGTTTGGAAAATTATGGAAAAATGTACAGACTCTTATTTCTGTGATATAAACCCCTATGAATTTATTTAAAATTTTTTTAATGATTAATTGGCTAAAAACCTCAGTAGTGGCATTTTTAAATAATGTTCACATGTAATTATTTTAGGTCAAATCACTGGCTAGGAGTATGAAATTCTGTTTTGAGTATTATAATGACAATATTAATCACTAGTAATTTTCTTTGAATTTTTAGTTGAATTTTTTAGGTACTTTATTTGGAAAAAGGAATAATTTGTGATTATAATCATAAATAGAAAATGAATGGTAAATCAAGTGGAAAAATTAGAATCTTTGATGAACATACATTTATTTAACCTAGGTGAACTCCTAGTAAATTATTTAGACATAATGGACCATTGGATATAGTAGCTCATGTTCAAAGTGACCTTGGTCACCTAATTAAATGATTTGATTTATGGTCCTAAATTCATAGAAAAATGATGAAATTCTAAATGGTCAACTTCATACACATTAAAAACCCATGATAAATATTTAGGGGCCTTTAGCAGAGGAATTAGAAGTCATCTCATAGACGTTAGATTTTTATCATTGGTTGCGCTTAGAAAACGTGACGTGTAACACTAAAACCCACATGGAAATGATAGATGATTGGATTGAGAGATGTATTGGGAAGTTGAAACTCTGCTTGGTGTCATAAGTATGTCACTTTAGTGATGGCAAAGATGCTGATGCGGTCATGGATCCCCGTCATAGAGAGTTCGTAGATTGGGACGATCGATGCCGCAAGCTCGAAGATGAAATTATACCACAACATTTCTTTGCAAACGCCATCGCCACTACATGTTTTGCACGACGTCCGCCGCCATTAAAAAATATATATAATTATAAATTAAATAATTATATTTATATATTTTAGCATTTGTTTATTTTAAGCAATTTTATATTTAGTGTTTTTTTCAGATTTAATAATTTTATTTCATGTGTAATGATGGGTATTTATAACAATCATGTGTTGTTTTAATTATTTCATTTCTTGTGTATTGATGGGTGCCTATAACCATCAAGAGTTTGTATTTTCATGAAGGGTGGAGATGGAGTGGTGTATGCTATATATAGCCATGGTTATGAAGGATACAGTAGAGTTGAATGAAATTGAAAAACCTTGAAATCAAATTGATTTTCCCCCACTTTCTCCTTGCCTAGTTCAGCCTCCTCCTTATCCTCTTCTCTCTTGGCCGCCAGCCACCATCTAACTCCCTCTCAAATTCCGACCACCTCCTTCCTCCTTAAGATCTCTACCACCACCCCTCCCTCTCCAAAACTAAACCCGACCACTTATTCTCCTTCCAAAACCCGAGCCCTCCTTCTCTCCCTCTTGAAAATTCGGCCTACCTAGGGTTTTACCTAGCCGCCACCCTTTTCCCCCCTCTCCAAACTCTCCGCCAACCACCACCACCACCCTACCAAAAGACCCACCACCAACAAAGAGCCGACAAGACCTCTTATTCACAAACCCGACTAGCCCCTCCATTCCACTTTGCCATAACCCACCACCATTTCTCTTTCCTCTCCATAAACATTCGGCCAACAAGGAGACACCCTATCCTAGGGTTTCATGGAAAGAAGAACAGCTTATGATTTTATTGCCCGACGTGGATCCAAGGTTCTGTATGGAAATAGAAATCAACAACCGTCGTGTGTGATTCCTCCACTCATCTTGTCGACAGATTTTTCTTGGGATTTGGGTAATGAATTATCTAACCATCTCTTGTGTAATTTCTTCTAAAATTATTTGTGAGATTTTGTGGAATTAGAAGGCTAGTAAGTTGTCCTGAAATATATTGAAATTTATGCTTAATTAATTCTGATTTTAAAGCATGTTTCTTTCGAATATTTTCATATAAATCGGATTGGGTAGATCTCGTGAACGCTTGTAGAAATCGGTCTCCTTAACCTTGACTTCTTTTGTGTTCAAGTGATTTGGAAACCCTCGTATTAAAATAATTTGGGGTTGAATTTTGGACTCTTTTTAAATCGCTATTTTAGTCCGGATCACCTCGTGTTAGTTTTGTGAATACGTGCAGATTATTTTTAATTTGAATTGCTAATTGTCCGGATCGGGTAGGTCCTATTCGCTTGAGCGAACATTGGCCTTTAGCCCTTGTTCAATCTACAAAAGGGGTAGCGCCCCTTTGTGTTGTTTGATGTTGAAAATTGTGCCATTAATTGCTTGAGTAATTGATAATGTTAATTAGAGAAACCGCTCGCTACATATTTACTTTAATTACCAAACCTAAGAACGTGTAGTTTAATCCGTCGAACCCATGGGCCTACATCAATTCGGTATCAGAGGGAGGTTCACGTCATTATCCTAATTAGCACACCCCCCTTTAATTAGTATGACGCCACGCACTTGCACGTTTTCATTGCCTAAAAAATAAAATAAAATTTTAATTTTTGGTCTGCAAATAGCGGCCTATATTTTTATTTTTCTGCAAAAATCAAAAATAAAATTTATTTTAAAATCTTCATAACATTTCCAATAAGAAAATCAAAATCATATTTTTATTACCTTAGTTAGATAGCGGGAACAAATCCATCTGTTGTAATTTATATAGGGTCAGGGTCCTTTTTCATTGCATGTGCACCAGATCCGAGTGTGTTTTTCTCTCCGGTTTTCACTGATATGGCCTATGACGTTTATGCTTCCCATTAAGGCTATTAGTATGATAAAGCCATGGCTGAACACACCCCAGCCTCGCCATCATACCATATGAATACCAACCGTCCCCATGCTTATCCTGAAACTAGAATACAGGTACCCACTTATGACGGTAATATGTGTTCCAAAAATTTTAGAGACTGGCTTAAGGGAAAAAAATTGAATTTGATAGTCACAACTTGGACGACCACCACAAGGTTATCATAGCCCGAGAACAATTAGTAGGTCAGGCCCAGGTATTTTGGCTAAACAAAGAGCATCGTGTTGGTAGTTATAAACATGCTTGGCCGGCAATGTGTGGCCTATTATCAGATCAATTTGATCTCGCTTATCTCAACACTACTAACACCAAGACTGTGATTGAGTATCGTTATGGCGCTAGTCCCATACCTTCCTATAGGGATGATTATAAACCTAGCGCTAGATCATTTTCCTCCAAAGGTCGGCCTGCCATTATCGTGCCTACTCCCTCCTTTAGGGAAACAATTCCTAATATGTCATTTGTCTTGGACTCGAAAGTTGTTACCCCTAGGGTCTTGCCTCTTATAGCTATGTCGTCTATGCCTCCCAAGATTGTGAATGATACAACTAAGTATGGTGTTGTAGATGTGGTATCTCTGGATTTTGAAGATGATCAGCAAGGTGAGAGTATTCCTTCACGTACGATAGTGCCCGATGAGTCTAATGATTCTGACAGTGAGGGAATCCCTAGTGATTTAGAAGATGATGTATGGGATGATTACATTCCAATCTGTGAGAGTATTTTGTTACCTATTACTTGCACTGTTATTGCTGTGTCTAACCACCCTAGTATTGAGTACTCTCTCCAGGATACGATCCCCATCATGATAGTCTACGATCGCACCCACTAGGATTTTATCTGAGTTATCTGAGGATCCGGACAGTGAGGATGTCCCTAGTATTATTGTGGATGATTTTGCATCTGAGGGAAGTGTATTTATGGACGATTATTTGGATGTACACCCGGATGAGAGTTCTTTGATGATATTACCGTTGTGTGAAATTTATACTAATTTGGAGGTTATTCTGGGTTTGATTTTTCCGACACTTTCTTCTGATTATTTGCCCACACTAGTTGACTTTTTAGGATGTGGAATCGGTAGTCCTAGTCTGAGTTTTTATGACACACCCACTCTATTAGTTCCTATATTAGTGTTGTCTCAACACTTAGATATTAGTAAGTTGAGCGCGATAGTATTTGGTCTGTTCACCGCACCCCGTAGATCTGACTACGTATCACATTTGACTGTTCATTTTTTTGCGTATCCGTCTACAGTTCTATCCTCGACAACGACTGATTCTGATTTTTTTGCAATTTTGCCTCTCAATGTGGTGTCCACTATACATACTTATATACCACACCCGGTCGCACGCATTTACCCACCGCCTTTTGATGACCCTCAATTCCACACGTTAATGACTATAGAAAGGCCACTTGAGTTGTATCGCTCGCACATCCGGGAGCATCCAATTCAATTATTTATGATGAGCGGTTAACCTTGGCATATCTTTATGCCAAGCATAAGAATATTAAACTTAAAATTAAGACTGTAGTTTTGGAGACCATTAAAATCATCTCTGATTATAAGGCTCCCGTGCCACCTAACTTAACCCCCTTATCCTCCACATTTGGGTCAAATGATGTAGCACATGGATTCTCTCCTCATGTATCTAGGATGTTAGTGTTTCATCTTAAGTTATGTCGTACGCAATTCCAATCCATGCCGAGACCGTCCTATGCTAGAATTAGTGATTTGGATTTAGTCTGGTCAGTCCCCGAGCAGATGCCTTTTTACTCCATTAATAAATTAATACGTATGGACCCCGACCTATCCATGATTATGATGAATGTCGGATTTCATGCTTTTATTTAATATTTTTATATAGCACAGGGTATTTCATTTTATTTCAAGTTTCTGGACTTTTTACTGTACGTCTCTGTTTAATATGAGTGGCTTTCTCCGTTTTTTCTTCCTCCCACTAAATGTTCTATTGGGTTGGGGGCTATTAATTCTATTGTATCTAATTTCCATGTGGACTCTTTGGTTCCTGAACCGGATGGTAAGATTGCAGTTTTATTTCTTTTGCTTGACACCCTTCTGAGTTTCCTTGAAAGTCTTCCTATTTCTTTTCCATATAGGTTCTCAGTGTTGATGGATGCTCATGCTACTACAACATGGATAGTGGAGCCAATTTAACCCCATGTTGTTGCTTCTTTTGATTGTTCTCCCCTCACTAGGAACTCATCGGTGATGAGTAATTTTGAGTGGGTGAGGATTGATGGAGACCATGCTGATACGGCCATGGATCACCGTCATGGAGAGTTCGTTGATTGGGATGATCGATGCCGCAAGCTCGAAGATGAAATTCTACCACGACTTTTGTTTTCCAATTCCATCGCCACTACATGTTTTGCATGATGTCCGCCGTCATTAAATAAAATATATAATTATAAATTAAATGACTATAATTATATATTTTAGCATTTGTTATTTTAAGCAATTTCATATTTTGTGTTTATTTCATGTGCAATGATGGACGCTTATAACCATCATATGCTGTTTTAATTATTTCAATTCTCGTGTATTGATAGGTTCATATAACTATCAAGAGTTTGTATTTTCATGAAGGGTGGATATGGAGTGGTGTAGGCAATATATATTCATGATTATGAAGGATATAATAGAGTTGAATGAAATTGAAAAACCTAGAAATCAAATTGATTTTCCCCCTCTTTCTCCTTGCCTAGTTCGACCAGCTCCTTCTCCTCCTCTCTCTTGTCCTTCGGCCACTTTCTTTCTCCCACTCAAATTCTGGCCACCTCCTCCTCTTCCTTCATCCTCAAGATCTCTACCACCACCCCTCCCTCTCCAAAACTAAACCCGACCACTTATTCTCCTTCCCAAACCCGAGCCCTCCTTCTCTCCCTCATGAAAATTCGGCTAACCTAGGGTTTGCCCTAGCCTCCACCCTTTTCCCCCTCTCCAACAGCTCGACCAACCACCACCACCACCCTACCCGAACACCCACCGCCATCAAAGAGCCGACCAATCCTCTTTTTCACAAACCCAACGAGTCCCTCCATTCCACTTGGCGATAACCCACCACCTTTTCTCTTTCCTCTCCATAAATATTCGGCTAACAAGGAGACACCCTATCCTAGGGTTTCTTGCAAAGAAGAAAGGCGTGCGATTTCATCGTCCGGCGCGGATCCGTGGTTATGCATGGAAATAGAAATCAACCACCGTCGTGTGTGATTCCTCCACTCATCTTATGGACAGATTTTTCTTTGGATTTGGGTAACGAAATTTCTAACCATCTCTTGTGTGATTTCTTCTAATATTATTTGTGAGATTTGGTGGAATTAAAAGGCTAGTAAGTTGTCCTGATTTATATTGAAATTTGTGCTTAATTAAATCTGATTTTAAAGCTTGTTTCTTCCGAATATTTTCGTATTAATCTAGTCGGGTAGATCTCGTGAATGCTTGTAGAAATCGGTTTCCTTAACCTTGATTTCTTTTGTGTTCAAGTTATTTTGCAACCCTCGTATTAAATTAATTTGGGGTTGAATTTTGGACTTATTTTAAATCAATATTTTTGTCCAGTTCACCTCGTGTTAGTTTTGTGAACGCGTGCAGAAAATTTTTAAATTTAATTGCTAATTGTCTGGATTGGGTAGGTCCTATTCGCTTGAGCGAACATTGGCCTTTAGCCCTTGTTCAATCTATAAAATGGGTAGCTCCCATATGCATTGTTTGATGTTTAAAATTGTGTCTTTAATTGCTTGAGTAATCGATAGTGTTAATTAGAAAAACTGCTCGCTACGTATTTAGTTTAATTACCGAACCTTTGAACATGTAGTTTAATCCGTCGAAACCATGGGCCTGCATCATATATACTAATGAGTGATAGAGTGCAAGCCACAAGGAGAACAACTATAATGGGGCCCGACAAAAGATCGTCGCTCTCCCAATCAGTACCTTAAGTCATTAGGTTTACTCAAGAGTAATAACGAGATTTGGGTATTAATAATGGGTAGACACTAACAAAAGTAAGTGCCCTTTAGAAAGGGAGCTTTTGGCTTCAGCCCATCATAGTTCCTAGTGCCCTCGAGAGCCCTTCACCGCGCATGCCCTGAGAGGTCCAAGGATTAACCCTAAGATGTTATGTATAACAAGAATTAGACAAAAGTCGTCTAATCGGTTATGGGATCGATATGACAAACTCACCTGTATATGGTTGGAGGATTTCAGGTCCGATTTAGTCGTGTGAGCTTGAGGCTCTGGAGATTTATTTCAGGACGGGTTGGTCCTGCGAACTGGAGGCTCGGGTTTGAAATAACTTTTATGTTCATAGAACATATTAGTGGCGTGTTATGTGGTACTGTCCAGTCATCACACCTACGGCAGCACAGTGACTCTATTAAGGTATGAGGGTTTGAAGGGCCTGTAGGTTGTTTTATACTGTAGTCTGATGGACAATCACTGAAAATGCATACCCAACCTAAACACTGGTGGATATGGCCAGCAAATTAGTATACAGAGACTATAGAGTGCACCTCGGATGTGTAAAGAGGCGTACGAAGGGTCTAGGCCTCATTCCCATATTATATTAAAACCAAAATATTTATTTTATAAAAACCATCATTCTCATGCAACCATCATCTTTAATCACTCATAACATAATTTCATATTCTTCCTCCAAATTCAAAATTGCCACCCTTAAATACATGTACTTTATTTTTATTATTACTATAACTCTTTACTTACCCTCTTCATTCCTTCCATGCATATCCACCACCCTCTTCATAGCCCCTATATTTCATTAATATTTCTTAAACTCATATATATATTTATGCAACAAAATTTATAAACATGCCACCTCATCTCTTCCTCTTTATTTTAAAAAAATTGGCCTCCCCTTTCTCTCTCTTCCAAGAAATGACACTAGCCACTAATATGTTCTATGCACATGCAAGTTATTTCAAACCCGAGCCTCCAATTCGAAAGACCAACCCGTACTGAAGTAAATCTCCCGAGCCTCCAGCTCGCAATATTAAACCCTTCTTGAAACCCTCCAACCCTATACGGGTGAGATTGTCACATCGATCCCTTAACTTATTAGACTAGTTTTGTCTAATTCTTATTATACATAGCAGCTTAGGGTTAATCCTTAGACTGCCCAGGTCAAGCACGGTGAAGGGCTCTCAAGGGCACTAAGAACTACGATGGGTTGAATCCCAAAGCTTCCTTTCTCAAGGACACTTACTTTTATTAGTGTCTACCCATTATTAATACCCTAATCTCGTTATCACTCTTGAGTAAACCTAATGAATTAAGGTACTGATTGGGAGAGCAACGATCTTTTGTCGGGCCCCATTATAGTTGTTCTCCTTGTACCTTGCACTCTATCACACATTACTATGTAGTGACATACTTGTGACACCAAGCAGGGTTTCAACTTCCCAATACTTCTCTCAATCCAACCACCTATCATTTCCTTGTGGGTCCTAGTATTTCACGTCACTTTTTCTAAGCACAGCCAAGGATCAAATTCTAACCTCTATGAGATGACTTCTAATTCCTTGGGCCAAAGGCCCCTAAATATTTATCATGGGTTTGTCATGTGTATCATGTTGACCATTTAGAATTTCATCATATTTCTAAGTATTTAGGACCATAAATAAAATCATTTAATTAGGTGCCAAGGTCACTTTGAACATGAGCTACAATTCCAATGGTCCATTATGTCTAGATAATTTACTTGGACTTCATCTTGGTTAAAAAATGACATTTCATCTAAGATACTAATTTTTCCGCTTGATTTGCCATTCATTTTCTATTTATGATTATAATCACAAATTATTCAATTTTCCAAATGAAGTACCTAAAATATTCAACTAAAAATTCATAGAAAAATACTGGTGATTAACATTGTCATTATAATACTCAAAACATAATTTTAAACTCCTAGTCAGTGATTTGACCTAAAATTATTGCAAGTGAACATTATTACATAAATGCCACTACTAAGGTTTTCCGCATAATTAATCATCCAAACATTCTTAAATAAATTCATAGGGGTTTATATCATAGAAATAAGAGCCTATACATTTTTCCATAATTTTCCAAACATTATTACCCCTACTTTAAATTTAAATCCCAAATGTGGTGGAATTGTAAATATGCTAATTACACAAGAAATAAATCCCAAACATGCTCCAAAAATTATCTATAGATCTGAAATGACCTATTAGGGCTTGTATCAAAAATTTGGAAATTCCTAAGGTCATTAGCCCTACTTCTTATTTTTATTTCTAAATGAGCGTATTTTCAAATAATTCAAAATAATTGGATTTTTGGTCCCAAAAATCTCAATATTTCTATGGGAGGTGTATTTCATCCCTATGAGCCTCTGTCCAATATCTCATGAGCAAGCATTGGGCCAAAGGGGCAAGTTTACCATTTTCCCAATTTTACTGTTGGCACACCATTTGCAAATCTACCACCACCATGCATGTTGGCTCCTTTAACATTCAGAGATTAAAATTGCTTCAAATTTTTAACAAGGCGATAAGGTGACCTTGGAGCCTTGCCACCCAAATTTGGGGGTATTTGGAGTTGTAAAACTAACTAGATTATGATTATTTAATAAATGAAATTTTGACTAAAACTATAGGAAAATTTCCTCCAAAAATTCTCATTTTTGGACATAGTCTAAGTAGGCTATAAACACATGCTTGACCTAAATTTCACTTCAAGTGGACTTATAAATTCACCTAGGCATCCATTTGAAGTTTTGTCAAAGTATAGGAGCAGTCCCAGGAGAATGACCCTACAAGGCGCAACAGTGCTCCAAATTGCATGTTTAGGGTGTAAAAATAAAGTTAATACCTAGGGATACATTTTCTATGTTTAAAGTTTCCTCTGAATATGCCTCTACAAGGCCAAAAATTTTCATACACTTGGTTGTTTAACATTTGACAAAAATACATAAAATAATAATACTATGCAATAGTTTATAAGATTTAAATCAACGACATCCATTCATCTTCCTCCTCCACCAGATGATCCAAATAAGCCCGAACTGGGCAATGTTGATCTCTCATTTTCGGCCACCTGGGCCACTGCCACCACTCGCGATTATCCCCATCACATCTGTTGAGGTGGCGGCTGGCGTTTCCCGGTGACATGGCCGCCGAAGGCGGCTCCTCCGACGATCCTGAGAAAGAAGGAAAGCTCATATTTCTCCCCCTTTCTCACATGGCATCGGGCTCAATTGAGCACGATATCTCTCCTAGTATATGTAGAAGAGAATCACAGTGGGAGGGGAGGAGAAATATAGCTGGATGCGAGCTTGGCGGCGGGTACGGTATTGGTGAGCAATTGCCGACCCTTGCTCCTGCAAGTTGGCTCGATTTCTAGTTTCTACAGCAAAAGCTTTTCTCCAGCAGTAATTTTCCCACTCCTTTGAGTTTAATGAAGATGATAGAGGCCTTGGTAAGGAGTGGGCATGACGGCTAGGGTTTCTTGTCTCTTCCTTTTTATAAGAATAATTAGGGCTTAAGTTGTTTGCCACATGTCACCCAAATGTTACACCTCCAATTAGTTTGAGTTGCTTTGACGTGTGTCACCTTAGTATTGGACCGCCAATCATTGCTTTAAATAAGCCTTCTTGAGAAGATCAATGTATTTAATTGGTTATTGAAGAGATCGGGTTCAAACGTGCCATCAACACATATCTCGAAAATAAGGTTCAGTTATACAGGTGAACCAGATGAAAATACACTAAGTCCAAAAGTGGTGAGTGGTATTGAGACCACTCAATGCAGCGTTTAGTACACTCAATGCAAACAACTTCAGAATATCTCTAAGTCAATAGTGTTGAGTGGGGTTGTGTCCACTCAATGCACCGTTGAGTCCAATCATTGCCAACATCATTCAGAATATCTCTAAGTCAACAAAGTTGAGTGGCATTAAGACCAATAGCGTTGAGACCACACAACGCTGTATTGATTCCACTCAACGCCAACATCATTCAGAATATCTCTAGGTCAACAAGGTTGAGTGGCATTAAGACCACTCAATGCTGTATTGTGTCCACTCAATGCCAACAACATTCAGAATATCTCTAAGTTAAAAGCATTCAGTGGCGTTAAGACAACTCAAGGCCGTGTTGAGTCCACTCAATGCCAATAGCATTCAAAATATCTCAAATTCAACAACGTTGAGTGACATTGAGACCACTCAATGTCGCGTTGAGTCCACTCAACGCCAACAATATTCAGAATATCTCTAAGTCAACAACGTTGAGTGCGTTGAGACAACTCAACGCCGCATTGAGTCCACTTAATGCCAACAACATTCAAAATATCTCTAAGTCAAAAGCATTTAGTAGCATTAAGGCCACTCAATGCCACGTTGAGTAGCGTTGAGACACCTCAACGCCACGTCGAGACAAATCAATGCCTACAGTTTCCAAAATATTTTTAAAGTTAAACTCATCGAGTGGCGTCGAGTGCACTCAATGCACTCGATGCTTCGTCGAATGGCGTCGAGACCACTCAACGCCTACAGTTTCTAGAATATTTTCTAAGTTAATGTTGATTGAACCCTAAAGTGGGCCCTATATGAATCCACCCAAACTCCTTGGGTCAAACCTAGCCTAACCCAATTCACTCACCGCATGCTATACCCTAATCTAAGTTAAGGGGTTTAGAAGGAAATGGGATGTTACAGACCAATAGAGATGCTGGCTGAACCCTAGCCTTGTAAATCTTCTCCTTCTATCCTCAAAAAAAGAAACGCATGCTTTATAGTCTCATTATAAATAAGCTACCGTCGATAATAGAGCAAGCGACCACGTTAAGTCTTCTCATACGGTGTTGCCGGTTGTCCATTAAATTAGGAAAAAATCTAAAATAATATTTGCACCACTTCTGGTAAACACGGAGCGGTAAGGCTAATGCATGGTAGTAGATTTTCTTCTCGATGAATTGACATGATAGACGTCAAAATGGCTGGCGCCCGGCGGTATAGCTAGCGCCCTGCAGTTTGTCATAGAGAAGACACTTTATGCACTACAATAATTCTTCATCGCTAGCGCAAGTTGTAGTGTTAGCGCCCAGTAGTAGGTCGCAAAAACATTCGTTCTTCATACTTGTACATCTATACACTATACCCACAAGTATGATCAAATACAACTTGGGATTTGATAGTGTCAAACTAAAGAGATATAGACCTTGGGTTCCAAAAAAACTCCCCCTTTTGATAATATCAAATCTCATTCATAAGATATAAATCATTAGTAGCAATGTATATTTTAGTTCAATAATAAGCATAAAATATAAATAGAAGTACGAAGTACAACTCCCCCAACATGTGTGCTCCCCCTACATGTGTGCTCCCCATACTCATGGACAAATAAATCCCACCTTTTTATATTAACAAAAGGGCGGGGAACTAACTACAGAGGCTAAAGATTGAACAAAGAGATGAAGTTTTGGTACAACAAATGCCCAAATATGGGAGAAAATGTAATTTTTGGATAGACCTACCGAACATAAGAAAAACATTTATTTTAAATGAAGGCAGTGTTAAAACCAAAAATTGGTATCTGTGGTGTTCAAACCCTTGGGGAAGGGGTGATCTTGCACTTAATTCTCTCTAACAAACTCAAACAGCTAGAGACATAGAATAAGAAATGGACCCAAGGCTCCAGTACGGAGGTCCCACCACACACCAAAAAGATCTTAGAACGCTTCCCCTCCTTAGCAAAGTGCTGAGCTAAGGATACCTCGGAAAGCGCAAGAAGACTAGGGCACAAGTAAGCATGTCTTCTAAGGTACCCCCTAGGGTCTATTTATAGTTTTCTTAAAACGGTCTGCCAACAACAAACCTCCGCTATTCTAAATAGCTATATGCAGTCCTGATTGGCCTGACAACAATGTAACTTCGCTATTTTGAAAGGCATTGGGCAGGCCAACTAGAGGAGAATGGTAAAAATACATCATACAACACTAGGCGAGTGGCCCCTGAAAACCTCAACTAGCATGGGGTGGCGAGTGCTCGATGGTGCTAGTACTCGTTGCCACCCTATGGCCCTGGGCAAGTGTGGGCAATAAATGCCCCACTCGTCAACTGCCTGCTGAGATCAATAGGAGAATACGAGCCTGCTACTCCACTCACCAACAATTCCACTCCATCCCAACTGGGCGAGCCGACGGGGTTGTCGAGATCTCACTAGACATAAAGAATAAGGCGTTGATTGTCTGGGCTTCACTCAACGCTAAGGAAGGGCATCAAGTGAATAAACCTCACTCAATGCCGAGATCAAAAGCGTCGAAATAGTTCACCTCACTCAATTCTTGGGCAGAAGTGGTCGAGTGGACTCGATGCCAGTGGAAGGCGTCGAGTTGACTCGATGCTAGGGGCCTGGCTCACTTGGGAATTTAACCTGATGTCTTGGCTGGTCTTGCTCTCGTCGATCCCCACTCGCCAGATATGGGATTGTACACAATCCCCGCCCTTTGCGAGGTTGTCTAAAGCTCGGAAAAAACATCCAACCCCGCAAATTACTTCAAGTGCGGTAGGAGCCAGAGATAATCTTTTTGTGTGATCCACCAACGGCTATATATATGCGCACGCGTACCTTAGCGACCTTTGCCATTCCCCTTACTGTGACCCTGCCGAGACGCCTCTTTCCAAAGAGCTCCAAGAGAGGTTGGACGATGCCCATGGGCTCAACACCACTCGTGCTGCCATCCTAGTCCCTGTGTCTCCCAGCGCTTTGCCACGTGAGCCTCCTAATCCTCAGCCTACCAAAAAGGCCAAGTCAGCTCCAAAAGCTTCCGAGTCGGCATACCATGATTTGGCCACCACCCCAAATCATGGACTCGCTTCTTCCTCTGGGCAAGCTCCCGAACAAAAAGGAAAGGGGAACATCGAGATTCCTAACGACCCGGATAGTCATAAGATTGACGTCGAAGCCACCACATTACGAGTCGACTCCCCCATGATGACTCGCGGCCTCAATCTCCTCCAACTAATCGCCTGCGAGACCCATATCTACCTTTGGTACCATGGAGCTAGACTCGTTGAGGCCAAAATTCCAGCTCGTGCACCTTGTCGGCAACCCACACCTACTCCTACACTCGTGGGGGGAGATGCTAGGGATATCCTTGTCCCAAGCTTCGAGCTCATCTCCCCAGGATCTCAACTTCCAGGTCGCGGCAAGACCTTTACCTTGCACCACACATATAACTTCTGGGGGCAGCCAAGCTTATCCAGTAAGCTCCACTTTCATTGGACCGTCTTGCATAGTTCTTTTGAAGCACTCGCCTATTATATTCACCGGGATTAATTGTCAATGCAGGTCTCCCTGACCAATACGAGGAAGAAGAATCTTTTGAGCTGGCTCTCCATTTGCCACCCCCTTCCCCCAGCGTGAAATTAAACTTCCTGGACACCTCGGTAGAACTTGCCGAGCTGAGGAGGTGAATCATTGAAGTCCTGAAGAAGCAAGGATTCGCGCTGCGAAGGTTCCCAGAGGAGAACGATCACAGCGAGCAGAGACTGCATGCACTAGAGCAGGACTATGTCATGCTCACAGACGAGGTAAAACGTACCTTGGTGAGCGAGATGACTTCTCCCACCCCGCTAATGTAAAGGATCAGCGAGAACATGTGATTCATCAACAAGGATCTTGAGCTGGTCTTCGAGTTCAACAACACGCGCCGACCTCTTGGGGTGTGGAAGCGAGGCCGGAGTAGATGGAAATTGATCCTGAGCTGATCCTACTGACACTCACCCCCCAGCCCCCAGCACCCGCATGTTGAAATAACTATTCTGCTTATTGTTGTAATTTCTTTCCCTGGATTGCGAGAACTGCTATCTATAATAACTTGAACAATTTTTAGATCTTACTGCCTATTGATTCTTCATAATACGCTGCTCTTTAGATTTAGCTAGACGTAAGATAGAACAGGTCGCAGGTGTCGACGAGTCGGGGTCGGTAAGCCGGACAAACCGGTCGGCTTGCCCATTAATTCTATTTTCTATAAATAGGCCCCTCACCTACCCCCAGACCATCGCCTTTACTACAGACATACACACTCTTCTTATTTCCCTTCTCACTATTTCCACTCATGCCAGAACCTTTAAAACAATGGGCAAGATGTGACTTGATGCCGATGGGAGGTCTAAATGTGCTCGGCAATTCACTGAGTACATCTTCTACGAGGGAAACACATCCGAGTAATAATACCTTGACTTTATTACCCACTACATCCCCGTGGGGTTCTCCGCGGGCTGACCCGCAGCAGGAGAGTCCATCAACTCATTCTTTAAGGATGAGCTCTCCTTCCCCATCTCACACTTTGAGGTGGGGTTGTGCTTCCCTCTATGGCTAGAGATTCATAAATCCTAAAGTACTGTGGGGCGTTCCCGACCCAATTGAACACGAATGTTATCGCCATGATAGTGGCATTCATCTGCTACCTCTACTGAGAGAGGATAGAATTAAACCTGTCTGTCTTATGGAAGCTCCTAATTTACCTTGCGACTAATGAAAGGGTCACCTCCTTGGCTGGCTCGTAGTTCAAGGTTCGTGAGACGACCAGCAAGAACCACAACTAGCTCTCTAAGCTCGTCTTAATCAAGGGTGAGATCGACAACATACCCTTCTCGCCTTGGCAGAGAAGCGAGGAGGTGTACCGATCCCCAATGATGACAGTAAATGATGTCGAGCTACATAAGTTCTTCCTCAGCAAGGACTTCTAGGTTGCCTTCCTTCGAATGGTCCTCGACTCGCTCCCCTCGGTTCTGCCCGACAAAGGTATAGCTCCTTCCCTTCTTTCGTTATTTGGCTCTTCAATAAACAAAATTTTTCCTAACTCTTAAGTTATTTTGCTTGGGAGCAGATGATCGTATAGAATCCGCCATTTGCGAACTCGGGACTTCACCTTGACCCTATCGCGCGTGAGAGGGAAGCCGCCGAGGCATGACGGAGTGAGTTGGGGTCAGCCAGGCCTCCCTCAACCAAGAAGCGCGCCGAACTTGCAAGCTCAAGCTCGCCTTGCCGTCCCCCGCCACCAATGAGGATGAAGAAGACGATTGCGGTCTCCAAGGGGAGATAACAATAAGAACAAAAGTACATGAGCTCCCAAGAGACCACGACGGAGAAGTCGCTAGAGAAAGACCAGAGCGAAGGCGACCCACGTGCCTCCAATGTTGTGGAGGTGCTCGCGGTTTGCGAGTCGGGCGTGCCGAAGTACCACCAGAACTTTGGTCTCAGTGGGAAGAAGAAGGACCGGCTTATCAAGCCTATGGTCTAATGGGACTAGAAGGCTCACCTAGTCTCCATCTCCTTTCTCATCCCCTCCTAGTTAGAGAGCTACCCTCCTAGCAGGCACGTCTATGCCCTAGGGTTCGGGCTGTATGGAAGCGAGGACATCGTGGCCTATAATGACATGAGCGTCAAGCTGATCTCCCATGAGATCTCGCGAGCTCAAATGCGTGCGCTGGAGCTTGCACACATGTTGACTCGTTGTAGCTTCCACCTTAGCCATAACTTAGCGAAGGCAGAGCAGGAGAGGGATGTCATGAAGGATGTCACCGCCGACCTGGCGATGAGGCTGGGGATCGTTGAGAACATCATCAGCAACAACATCAGTGGGGTTGTATGTATCGGCCGACCCCTTCTCCTTTTTTTTTGTTTTCCACAATTTCTTACAAGTTCCTACCTGGCAGGATGCCGAGACCGCGGACCACAAGTGTGCTCGTTCCGTCGAGCTGGAGGATAAAAACAAGGCGTTGGAGGAGCCAAATAAGGGCCTCCATTGTGAGATCGCTCGCCTAATGGACATCATCCTCCTCCCCTATGGCGGCGAGCCGGGCAACCCAGTCTAGAGGCCAAATATCTTCAGCGAGGCAGAGGTTGCCAAGAATCTACAAGTCATGGGAGACATGAAAGTGTTGACGAAAGGTTGTTAGGAGGTGACTGCGAGGGACTTGGTTCCAGAGCTGTTCTCCCCTAAAACTTCCCCCCTGGCGAGAAGGAAGATAACTTCGGCTCGCTCTTCAAGGACGCCTCCGGATATAAGGATGATATTTCTAGAGGGGAGGGGGGAGAGCTAGCTTACCTACCCCTTTTTTGCTTTATTTATATAAATTTATCTCCCTTCTCTTGTAACCTCGCCGAGGCGAGCTCCCTTGTATTAAGCGAATTTATTAATGAAAAATGCTTAGAAAATTTTTCTTATCTGTGCTTACTTACTTTCTTTATTGCAGTCACACGCGTACTGCCCCTTCACTGTGCGACCTCGCTTGGATAGCATTCGCTACTAAAACGTACTTGATTTAGGATATGTACCCATGTAGATACCCCGAGATCTCGCCACGCCTTAATAGTATGGCAAGGCTATAAGCCGAGCTAGACCTATGATCATCCAGCTCGCTTCGTGATTCCTGCCATTTAGAGACTTGTGATAAACAAAAAATTCCAAAGTATAATCTCGATAAAAAGGAGTGTAGTTATCGAGATCCTCCTCGGCTCGCCCTTCTTTAGTAGATGCCGAGCTCTTGGCTCGCCAAGCTCGACCCTGCCTTGCTTAGATAGTTCCATTCCATGGTAGTTGCGAGATCCCGGCTCGCCACAACCTGCTCTCCTGGTAATTGTTAGATCTAACCACTAGTTTCCCTCGTGACCTTTCCCCCTAGCCTGTTCCATAAAATCAACTTTAGATTCCTTGTTTTGTTTGGAAAGAGATGCCCAGTACTTGGTTCTGGAGCAAAAAATTCATCCACCGAGGACCCCCGTCTGGTCAGCTAGGAGAATGCCTGATAATGGGAGTAGCTACGGACTTTGCTCCCGAGCGAGAACAACATCCACCGAGGACCCCTGCCTTGCCAACTAGGTGAGAGCATGGCAATGGGTGCAGCTCGAGACCTAGCTCAAGAGAGAGAACAACGTCGACCGAGGATCCTTGTCCTGCCAGATAGGTGAGAGCCTAGCAGTGGGTGCAGCTCAGGACTTGGCTACAGAACAACCACCGGGAACTACCACTTGCCCAATAAGCTAGGAGGGATCCTGACGAAGGGTGTTAAGCATTTTCTGGACTTTCCCTTGGCCAAGAACCGAGAGCTACCACTAGCCCAATCAGCTAGACGAGAGCTGATAGCGGGTGTTGTGCATCAACCAGACTGTCCTTTAACCAAACAACGGGCGCAACCATCGGCCCAATCAACTAGGTCAGAGGCTGACGGCGGGTGTTGAGCATCAACCGAAATTTTCCTTGGCTAACCACCGAGCGCTACCACCTACCCAATCAGCTAGGTGAGAGCCTGACGGTTGGTGTTGAGCATCAACCGGACTTTTTTTTAGCAAACCACTGGATGCTACCACTCGCTCAATCAGCTAGGTCGGAGCCTGATGGTGGGTGTTAAGCATCAACCGAGCTTTCCCTTGGCCAACCACTGGGCGCTACCCCCAGCCCAATCAGCTAGGTGACAGCCTTACAGCGGGTTTTGAGTATCAACCAGACATTCCGTTAGCCAACCACTGGGCGCTATCATTGGCTCAATCAGCTAGGTGAGAGCCAGACGGCAGGTGTTGAGCATCAACCGGACTTTCATTTGGCCAACCATCGGGCACTACCACTTGCCCAATCAGCTAGGTTAGAGCCTAATTGTAGGTGTTGAGCATCAACCAGACTATTCTATTCAACCAAGTCTCATGTTGTTCCTGCCAAGCGAATGAATCATTACCAAATAATAAGAACGTGAAAAAAGCTATCTTATTACTTTCATACGTAGAATCGTTTTAGGTCATCGCCGCTCCAGGCATGACTGAGGGGTTCCCGCTCTACATCTTGGTGGTGATATCCTACAAACTCCAAGGCCTCTTGAATTATATAGGGACCTTCTTAGTTGGGGTTCTGCTTGCCGACGGATTTTGACCTCCCAGCAGCGTCGACCTTCTTCAGTACCAAGTCCCCTTTTAAAAATTGCTTGATTCTGAAATGCTTTTCAAAGTACTTGTCTATTCGCCACTTGAACTCTTCTTATCAGATAGTTGACAAAACACACAACACCTCCACTATATTAAGTGAGAGACAAAGCTCATCCTCGTTCTCGGCCCTCCATTCTTCCCTTCCATCCTCTGCTGACACAACCCGCGGTGTCCAGACCTCAAATTCTATTGGGAGTATGGCCTCACAGCCATAGGAGAGCTTTAAGGGTGTCTCTCCCGTGGTTGTGTTGAGAGTGGTCCTCAGAGCCCAGAGGACAGAAGGAAGTTGTTCTACAAAACTCCCCTTCAAATTCTCAACATTATTCTTTAGGAGGTTTACGATGATCTTATTCACCGCCTATACCTGCTCGTTGCTCTTGGGTTGATGGACCGACGCGAACTTGAGGTAAATCCCAAATTTCCCGCAGAAACTGATGAACTCGGTGCTGGCAAACGGTGGCCCATTGTCCATGACAATTGCCGGGGCAGTCCATCCTGGCAGATGATCTCTCCCCATACAAAGTTCCTGATTACCTGGAATGTCACCTTGGGAATCTCCTTTATCTCCAACCACTTAGAAAAATAATTGATCATGTCTAGCAGGAACCTCCTTTGCCCACTGGCCTAAGGGATGGGTCCTACCAGGTCCATTCCCCAGATGGCGAAGGGCCAGGGTATCTTGATACTTCTGAGCCACTGAGCCGGCAGTAGCTGGAGAGGGGCGAACAACTTGCACTTGTTGCACTTCTTTATGAATTTAGTGGCATCCCAGCCCAGGGTCGGCCAGAACTACCCTTGCCTTACTATCCTTCCTTCTAAGGTCTTGCTCCAAGAGTGACTCCCGCACTCATGGGAATAGAGTTCTTTAAGGATCTTTTGAGCTTCCCTCTCAGCCTTGCAATATGACAACAACCCCGATAGGGTCTTCCAATATAACTGCCTGTCACACATGAGGTAGTATGCCGACTTATGCTTGAATGGCTTCTTATCCATCCCCTCCAAGAATGCTTCAAATCATCAGGTTTTAAAATAGTGGAAAACTAGTTTATTTAAAGTCTATATCCCTCGGGGAAAAATATATTTGATTGCAGCGGAAAAATACTTTGACTTAGTTGATTTGACAACCTAAATGAGTATAAGGGCCCTCAAGGGACCACTTATGGTATGCACGACTCCTAAGGTGAGTATAGTATTTATATATGAAAGATATTCTTTACGCTTAAAGAAGATAGTATTTTAGTTTTACAAATATGATATGCATGAGATACATATAATAGTTTAGGGTTTTAAAATACCTAACATACAACCAAACATAAAACCTTTCCAGAAGAAAGTTAGCAACCCCAAGAGGGCAAAACAGTAGTTTTAATTCATATCCAGCAAAACAAGTAAGCCACCTGTGGGCGTCGACAACCCGACACGAACCCACCGGTGAGTGTGCATGTCCAAAAAAAAAAGAAGAATAACTACCTCACAAGATGGAAGATCTGCAACTCAGCTACCCTGGAGGCTATCAGCAAAACCCACTAAAAGGGAACAACCGCTCTATCAGCTATAACCTGGACTTGAGGCATTCAAGAAAGATCGCCTCAGTACAAAATCAAAGCATGAAGAATATATGATTTAAGTGCGAGTAAAAAGGGTTTACCAACCCGATAACAAAAGCAACAGCTAACAGTAAGTGAAAAGTATGATAGTAAGAAGAAAAAAATACTATCAAAAGGACAGTAAAGGTAAATCACACCAAGTGTGAGAACAAAAGCAACCTGCTCGGCAGAAAGAAACAACCTACAACAGTAAAGCATTAGTATACTAGCAGGAATAACCAAAATCAGGAAAAGAAATAGCTAACAATCCTAACTTTGTGGGCAAATGACCGGGGTGTAAATAATAAGGGGCTGGGGTGGGTGGCAGTACCAAAACCAACAACCAGACCCCAAAATAAATACTCAAGGGTGAACACAACCGGTGGAAGCCTTAGGGTCCACACACCTAAATAAGTCGGCCCCATTATCAAGACTTCGTGGTGTCCACAGCTCAGCACACACATTTCACCCCTCTAGAGTCCAGAAAACACCCCCTTCCGGCCATAGTATACAAGTCGGCATGCAGAAACTAGCCGAACACCCCAACATCCCCTTAGGAAGGAAAAACTCCTCTAACAGTCCTAAAGAAACACACATCCCAAGGATAAATACTTAGCCTAAATAGGCCTTGTGGCGTTGAGTGAGTCTACCTCACTCAACGCCAAATCAGCCACGGCGTTGAGTGAGGTACCCTCACTCCACGCAAAAGACTTAACCGAAAGCCCTGGCTTTGGCGTTGAGTGAGTCTACCACACTCGACGAAAAACCTGCTTTGGCGGTGAGTGAGGTCGACTCACTCGATGCCAAACCTGGTTTGGCATTGAGTGAGGTCGACTCACTCGACACCATCAGACTTAACTACTGAAAAGACTACGGCGTTGAGTGAGTCTACCTCACCCAATGCCAAAATAGCTGCGGCGTTGACTGAGGTCTACTCACTCAACGCCAAAGACTTAGCCGCAAGTCTTAGCTGTGGCGTTGAGTGAGTTCACCTCACTCCACGCCAGACCTGCCTTGGCGTTGAGTGAGGTCGACTTACTCAACGCCTCGACACCCTTATCCGCAAAAAAAAAAAACAACCTGGCATTGAGTGAGGCCCACTCAACTCAACACCCGGACCCTTAGGCGCAAAAACAACCTGGCGTTGAGTGCGGCCCACACCACTCAACGCCTGGACCCTTAGCCGCAAAAATAACCTGGCGTTGAGTGAGGTCCACACAACTCAATGCCTGGACCCTTAGTGCAAAAACAACCTGGCGTTGAGTGAGGCCCACTCTACCCAACGCCTGGACCCTTAGCCGCAAAAACAACCTGGCGTTGAGTGAGGCCCACTCCACTCAACGCCTGACATGTAGAGCCTTGGAAAATTAATTCCAAGGCTCAAGCTGCTTCTCCTTACCCGATCTACCAGCAACTTATGCTAGCTAACACCAGTTAAATACTTCGATTAATTAACACTAAACCTACATCTAACATGATCCTAAAACCGAACAGGATACACCCATCCCAGGTAAATAAATAAAAAAATAAAAATAAACAAGAAGGAAAGAGAACGTTTGCAAGGGCAGGGGCCACTTGCCTTACTTCGGATGGAAACGCCCCAGCTCGACACCGGCGGCACAGTTCGGCCACAAAAAATAAGGCAAGCTAGGAAGCTAGCTCTCTGCGAGAGTAGCTCGGATCCACCGTCTCCTGAGAGAAAGGAATCCTAAACTAGCAGCCACCGCCGATCCAACTACAACTCCTCCGTCGGTTCCTTCTGCAGGAAGCCTGCTGATTGCTTGGGAAGGAGGAAAAGTGAAGCTTGAAACCAGTTGTCTTCCTATATAAATATCTCTAACAACCTTCTCCCAAAGATAATATAAAATAACCTAATCTTGGGGAGTTTCGGCCACCAGCTACAATAATCCTACCTCCTAACCTGCCAGCTAACAGCCACTCTAGCTTAAGTACACATATATATATACATATATACTTATCTTAACCTCACCTCAACTAATCGAACTCCGGCCACCCAGCTGACCCTACCCGAGCTAAGCTAGGCCGAAAACTTGAGTCTGAACAGCTAAAGCTACAGGTTTTGCTAAGCTTAAACACAACCCGATCTCCAGCTACTTATATCTAAACACAACAGCACCAAAGCATATACATATACCTAAATATATGTATACTTAGATTAAAAGACAAGGCCAACTCAAAATCAGCAAGCTCAAATTCTGTACTTACATATACATATAATTTAACAATCCACCACCACAAGCTAGGATACACATAACTAGGTAGAAGCAAAACGTCGAAACGACGCCAAAAAAATACCATCCCGAATTTCGACAAAACAAGCATCGTAGTTAAGTACCCAAGCTACGAAAATAATGACGAAGTCGAAAACAACATCCAACGATCGAACACTCGGGCTTACACCACCCAAGCCAAAACACAGCATTCCCTAAGAGGCTCAGTCGAGGCATCACAACTGACACAGACTAGCTGGGGAAACTTGCAAACAGGATACACAGGGAACCTAAAGAGCTAAGACTACGCTCTAACAATGGCAAAATGCCGAAAATGAGCCAATGTAACGCCAAACGATAAACAAATAAAACACCAAAAAATTGGGGGCGTTACAGCCACTCCCCCCTAAAAGAAAGTTTCGCCTCGAAACTTTAAACATAAAACTTCAATCAAGAAGAAAAAGAAATAGCTATGCCAAAGCTATAAAAAGCACCAAAAACATACCAGGCACGAGATCATGGAAAGAGATGAGGATAGGCCTTCCTCATCGTCGACTCTAGCTCGCAAGTCGCGCTTTCTACACCCTGGTTCTTCAACAGAATCTTAACCATAGGAATAGTTTTCCTCCGAAACACGCGAACCTGAGCATCCAAGACGCGGACAGGCACCTCCATAAAAGAAAGGTTCAGTTCCAACGGGGGCATAAAATCCAAAACCTGCCTGTCACTCTGCACACACTTCCACAACTGACTGACATGGAAGACATCATTAACGCAAGGAAATTTGCAAGAAACTCTAACCTGTATGCTGATACTCCAATCCGCTCAGTAATCCAAAATGGCCCCACATACCTCGGGTCAAATTTCCTATTCTTTCCAAACCTCTTAATCCCTCTCATCGGGGAAACCTTTAAGAACACCTGGTCCCCCACAGCGAATTCCAAAGCTAATCTACATTGGTTGGCATTCTTTTCATATCTCTCCTGGGCTATTCGAAGCTTTTCCCAAATAAACTTCACCGAAATCTCCATCTCCTCGAGTACTTCTGGACCCAACAAGGGTCTCTCGCCCAACTCACCCCAAAACAAAGGAGTCCTGCAGCGCCTCAGATATAAAGCCTCAAAAGGAGCCATTTGCAAGCTTTTTCGATATCTGTTGTTGTACTCAAACTCCATACGCCGTAAACACTCGTCCTACTCCCCACCGTGGTCCAGAATATAGCATCAGATCATATCTTCCACAATCTGATTTACCCGCTCTGTCTGACCGTTGTTCTGCGGGTGATAAGCAGTGGAATACCTCAAATCTGTCCCCCACCCCTCTTAAAGACTTTTCCAAAAATGAGACGTGAACCTGGAGTCTCGATCCGATATGATGCTCACGGGTACACCATGTAGTCTAATGACCTCCTCCAAATATAGCTCTGCTATCTTCCTCAAAGGGTAGTCGATCTTGAATGGCACGAAGTGAGCACACTTCGTCAGTCTGTCCACGATCACCCATACTTAATCATGCCCCCTAGGAGATCTTGGCAAGCCTGTAATGAAATCAATCGAGATTCTTTCCCACTTCCATGTCAGAATCTCCAAGGGAGTCAGCTTGCCACCTGGTCTTCCATAATCAGCCTTCACTCGCTTGTAAGTGTGGAACTCATAAACAAATCTAGCAATGTCTCCCTTCATCCCATACCACCAGGCAATCTGCTTCAAATCGCGGTACATCTTGGTGGATCCTGGGTGGTAGGCAACTCAAGATCCATGGGCTTCCATACACACCATAACCCTGATGTCTAAAACCGCGGGAATGCAAAACCTGCCACGGTACTTCAAAGTACCTGTATCATCTATAGAAAAATCTGGCAGTTAACCTCTCTCAGCTCGAAGACACAAATGCAGAATGTCAGGATCATCCTTCTTGTGCAATCTCGTGAGCGCGATCCATGAAGGTTCTGCCACTGCTAGGCTGCTCTGCACATCGCAGCTACCCACAGAAATGCCCATCAAGAGAAACTCCTCCACTAACAACTCGGCTGAGAGACCAAAAATCTTCCCTAATTTCCGACTCAGGGCTTCGGCCACCACATTGGCCTTTCCCGGATGATACTGAATCTCGACCTCATAGTCGGCCACGTACTCTAGCCATCACCGCTGACGAAGATTCAACTCCTTCTACGTGAAGACATACTTCAAGCTCCTATAATCAATAAAAATCCTGCACTGCACACCATACAACAAATGCCTCCAATACATCAGAGCATAGATCACGGCAGCAAACTCCAGGTCGTGCGTAGGGTAATTTCTCTTATGAGTCTTTAGCTGTCAAGATCCGTACGCAATCACCTTCCAATCTTGCATCAGTACGCATCCCAGCCCGATATGAGATGCATCAACATAAACATCATACTCAACACCTTTAGTAGGCAAGGACAAAACAGGAACTGAACATAGCCTTCTCTTGAGCTCCTCAAAAGCCTCTTCACATTTGCCATCCCATACGAAGGCTACATACTTCTGCGTCAACTTGGTCAATGGCACAGACAGGGTGGAGAATCCCTCCACAAATCTTTTATAATAGCCATCCAAGCCCAAGAAGTTTTTGATCTCTCGAGGATTAACAGGTCTTCGCCCATTCCATAACCGCAGCGATCTTTTCTGGGTCCACTGAGATGCCCTCCTTGTTAACCATATGGCTGAGGAAAGATACCTGAGGCAGCCTAAATTCACATTTGCTAAGCTTGGCGTAACGATTATGGTATCTTAGAGTCGACAAGACCTGACGCAAATGTCGATCATGCTCTTCTGTATTCCGGGAGTACACCAAAACGTCATCAATAAAGACAATCACAAACTTGTCTAGGCAATCCTTAAACACGCGGTTCATCAAATCAATGAAAGCTGATGGCGCATTAGGCAAACCAAATCACATGACTAAGAACTCAAAATGCCCATGACAAGAATGAAATGCCGTCCACGGAACTTCTGACTCCCGAATCCTCAACTGGTGATAGCCCGAACGAAGGTCTATCTTTGAAAACACAGCACTACCACGCAGCTGGTCAAACATATCATCAATCTATGGTAGAGGGTACCTGTTCTTAATTGTAACCTTGTTAAGCTCTCTGTAGTCGATGCATAGCCTCATCGACCCGTCCTTCTTCTTTACGAACAGCACAGGCGCACCCCAGGGCGATGAACTCGGCCTGATAAAACCCTTTACCAACATCTCATCTAGCTGGATCCGCAACTCCTCCAGCTCTCGCGGGGCCATGCGGTACGGTGCCTCAGTAATAGGATGCGTATCCGGCTCCAAATCTACAGCAAACTCGACATCTCTATCGGGTGGAATACAGGGAAGATCGTCAGGAAAAACATCAGAGAACTCACAAATAACAAGAATCTCCTCCAACCGCAACACACTAACATCTGTCCCTACCAGAGAGACCAAACAGGCAAAATAGCAAGAATCAAGCAACTTGCGAGCACGCACCTTAGAAATAACCAGAGACTCCTGGAGTGGATCGGCATAAACGCTCCCGGGCTGACCGTTGTCCTTCACGAAATCCAAGCGCTTACCCTTGCATTGGATAACCGCATCATATCTGGTCAACCAGTCCATTCCTAAGATAACATCGAAGTCCTCCATGTCAATCACCTTTAGATCCTCCTTTGCTAGAAAGTTCCCTAACAAGGTTGGGCAGCCCTGAATTCCCAAATCATAAATCATAGAGTCACAAGAAGGGAACTTGACGCAGAAAGCTCCACCAACATGATCTAGGTCCAAGCAGAATCGCTCCACGAAAGCCCTAGCAAGAAAAGAGTGGGTAGCTCCAGAATCGAAAAGAACTCGTACCCAATAATTCTTTACCTTAAATCTCCCTAATAAATAGCCCAAGAAACTAAGGGAAAACAAAAGCTAAACTATACAAGAAGTAAATATTTAAGTTAGGAAGAAATCTAACCTTAAATAACCTGGGTCGAGGTCAACGCTTCCTCCGAAGAGATAACATTCAGCTTCCCCTTGCCTTTATCCACGCGCGGGAGCGGCGGAAATGCCTGCAATGGAACTGCTGGGATAACGGGCTGCGCCTGAGGGCACCTCGTCTTGAGATGGCCCTTTTGCCCACACTGAAAGCAAACTTTATCTTTCAACCAGCAATGGGCCGCCTCATGCCCCTTCTTTTCGCAAAAAGTACACACCACATCCCCTCTGGGAGCACCATGAATAGCATGGACTTGCTCTTTCTTCTGCGCTGCCAATCTCTTGAAGCACTTTTCCAAAGGATGGCCCGACCGGCCACAGAAGCTACAAGTCCTCTTAGTCTTCTTTTTTGAATCTACATAATGTTCCTGGGGGCCTTTCCCTCAAATAGACTTCCGCTTGTCTTGCCTCGCCTGCTTGCCTCTATTCTTAGCATTCTCAATGGCCTCGACCTTCAAGGCAGCTTCAATCACACCATCATAACTGACTGCTTCGTAGGCATTTGCTAACTGCTAAACGTCGCTTCTTAGCCCACCCAGAAACTGCTTAACCCGGTTTGCTTCAACACTCACAAGTCCAGGAGCAAATCGACTCAGCTTGCTAAATTCAACCTCATACTCACTGACCGTGAGTTTCCTTTGCTTTAAATGCAGGAAGTCATTCATCAACCGGTCCTGCTCGACCGAGGGCAGAAATTTACTTAACAACGTCACCTTAAATGACTCCAAAGTGCATCCTGCCACCAAGCTTTCTTTCTCCCTTAGCCACCAACTCTTCGCCAATCCCTTGAGCTGGTAGGAAGTGAGCGTTACCTTTTGATCATCCGTAATCCCAGAATAGGAGAACATCTCCTCTATAGAAATCATCCAGTCATCCAAAATCATGAAATCCGCTTGCCCATCATAAGTAGGGGGCCTAAGCCGCTGAAACTGAGATATGAAGGCCATCTCCGGGGGCACCACAACTGGAGTCACAAGAGGAGCAGGAGGGGGAGGAACAACTACACCCACAATTGGGTCTTGAACTCTCTGAGCCTGCCCTACCACTACTGTAACCAAGGACTGAATCTGGGTCTGCATATCCACCAATTTCCTTGCCAAGGCATCA
The DNA here is from genome assembly GCA_039513925.1 of Platanthera zijinensis. Taxonomy (NCBI): domain Eukaryota; kingdom Viridiplantae; phylum Streptophyta; class Magnoliopsida; order Asparagales; family Orchidaceae; genus Platanthera; species Platanthera zijinensis. Next base: position 91,505,013 of record CM077095.1, on the reverse strand, counting down.
TTGCTCTGACGCAGGCTTTCGATTATTGCCTCGCTCTAGGATCCCGAAGACTTACCCTTAGATTGGGGAGTCGATTGCGTCGTAGGACGCTTCACCATCCTATAATCGCACCCGCTCTAGTTAAAACCCAGCCAAACAGCTAGAACAAAACTACTCGGTACAGACAAGCATACTTAAATAAGAATTTCAACTGCAAAACTTGCCTTGGGATTTGTTTTATAATGATGATGTTATGCTTAACCTGAGATGGTTCACCACCATCATACTAACTCATATGCCTAAACCATGAATGCATGCTGTTATATTCATTTTGACTCAAAACCATGTGTGTACATATGTCATCATGCAAATCTTCAGTTTGACACATTGTGCTTATGCAATGTTATGCTATGCATGATGTGCTATGCATTCTAAAAAGGCCTTAATGCATGCCATGGGCGGCATACACATGAAAATGTTATGCATCCCATACTACATAACATTCCCATGCAACAAAAAAAAGAAAACGTGCTAGCCGCATTCATGTGGTGAAGTTATGCATCCCATATACATAACCCTCACATGTTGCTTCCTATGGTGGATCCATATACAAACACATATTATGCATTATGCATCACATACTACATAATATGCCCCGTATACTTCCTTATTCTTATGAGTGTAGTGTTTGTGCTTTGGACAAGACGTGCTGATGACATATCGGTGTGTGTATGCTTATGAAACTAAACTTCTAATGCAATCAAAAGGAAAGGTTGCCTGACTAACTTGTCAAGCAACCTCCCTCTAATACAACATGTCATAGCCCGTATTTTCCCCGAGGTTTAGAAGTATCAGAGTACGGGAAAACACGCGTTGTGATACCACGTCGAGCAGGGGATCACTGCTGATGCTCAGGCAACACACTAAGACTTCAAATCACAAGTTTTAAAATAGTAGAAAACCAGTTTCTTTAAAGGCAATATCCCGCGGCACAGTGGATCAGCTAGTCCACGATAGAAAAATATATTTGCTTGCAGCGGAAAAATACTTTGATTTAGTTAATTTGACACCCTAAATGAGTATAAGGGCCCTCAAGGTACAACTTATGGTATGCACGACTCCTAAGGTGAGTATAGTATTTATATATGAAAGATATTCTTTACGCTTACAGAAGATAGTGTTTTTGTTTTACAACTATGATATGCATGAGATACATATAATAGTTTAGGGTTTTAAAATACCTAACATGCAACCTTGCATAAAACCTTCCCAGAAGCAAGTAAGCACCCCCAAGAGGGCAAAACAAAAGTTTTAATTCATATCCAACAAAACAAGTAAGCCGCCTGTTGGCATCAACAACCTGACACGAACCCACCGGTGAGTGTGCATGTCCATATAGAAAAGAAGAATAACAACCTCACAAGGTGGAAGATCTGGAACTCAGCTACCCTGGAGGTTATCAGCAAAACCCACTAAAAGTGAACAACCGCTCTATCGGCTACAACCTGGACCTAAGGCATTCAAGAAAGAACGCCTAAGCACAAAATCAAACCATGAATAATATATGATTTAAGTGCGAGTAAAAAGGGTTTACCAACCCGGTAACTAAAACAACAGCTAACAGTAAGTGAAAAGTATGACAATAAGAAGAAAAAAATACTATCAAAAGGACAGTAAAGGTAAATCACACCAAGTGTGAGCACAAAAGCTACTTGCTCAGCAGGAAGAAACAACATGCAGTAGTAAAGCATTAGTATACTTACAGGAATAACCAAAAGCAGGAAAAGAAAGAGCTAACAATCCTAACTTTGTGGGCAAATGACCGGGGTGTAAATAATATGGGGCTGGGGTGGGTGAAAATACTAGAACCAATAACAAGACCCAAAAATAAATACTCAAGGGTGAACACAACCGGTGGCAACCTTATGGTCCACACACCTAAACAAGTCAGCCCCATTGTCCAAACTTCGTGGTGTCCACAGCTCAGCACACACATTTCATCCTCCAGAGTCCAGAAAACACCCACCTCCGGCCATAGTCCATGAGTCGGCATGCAAAAACTAGCCGAACACCCCAACATCCCCCTTAGGAAGGGAGAACTCCTCTAACAGTCCTAAAGAAACACACATCCCAATGATATAGACTTAGCCTAAAAAAGGCACTGCGGCATTGAGTGAGGTCTACTCACTCAACGCCAAAGACTTAGCCGCAAGTCTTTGTTGTGGCGTTGAGTGAGTTCACCTCACTCAATGCCAGACCTGCCTTGGCATTGAGTGAGGTAGACTCACTCAACGCCTCAGCACCCTTAGCCGTAAAAAAACAACCTCGCGTTGAGTGAGGCCCACTCTACTGAACGCCCGGACCCTTAGCCGCAAAAACAACCTGGCGTTGAGTGAGACCCACACCACTCAACGCCTGGAACCTTAGCCGTAAAAACAACCTGGCGTTAAGTGAGGCCCACACAACTAAATGCCTGTTCCCTTAGCCGCAAAAATAACCTAGCGTTGAGTGAGGCCCACACCACTCAACGCCTGGACCCTTAGCTGCAAAAACAACCGGGTGTTGAGTGAGGCCCACTCCACCCAACGCCTGGACCCTTAGCCGCAAAAAAAACCAGGCATTGAGTGAGGCCCACTCCACTCAATGCCTGGCATGCAGAGGCTTGGAAAATTAATTCCAAGGCTCATGCTGCTTCTCCTTACCCGATCTACCAGCAACCTAAGCTAGCTAAGACCAGTTAAATACTTAGATTAATTAACACTAAACCTACAGCTAACATGATCCTCAAACCGAACATGATACACCCCTCCCAGGTAAATAAATAAATAGAAACAAGAAGGAAAGAGAACGTTTGTAAGTGCTGGGGCCACTTTCCTTAGTTCGGATGGAAACGGCAGCAGCACGCCTAGCTCGAAACCGGCAGAACGGATCGGCCACCAAAAACAAGGCAAGCTAGAAAGCTAGCTCTCGGCGAGAGCAACTCGGATCCACCATCTCCTGAGAGAAAGGACTCCTAAATTAGCGGCCATCGCCGGTCAAACTGCAGCTCCTCCGCCGGTTCCTTCTGCAGGAAGCCTATTGATTGCTTGGGAAGGATGAGAAGTGAAGCTTGAAACTAGCTGTCTTCCTATATAAATATCTCTAGCCACATTCTCCAAAACATAATATAAAATAACCTAAGCATGGGGAGTTTCGTCCACCAGCTACAATAATCCTACCTCCTTACCCTCCAGTTAACAGCCACTCTAGCTTAAGCACACATATATATGTACATGTATACTTATCTTAACCTCACCTCAGCTAACCGAACTCCGCCCACCCAGCTTACCCTACCCGAGCTAAGCTAGGCCAAAAACTTGAGTCTGAACAGCTAAAGCTATAGGTTTAGCTAAGCTTAAACACAACCCGAGCTCCAGCTACTTATATCTAAACACAACAGCACCAAAGCATATACATATACCTAAATATATGTATACTTAGCTTAAAAGACAAGGCCAACTCAAAATCAACAAGCTCAAATTCTGTACTTACCTATACATATAATTAAACAATCCACCACCACAAACTAGGCTACACACAACTAGCTAGAAGCAAAACGTCGAAACGATGCCAAAAACAAACGATCCCGAATTTCGATAAAATTCGCACCGTAGCTAAGTACCCAAGCTATGAAAACAACGGCGAAGTCGAAAACAACATCCGACGATCAAACACTCGGTCTTACACCACCCAGGCCAAAGCTCAAGCATTCCCTAAGAGGCTCAGCCGACTCATCACAACTGACATAGACTAGCTGGGGAATCTTGCAAATAGGATACACAAGGAACCTAAAGAGCTTAAACTACGCTCTAACAACGACAAAATGCAAGAAACGCGCCAACGTAACATCCATGATTGGCTAATTTGTCGACCTGCTCATTTTCCTCACGCAACACATGCCGAGTGGAGAAGGTCTGGAACATGTTGATGATCCCCTCCACCTTTGTCAAATATAGTTGGAGAGTAGCCTCCATTGCCTCAAACTCCCAATAATCTGAGAGACCACCACCATGTAGTCCGTGAGGACCTCCATATCATGCACCAATAACTCCCTTGCCAAGTGCAACCCTGTAATTACTGCTTCATACTCGGCCTGATTGTTAGTGATAGGAAAGTGCACGTCCATTGTCTACTCGATCCTTATTCCCTGGGGGCTCTCCAAAATAACCCATACTCCCAAGGAATGCCTCCCAGAGGGGCCATCCACCATAACCTTCTAAGGAATTGGGCGAGTGAGTTCCGCCTCCTCCACCTCGACCACATTATCAGCAAGAAAGTCTTCCATCGCCTGGGCCTTGATCGAGAGGCGGCGAACAGTTGATATGTCAAACTCACTCAGTTCCACCGACCACTTTCCAACCTCCCTGAATGTTCCACCACCTTAAAGATGTTGCATAGAGGATGGTCAGTCACCACCTGGATGGAGTGTGCTTGGAAATAGGGTTGGAGCCTCCGGGCTGAGATGACTAAAGTGAAGGCCAGCTTTTCTAAGATCGGGTATCGGAGTTCGGCTTTCCTCAATACCCTACTCATGTAGTAGATAGACAACTACTTTTTCCCCTCTTCCCGGACTAGGACAGAGCTTACCGCCTCGATCCATACCCCAAGGTATAGGGAAGAATCTTCCCCTTCCTTAGGCCCTTGGAGGAGTGGAGCCTTGGTCAACTTCCTCTTCTAGGCTTGGAATGCCTCCTCGCATTCACGGAACCACTCGATGTTCTTGCCCCTGTTGGAACCCTATTATTGATTTGGGTTAGGATTACTAATAGGATGTTTAGATTCAACCATTTTATATAGTCTAGGGTCATAGATTTATTTCCAGGTTCATTTCCTAAGAAGAATTCTAGCAGAAACTCAATTCGAAGAAAGCAGAGCTGCGTTCGACGAATGACGATCTCAGTTCGACAAATCAGAGTCTTAACTATGAAGTTTTGTTCGACAAACTTTGAGCTTCGGTCGACGAACTCTGATCTCTACTCAGAAACTCAGCTCGACAAAAGTCAAGCTCAGCTCGACGAACTATGAGCTCCGGTCGACGAATAAGAAGATTCAGTTTGACGATTTTTAGGCTCAGGTAAATGAAATGATTGTTGAGTTTGACTAATTGTTTACAACAGGCAGTATAGTTTCAGGCTTAATTTGAGGCTATTATATATTCTAAAGGCAGAATGATTTATAGGATTGATTACAGAGAGCTATAACTCTCATATTTCATGCAAAATATTCTAACGAATATAGCCGTTTAGAGGCAGCATTAAATATGGATTTATTACAGAGATTAAGGCTAATCTATTTCCAAGGCAGTTTCTATTCTCGAGAAATCTCTCAGACGGTTCAGAATCAACTAATTCAAATGTTTGAATTCATCTCTACATTCTATATATATATGTACAGAAGATTGATGCCTCAAGGTTACAGACAAAGGTTGATCACTTAGATATACTTACTTAGAGACTTGCAGATCAACACACACTCTTACAGAATTAGATCTTCAATATCTGCTTGTGCAAAGTCTTCATTTTGTCAGATACAAGAATGCCTACACCCTGAAGAAAGTACTCCCTCTCCTGTTCATAACCTCTACTCAAATCAGGGGGTGCTTTCTGCTTCAACATCCACTAGTCTTCTCAGAGAATATTGATAGAGAAGACATCAACATATTTTTTGTTTATTTTAATAAATTGTGTACAGGGTTTTTGACTCTTTTCAAAAGTTATCTTTTGGTTTCTAAGTCTCCTGATCAAAAAACTTAAGTTGGTTTTTGGGCACCAGATCAAAAGCTCAAAGGGTTGCTTGATCTCCCTTAGAAAAAATCATCTTGTGGTGGCAGGGAACCTGAGCAAAACCTGTGGTGGATGGGCACCTTGGCAAAAACCTATAATGGATTCCTACCAGGGTGTTAGAAGAGTGGATGTACCCAAATTTATTGGGGAACCACTATAAATTTCCTTGTGTCGTCAGTGATTGTTATTCATTTTATTTGTGTGTTGTGATTGCTTCTTTATATATATATCACTAGTTTTTAAATACGCTATAAAACTAAATTAAAGTCTTTAATATACATTATTCACCCCCCTCTAGTGTAAAGTAGATCTATCCATCACTTTCACCCCCTCACAGTGCTTTGAAGAAGGGAGAGCACTTCTCTCCTACCAGAGAGAGGAATCTACTAAGTCCTGCCAACTTTCCTATCAGTCGCTGAACCTCCTTGGCATTCTGCGACAATCACAGCTCCATGATTGGCTTGACTTTATCAGGATTAGGCTCCACCCCACGGGAGTAAGAAGATGACCTAGGAACATCCCCCTGCTCGCCCCGAAGACACACTTCAAGGGGTTCAACCTCATCTTATTCTTCCGCAGGGTGCCAAAGGTCTCCTCCAGGTCCCGGAGATGAGAATCCACCTCCAAATTATTGATCATAAAATCATTCACATACACCTCAAGATTCCTCCCTTTTTTGCTCTCGAAAGATTCGATCCATCATTTTTTGATACGTAGCCCTTGCGTTCTTTTGCCAAAAGGGCATCATCTTGTAGCAGTAGAACCCATCCCAAGTGATGGAGAAGACATCTTTGATGTCGGGTGGGTGCATCCTAATTTTATGCTAACCTTAAAATGCATCCAAAAAACTCATCACAGAAAATCTGATGGTGGAGTCAACCAACGAGTCGATCCGAGGCAAGGGGTAACAATCCTTAGGAAATGATTTATTTGACAAAGAAAAATCAACACACATTCTCCACCGACAGTCTCCTTTTTTTAACATTATGATATTGGAGACCCAGTCGGGGTATTGAATTTCGGGTACAAATCAAGCCTTGAGGAGCTTGGCCACCTCCTTTCTGATGGGCTCAGCTAGATTGTCATTGGTGGACCTTTTCTTTTGCTGAATGGGGCGGGCCTTAGATCCAGGTTAAGACAGTGGAAGGCAACATCTGTATCAATCCCAGACATATCTGTCGTGATACATGCAAAGATGTTGACGTTCTTTTGGATGCACTCCAGCATCCTCCCTTGGTCCTCTGGGATCAACCCCCCACTGATGTGCACCATCTCCACTCGGCCTTTATGGGTGAGAACCTCCATCTCTACCACCTCCTCCATAGCCTCCAACCGAGACTGCTCCTCCCATACATTGGCAGCCCCCTCACCCGGGACCTGAACCTAATCCTCAGCTTCCTCCATGGCCATATCCTCGCAGGTTCCTACAGACTCCCTACGCCACCTCCACCTGAGTGAGGATCTCCTCCACTTCTATCCCCTCTGCCTCTATTCTTGCCTCCTGCCTAGATAACTCCTCCATCCTCCTCTTCATCTCATCGTATCCACCTTTCTAAGAGATGGACTTCACTGCAGTGATATAACACTCCCTTGCTACTTTGGGATCTCTTCGGACCATGACCTAGATCCCTTCGGAGCTGAACTTCAAGAATTGATGGAAGGAGGAGGGTACGCAGCGGAAGGCGCTGGTGAGGGGCCATCCAAAAAAGGTATTATAGCTACTAGCGTCGTCCACGAGAATGAATTTGTAGATCCTGGACTTCCTCCCCAAGACAACATGGAAGTCCACTCCTCCATCCACCTCCTTCCTTTCTCTCGAGAATCCGAAGAGAGGTCCATCCGAGGCTAACACCCTCTGGACCTCCATATTCATCGCATCAAATGCCTTTTTAAAGATGACGTTGACCGAGCACCAGTTGTCGATGTGGATCTGGGAGATAGTGAAATTCTCGACCGAGGTCGGGATGACCAACGCGTCGCAGAAAAGATCCTCATGATCCGGCATATCTTTCCATGACAAGGTGATCGTTACATCCGGGGGTGGGTTTTGGGAATTGGAGCCGACGGTCTGACAGTATATGGTGTAAAGGCTTGCCATACGAGCGGCCTCGACCCCCCCCCCCCCCCCCCCCCCGTGGATCACCTAGATCCCTCCTCGGGCTCCGACATTAGCCCGGTCCTCCCACCTTCCCTCCTCTCCCCTAGGAAGGACCTCCTAAATCTGTACCTACTAGAGGGGTTGCTACAGCTTCTCCCTATTTCCCCTCATATCGAGGAACTCCGGGAACATGGTCATGGCATGGCCCTCTTCTTAGTGGAAGTCACAATAGGGAAAATCCACCCCGACCACCCACCTTCTCCTCTGATGACCTCTCCTCCTCCCCTAGTCTATCGCCATAGCTTGACATTGATCGGGGAGATGAGGCCTCTGGCCCTGCCTATAGCCTGGAGGTTTGAACTTACCATGGCCCACCTGATGGTTGTCTCTTCCATAGAAACCACTTTTATTTGATCCCTAGTTGGATTTGGTCTAGGGTCAATAAATAAGGTTGAGTCTAACCCACATTGTATAGTCAGGGTCAATTCTAGTAGTTCTAAAGTTTAGGCCAGTCTTTGGGTTCAACCTTCATGGACCAGCCTGCAGAGGACCTCAGTAGATTCAAGACTTAGAAGATTCAGAGATCAAAATTATCAGTTCGAAATTCTTCAAGCTCAGCTCAATGATCGTCGATCTCAGATCGACGAACTCAGAAACCCTTCTCTGAGTTGAGGTCGACGATATTCAAGCTCAGGTCAATGATCTCTTTAGCCAGACAGATTCTCAGCTCGATGAACTCAGAGCACATAATTGGAAAGTTATTCTCAGTATGCAGTTCGCAGAGCTCAGGTTAATGAACAGGAATTCTCAGGTTGATGAACTTGGAACTCCGGTCGACGAATTCCGTTTAGAGGTCGACGAATTCTATCCCGAGCTAGAATGAGAAGTTTTCCTTACTTCTGTCCCTTACTTTCTATATTATTTAGCAGTAATATTCCTGAGTAATTAATGCTCATATTCCCATAAATATAATAGTTATTGACAACATTAATTATAATCTTCATCTGGTTAATTACTTGCTTATTTTATTAGGGACAGTTAAGGAAACTAATTTAATTCAATATTCAATCCGTTTCTTTCTCCGGGGCAATCAACAATTAATACAAGCAATTCAAATTTCAAAGGTGAGATTATTTACTGTGGAATATAAAAGAGATTTTCTCTTTTTAGTCGATAGACACTGAGCAAGACATTAGAAGAGAATATACAACACACAAAAATACACAGAGAGATATACTGAACATTCAGAACTCTCTTCCAGTGCATAAAACATCCTGTTTTCTTCCTTGACCATTCTGAAGACTGAAGAAGAACATCCATCACTATCAAGAGTCTTCTTCAACCTTCTCCTCTAGGAACATTCAAGGACAACATCTTGAATCAGTCAGAAAGTTCCAGGATTAATTTAGACAAGGATGAAGACCTACACCCTGAGCAAGGCTCCAACTTTCTGAACGATCTCAACATCTCAGAAGGAGTCTTAACAACAGCAAATCCACTACTCTTCTCTATTGTATAGAGAAAAGATAATAAATCACCTCCTCTCACCTCCTGTATAAAAGGGTTTTTTAACTCCCTTCAAAAGTTTATTCTTGGTTTTTGGGCACCTGATCAAAAGCCTAAAGGGTTTTGAGATCTCCTTGGAAATAAATCTTATGGTGGCAGTCACCTGATCAAAAACCTTATAGTGGATTCCTACCACGGTGGTAAAAGAGTGGATGTACCCAGGTTGGGGAACCACTATAAAATTCTTGTGTTGTCTGTGTGTACATGTACTTTCAGTTCTTGCTGTGATGTGATAGATAGATTAGTTTAACCTAGTTTTTATTTCCTTCTATATTATTAGTATCACCTTTTTTTTTGATATAAATCTAAAAAATAGCCAAAGTTTTTATTACTCTATTCACCCCCCCCCCCCCCCCCGCTAGAGTAAATCAGGTTTAACCACCATCTTTCAATTGGTATCAGAGGGTTTTCCTTTGGTTGTACAAGCTAGCATTTGAACCAGAAGATCCTTACTAGATCTAATTTTCTTTTCCTAGTTTTCTGTTATCACAAAATGGCACAGAACAAAGACTATGCAAGCACTAGACTTCCAGTTTGCAACTTAAATAAGTTTGCTATCTGGAAGGCAAGAATCAATCTGTGTATGAATTCTATTGATGAGGATATCTTTAATTCTATTTTAACAGGACCATCAGTTCCAGTGGCAACATCTACTGCATGTTCCAACACAAATGCTTTCCCACCACCTGAGTGGACAGATTCTCAGAAAAAAGCCAAAATAGCTGATGCAAAGGTCATGAATATTCTTGCTCAGATAATGTGTGATGACATTTTCCAAAAGGTTGCTGAGTGCACATCAACCAAGGCTATCTGGGATTCCCTTAACCAGATTGTTGTTGGCTTAGCAGATGAGAGAAAGGATAGGAGATCCAATCTCATCTCACAATATGAGAACTTCAAAAAGGATGAATCAGGGTCTGTTAGTGAAATGTACAATAGACTGAGCTCAATCATCAATGAGCGAAAGACTTTGGACAAAGACATCACCCTGATAGAAGTAAATTACAAAATCCTCATGTGCTTCCCCAGTTCATGAGATTCAAGAATCTGGCCTATCAAGAAGTCAGAAGTCTAAATGAGATCTCCACAGAATCTCTACTTGGAAAGCTAAAGTATTATGAGCAAGTGATAAAGTCCAGAGAGGCTGCAAAGCAGAAGACTCCTTCATCAGGCAAAAAGGAGCAAAGTATTACATTCAAAGAAAATGAAGAATCAGAAGCCCCAACAGCCAATTAAGAATTTCTAAGTCTCTTTTCCAAGAGATTCTACAAGATGGGCAAGAGGGATTTCAGAAGAAAGTCATTAAGGTAAGATGACAAGCCCAGGTATGACAAAACACCAACTAAAGAAATTGTTTGTTTTTACTGCAGGAAGCCTGGACACTTCAACTCAGAGTGTCCAGAGAAAAATAAGTAGGAGAGAAAAAGAAACAAGGAAACAGCACTACAACAAGCCCTTCTCCAGCAAGCACAGAAGGAAGGAGAAAGGCTTTGTGGCTAAAACCTGGAGTGAAACTGAAGATGAATCTTCATCTTCCAGCTCTAGTGCAGATGAAGAGGAAGCAAAAGCAAAGGAGATTTGCCTGATGTCCATCAATGCATCAGGCAGTTGTTCAGAATCAGAAGCTGAACAATCAGACAATGAAGACTCTGAATCTGAAGAAGATCAGGTATTGTCTTCTTTTGATTTTTATTCAGATGAATTTAGAATTGAATTAAAGTCCTTATGTATTGATTTAATTAATTCTAAAAAAGAGATTGCGCAACTTAGAGAAAGACTAAATGAACAAGAAAACCTTGTTTATGAAAATAACAAATTAAAAGATGAAATAACTTTATCTAATAAACAGATTGTATCATTAAAATCTTAATTAGCTGAGGCTAGGTAACTTGAAGAATCCCTAAATGGGAGAAGTATTAAGCTGATGAACATCACAAGAACAGTGAATGCAAGGCTCAGTGGATAGCTGGGCTTAGGTGCTTCATCAAGCCAACCCCCACTGATTCAGAAGAATATCTTAACAACTCCTATAAATTTTTTTCAGAAAAGGGTAAAGAGAAAATAGAAGATAACAATCTTAATAAAACCGAACTTAAACACAAGGATAAGAAAAGGAGAAAGAGTAAGAAAAATCTTAACCAGAACTATGTTCAGCAGATTTCGTCGAACTCAGATCGACGAAATGTGTACAGTTCGTCGAACTCAAGTCGACGAACATCGAACGCAAACTTTTACTATAACTATTCCCTAAACTGCAATCGATTAAACCAGTATGGTTCGTCGATCAGAGATCGACGAAATTGGGGCCCAGAAAATGAATACCTTCATTCTCTGAGTGAATTTCGACGAACTCATCCCCATTCGTCGACCTCAGATTGACAAACGTACCAGAATTTGTACACCCCAATTTATAGTAACAGAAACTTTAATTCTAGCATGACTTTTAATCAACGATGACAAAACATTAATCCCTTTAACCCATGGATAATTCCACCCAGAAGATATCATCCCTTAGGTTACAAAAATCAACCAAGAAACTCATATATTTCAAGCTTTAGCTATATAAATCAACAAGGACCCAAGGTAACCTGGGTCAAGAATAGCTAATCTGTTTTATTGCAGGTGAAAGACTATCCCACCACAAAGCAATAGTGGTATATTGATAGTGGTTGTTCAAAGCATATGACTGGAAATAAGGACAACCTAATCAACTAGGACCCAAAGTAGTATTTGGTGATTCCAATTGTGGCCAGACTGAAGGATATGGAAAGGTCAAAATTGGAACAGTAACCTTCAGGAAGGTTGCATATATAAGTGAACTTAAGCAAAATCTTATATCCATAAGTCAGTTATGTAATGAAAGGTTTCATGTATCATTTAACAAAACATCATGTATTATTACTTCAGTTGATAACCAAGAAATTTTAACTTGCACTAGAGTAGGAAATATCTATATATTTAATTTTAAGTCAGCTAAAACTAAAATATGCCTGTCTAACCAAACCAGTAATAATAATGATCTTTGGCATAGGAGATTAGGTCATGTAAACTTGGAAAATATTGCTAAACTTTCTAGGGACAACCTTGTTCGAGGATTTCTTTCTTACCCCTACAAGAAGGAAAGCTTTTGCAGGGCTTGTCAGTTAGGCAAGCAAACTAAAAATAGTTTTAAGTCACTTAATTAGAGTGATTCACCTAGGATACTGTACTTGCTCCATATGGATTTGTTTGGACCCATTGATGTACAGAGCCTAGGAGGGAAGTTTTATACCTTGGTAATTATTGATGACTTTTCAAGGTTCACTTTGGTGTTCTTCTTGAGAAATAAGTCAGATAACTTCAAGGTTCATACAGATTTTCTTAAGAGCATAAGGATTGAGTAAAATACTCTAGTTGTACTGATCAGAAGTTATCATGGTACTTAATTTGAGTCTCTTCCCATGCAAGAATTTTGTGAGAAGGAAGGTATCAGGCATTGCTTCTCTGCTCCTAGAACTCCTCAACATAATGGGGTAGCTGAAAGGAAAAACAGAACACTCATTGAAGCTACAAGCACATTAATTACAGATGCTCACTTGCCAAAATCCTTTTGGGCAGAGGCTGTGAGCACAATAAACTATGTCCTGAATAGAAGTTTGATACACTAGCTCAAGGGCAAGACTCCCTATGAACTACTCAAAGGGAAGAAACCTAAAGTAGATTATTTTAGAGTCTTTGGTTGCAATTGTTACATTCATAACAACAATAAGAAATACATTAGAAAGTTTGAAGCCAAGGCTAAAATTGGAATTTTTCTTGGATATTCCCAAGTAAGCAAGGCCTATAGGGTATATAATAAATCAACTATGAAAATGGAAGAGTCTATTCATATTTCATTTGATTAGACTAATATGTTGTATAAGGAGAGGATAGCTTCTACCAGTGAAACTTTTCAGGTACCTAACTTGTGTGAGAAGTTGGATGAGTTGACCATCACCAATGAGGATGTTACAGATCCCTCTGCACAAGTGGTTGAAGAAAGTGAAGATTAAGACACTGAGTTCAATGAAGAGCCAACAATAGCTAACTTAATTCCACAGGAGGAATTAGCTCCCCAAGCTGTTGATCAACCAGCTCCTCCTACTGAGAGAGTCACACTTAGAGATCACCCTGTATCTCAAGTGATCAGAGACTTATCAGTGGGTGTGCAGACAAGGCATCAACTCCACCAGGACATGATGTATGTCTGCTTCATATCTCAAACTGAGCCCGAATCCTTTAAAGATGCTGAGCAAGATCCACAATAGATAATTGTAATGCAAGAGGAGCTCAACCAATTTGAGAGATGTAAAGTTTAGGATTTAGTTCCAAGACCCAAATACTACCCAGTCATTAAAACTAAATGGGTATTTAGAAACAAACTAGATGCTTAAGGTACTATTATAAGGAACAAAGCCAGACTAGTTGCTCAAGGATATAGACAAGTGGAAGGCATAGAATATGACCAAACTTTTGCACCTGTTGCAAGACTTGAAGCAATCAGGATATTCTTAGCCTATGATGCCTACAAAATGTTCACAGTTTATCAAATGGATGTAAAGAGTGCATTCCTAAATGGTCAACTCAAAGAAGTGGTCTATGTAGAACAACCACTAGGTTTTATCTCTTCAACTCATCCCTCTTATGTTTTCAAATTGCATAAGGCTCTCTATGGTCTAAAGCAAGCTCCAAGGGCTTGGTATGAAACCTTAGATATCTTTCTCTTAGAGCATAAATTTTCTAGATGCATAGTAGATAGGACTGAATTTACTAAGCATCATCATTATAAAATCTTGTTAGTACAAATATATGTAGATGACATTATATTTGGTTCTATTGATTCTAAACTATAAAAAAGGTTCTCTGACCTTATGCATTCCAAGTTTGAAATGAGTAGCATGGGTGAGCTCTCCTACTTTCTTGGTCTCCAAGTGAAGTAATCACCTGATGGCATCTTCATATCCCAATCAAAGTATACTAAAGAGCTGATAAAAAGGTTTGTGATGGCTGATGCTTCAACTAAGAAAACACCCATGGCTACAAATACTGTTGTTAATTCTGATGAACATGGGAAACTTATTGATCAGAAATTGTATAGGTCCATTGTTGGGTCCCTGTTATATCTCACAGCAAGTAGGCCAGATATTATGTTTGCTACTTGTCTTTGTGTTAGGTTCCAGGTGAACCCTAAAGAATCTCACCTTATTTTCTTAAAAAGGATTTTAAGATTTATAAAAAGTTGCCCAAATTTAGGACTCTGGTATCCAACTTAGTCAGATTTTGAGTTAACTGATACTCAGATGCTGACTTTGCTGGATGTAGAGTGGACCGAAAAAGCACATCAAAAACATGACAGTTCCTTGGTGCTAGACTTGTCTCCTGGTTTTTCAAATAGGAAACATTTGCGTGTACATCAATAGTAGAAGCTGAGTACATAGCAGCTGGCAGTTGTTGTTCACAGATGTTATGGATTCAAAACCTACTCCTAGATTATGGTTTCAACTTAAATAATTTAACTCTACTTTGTGACAATACTAGTGCAATTTTTATTGCCCAGAATCTAGTGCATCATAGTTGAACTAAGCATATAGAGATAAGGAATCATTTCATTAGAGAGTGCGTGGACAGAAAGAAAATTAATCTTTTCTACAACTACATTGATTTGCAAAGAGAAGGCATCTTCACCAAAACCTTGGATGAGAGGAACCATCTGTTCTTTCTAAATCAGCTTGGTATGATCAATGGAGAAGTTTTAATTTAACTTTCTATCTGTGGTCGAAGAATTTGCTACTGTTCGTCGACCGGAGTTCGACGAACTTAGAAAAGTTCTTGAGATAATTCGTCGACTTGAGATTAACGAACTCTCTGTGTGAGTCCTTTTCGTCGACTGGAGATCGACGATTTTGCTTGAAAAATTTTGTCGATCTAAGAACGACGAAAATTCTTCCCTTCTTATGATTGAGATCGACGAACTCTTTTGTCAATAAACTATTTCATCGACCTAAAATGGAAGAAATTTTCTTATTTCGCAGGACAGAGTTTTTCGCTTCAGATTCTGAAAAACCTTATTAGGTTTTCTTCGAGCTCCATCCCGCGCTTTTTGTTTCCCTTACACTTAGTCTCTCTTTTGTCTTTTGCAAATGAACATGGCGATTCCGGCGGGCACCCTTGCAGCGATGAAGTTCAAAACTGGATTTGACATAGACTTTGAGTCATTCTAGCACTCATATCAAATCTTCTTAGATTTTCTAAAATTGTTTGAAGAACAGTAACATAAGAATCTTATGACAACAAGGATAAAGATTGCTGCAACAGAAATTCGAGAATGGGTTTTCACCTCATCCACACCAGATGTCGATACAAGGACAGGACAATATCGGGTAACCTAATTTCTCTCACCCCTGCAGTTTTATTTGAAATATTTGGATTAGTGAATGGAGAAGAAGATTTGGAAATAGATAGTACTAAATATGATGAAACATTTGTCTGCTGAATATAAATTTTTTGCTGATGTGGTAGGCAAGGTACGGCTGGGCAAGCATACTGCCCATGATTATATCACTAGACAACAGTTCCTGGTGATGTGTGCAGTTGTGAATAGGAAGCCAGTGAACTAGGCAAAGATATTATTTGACTTGATAAAGAAGAAAAACAATAAGAAAGAGGTGTGCTTTGAAAGGATTCTAGGAATCTTCCTTCAAGAAAAGGCTACTGAATCCCTGGTATCCCATACCATATTCATTAATGCCACCAAAAGTCTCACATGTGCCTTATTTGGCTGGTGGGAGAGGAATATCCCAATTCCATCAAAGGATACTTCCTCTTCCAGGGTATCTGAGGATACCAGAGTTGTATCAGCTGCTCCCCCACCCCCTAAAGATGTCCCCTCCATCAGGATTCCATCCCCTCCACCATCATCTCAACAACCAACACCTCCTCAAGTTCAAACACCTTCAACAACCCTCCAAAAAACATCCAAATCCTAAGTCCATACACCAATACCTCCTACTTCCCCAGTCCATCATCTCTCACCAGTTCAATCACCTGAACACCAACAACCTCCACCTCAATCTCTAGTGCATGCAACTCCACCTCATACTCTAGAACATGTCACTCCACCTAAATCCCCTCTTCCTTAATATCTAGATGACATCCCCCTCCATAATATCTCATCCATACCTACTTTTCATCTACTGTCATCCCCTCTCATTTCCCCATTATCCCATGATGATCTCATTACAGAGATCAATCCTTCTGTATAAACTCAGACACCCTCTGATTTCATGGAAATGGATTATCCTTCCATTCACTCTCTTCTGCAAATCATCACTCCACTACTCAAAAACCTCATAGCAGAGGCCAATAAAACTCTTGTTGAATCCATCTCAACCCTCTCTGCTCTTCTGTTTACTGCCCAAACTATTCCTTCTTCTGGGGGCCTGGATTCATAACCCTTTAAAGCCAGGCAGGGGGAGATATCCTGTGAAGAAGCTCCAGTGTCTCCTCCAGTAGTAGCAGCAGCAGAAGCAGCAACATTTTTGCAGATTGTTGAGTTCCCAGCAACATATGTACAGATGATTATAGAGGCTGAATCAGTTGATTTTGATATATTGAGTGCAGATGAGCAAGTTGCTCTCCCATAGATTGTGACTATTGGTGAATGTTTTGTCAATCCCATAGTAGATTTACTTGGGTTATTAAAGTCTATTTTGTTCATATATTTATTTTCTTCTAAGAGCAATCCATGGCTATAGTTTGTTACACTGCACCAATAAGTTCTGAAGTTGTTAATCCACTGAAGGAAAGTTTTGTTGTTAAAATGATTGTGGAACCATTAGGCCCAACATATATTATGGATGATAGCCCAATCCCTAACTTGGATGATTTGATTTCTATGTGGCACAAGAACTTGGACTTATTCAGAATGATCCTGATTTGGATGAATTTTGGTTGGCTAACAAAGATGTAGAAGATTATCAGATGGTCACTGAGAATATTGCTCCACTTGAAAATGCTGAACCTTAAGAACTTCCTCAAGCTGAAAAACAAATCTCAGAGGAAAACTTAAAGGAGATAGATGCAATGTATAATAATCCTCAAGGGTCTTCTGATGATGACATTGATGAAGAATATTCTGATGAATCTAATGATCCCAAGGCCAGAAAGAAGGTTGCTAAGAAAAGAAAAGTTGTTCCAAAGGCTGTTCCTAATCCAAATCCCACCAATGATACACCATACTATATCTTGCAAAAGATTACTCCATACCCAGGGATGCTACAGTGGATGTGGCTATATAAAAATGAGTAGAAAGAAAGAAGAGAAGGAGGTACATGTCTACTCCTAAGCAATTTAGGAAAGACCCTCCTCCTAATCCTCCTCCATCTTCTAAGGCCTCTGGAAATGTATCTCAAAGATCTACACCAGTCATTAAAACCTATCAGAGACATTCCAAGCCAGGAAGTCAGCAACAGTCATCTTAAAGCAAACCTCCTCCAGCTATATATAAAAGAAGTACTACCTACTCCTTTGATGATTCACAGAAGGACTCAAGTCCTAAAAGGCCAGCATCTCCACCAATACCTTTTGTGGATCCAGAGCAGGAGACAACAAAAAAATTGATAGGTTCCAAGTGTACAACCCATATTCGCTGGGTAGGACCCGGAGGCATCAACGGTCAGGGTTAAAGCAGCCTCGGGCTAGCTTGAGCCTGAAGACCAGAATAGCTCCCGCGCCGGAGGAGCTCCCGCCTAGGAGCGGGCGAGAACTCGCTCGTGAATAGAAGCAGGCGAGAAGGCGTTGAGTGGTCTCAATGTCGCGCTTAGTGAGCTCCACTCACTCAACACCATGGTCAGCAGTAAGGGTGCTGAGTGAGCTCCACTCACTCAACGTCGTGGTCAGCAGTAAGGGCATTGGGTGATCTCCACTCACTCAACGTCGTGGTCAGCAGTAAGGGCGTTGGGTGAGATCCACCCACTCGATGTCATAGTCAGCAGCAAAGGCATTGGGTGAGCTCCACTCACGTAACGTCACGTCCAACAGCGACATCGTCAAGATTAGAGGAGCTCCCGCCTGGAAACGGGCGGGAGCGTTCACCATCGGTCAGCCGAGACTCGCTTCTGGCAGAGTCGGCGAGAAGGATTACGTCTCGAAGAAGGCGGGGCCTGCTCAGCTTGAGGCTTTCGACACTCCTTTTTAGCTCCTGCCAAATGAAGGCGAGAGGGTTCTCGGCATAGAGTTCTCGCTGAGTGGGGCCCAGGGTTCAGGGTAAAATTACTTAATTTCTATCGGGTAAAATTACCCTTATACCCCAAGGGGCTGCATTTAACACTTCTCAAACTGCGGGATTTGGCTATTGGTAGACCAGCCAGGGGTATTTCAGTAACTTCAGGTCAGCAAAAGGTTATAAATAGACCCATAAGGGCTCCTTAGAAAGCAGACTCTCATTTTTTCTCTGAATCTTTAGTGCTTTCTAAGGAGCTCCTAGCCCAGCTTTTGGCTTTGGAGGGAAATCTCTCAGAGATCTTCCGGGTGTGAGGTGGGACATCCCTGCTACGGCATCTGGTCATTCCTAGGTCATTAGCAACCAGTCAAGGGGCGGGGCTTGAGAGAAGTAGGTGTTGGCTGCACCCCTTTTTGAACATTCGTTGAGGTCAATTTTGGCTCCAACAGTTCTTGTGCGGTGAGCGTGGAAGGCAGCCGGTACAGGAAAGCCTTGAGTTTGGTCCCATGACTGGGGGTGATGGTGAAGCATGTGGCTGAGCGGGTATCCCCACCCCGAGAGAGGAAGCGATGAGGAAGATGTTTGAGGACTTTATGCGAGAGGTCCACATACCATCAGCCTGGCCTTCTCGGCAAGGAGTGAGTGGGAGACGCCTCAAGTTCCGGTGGAGGCGGTCCTGCTTCTGGGCGAGAACGCCCCTGGGTAGCGCCCCGGGAAGGACGTCCCGGTGGAAGTTGGTGAGAGAGACGTGGCCGCGCGGGAACATTTCCCAGGCCATCGCCACGGAAAGGAGGTTCCGGCAGAAGTTTGTGAGAGGGACGTGGCCATGCGAGATCTCTTCCATGGGCACGGTACCGTGGATCGGGCAAGCCAGCCGAGGCCGCAAGACGTGCCCTCTCGCCAAGCGGGAGGCGAGAGTCCATTCTTGCGAGCTTATCATCTCGGCTCCGGTGTCGGAAGGGTTCCGTAAGCCCGATATGTCTTACTACTCAGGGAAGGATGATCCAGTGCAGCATATTCAGTAGTTTGAGGAAATAGTCTCGATCAGGCAGATGACGCATGCCTTCAAGTGTCGGTTGTTTGTCATCTCGTTGAAGGAGAAGGCCCGGGACTGGTTTCACCAGTTGCCGGCAAGTTCCAAATATAGCTTTGAAGATCTGTGCAGGGGGTTCCTGTTGAGATTCTCGACATCGAAGAAGCGGAAGAAGGAGGCAGAGTGCTTATTTGCGGTAAGGCAGAAGCAGGATGAGACGATGGGTCATTACATTGACTGGTTCTAGGAAGAAATCCTCCTAGTCCAGGAAGTCCCGGGGTATGCGCTGATGCTCGCCTTTACCCTGGGGCTGAGACCAGGTTTCTTTATCATGGAGCTAAAGAGAGTTCCCCCTCTCTCCTTTGATGTGCTAATGGAGAGGGAGGCAAAAGAGATCGATTTCGAAAGAGCCAACCCGGCTTTTGCTAGGAAGTTGGCCCGATTGGCGGAGGACGATGTGAAGGAACCAGCATCAGGAAAATAGAGGAAGCAGAGGGAGCCGAGGGAGGAAAGGAGAAGAGAAGAACCCCGGAAATAGGTGAAGAACGAAGGTTGGGTGGCTCGGGAGCCACACAACCGGTTGGGTTGGAGGCCTCAGGAGGGTCTCCCCCAGGGTCAAGGAAGAGGTCTGCAGGGAATGGATAAACTTCGGGAGCCGAGGAGGTTCGATTAGCAGGAGTGGAGGCAGGGACCTAGAGACCACGTCTCGCACCCGCAAGAGGCGATGGAGGTTGGTAAAGGAAGAGTTGGAAGAAGTGGAGTTCGAGGGGCTGGAAGAAGGGGAGGTGGAGAAGGAAGAGGAGGCAGGGTGGCGTTGCCCTTCTACGACTTCCACCAGGAGGAGGGTCACGCGACGGCCACCTGCCCGGAGTTCTTGGAGATGCAGGAAGCCATAGGAATGGGGAGACATGATCCGCCAGTAAGGATCGTGGAAGTGCAGCAGGGAGGGGAGTAAGATAGATGCGAGGATCGGGTAGACGTAGGGACCCGAGGAGGGATAAGAGTGATCCATGGAGGGCTCGGGATTGAGGCAACTCGGAAGGGGAGCTTTCAGACCATGTTCCAAGGAGGGGTCGCCTCGACCTCCTTAGCTCCCCCTCCGGAAGAAAAAATCATCTTTTCATCTGCGGATATGCCGTGACTATGAGCATCCGTTTTGCGACACCCTGGTGATTTAGATAGCGGTGGAGAACTTCACGGTCTCTAAGATACTGGTGGACAATGGGAGCTCGGTGAACGTCATCTTCAAGAGAGCCTTCAATGAGATGAAGGTTGAGGGGAAGAGGGTTCTAGCCTCAGATGGACCGTTGTTCGGGTTTTCGTGAGAAAGGAAAGAGGTAGAGGGAGGAGTAGGACTGCATGTAAAGATGGGGGCGTGTAACGGAACTGTAGGTTCGTGATAGTGGATGCCCCAAGTAGTTACAATGCCATATTTTGGCGTCCACTCATCAGTGACTTTCTCTGTGTCCCCTCCTCATTTCATCAATGTCTCAAGTTCAATAACGGAGGGGTGCAGGTCAGGATTTGGGGTGATCCAAAGGTGGCAAGACAATGTTATGTAATGGTAGTTAACACTGTGTCTTGGATGGCGGTGGCAGAAGATTTGGAAAGGGAGCTAGCAGAGCAAGAGGAGGAGAGCCTGGAGGAGGTGATGGAGATAGAAGAGAAGCTAGCCACTAAAATCGAACAAGAGGGCCTAGAGGAAGTGATGGATGAAGAAGAGGGTCAAGTGGTGAGAGTTAAGCAGGAGGCCTCGAGGGGTGTAGAGGTTCAGCAGCTCCAGGAGGAGAAGCCGTAGGAGGCAATGCAGGCTGAAGGAGGGAAGGAGTTGGAGTTTGAGGAGGAACCAAGGGTCGGCTGGGAGCAATCGCGATTGGAGCCGCCCGAAGAAGTGGTAGAGATGGAGGTCTCCACTAGAGCAGGGCAGGTGTAGAGGGTGCGAGTCAGCGGGGGTTTTGATCTCGAGGACCAGGAGTGGGTGAGGGCTTGCATCCAGAGCAACGTCGACATCTTTGCTTGGACCACGACAGACATGTCGGGCATTGACGCGGATGTGGCTTGCCACCGTCTGTACCTGGATCCCAGTACTCACCCCATACGCCAAAAGATGAGGACCATCGCCACCAAGCTGGAGGAGCCCATCCGCGAGGAGGTCAGAAAGCTCCTAGGGGAAGGCTTCATCTCGGAGGTTCAGTACCCGGGCTGGATCTCCAATGTAGTAATGGTTAAGAATGTGTGTGGGAAGTGGCGCATGTGTATTTATTTCTCTTTACTAAATAAATCGTGCCCCAAGGATTGCTACCCCATGTCTCGAATCGACGCGCTGGTTGACTCAGCCGTCAGTTTTTCTGTTATGAGTTTTCTTGATGCTTTTTCAGGTTATCACCAGATTCGCATGCACCCCCCCCCAACGTCAAAGACGTCTCCTTCATCACTAGGGAGGGATGCTTCAGCTATAAGATGATGCCCTTTGGGCTGAAAACGCAGGAGCCACATACCAACTCATGATGGATCGAGTCTTCCAGGGGCAGAGAGGGAGAAACTTGGAAGTCTATGTCGTTCACCTGATGGTGAAAAGCAAGTGTGTGAGCTCACACCTGCGGGACCTAGAAGAGAACTTTGCCACCCTCCGGAGGTTCAAGATGAGGCTGAATCCCTTAAGTGTGTCTTCGAGGCCAGCCACGGGAAGTTCCTTGGACATCTCTTGACTCCGGAAGGGGTGGAGCCTAACCCGGATAAGGTAAAGGTCATCCTAGACCTGGAATCACCTCGCAATGCTAAGGAGGTCAAGCGCTTGGCGGGAAAGATGGCTGGACTAAGCAGGTTCCTTTCTCAGTATGGATTCAAGTGTTCATCGTTCTTCAAGGTGTTGAGGGGTAACCAGAGGTTTGAGTGGACAGCCGAGTGTGAGGAAGCCTTCCAAGAGCTGAAGAGACAGCTCTCCCAGGCTCCCCTACTTAAAAGCCCAAAAGAAGGGGAGGACCTAGCCCTGTATCTCGGGGTGGGAGCGGAAGCCGTGAGCTCTGTTCTAGTCAGGGAAGAGGGGAAGAAGCAGCTACCCATCTACTACGTAAGCCGGATCCTAAGTAAGGAGGAGCTCTGTTACCCCATCCTCAAAAATCTAGTGTATGCTCTGATCGTTTTGGCAAGGAAGCTTCGGCCATATTTCCAAGCGCACACGATTAGGGTGGTAACCGACCATCCTCTTCCCAAGATCTTTGAAGGGGTGGAGCAATCGGGGAGACTTGCCAAGTGGTCCATTGAGCTGAGCGAGTTCAACATCTCTTTTTTCCCAAGGCTCTCCATTAAGGCTCAAGCAGTGGCGGACTTCCTGGCAGACTATGTTGTTGAGGTCGGGGAAGAGGAGCCGCGGTAGTAGGGAGCGTGGAAGGTGATGGTTGATGGGACCTCGAGAAAGCATTCCATGGGGGGATGAGTGGTGTTGGTAAGCCCCCAGGGGGTAGCTATAGAACAGGCGGTGGCCTATCACTTTCCGGTGACCAATAATCAGGCAGAGTACGATGTCGTGATAGTTGGTCTTCGTTTGGCAAAGGAGCTTGATATCCAGGTTGTGGAGATCCTCACAGACTCGATGGTGGTGGCATCGCAGATTCGAGGAGAGTTTTATGCTCGGGAGCCTACCCTCATAAAGTACCTATCCAAGGTAAGGGCAGTCATCGGAGGCTTCCGATCATTCTCAATCCAGTACGTCCCCCGGGAGGAGAGTGTGGCTGCCGACCAATTGGCGAAGTTCGGACCTCGGGAGGATGGACCCTAACCGAACTGTTCTGACCAGCGATCGAAGAAGGGGAGCTGATAGAGATAGGTCGACGACCCTCATGGGTGGACCCACTGGTAACCTTCATGTCACCCGGCGAACTGACAAAAGAGGTAAAGGATTCAAGGAGTTTAAGGCGCAAGGCAGCTCACTACCTGATGTTGGAAGGGGGGTTACATCATAAGATGTCATCAGGATTCCTAGCCAGGTGTATGATCGAGGAAGAAATCCCGAAGATACTTGGGGAGATACACTCAGGCGAGTGCGGCAGTCACTCGGGGGGAATGACTTTAGAGGCAAGGGTGGTTAGGTAAGGGTACTTCTGGCAGACCCCGAGGAAGGATACGACAGAATTCGCAAGGAGATGTAAAAAGTTCCTGCTGTACGCCCCCCTCCAGCTCTTGCCCGCTCAAAGACTAAGGAGCATAACGTTACCATGGCCTTTCTCCATTTGGGGAATGGACTTGGTCGGTCCTTTTCCTCCGGCTAGTGGATAGAGGAGGTTCCTCCTGGTCATGATCGATTGCTTCTCAAAGTGGCTGGAGGTTAAGGCCTTGGCTAAAGTCACCTCGCCGGTCATAAGGAACTTTGTTTGGGGGGAGATCATATGCAGGCACGGGCTGCCTCAAGCGATAGTAACAGACAACGGTCCTTAGTTCGCTAGTGAGGAGTTCATCAGCTTCTGCGCCCAGCTTGGGATAGATCTCAGATTTGCCTTTGTCCACTACCCCCAGAGCAACGGGCAGGTGGAAGCAACAAACAAAATTATCGTAAACCTGCTCAAGAAAAAAGTGGATAACCTGAGGGGAAATTGGGTGGAACAACTCCCCTCGATTCTATGGGCCTTAAGAACGACCCCGAACACGGCCACTGGCGAGACCCCCTTCAAGCTCTCTCATGGGTGCGATGCGGTCCTGCCAGTGGAATTCGAAGTTCGGTCCCCTCGGGTCACAGCGGCAGGGGAAGGAGATGAGACTTGGAGGTTGGGAAATGAGGAAGGGTTGCACCTCTCGCTGGACATGATGGAAGAAGCGCGGGATGTTGCAATCATCAGGCAAGAAGAGATCAAGCGACACATGGCAAGATACTTTGACAAGCATGTCAGGATCAGGAAGTTCGTCGAAGGGGATCTGGTATTGAAAAATGTTGACGCGGCGAGAAGGTCAGCCCCCGTGGGCAAGCTCAACTCGAACTGGGAAGGGCCTTACATAGTAAAAGAGGTCCTTAGAGTCAGAAGTTTTTACCTCCAGGATGTGGAAGGGAGGACCTTGAGCCACACTTAGAGAGGTGACGATCTAAGACGCTTCTACCCGTAAGGTGGAGGAGGTGATTGTAATTTTGTTTCCAAATGTTATCACATGTTACCATAATGCATCCCATACTTTGATCCGGTGTCAACTCTTTTCATTTTAAAGGTTAGGATAAGAACATGTTTGGTTATGAAATCTTCATCAACACCCCAAGCTCGGCTCGGCCCCAGGTAGACCCGCTTCGCAGGCTCTCATCTAGCTGGCAGGTCTGAAGGCTCTCTTGTTGGGGAGAGGTTGGATACGAAATCATCATCAACACACCGAGCTCGGCTCTGCCCCAGGTAGACCCAATGCGCAGGCTCTCATCTAGCTGGACGGTCCGAAGGCTCGCCTGTATGGGAGAGGATGGATATGAAATCTTTATCAACACCCCGAGCTCGGCTCGGCCCCAGGTAGACCCGCTACGCAGGCTCTCATCTAGCTGGCAGGTCTGAAGGCTTGCCTATGTGGGAGAGGTTTGGATATGAAATCTTCATCAACACCCCGAGCTCGGCTTGGCCCAAGGTAGACCCGCTACGCAGGCTCTCATCAAGCTGGAAGGTCTGAAGGCTCGCCTGTGGGGGAGAGGTTGGATATGAAATCTTCATCAACACCCCGATCTTATCTCGGCCCCAGGTAGACCCGCTGCACAGGCTCTCATCTAGCTGGCAGGTCCGAAGGCTCTCCTGTGGGGAAGAGGTTGGAAATGAAATCTTCATCAACACCCCGAGCTCGGCTCAGCCGCAGGTAGACCCTCTACGCAGGCTCTCATCTAGCTGGCAGGTCTGAAGGCTCGCCTGTGGGGGAGAGGTTGGATATGAAATCTTCATCAATACCCCGAGCTCGGCTCGACCCCAGGTAGACCCGCTGCGCAGGCTCTCATCTAGCTGGCAGGTCTGAAGGCTCGCCTGTGGGGGAGAGGTTGTATATGAAATCTTCATCAACACCCCGAGCTCGGCTCGGCCCCAGGTAGACCCACTGCTCAGGCTCTCTTCTAGCTGGCAGGTCCGAAGGCTCTCCTGTTGGGGAGAGGTTGGATATGAAATCTTCATCAACACCCCGAGCTCGGCTCGGCCCTAGGTAGACCTGCTGCGCAGGCTAT
Organism: Platanthera zijinensis; assembly: GCA_039513925.1. Lineage (NCBI taxonomy): Eukaryota > Viridiplantae > Streptophyta > Magnoliopsida > Asparagales > Orchidaceae > Platanthera > Platanthera zijinensis. The sequence goes on along the minus strand of CM077095.1, from coordinate 91,479,108 downwards.
CAACTAGGTGGTAGGTCCAAAGGCTCGTCTGTGGGGGAGAGGTTTGGTTATAAAATCTTCATCAACACCCCGAGCTCAGCTCGGCCCCAGGTAGACCCACTGCCCAGGCTCTCATCTAGCTGGCAGGTCTGAAGGCTCGCCTGTGGGGGAGAGGTTGGATATGAAATCTTCATCAACACCCCGAGCTTGGCATGGCCCCAGGTAGACCCACTGCGCTGGCTCTCATCTAGCTGACAGGTCTAAAGGCTCGCTTGTGGTGGAGAGGTTGGATATTAAATCTTCATCAACACCCCGAGCACGTCTCTGCCACAGGTAGACCCGCTGCGCAGGCTCTCATCTAGCTGGCAGGTCCGAAGGCTCGCCTGTGGGGGAGAGGTTGGATATGAAATCTTCATCAACACCCCGAGCTCGGCTCGGCCCCAGGTAGACCCGCTGCGCAGGCTCTCATCTAGCTGGAAGGTCTGAAGGCTCACTTGTGGGGGAGAGGTTGGATATGAAATCTTTATCAACACCCCGAGCTCGGCTCAACCCCCGGTAGACCCGCTGCGCAGGGTATCATCTAGCTGGCAAGTCTGAAGGCACGCCTGTGGGGGAGAGGTTTGGTTATGAAATCTTCATCAACACCCCGAGCTCGGCTCGGCCCCAGGTAGACCCGCTGCGCAGGCTCTCATCTAGCTGGCAAGTCCGAAGGCTGGCCTGTGGGGGAGAGGTTGGATATGAAATCTTCATCAACACCCCGAGCTCGGCTCGGCCCCTGGTAGACCCGCTGCGCAGGCTCTCATCTAGCTGACAGGTCCGAAGGCTCGCCTGTTGGGGAGAGGTTGGATATGAAATCTTCATCAACACCCCGAGCTCGGGTCGGCCCTAGGTAGACCCGCTGGGCAGGCTCTCATTTAGCTGTCAGGTCCGAAGGCTCGCTTGTGGGGGAGAGGTTGGATATGAGATCTTCATCAACACCCCGAGCTCAGCTCGGCCCCAGGTAGACCCGCTGCACAGGCTCTCATCTAGCTGGCAGGTCCGAAGGCTGGCCTATGGGGGAGAGGTTAGATATGAAATCTTCATCAACACCCCCAGCTCGGCTCGGCCCCAGGTAGACCCGCTGCACAGGCTCTCATCTAGCTGGCAGGTCCGAAGGCTCCCTATTGGGGAGAGGTTGGATATGAAATCTTCATCAACACCCCGAGCTCGGCTCGGCCCCAGGTAGACCCGCTGCGCAGGCTCTCATCTAGCTGGCAGGTCCTAAGGCTCGCATGTGGGGGAGAGGTTGGATATGAAATCTTCATCAACACCCCGAGCTCGGCTCGGCCCCAGGTAGATACACTGTGATGGCTCTCATCTAGCTGGTTGGTCCGAAGGCTTGCCTGTGGGGGAGAGGTTTGATATGAAATCTTCATCAACACCCCGAGCTTGGCTCGGCCCCAGGTAGACCCGCTGCGCAGGATCTTATCTAGCTGGCAAGTCTGAAGGCTCGCATATGGGGGAGAGGCTTGGATATGAAATCTTCATCAACACCCTGAGCTCGGCTTCTTCCCAGGTAGACCCGCTGCGCAGGCTATCATCTAGCTGGCAGGTCCGAAGGCTCGCCTGTGGGGGAGAGGTTTGGTTCTTGGTTCTTGGTTCTTGATCTTTGGTTACTTTTATACTACTCCGAGCTCGGCTCGGCCCAAGGTAGACCCGCTGCGCAGGCTCTCATCTAGCTGGCAGGTCCGGGTGCTCGCCTGTAGGGGATAGGTTTTGTGTATATAAATGTTTCGACACAGATGTTCTAGGCTAGGCAAAAGACACACCCTGAAGGCAGACCCAAAAGGGTCTCGGCCAAGAGAGGTCCCGACCAGGAGAGGTCTCGTCCAGGAGATCCCTACTAGGGGATCTTGCCAAATGAAGTTCTCGACGGGTCTAGGCAAGGAGACCCGATCGATCGTTCAAGGTAAGGAGGGGCGGTCTTCCCTTAAAAGCCTATGATTAACACTCATGACAAATGGTTCTCGGTAGAACACAGGAACGGCGTGTTTAAGCCTTGAGCTCTTGGAAGATTCTCACCTATCGACCGCTAAGATAGACTATCCTAGAGGGGGCCGAGGCCTTGGCACTAGCTCTCTTGAGCAGCGTTCATTATCAACAAAAAAAGAGGGAAAAAAGGAGGGGTACAAACACTAACAATTTATATATGCAAATATGGTTACAAATATGGTAACAAAACTCAGAGCGTCTTGCTCATTACAAAAGAAAAAGAAGAGAAGAAAAGGAAACCCCTAAGGGAGAAGCATTGTATCCGCTCGAGCTCCCGCTCGAGCTCCCGCCCGAGCTCTCCCCAGATGTCTCGCCAACAGTCATGATGGATCTCGGGACGTCAAGGGCCAGAGAGTCGGGCGTGCCTGGGGGCTTCGCGATAGACTCGAAGAGCCAGGGAACAAGATGGGGAGCGGTCAGGGTCTCGCCACCCTCGTCCAGGCATCCCACATCCCGCAGCGTCTCGATCATCAGTCTGGCCATCGCCTGGGAGTTGACCTGCAAGAGCTTATCGATATCATACTCAGAATAACTCCGGCTCTTCAGTCTTTCATCCAGCATGGGAGGGGGAGGGACCGCAGCTGCCGCCGTCTCCAGGCGCTTGACTTGGTGCTTCAGCACAACATTCAGGCACTCCACCCCGGCCAGCTGCGCACAGAGCACCATGAACTGCAGAGAATCCGGCATAAAAGCATTATATCAGCAGCAAGAACGAGGGTGTGGATCTCATAAGTGAGAACGAAGGTAAGAAAGGGTCTCGCTTACCTCCTCCGTCGGGCGCTGGGACTAAAGGCGCTGGGCGTTCTTTAGCTCAGTCTTCAGTGCCGCTGCCTGAGCCACCGCTTCCTCTCTCGCCTTGTACATGTTGGGTATTGTATCCACAATGTACCTGATTTGAAGAAGCCCCTGTACAAGCTAAGGTAAATAGACTATGTATTTGATGAATTTCTTCTAGTTGTGCTTGCAGTTATTCCATGCTAAGTACACACCAATGTCAGGGTGCAGTGGGTCAATATACACGGGTCTGTGCAACGTAATCCATTGTTGAGCAGATCAGTGTGTTGGCCTACGTGTACTCTCTCTATTGGGGTGTACTTAATTTCAAGTACAGGGCTATGATAAAGAAAGAGCAGACAAGGAGCAAGGATGGGCCAAAGACCATCTCACGGGTTGAAAGACGAGAATCGTCTAAGTGTAAATCGTCGAGAATCACTAAGTGATTCTCACCGATTCGTCGAGAATCACCAGTAATTCTCGACGAGTCATCGAGAATCATTAGTTGATTCTTGCCGGGTTGGGCCGGCTGTCTCGACGCAGTCAGAAAAATCATCTAAGGCAGAATCATCGAGAATCACCAAGTGATTCTCGCCGATTCGTCGAGAATGACTTTGCATTCTCGATGAGTCGGCGAGAAACCAAGGTGATTCCCACCGATTCTCACCGGCCTCTGTAACCTGTGCTGCCAGAATTCTCTAAGTAGAATTCGGCGAGAATCGTAAGTGATTCTCGCCAATTCGTCGAGAATCACCCACGATTCTCGCCGAATTTGACTTAGGTATTTTTTCCGACTCTGCTTGGACCGGTCCACGACATCTGCGGGATTTTGAACCGGACTTTGGTCTAACTGCTGGTGGGGCCCACAACGGTCATCTTCATGACCTAAGGTATAAATATGTTGTATTTGTGAACAGTAAAAAGACGGATCACAGATCGAAGAAAAAGAAGCCGCCGTCAAGCCCTAAATCGGAAGCGAGCTCGGCCGACCTTCTCCGCCTCTCGCTAGTTGCTAGCCACCGTTGATCGGGGTTTTCGTTACCTCTCCCGGTGATAGAAGCCTAGTCGGGCACAGTGTCTCACGCGTCTATCCAGAGATCTTTTGTCTCTTGATTTGTGATCGGGAAACCTTCCCCATCCGAATCGATCGAGACGATCGATCCTAGTGTGACCGTTGGAAGACCTTGCCGACTTTGCTAAGAAGATTGGATCTACATAGCATCACCGCATCTCTTGTTGAAGCCGTCGATCTAGAGAAGATTCTCTCCAAGAAAGATCTAGGGTTGTGAACTTTTCGTTGCCTACAAGAACAAATAGTCTAACGAAAAGGGACACCTGGATCTTCACGTTGTTTGTATTTCTTACAAGCTATTTTCATTTTCTCTTTCATTGTAAAGGACCGATCGGTCTCTAGTTGTTGGGTTGGGTGCAACCCGTGTTATGGGAGTGTTGACTCATACGTGTGGAAGGGTTCCTTCCGTTAGTGCAAGGATTGGATTTCAATCCTGTTGGTGAAGTGACCGAGTCGTCCGTGGTTGGGAGATAGGTCGAAGGGGGAAAGTGGACGTAACCAAATCGGGGAACCACTATAAATTGCTTGTGTACTTTTTGTGTTGTGTTGTTTTGTTTTCTTGTGCAGGTAAAACCTTAATTCCGCAGATACGCTGCAAAGACACCTATCCCCCCCCATAGGTGTAAGTAGTTGACACTAGGTGGACTTTCAAGTGGTATCAGAGGCAGGTTGCTCAGCAATAAGGTTAACACCTTGAGTAAGATCCTGCCTCTAGTGTCAACTAGAAGACGAGACTCAAGCATGGAGCTGGAATTTGATGTCCCTCCTCTGAGACTCCCTGCGTGCACAACAGAGTATTACCCTATCTGGAAGATGAGAGTTATGTTTCATCTGGAGACAATCGACCCTCGGGCGTCAATCATTTTGGAAGAGGGCCCCTTCATTCCCATGAAGGCCTCCTGCTCTGGAAAGGATATGTAGATCCCCAAGGAGACTACTGAAATGTCTGAGATTGAATTCTCTCTTTTCAACTTGGATAAAATGATTCGTAAAATCATCCTGGATGTCTGGACTGGACCTTCCCGGTCGAGACTGGAAAAGTGTAAGACGGCCAAGTCCTTGTGGCAAATTGTATTAGACCTCATGGAGGGATCAAACAGAACAGGGATAAGTCATCAGCAAGAGGATGAGGCATATATGGGGGTCAGTATTTCTGAAGAAGAAAGTGATGACCAATTTCTCAGTATCAGGGCTCCTGTGTCCTTATCAGAGACTGAGGAGGAAGTTGATGAAGACTGCACAGCTGAAGATGACTCAGCTGCCCCGGTCAGTCCTAACACTATTCCTGATCAGCTAAGTCAGGACCAGGTAACTTCTTCACCTTGCCCCTCTCTTCCCCATGTTCCTAAAGACAGGAATATTTTGGATGATTGACCTCCAGACAATCCTGAAGCCCTGAAGAGTGTCCTTCAGAAAAGCACCCTGATTGTTGAGGAGCAAGCTCAGGAGATTGCTCGACTGAAGATCTTATTGGTTCTCCAATTGGCATCCAATAAGGTTAAGGACTCTAAAATCTCAGATCTAGAGAGTCGTCTAGAGGCCGAGAAGAGGATTGTTTCTAACTTTTCCAAGATAGATGCTATCAAAAGAAAAGCAGAAAATGGGTGGATCTCCCAAATCGTCAATTCATTGAGAAATGGGGAAACTGTGTTCTGACCCCCCACCCCGAGCAGGAAGGGCACACATCATGCATTCAGGTATGACCATAGGAACAACCATGGTCACTGCAAGAATGATCAGCCCTCTTGTGGAAGTACCCAGAATGCAAGGGCTGTCTTGGCCACCCAGAAGATGATACCTCAGGCTTCCACCAAGCCTTTTATATTCTCGGCCACTGCCCCTACTCGTCATGAGTCTGGCAGCATCAGCTCACAATGCGCCTCTCACCTCCCTAGGACTCTGGAAAGGGGGGGTTAGAAATCATGTTGTTGGCACATATGGGGACCTTGGAAGGGGGCTGACTGAAAGGAAGGCACCACCTCCCAGGCCTCATGACGCCTACCATATGCATTCTTTCCATCCTTCCATGAGTCACGGTGGAAGAGACAATTCGGTTAGCAGATTCAGAACTATCCTGTTTAGACCTAGGACTATGACTACCTCAGTCACCAGTTCAGGTCACAAACGGCGGTACAACATTCATGAATGTTGGTGTTGTGGCAAAGTGGGTCATTTTCCCATAGATTGTTGGCACAACCCTTCTGTGTCAAAGGCAAGGGGACTTCCACATCCTCGAGGCAATGTTAGTCCCCCCTCTAGAATCCCTGAGGGGAGACATCCCAATTATTATGCTGACAGGAACCTAGGACCCAATACTTATTGGGTTCCTAAGGCAAGATAACTCTTTTGCAGGGTAGTCTAGGTTCCCATAAACCTAATGGAAACCAGACAGGAGATGTTCCAAAAATGACGTGGAACAAGTATCTGGAAAAGGAGTAGTGCCATCAACACGGGCACGTTCAAGTTGACACTAGGAAGTAGGGATGACAGGAAAAGCTCCTCCGGGACGTGTCAATTCCTCGGAAGAAGGCTTATTTCATGGAACAGCAAGAAGCAGAATTATGTCGCAACCTCCACTGCAGAGTCTGAGTACATCTCGGCCGGGAGCTGTTGCGCACAACTCCTATGGATAAGAAACCAGTTAGCCGACTATGACCTCAAGTTCAAGGATGTACCGATGTACTGCGACTCCTCCAGTGCAATTGCTATTGCCAACAATCCGGTATCGCATAGCAGAACAAAGCATATTGAAGTGCGTTACCATTTCATTCGGGAGCACGTGGAGAACAAGGACATCTCTCTCTGCTATGTTCCAACTGACAAGCAGATTGCAGACATTTTCACAAAGCCCCTTGACGAGGCCAAGTTCAGTATGTTCAAAACTGAATTGGGGATGCTAAACTACGAAGAATGATGACTACAGTAGCTCAAGGCTCATGCGTCTAGGGGAGCCTCTACTAGGAATTTGGTGAAAGCAAAGGTACAAGAACTGAGGGGGAGCATGGTGTCACATGCTTCAGTTCCCGATTTGCAGAAGCCGAAAAGGGGGAGATTACCCTCTCGGCTAAGGCTAAGGTGGCTCCAAGTTTGCTCTCAAGAAATTGGTAATGAATATCTAATTGGTAACTAATATCTCTCTCAACTCAATTTTAAGTTTATGATTTTCATTTCTATATGCTCTATTCACCTTAGCTTGTAGGGTTTAGGCTTCTACAAATAGGGGAGATTGTTGGGTATTGTATCCACAATGTACCTGATTTGAAGAAGCCCCTGTACAAGTTAAGGTAAATAGACTATGTATTTGATGAATTTCTTCTAGTTGTGCTTGCAGTTATTCCATGCTAAGTACACACCAATGTCAGGTGCAGTGGGTCAATATACACGGGTCTGTGCAACGTAATCCCTCGTTGAGCAAATCAGTGTGTTGGCCTACGTGTACTCTCTCTATTGGGGTGTACTTAATTTCAAGTACAGGGCTATGATAAAGCAAGAGCAGACAAGGAGCAAGGATGGGCCAAAGACCATCTCACGGGTTGAAAGACGAGAATCATCTAAGTGTAAATCGTCGAGAATCACTAAGTGATTCTCACCGATTTGTCGAGAATCACCAGTAATTCTCGGCGAGTCGTCGAGAATCATTAGTTGATTCTTGCCGGGTTGGGCCGGCTGTCTCGACGCAGTCAGAAAAATCATCTAGGGCAGAATCGTCGAGAATCACCAAGTGATTCTCGCCGATTCGTCGAGAATGACTTTGCATTCTCGACGAGTCGGCGAGAATCCAAGGTGATTCCCACCGATTCTCCCCGGACTCTGTAACCTGTGCTACCAGAATTCTCTAAGTAGAATTCGGCGAGAATCGTAAGTGATTCTCACCGATTCGTCGAGAATCACCCACGATTCTCGCTGTATTTGACTTAGGTATTTTTCCGACTCTGCCTGGACCGGTCCACGACATCTGCGGGATTTTGAACCGGACTTTGGTCTTACTGCTGGTGGGGCCCACAACGGTCATCTTCATGACCTAAGGTATAAATATGCTGTATTTGTGAACAGTAAAAAGACGGATCACAGATCGAAGAAAAAGAAGCCGCCGTCAAACCCTAAATCAGAAGCGAGCTCGGCCGACCTTCTCCGCCTCTCGCTAGTTGCTAGCCACCGTTGATCGGGGTTTTCGTTACCTCTCCCGGTGACAGAAGCCTAGTCGGGCACAGCGTCTCACGCGTCTATCCAGAGATCTTTTGTCTCTTGATTTGTGATCGGGAAACCTTCCCCATCCGAATCGATCGAGACGATCGATCCTAGTGTGACCGTTGGAAGACCTTGCCGACTTTGCTAAGAAGATTGGATCTACATAGCATCACCGCCTCTCTTGTTGAAGCCGTCGATCTAGAGAATATTCTCTCCAAGAAAGATCTAGGGTTGTGAACTTTTCGTTGCCTACAAGAACAAATAGTCTAACGAAAAGGGACACCTGGATCTTCACGTTGTTTGTATTTCTTACAAGGTATTTTCATTTTCTCTTTCATTGTAAAGGACCGATAGGTCTCTAGTTGTAGGGTTGGGTGCAACCCGTGTTGTGGGAGTGTTGACTCCTACGTGTGGAAGGGTTCCTTCCGTTAGTGCAAGGATTGGATTTCAATCCTGTTGGTGAAGTGACCGAGTCGTCCCTGGTTGGGAGATAGGTCGAAGGGGAAAGTGGACATACCTAAATCGGGGAACCACTATAAATTGCTTGTGTACTTTTTGTGTTGTGTTGTTTTGTTTTCTTGTGCAGTTAAAACCTTAATTCCGCAGATACGCTGCAAAGACACCTATCCCCCCCCCATAGGTGTAAGTAGTTGACACTAGGTGGACTTTCAGTACATATCGAGGAAGATCCGGTCGATGGTGATGCTTTGGCGAGCACACATGTGCACAAGCTCGAACCCATGCATCAGAGCCCGGATGGAGTCAAAAGCGAGGAGGCGAGTGGGCAGTTGGTCGTACATGCCCGCGAACTCCCGGCTGTAGAGGCCATAGCCCAGCGCGAAGGCCTCTTCGGTGACCTCGTCAAGCTCTGCCCAGCTTGGGAGCAGCATCGAGAGGGATATCCAGCTGGCCTCTAGTCCCATTGTAACAAGGGGCTCCCTTCCGCATCAAAGCTCTTCACGCCTAAACCAAAGTTCCTGTGCCCCTTCGGCATAGGCTTGGGCGGGAGCTTGGCAGAGCTCTCGGCAGCCACTGGCTCAACGCCTACCTCGCCACCCGCCTCGATCACGACCAGAGGGTTCTCGGCAGGGGCCCCAACAATGCTCCTGGTGACGTCCCTTATCTCGCTGACCACCGCTAAAATCTCGGTGAAGGACCGACCTGGCGGGAGAGGCCAGGCGGGCGAAGACACCTTAGACTTCCCCTTCTCGACATCGGACAGTTTCGGCCTCTTCATCCACTGAGATGAAAAGTCACTGGGTTTTTGCTTCTCCGCACCAGACGGCAGAGGCGGAGCTTGCTCATCCCGGCAAGCACGGGCCGCAGACTTTGCTAGAGCCAACGGATCTCTCGCGGTCTGGCCCTCGGCAGCTTGTGTCTCGGGGAAGGGCTGGCACAATGGCATCTCCCGCTCTCTTGCAAAGGCAACACAATAATACTCAGCATTGAGGTAGGACGTGTAAATACTGGAAAAAATAAAGAAAAGACGAGATCTTACCTTTGTCGGGAAGAACGGGGGGAAGAGAGTTGACGTCCCGCCTAAGGAAGAGGACGTCAAACTTCTTGGTCCCAAAGAATTTGAGGAGCGCGCCCTCGCGGGACCCCAGGGCTGGCGGCTTGTAGGCAGCATCCTCATACTGGATCGGCGCAAGCAGAACGTTCCCGAAGTCACCAGAGACGAAGACAAACTTCTCGCCCCAGTTATGATGCTTGTTGGCGAGACCGGTTGTCTTGAGCAGCTGCCCGGAGAAGAAGATGACTCCTCCCTTCGCGCGGAAGCTAAACAACTTCCGGAAGATCGAAAGGTTGAACTCTACCCTCTCGGATCATATGTAGCATATGAACGCCACAAGGATGGAGACCGAGTTTGGATTCAGTTGCGCGGGAATGACTCCATATTAGCGGAGGGCCAAGCGCATCTCAAGCCAAAGAAGGAGTCGGAAGCCCACCTCGAAGTGCTCGAGGGGGATCGCGAGCTCCCCTTCTAGCGCAGTGTTCACCCTGTCGTTATTGTTTTGGTTTCTCACAACGAAGCTAGCAAGAATATATTGGGAGGTAATCAGCTTATACTCCTCCAGGGTCAGACGGCACGGCGGAAATTGGTGCTTCTAAAAAGCTTCCGCGCAGTTAGAACGCCCCTCGTTCTCGCCCGGCATTGTGTCTAAAGTTTTCGAAGGAAAAGTCGTAAGAGATGAGGCGAGAAGGAGAGACCAGCTGAGAAACAAGGGAAGGGAGGCGAAAGCAAGGTGTTCCCGACAGAGGAAGAGAGCAAAAAGAAGAAAAGTGAAGGTTCCGCACTGGGAAAATAAATGTTGTGGGTTGATCCACCTATTTATAGGAAGCCGTGATAAATGATGATTTTCCAAGAAAGGGTGGCGGAGGTACAGCTGTCATGCCCTAGGTTAACGGTGCCTCGGTTCCCCGCCCGAATTGACAGTGACAGATTGACAACCCTAGTTCGCGCAAACTAACTGCTAGAACCACATGACATGGCAAAAGCGAAGACAAAGAACATTCTCGCCTGGCGAGACCTACGATAATAGAAGTAACAATAACAGTTAACTAATGAAAGCAGTTCACAAGATGCCAAGTAGTCCAAGGTTCAGAATAAAATTAAAAAGACAGGGTACATGGCGAGAAGGGAAGGATAGAGGTAAGAAGGGGCGAGATATGAGGAATCAATAAGGCTCCCAGCACTAGCGTCCTCGCTCTCGCTGTCGGGTCCTTGGAGGTGCCAATGGGTTGAAGTAGGAGGAGAGTACGGTGCACCCTAGATTTATCCCGCGAGCTTGGTCTCGTATCTGCCCGAGGCACATCCCGGGAGAAGATCCCACAATAGGGCCTCCCGGCCGCTCCGTCTCGCTTAGGAAGTAATCTCGCTCAAGGGCCTCCAACCTTCGCTCCACTGACCTACAAAACTCTCTCGCCGCATAGGCCTTGGCCCGCTCCCACCGTACTAGTTTGGAGAGGATGGTCGCGACCCTTTTACCCCGCCTTCTCGCGCTTCCTGCGCAAATCAGGATTCCTTCCATTTCGTCAGAAGAGGGGAAGGGGAGCTTTTGCCGTCCTCCTCCTCCCAATATCTGTCATCATCCTCATCCTCTTTAGCTCCCAATCGCAGGTCTGGATCTCCTTAGAAGACAATCTGGCGGTCAATGCGAGAACAGGGTAAAAGCAGTAGCGGTATGTGGCATACCTGCAATATCGTGAGAGCCGTCAGCTTGTAGAAGGCGGGAAGGCCCGGGCTCTCCCATGGCGTCCCACCCGAATAGGAGATGGAGTGGCTTTCCACGGCCTGGACAAAAGATCTTGTGCGCCGTAACCTCTGCCGGGCCCGAAGTCCGGGGAGGGTCGCGCTCCCTCGCGGAGTGGTCGTCCTCCGGCGTCATGGATGGGTTGATAGGCTCCTCCCCTGCAGATGTGTGGGGATTTTCTGCTGGATCATCATTGGGGGCAGTCCCTACGTTAGTTCCCAGCAAGGTAAGACCCGGGCGGGCAGAAGCAGGAACTGCGAGAGTCCAATCCAATAGTTAAAAGTGATCAAAAAATGAGCCAAAGAGAGGAGGGGCTACTTGGATGTCCCGAACCGTCGGCAGGAGCCCCTTCCGGATCCCGTGGCTGATCCATAGGTAGGCGAGACATCGATGGGTCTGGTGGCACCAGCGGAAGCCCGGCACCACCTTTCGGGACCACCTGCCAAGAAAGGTTCAGTGACCAACTCTTAAGTACAGCAGTCCTCTAGTCCGCGAGACATACCCTCTGCAGCAGATGAGGATCGACCGCACGGCTTGGGGATGGAGTGGGAGAGACTCAGTGTTCTCGTGAGAGGTCCCGATGGGTCTTCTTCGCCTTCTTCTTCTTCTTCTCTTTCGATGGCGGCGGAGGCACCACACTGGGTGCCTCTCTCGCCTGCCAAGGAGCCACTAGGGCGTTATTGGCAATGTCTCGTGCATGCGCCGCATTTATGCGGTCCTGAAGACTCTGCAAGAGTGGCTTGCCAGCTTGTTTGGGGCGCATCGCGAGGTCACGCGAAATCCCAGGAGAGCAACAACGATCAGCGGAAGATTTACGGCCGTCTATTAACGCATATATATAACCACGGCAGGGCGCCCCAATATATTCTCTTTGCAGGAAGTGACACGTGCCCAACGAATATTTATAGGTTGGACGTGCCTTTTCGAGCGCAGAGCAAGCTCAAAAAGAGCGGGATTGTGTACAACCCATATTCGTTGGGTAGGACCCGGAGGCATAAACGGTCGGGGTTGGACTAGCCTCGGGCAAGCTTGGGCCTGAAGACTAGAAGAGCTCTCGCGCCGGAGGAGCTCCCTCTTAGGAGCGGGCGAGATCCCGCCCGGAACCAGAAGCGGGCGAGAAGGCGTTGAGTGGTCTCAACGCCGTGCTGAGTGAGCTAAACTCACTCAATCCCATGGTCAGCAGTAAGTGCGCTGAGTGAGCTCCACTCACTCAACGTCGTGGTCAGCAGCAAGGGCGTTGGGTGAGCTCCACTCACTCAACGCCGTGGTCAGCTGCAAGGGGTTGGGTGAGCTCCACTAACTCGACGCCGTAGTTAGCAGCAAGGGCATTGGGTGAGCTCCACTCACTCAACGTCGCGTCCAGCAGCGACAGCGTCAAGATTAGAGGAGCTCCCTCCTAGAAACGGACGGGAGCGTTCACCATCGGTCAGCCGAGACCCGCTTCCGGCAGAGTCGGCGAGAAGGATTAAGTCTCGCAGAAGGCGGGGCCGGCTCAGCTTGAGGATTTCGACACTCCTTTTTAGCTCCCGCCAAATGAAAGAGAGAGGGTTCTCGGCATAGAGTTCTCGCCGAGTGGCGCCCAGGGTTCAGGGTTAAATTACTTAATTGCCCTCGGGTAAAATTTACCCTTATACCCCTAGGGGCTTCATTTAACACTTCTCAAATAGCCGGATTTTGCTATTGGCAGACCAGCCAGGGGTATTTCAGTAACTTCAGGTTAGTAAAAGGTTATAAATAGACCCATAAAAGCTCCTTAGATAGCAGACTCTCATTTTTTCTCTCAATCTCTAGTGCTTTCTGAGGAGCTCCTAGCCTAGCTTTTGGCTTTGGAGGGGAAGCACTCAGAGATCTTCCGGGTGTGAGGTGGGACCTCCCTGCTGAGGCTTTGGGTGAGTCCTAGGTCGTTAGCAACCAGTCAAGGGGCGGGACTTGAGAGAAGTAGGTGTTAGTGGCACCCCTATTTTGAACATTCGTTGAGGTCAATTTAGGCTCCAACACCATGAGCTGTTAGCACTTTCTCAAATCAACAAAGCAAAAGTTGAAGGAAAGGATCCCTCCCAATATTAAACTATGTCATTATACACGAAGGAAGAACTAAAGAGGTATGCCAAAGCTAACAAATTTTTCTTATGTTGATGATTATATGAGCTTGCATCCAGAAGCTGTAGTTCCAAGAGCCACATCTGTCAATATAATTGGCGCATCAGATATGACAAGGACAAAGAAACAAGTTGTTTATCCTAATAGAAAAATCATTTTCAGACAACCTTCTTAGAAGCCTGAGAAAGAAAAGCCTAAGCAGAACAAGTGATTTTGTTTATGTTTTATTCTTATTTTTTTTAACTCTGTGTGTCTAATCATGAAACACTTATTTGTAAATATCTACTGAATGTTTTATTTTAGTCAGATATATGTGTTTATGCTTTATGATTGTTTCTTTTATTTGTTTTAGTGACCTCACCAAAATAGGGGGAGATTATTGGATCCGTAGTTAGATTTTGGCTAGGTTCACTAAATTTAGGTTGAGTCTTACCCACATTGTATAGTCACGGTCAAGTCTAGTAGTGCAAGAGTTTAAGCTAGTCTTTGGGTTCAACCTTCATGGACCAGCCAGCAGAGGACCTCAGTAGATTCAAGACTTTGAAGATTCAGAGATCAAAATTATTAGTTCGAAATTCTTCGAACTTAGCTCGACGATCGTCGATCTCAGGTCGACGAACTCAGAAACCCTTCTCTGAGTTGAGCTCGACGATATTTGAGCTCAGGTGGACGATCTCTTCAGTTAGACAAATTCTCAGCTCGACGAACTCAGAGCATAAAATGGGAAAGTTTAGTATGTAGTTCACAGAGCTCATGTCGACAAACAGGAATTCTCAGGTCGACGAACATGGAACTCCGGTCGACGAACATGGAACTCCGGTCGACGAATTCTGTTCAGAGGTCGACGAATTCTGTCCAGAACCAGAATGAGAAGTTTTCCATACTTCTGTCCCTTTCTTTCTATATTATTTAGCAATAATATTTTTGAGTAATTAATGCTCATATTCCCCTAAATATAGCCGTTATTGGCATCATTAATTATGGTCTTCATTAGGTTAATTACTTGCTTATTTTATTAGGGACTGTTCGGAAAACTCATTTAAGTCAATATTCCAGCCGTTTCTTTCTCCAAGGCAATCAGCAATTAATACCTGCAATTCAAATTTCAAAGGAAAAATTATTGACTGTATAATATAAAAGAGATTTTCTCTTTTCAGTCGATAGACAGTGAGCCAGACATTAGAAGAGAATATACAGCATACAAGAATACATAGATACATATACTGAACATTTAGAACTCTCTTCAATTTCAAAAAACATTCTGTTTTCTTCCTTGTACATTCTGAAAACTGAAGAAGATCATCCATCACTATCAAGAGTCTTCTTCAACCTTCTCCTCCTGGAACATTCAAGGACAACATCTTGAATCAGTCAGAAAGTTCTAGGATTAATTCAGACAAGGCTAAAGACCTACACCCTGAGCAAGGCTCCAACTTTCTAAACCATCTCAATATCTCATAAGGAGTCTTGACAATAGCAAATCCACTAGTCTTCTCTGTTGTATAGAGAAAAGAGAAGACATTATCACCTCCTCTCACCTCCTGTATAAAGGGTTTATTAACTCCCTTTAAAAGTTTATTCATGGTTTTTGGGCACCAGATCAAAAGCCTAAAGGGTTGTGAGATCTCCCAAGAAATAGATCTTGTGGTGGCAGTCACCTGATCAAAAACCTGATAGTGGATTCCTACCAGGGTGGTAAAAGAGTGAATGTACTCAGGTTAGAGACCCACTATAAAATTTTTGTGTTGTCTGTGTGTGTACATGTTATTTCTATTCTGGTTGTGTTGTGATAGATAGACTAGTTTTACCTAGTTTTTATTTCCTTCTATAATATTAGAATCACCTATTTTTACTCTGATATAAATCTTAAAAATAGCCAAATTTTTAATAACTCTATTCACCCCCCCCCCCCTTTAGAGTAAATCAGGTCTAACCCCCATCTTTCAACATCACTAGCCTTGGTCCTGCCTGTAACATCCATGTTACTTCTAGGCCCCTTAACTTAAATTGGGTTAGGCATAGGGTGGGTGTTAGGGAAATTAGCTAGGTTTGACCCTAAGAAGTGGGTTGTAGCCATGTGGGGCCCACTATAGGACCAAAGTCAAACTATGCCAAACTAGCCTAAATAGGGACCCTAGCCCCACCATGACCCCACCACATTTCCCAAACCCTAAAAACAATCTAAGTGGACCCTAGGGCATGTCACTAGGTCAACACTTTGTCCTTGGTTGACCTAAGTGAACATTGGGCCTAAATTTGTCAAACCCACACTCATAGGCCTAATTAGCCTAAGTAGGGCACCCCCTTGACCCAACCCAAGTTGGGTTGTGCCATTAGGCTCATGACCAACGAGTGGGGTCAGCCCACTTATCATGTTGACCAAGTCAACCCAAAAAGTCAACCAAGTCAACATTTTGACCTAAAGAAGGAAAATTATGGCCAAGCCATTTCCATTGGGCCAAGCCCACCAAATAAGGCCCATTAGCAGCCCAAGGCACCAATGACAGCCCTACCCCTCTGGTTGTGGAGAGAGAATGCATGCACTGGGTTTTTTTTTAGATTTCATCCAAAGGAGAAGAGAGAAATGGCATTAAGAGGGAGTGAGGCCACTTGGCCTTGGCTCTCTCTGCCCAAAGCTTACTAGCTGGCCACATGAAGCATTTAAGAGGAATTTTGAGCTGGGGTGGCCACTTGGCCCCATGGGTGAAGCATCCAGGGTTGAGCCCGAGCTCACCTTGGAGTTAACTCCATGTATAAGCCAGCTCAGTCCAAACCGGCCCCACCAACAGCTTTAGAAGGAGGAAACGAATTGAAATCGATAGCTGGAGCAAGGAATTTGGTGAAGAAACAAGGAATCGGGAAGGAGATCGTCGGAGCACCTCTACCATAGCAAACTGCCGCCGCAACTGCCGCCAAGGCCTGGAATAGGTTAGTTTCGCCGCCCGTCTACCTATACTAGCAGTCTAGATCTATTTTGTTAGATATCGGGCTCAGCTGAGCCGATGCCATGAGAGCAAGGTGTGAATTTTCGAGCTTTTACTTCTTGCTCGGGTTTGCCGGAGGAGAAACCTTTGGCGGCCTCACCGCCGGGAAATACTAGCCCCCACCTTAGTGAAGGTGGTGGTGACATCTGTCGGCGGTGGTGGCGGCTCAGCTGGCTGAAAATAGCCAGCCAAGATGGCCCAGGAAAACTAAATCGGGGTCGTTGATCCATCGGGGATGACGACCAGATGCCATCCATTTTACTTTAATATTCATGCAAAATTATTATATATTATAGAATCGATTTCAAGATAACCCAAACACCTAGAGGGGGGGGGGGTGAATAGGTTTTTGCTCTTTTTCACTTAAAGCAGAACAAGAATAAATTCTTTAAATAGAATCTAACTATTCTACAGCTAACACAACAATCACAGCACAAAATACACAATCACAAACACATTACAGATTGCACACTGGTTTATAGTGGTTCCCCAAGGTCTGGGTACATCCACTTTCCCCCTTCGCCTATCCAGCAGTGTGCTAGATTCGGCCTAACTTCTTCCTTCTTCTAAGATCCACAGATCTTATAGCTCAGAACCCTGAAAGGTTCCTACAACTCAGAACCCTTAAAGGTTCCTATAACTCAGATTGTAACCACACTCCTACAGCTCAGGCTAACAGCGCTACCTCAGCATTGTCAAAAGGCCTATAACTCAGAGAATGATTTCTCCTACACTCAGACTCAAAATTCTAACCACTCAGAGATCAATATCTCCTACACTCAGCCTTTATATTATAGGCTTACAACTCAAATCTTGAAAGATCCTACAAAAAGAAAAATCTTATAGAATGACTCTTACCCTTATTTAGAGAGAAGGGATAAAATGTTTCTTGATCAGCTCATGATAAAACTGATTGCTGAGATCAACCTGTTCTTAGCTTTCTTCAAAGCTTCTTGAATCTGAACTCAGTAGGGTTGATCTTCTTTGAAGTTGACTGGCTGGTGGCTTCCTTCTTAGATTTCAGAAATAGATCTGAATTCTTCTTAGCAAATTAGTTCAAGATCTGCTTCTTAAGAGACTTGTAAATGTCTCCTTCTTTATATCAACAGTTGGAGATCTCTCTCACTCTCCATAACTTCTGAAGTTTCTTCAGAATTCTTGCTTGAATTCTCCTTAGACAAATTCTGAGTAGATTGCCTCTTAAGATTGTGTTCTTAGATCTTCTCACGAAAATCTTCTTCTGTGTGATGTGCTCTTTCTTGATCAATGATCAATACTTCAATAGTTGTTCGTGTCGTGCTTCTTTGATTTGACAGAATCCGTATTTATATAGACTTCATCTATGGTAACCGGCTGATCTGGTTCCTAACCAACTTCTTACAGGTCTGATAGCTTTAGCAAACTTGTTGGAATACACAGCTGTCAAGTCTTCAGTCAGTTCTTGAACCTTTGTCTTTGTCAGCAAAGCGTTGAGAATGATCTTCATTATGTATCGACACAAGTAGATTAAGTGTCGACACAAGCTTTGGTGATGTCGACACAGCTCCTATGGTGTTGACACAGCTTCTTGACACTGCATGTGTAGAATGTATCGACACTGCTTCTTTGTGTCGACACAGACACTTCTTCACATCACAACAATCAACATTGTTGAAACTCTGCTGTGTATCGACACAAGTCCTGTGTGTCGACACAGTTAATATAGTCTCCGAATTTGTGTATTGACACTGCCTCCAGGTGTCGACACAGTTGATGTCCACTAGAACTTCTGTGTGTCAACACTACCTCCTGGTGTCGACACAGTTGATGTCGACTAATACTTCTGTGTGTCGACACTGCCTCTTGGTTTCGACACAGTTGATGTCGACTAAAATCTTTTGTATGTTTACACAGTTTCTTCTTGTGTCGACACTGCTTTTCCAAGTGTCGACACAAGCTTTCTTAAGTGTCGACTCATGGACTTAGAAACTTTTTCTGCATTTTAGAAAATATTTAACCTGCACATATAAACTCAAAATAACATCAAATACACCTTGATATATATTATTGAGCTAAGTGTGGCTTCTTCAAATCAGGTGCATATTTTCCTATGTACCCACCAATCTCCCCTTATTTGGAGAAGTCATAACCCTTTAGTCAATGATATACACCATTTATAATAAACAAACATTATGATCTATATAAGCATTATATGACAGGGCAACTTATAAACAAAACATATACGAATATGATATTACAGAATAATTATACAAGCTCAATGAATATGAAACATTGTTTTGTTTATACTTATCAAAAATTTCTTAACAACTGTTACATAGATTTCTTTTGACACTAAAGATTACATTGTTCTTGTAAAATCTAGTAAATCTATACTAAGGCTATCAGGCTCCCTAATGAATATGCCTTTTCCTGGCTTAATCTGAGCCTTCACAGTAGGTTCTGCATCATCAATGGGCTTCTTTCCTTTCAACTCTGATTTCTTCTGCGCTGAAGCCTTAATCCTCTGCCTTTCAAAATAATGAAAAGGCTTAGGGAAGTATTTGCTAGGCTCCTGAGCATTAAAAGGTAGCTTCCCAATTTTATCCTTTCTTCTATACTGAAGAATGGCTTCTTGCCATGTTTCATATTTCTGCCATTCTTGTTCATTATACCATTTGCCCCGTTCATGGATCTGATCTTTCACAGCTTTCCAGGCAGTCAAAATGATATTCCTTGAAATGGGGCTCCACTGCTCAAAATCAGGCTTTAACTCAGCCTGTTCTCTGAAACTTTTCTTTGATAGTTGAGCTTCCTACTGAGCTTTCAAGGCAGCTTCCGGCATTTAAACTTTCTCTATAACAACATTATCAATTTCCTGTGGAGGACTGTACATTGACTGAACCTTTTGCTGAATCATATCAAAATTTGGTGGAGGATAGATGACCTGAGCAACATCAGGTTGATCACCTTCAACATAAGCAGGTTGCACACCTGACTCAGCAACATTATCATCATCACAAAGGGTGGATATCCCAGAGTGGCTCTGATGCTATTGGATATCCATTTGGCATTATTTGAGCCTGCTTTGACTAACACTCTCTCCCCCTTTATGACTTCTCTTTCTATATGATCTCTAAAGTCATCTTTCTGAAATCTTACTTGTTCATCAAGAAAATTAACACCATCTTTATAAAATGATTTTAACTTGAGAAGCTTGTCAGATATTGATTTCTGAGAAGTAGTAATTTCTGTCTGAAATGAGTCTAAGGCAGCTTGTAGCTTCTTGTCAAACTCCTCTTTCTTTTTAACTCTTTCTTTTTAACTCTCTCTTCAGTCAGTGTAGTGACTGAATTCTTTATATTAGTTACTATCAAATTATGAGATTCAGTCAGATTGTCATTCATTCTAATCTGATTCTCAAGGACATATCCTTGTTTAATAGCAATGTAATCCACTTTAGCCTTGTCTTCTGCTTGCTGCTTAGCCAGAAATACTACAACATTGCTCCCTTTATGGAAGCAATCTGTCATCTCTATCTTATGTAGATTTACTTCAAACCTTATGGATTTTATTTCCTGAGCCAGATCAAATAGAAGTGTCTTATGGATTTCATCCACATACATCTCTATAGCCATTCTCTGCTCATCTAATTTAACTTGCAAAGCCACCAATAATGAGCTGTAATCAGCCTCTAGGTGTAACGCCCCCGATTTTTTCGACGATTTTATTTAAATGGGAAACATCATATTTATGACGTCATGGCGTTACCTTTAACGTCAAGATGACGGCGTAATGCCATAAAGGCATTTTCGCGTCCATGCGGTCAAGTCGGCCGAATTCTTGTTGTAATGGGAAAATTTTGCATTTGGAATTTAAGTTGAGTAATTTTTGACTTACTCGTCAAGTTTCGTCGCGATCCGAGCGATATTTGGGCCTCAGCGTTTTTCCAAAGTTTTGTGGAATTTATGTTCATCGTAAACTTTGAAAACTTATATCTCGAGAATGGCTCGTCTGATTTTGGTTTTGACTTCGCCGTTGTGTTCGTAGCGTCTGTGTTTGCCTACGGCGTGAGTTTCGTTCAATTCGGCACTCGTTTAGGCCTCCGTTTTGAACTCGCGTTTCCTTATTCAAATATATATAAATACGATTATTTTAATATTAAATTACTATTTAAGAATGAAAAGTACTATTCATTCTTATAGTTTGATCAAATGGTTAGATTTGCCAAGAAATTGCTTTTCCTATAACCTTGACTCGTGTAAAGTTTCTGCTTTTTATGTGAATCTTCTGTTCCTCCAATTCTATATACTCGAGTAATCTGTTTCTATATACTCGAGTTGCCTTCTGTATACTCGAGTAGTCTGTTTCTGTATACTCGAGTAATCTGTTTTGTATACTCGAGTAGCCTTCTGTATACTCGAGTAGTCTGTTTCTATATACTCGAGTAATCTGTTTTTGTATCCTCGAGTAGCCTTCTGTATACTCGAGTAGTCTGTTTCTGTATACTTGAGTAATCTGTTCTGTATACTCGAGTAGCCTTCTGTATACTCGAGTACTCTGTTTCTGTATACTCGAGTAATCTGTTTCAGTATACTCGAGTAGCCTTCTGTATACTCGAGTAGCCTTCTGTATACTCGAGTAGTCTGTTTCTGTATACTCGAGTAATCTATTTTTGTATACTCGAGTAGCCTTCTGTATACTCGAGTAGTCTGTTTCCGTATACTTGAGTAGTCTGTTTTGTATACTCGAGTAGCCTTCTGTATACTCAAGTAGTCTATTTCTGTATACTCGAGTAGCCTTTTATATACTCGAGTAGTCTGTTTCTGTATACTCGAGTAATCTATTTCTGTATACTCGAGTAGTCTGTTTCTGCATACTCGAGTAGCCTTCTGTATACTCGAGTAGTCTGCTGCCTTTCTCGTGTAGTCCGTCATAGTTTGTGTTCGGGAGCCTTTTTGAGGGTCAGAACAGTGTCGTATGGAAAAATAGCTAACATAAAATTTGTTCGTCTCGACGAGATCTACAACTTTCATGTTGGGCACTTTTCGATTCGAATCCATTCTAGACCTCTAATTTTGTTTTCCGCGAACTGCTCGTACTTAAACCGTTTTTTTTATATATTTAGACAAAACTTTTTATAACTACTTATATATACATACATATATATATATATATATATATATATATATATATATATATATATATATATATATATATTCTTATACTTAGGGTATTTAGAAAAATAGGAATACTTCATCTTCTCCGATTCCTTCTCCCGAACCAGAGCGGCGTGAGCGAGAGAGAGAATATTTCGTGAATCTTCCGGTGGCCGCCGACGGAGCTCCGGTGATCAAAATCTTCAACCGAGCATAGATTTGGAAAGCTCTCACCGAGAGCTACGCTATCGTTGTAAATTTTTCCCCTTTCTTTGAGTTTTCTCGTTAGGGTTTTTTGGCCCTAACCCCCTTTTAGACCATTTTTGTCTAGATTTCAACTTCCTCCATCCTCTTTTGCCCCGATCTGTGACGTAGACTGATTTGGAGAACTTTTTCGGTAAAACCAAGGCAAGTGGTGGTTTCACCTCATTTCTCCTTGTCCGATTTGATGGTAACGGTTCAGGTTTTATGTTCTTTAAAAATTTCTTCACTTTATTTTCCAAGTTATTGCTACGATTAACCTTTTTGGATGATCTCTCGAGATTGTAAGATTTTGTCTTGGTGAATTTGATCTTATCATGATATATTTAATCTCTCTTGATGTGTCTTATTAATACCTTTATATGCATTACCTATCATTATTGAGCGTATTAGAGTTTGTCTAGGATTGTAAATCGTTCATAGGGGTTGATCAACCATGTCTTGAAACTAGAAGTGTCAAGTAGAATTTGATGAGCCAAATCTCGAGATATATTTGTGTTGTGGTTTCTTTGGGTTTCTAAAATTTGCGGGAGTTAGTGGATAAAACCACCTCCGCATGGTCTGACTCATTTATGGTACCTTGTGGAAGCCTACCGGGTTTTTTTTTGGGCATCTGCGGTGTATAGTGGAGAGTATGAGACTCCCTCGCAGTTAAGCGGATAAATTATTCGTGAGGTGTGTGTCTAGTTGAGGGACCACCTCGCCCGTGTTTTGAGGTAGGGTCGACCACAGGTGCTTAGTAAAGCTAATTAAATTTCTTATTTATGTTTTTACTTTTGTTGTTCCCTTTTTGCCTTGAGAAATCTGGTGTATTTGCGGGAGTACGTGACGATTCACGTAGGTATTTCTTTCTTTTCCTGTTTGGCACCTTACTTCAGTACTGTTGGTCTTGGGTTGGTACCCCATCTGACCTTTGTTTTATTTTGTTTATTTTTCTGCCATCATATGTACCCTCTTTCTGAGGTGTTCTGTCTTTGGAATGCCTCAGGTTCGGAGCATTAGCAGGTAGCAGAGCCGGTTTTGGAGCCTTAGCAGTAGCAGTTTGGCTGTAGTTTTCCCCCTCGCCGTAGCGAGGTAGTTTGTTGTTTTAGTTTTCTTTGCCCAGTTTCAGACATATTCATACTGTGGGTTCGTATAAGGTTGTTGACGCCCACAGGTTTTTTGACCTTTTTGGACACTTGCTAGCTGTTGTGGTTTTCTTATGTTTGGTTTACATTACTTGCTCTCTGGGATGATTTATTGCTAGGATTGCATGTTAGATATTTTTAACCTATAAAACCCTACAATTAGTAAAGCATACTTGTCATCTCTTTCAAAACTAAGCCACTACTTTCTATTTAGCGTAAAGACTTTTCTACACATATTATAAATCTAGGGTTTGCATTGTATGAGTTGTTCCTCGGGGACATTCATACTCATGTAGGATATTAGAGTAAATTTAAATAAGTATTTTCCGTAAGCGTATAATTTATATTTTAAATCGTGAACTAGATAATTCACTAAGCCGAGGGATACAGCTACCATCATAACTTAAACTGGATTTTATTCATAACCATTTATGTTTTCTTCTAAAATTGTAGAGTTTGGAGTATTGCCTGAACGTCTACAGTTATCCCCTACACGGCGTGGCATCACGACGCGTATTTTCCCCTTGCTCTGATATAATTAAATTGTTGGGAAAAATGCGGGTTGTGACTGTTGGTATCAGAGGGAGGTTGCTTGACAATTGGTCGGGCAACCTTCCCTTGTTTGTGTTAGTTGCTTAGTGTCATATCATACACACATCGATGTGTCATCAATATGTCTTGGCTGAAGCATGAACACTACACTCATAAGCATGATTAGAAGTATACGGGGCATATTATGTAGTATGGGATGCATAATATGTGTTTGTATATGGATCCACCATAGGTGGCAACATGTGAGGGTTATTTTGTATGGGATGCATAACCTCACCATATGAATGACCATTAGAACGTTTTCTTTTCGTTGCATGCAATATTATGTAGTATGGGATGCTTAACATTGCATGTTTACGCCGCTCATAACATGCATTAAGGCCTTTTATAGAATTCATAGCACCACATGCATAGCATAACATAACATAAGCACAACATGCCAAGCTAAAGATTTACTTAATGACATATGTACACACATGATTTTAAATAAGAGTAAAGAATTCATTCATTCATATCATAGGCATATGAGTCAATAGGATGATAGGATATCATCCTGAGTAGGACATATCATCATCATATAATCCCAGAGCAAGTGACAGCTTTAGCAAGTGTCTTTCAAGTATGGTCTGAACTAGTTTTGTTTGCCCTAGTCGTAATCTAGGATTTTAATTGGGTTGTTCGTTTGTCTATTTAGAAATTCCTCCAAAGCGTATTGCGACGAGATCGACTCCCCAGTCGGAGGGTGAGTCGTCAGGTGCACAGAGTGATGCGTTGATTGAGAGTTTGGGCCAGAGCAACGGGGCTCTGTCAAGGCAAGTAGTTGCGATGCAAATGCAAATTCATTCATTGTTGTCTACTGCTCCAGCACGGCAAACTTCAGTTCAAGAGCCTGCCTTGGGTCAAGTCGTGCCCGATACCCCTGCTCCTCTGGTGGACCCGATGGCAATACCACCAGAAATGAATTTCATATCGCATTTCCAGCGATTGGGACCTCACACCTACGACGGGAGTGCCGACTTTTTGATTTTGGATGATTGGATCATCTAAATTGAGGAGATGTTTTCATATTCCTGGATTCTAGAAGCCCAGAAGGTTATGATTACAGCCTATCAGTTAAAAGGCCTAGCAAAGAGTTAGTGGATTAGTGAAAAGGAGATTTTGAAGGAAGGCTGTACCTGGGACTCTTTCAAGAAGATGTTGCTGAAGAAGTTTCTACCCTCGGTCGAGCAGGACCGTTTCATGAATAACTTCCTGCATTTGAAGCAGAGACAGCTCACGGTGAGCTAATATGAGATTGAGTTTAGCAAGTTGAGTAGATTTGCTCCCGATTTGGTAGCTTCGGAGGAGGGAAGAGTGAAACGTTTTCTGGGAGGACTAAGAAGTGATGTCCAGCAGTGGGCATGCGCTTATGGGGCTGACAGTTATGCTGTGGCAGTGGAAGCTACACTAAAAGTTGAAGCGATTGAAAATGCCAAGAACCGCGGTGCTGCGGCGAGGAAAGAGAAAAGGAGGGTGTTGAGGATGGTAGCTCCAGGGCATCTGGCCCTTCTTCGAAGAAGAAAGGTAAGGAAGTGTGTAGTTTCTGTGGTCGTCCTGGCCACCCTTATGAAAGATGTTTCAAGAGAACAGCCACCTTGAAGCAGCAGCAAGTGCACGCCATCTAAGGTGCACCCAAGGGAGAGCTCGTGTGCTCGTTCTGTGCAAGGAAGGGTCATGATGTGAGTCGGTGCTGGATGAAAGAAAGGACCTACTTCCAGTGCGGGCAGAAGGGACACCAGAAATCTTCGTGCCCCTAGGCTCAAACCCCACTACAGCCTGCCCTGCTTTGAGCTCTGCCGCCACCACCAACCCTAGATAAAGGAAAAGGAAAGCTGAACGTGATGACTAGCGAGGAAGCTCAAAACTCTACGCAAGTTATTTCAGGTTAGCCCCAATCTATTTTATCCCTATTATTTATCGTTGTTACTATGGTTATCGTCCGTTTAGTTATTTAAGTTACGGTTTTAGGGGAGTTTAAGGTGCGGAATAGGTGGGTGCTCGTTCTGTTCGATTCGGGTGCCACCCATTCCTTTGTGGCCAGGAGGTTTGTTGATAAACATCGCCTGGATGTTGATCGATTGAGAGGCTCCTTCAAATTTAAGCTTCCCTCTGGTGATTTGATGATATCCAATCAAGGAGTTCTGAGATGCCCTATTCATTTTGGCAATTTTCTGGCCCTTGCGGATCTGTTAATTTTAGACCTGACTGATTTTGATGTGATTTTGGGCATGGACTGGCTGTCCAAGTATGATGCAGTCATCCAGTGCAAGGCAAAAAGACTGGACTTCAGGATGGACAATGGCCAACCTATGAGCGTCTATGGATTTCAGGAAAGAGTTTACCCTGTCATTTCTGTGGTACGTGCTATAAAGTCTGGTTGCGAGTCGTTTTTAGTTTCTATTTCTGCTCTTGAAACAACTTCTGTTACACCACGTCTCGAGGATGTCTCGGTGGTGCAAGAGTTTCAAGATGTCTTTCCTGATAGTCTTCCAGGACTTCCTCCTGAGAGGGAGATTGAGTTCGTGATTGACCTCAAGCCAGGCACTCTTCCCATCGCCAAAGCACCGTACCGTATGGCTCCGTGTGAGTTGGATGAGTTGCGTACTCAGCTCGATGAGTTGCTGAGGTGTGGTTTTATTAGACCAAGTTCTTCTCCGTGGGGTGCTCCAGATTTGTTCGTAAGGAAGAAGGAAGGATCGATGAGGCTTTGCATCGATTATAGGGAATTAAATAAGGTGACCGTTAAGAATAGATATCCCCTGTCAAGGATCGATGATTTGTTCGATCAGTTGCGTAGTAGCTCGGTATTTTCAAAAATCGATCTTCGCTTAGGCTACCACCAGTTGAGGATTCGTGAGGAAGATATTCCCCGAACCGCATTCCGTTCACGGCATGGACATTATGAGTTTTTGGTGATGTCTTTCGGTTTAACCAATGCACCCTCTGCTTTCATGGATTTGATGAATAGTGTGTTTAAGTATTTCTTGGACCGATTCGTTATTGTGTTCATAGATGATGTCCTAGTGTATTCCCGCAATATTGAGGAGCATACTCAGCATTTGCGTTTGGTTTTGTCGACCCTGAGGGAGCATAAGCTATATGCAAAGTTGAGCAAATGTGAGTTCTGGCTACGTCAGGTGTCCTTTCTGGGTCATGTTGTAGGCAAGGACGGTATTTCTGTAGACCCGACCAAGATTTCTGCCGTGATGGAATGGGAAAGTCCTTCTACACCTAAGGAGATTAGGAGCTTCTTAGGCCTCGCTGGCTACTATAGAAGATTTATGGAAGGATTTTCGGTGTTGTCTGCTCCTTTAACTAGACTTACTCAGAAGAATACTGCATTCATTTGGAGTGATAAGTGTGAAGAGGCTTTCCAAGAGTTGAAGAAGAGACTGTGTACTGCCCCAATTTTAACCTTACCTACTGAAGGAGTCGAGTATGCTGTGTACGTCGATGCGTCACACATCGGACTTGGTTGTGTTTTAATGCAAGATGGTAAGGTGATCGCGTATGGATCGAGGCAACTAAAGATTCACGAGAGAAACTATCCTATGCACGATTTGGAGTTTGCTGCCGTAATTTATACGCTGAAGCTGTGGCGACACTTATTGTATGGCACGCTGTGCAAGATCTATACTGACCATAAGAGTTTGAAGTACGTCTTCACTCAGAAGGAACTAAATCTACGCCAGCTTCGGTGGTTAGAATATGTGGCGGATTATGAAGTAGAAATTCTTTATCATTCGGGAAAGGCTAATGTAGTAGCTGATGCTTTGAGTAGGAAGACCGCTAAAATTTTTAATTCTATCGGTACAGTCCTTAGTAGAAGAATTCTTGTTGATGAACATCGAGATTGGGAGTAGTTCTACGCCTGCTAGTTTGGAAGCAGAAGCGCCCTCTTGGATTTCCCTTACTAGGGTGCACCAAAAGGATGATCCGGAATTGTTGCACCTCTGGAATAGGACTGAGAAAGGGGAGTTACCTGATTTTTCTTTGGATGAGCTAGGTACTCTGAAATATCGGGGTAGATTCTGTATTCCTGACATGGGTGACATCTGAGCTAAAATTTGTGAAGAAGCTCATGGTTCTAGTATTTCATATCATCCTGGTTCCACCAAAATGTATAAAGATCTAAAGCAAATTGATTGGTGGGCAGGGATGAAGGGCGATATCGCAAAGTTTGTATCAGAATGTTATACTTGTCAGCGTGTCAAGGCTGATCATAGAAGGCCTGTTGGTAAATTGACACCTCTTGATATTCCAAGTTGGAAATGGGAAAGTATTTCAATGGATTTTATCACCGGTCTACCAAAATCTCCCCGTGGGCATGACTCAGTTTGGGTGATAGTCGACAGACTAACAAAGTGTGCCCACTTTGTTCCGTTTAAGATTGGGTATTCGATGAAGAAGATAGCTGAGCTATATCTTGAAGAGGTCATCAGGTTACATGGAGTGCCTGTTAGCATTATATCAGATCGGGACTCCAGATTTACGTCTCGCTTTTGGAAGAGCCTGCAAGAGGGGTTGGGTACCGACTTGAGGTATTCCACCGCCTATCATCCGCAGACGAATGGGCATATAGAAAGAGTAAATCAGATCATGGAGGACATGATTAGATGTTATATTTTGGATCATGGTGGTGCTTGGGATGAGCGTCTCAGACTCATGGAGTTTGCTTACAAAAATAGTTATCAAGAGAGCTTGCAGATGGCCCCGTTTGAGGCCTTGTATGGAAGGCGTTGTAGGACTCCCTTATTTTGGGCTGAGGTTGGTGAGAGACCATTGCTAGGTCCGGAAGCCATTGAGGAGATGAATTGTGCGATGACTCATATTCGAGAGAAGCTACGTGTAGCACAAGAGCGTTATGAGAAATATGCTAATCGACGAAGGGTCGATTTGGAGTTTGTCATTGAGGACTTGGTTTTCCTGAAAGTTTCTCCGATGCCAAGGGTAAAAAGATTTGGAAGGAACCACAAGTTAGACCCTTGGTATGTGGGACCTTTTCAGATTCTGGAGCGCATCGGAGTGTCAGCTTATCGACTAGAATTACCTGCTAGATTCCTTGGTGTCCACGATGTGTTCCATGTGAGCCAGTTGTAGAAGTGTGTTCGTAGTGATCGTCAAATTCTTGACTCGGTGCCCCAAATTCAGCCCAATCTGTCGTATGTGGAAGAGCCTGTCTGCATTTTAGAATCTCAAGAGCGTGTCTTGCGAAGGAAGACCATCCCCATGGTTAAGATTCTTTGGAGAAATCAAGACGTCGAGAGCGCGACGTGGGAATTGGAGTCAGCAATGAGAGAATCTCATCCGCCCCTCTTCTCCTAGTTTCGGGTACGTCGTTATGTTTTCAGTGACGTTTGATTTTATCATTTTGATTTGGTTTTGGAGTTGTGTTAAGTTTCGGGACAAAACTTCTTTTTAGGGCGAGTGACTGTAACGCCCCCGATTTTTTCGACGATTTTATTTAAATGAGAAACATCATATTTATGACGTCATGGCGTTACCTTTAACGTCAAGATGATGGCGTAATGCCATAAAGGCATTTTCGCATCCATGCGGTCAAGTCGGCCGAATTCTTGTTGTAATGGGAAAATTTTGCATTTGGAATTTAAGTTGAGTAATTTTTGACTTACTCGTCAAGTTTCGTCGCGATCCGAGCGATATTTGGGCCTCGGCGTTTTTCCAAAGTTTTGTGGAATTTATGTTCGTCGTAAACTTTGAAAACTTATATCTCGAGAATGGCTTGTCTAATTTTGGTTTTGACTTCGCCGTTGTGTTCGTAGCGTCTGTGTTCGCCTACGACGTGAGTTTAGTTCAATTCGGCGCACTCGTTTGGCACTCCGTTTTGATCTCGCGTTTCCTTATTCAAATATATATAAATACGATTATTTTAATATTAAATTACTATTCAAAAATGAAAAGTACTATTCATTCTTATAGTTTGATCAAATAGTTAGATTTGCCAAGAAATTTCTTTTCCTGCAACCTTGACTCGTGTGAAGTTTCTGTTTTTTATGTGAATCTTCTGTTCCTTCAATTCTATATACTCGAGTAATCTGTTTCTGTATACTCGAGTAGCCTTCTGTATACTCGAGTAGTCTGTTTCTGTATACTCGAGTAATCTGTTCTGTATACTCGAGTAGCCTTCTGTATACTCGAGTAGTCTATTTCTATATACTCGACTAATCTGTTTCTGTATACTCGAGTAGCCTTCTGTATACTCGAGTAGTCTGTTTCTGTATACTTGAGTAATCTGTTCTGTATACTCGAGTAGCGTTCTGTAAACTCGAGTAGTCTGTTTCTGTATACTCGAGTAATCTGTTTCTGTATACTCGAGTAGCCTTCTTTATACTCGAGTAGCCTTCTGTATACTTGAGTAGTCTGTTTCTGTATACTCAAGTAATCTGTTTCTGTATACTCGAGTAGCCTTCTGTATACTCGAGTAGTCTGTTTCCGTATACTCGAGTAGTCTGTTTCTGTATACTCGAGTAGCCTTCTGTATACTCGAGTAGTCTGTTTCTGTATACTCGAGTAGCCTTCTGTATACTCGAGTAGTCTGTTTCTGTATACTCGAGTAATCTGTTTCTGTATACTCGAGTAGTCTGTTTCTGCATACTCGAGTAGCCTTCTGTATACTCGAGTAGTCTGCTGCCTTTCTCGTGTAGTCCGTCATAGTTTGTGTTCGGGAGCGTTTTGAGGGTCAGAACAGTACCGTATGGAAAAATAGCTAACATGAAATTTGTTCGTCTCAATGAGATCTACAACTTTCATGTTGGGCACTTTTCGATTTGAATCCATTCTATACATCTAATTTTGTTTTCCGCGAACTGCTCGTACTTAAACGTTTTTTTTATATATTTGGACAAAACTTTTTATAACTACTTATATATATATATATATATATATATATATATATACTCTTATACTTTGGGTATTTAGAAAAATAGGAATACTTCATCTTCTTCGATTCCTTCTCCCGAACCAGAGCGGCGTGAGCGAGAGAGAGAATATTTCGTGAATCTTCCGGTGGTCGCCGACGAAGCTCCGGTGCTCGAAATCTTCAACCGAGCGTAGATTTGGAAAGCTCTCACCGAGAGCTACGCTATCGTGGTAAATTTTTCCCCTTTCTTTTAGTTTTCTCGTTAGGGTTTTTCGGCCCTAACCCCCTTTTCGACCATTTTTGTCTAGATTTCAACTTCCTCCATCCTCTTTTGCCCCGATCTGTGACGTGGACTGATTTGGAGAACTTTTCCTGTAAAACCAAGGCAATTGGTTGTTTCCCCTCATTTCTCCTTGTCCGATTTGATGGTAATGGTTCAGTTTTTATGTTCTTTAAAATTTTCTTCACTTTGTTTTCCAAGTTATTGCTACGATTAAACTTTTTGGATGATCTCTCGAGATTGTAAGATTTTGTCTTGGTGAACTTGATCTTGTCATGATATATTTAATCGCTCTTGATGTGTCTTATTAATGCCTTTAAATGCATTACTTATCGTTATTGATCGTATTAGAGTTTGTCTAGGATTGCAAATCGTTCATTGGGGTTGATCAACCATGTCTTGAAACTAGAAGTGTCAAGTAGAATCTGATGAGCCAAATCTTGAGATATATTTGTGTTGTGGTTTCTTTGGGTTTCTAAAATTTGCGGGAGTTAGTGGATAAAACCACCTCCGCATGGTCTGACTCCTTTATGGTACATTGTGGAAGCCTACCGGGTTTTTTTTGGGCATCTGCGGTGTATGGTGGAGAGTATGAGACTCCCTCGCAGTTAAGCGAATAAATTATTCATGAGGGGTGTGTCCAGTTGAGGGACCACCTCACCCGTGTTTTAAGGTAGGGTCGACCACAGGTGCTTGGTAAAGCTAATTAAATTTCATCTTTATGTTTTTACTTTTGTTGTTCCATTTTTGCCTTGAGAAATCTGGTGTATTTGCGGGAGTACGTGATGATTCACGTAGGTATTTCTTTCTTTTCCTGTTTGGCACCTTACTTCAGTACTGTTGGTCTTGGGTTGGTACCCCGTCTGACCTTTGTTTTATTTTGTTTATTTTTCTGCCACCATTTGTACCCTCTTGCTGAGGTGTTCTGTCTTTGGAATGCCTCAGGTTCGGAGCATTAGCAGGCAGTGGAGCCAGTTTTGGAGCCTTAGCAGCAGCAGTTTGGCTATAGTTTTCCCCCTCGCCGTAACAAGGTAGTTTGTTGTTTTAGTTTTCTTTGCCCAGTTTCATACATATTCATACTGTGGGTTCGTGTCAGGTTGTTAACGCCCACAGGTTTGTTGACCTTTTTGGACACTTGCTAGCTGTTGTGGTTTCCTTATGTTTGGTTTATATTACTTGCTCTCTGGGATGATTTATTGCTAGGATTGCTTATTAGATATTTTTAACCTATAAAACCCTACAATTAGTAAAGCATACTTGTCATCTCTTTCAAAACTAAGCCACTACTTTCTATTTAGCGTAAAGACTTTTCTATACTTATTATAAATCTAGGGTTTGCATTGTATGAGTTGTTCCTCGGGGACATTCATACTCATGTAGGATATTAGATTCAATTTAAATAAATATTTTCCGCAAGCGTATAATTTATATTTTAAATCGTGAACTGGATGATTCACTAAGCCGAGGGATACAACTACCATCATAACTTAAACTGAATTTTATTCATAACCATTTATGTTTTCTTCTAAAATTGTAGAGTTTGGAGTCTTGCCTGAACGTCTGCAGTTATCCCCTGCACGGCGTGGCATCACGATGCGTATTTTCCCCTTGCTCTGATATAATAAATTGTTGGGAAAAATGCGGGTTGTGACACTGGGGCAAGTTGTGGAGCAGTAGTTTGCAATGCTTTCTTATAGCTTTGGCTCCTTCTCTTGAAAACCATCAGTTTTCTTTTCTTGGCACTTGTAATTTCTTCATCTTCTGAAGCAGATGTACTGAGAATGTCTACTCTTTCCTTAGGACTAGGAAGGAGCTCCTTTTCAGTCCTATTCTGCTCCCCCTCAATGTCAGCCTGCTCCCCCTCAATCCTTACTTGCTCCCGCTTACTTGGTGTTCCTTCAATATCAGGAAACAACTCCTCAAGAGTAAACTCATGTTGAGTGTGGACTTGTGGTATTTCTTTCGCAGGAGCATCAACAACTATAGATGTATCCTCCATGATAACATCTTGTGATGGACTATTAACATGAGGTCTCTCAAGAATAGTTTGTGAAGCCATCTCACTTGCCAAGTGTGTTGACTCTTCTTCCAGTACCTGTGCAGTATTTAGCTCCCCCTGTTCTTGTGCATTATCAGTATTGTCCTGTGCCTGTGTATTGTCTGGCTCCCCCTGCACCTGTGCAGTATCTGTAATGTCTTGTGCAGGTGATTTCTCAGCAGCTTATTGTCTTTCTATATCTGGTATGTCCTTTGTTAGGACCCTATCCCATTTGGAGATAATCCTGATGTCCATTTTTTTGCATATGATTAATTTTAGAACCAGAAATCTGGTGCATTATTTCTAGAATTGCTCCAGCTAAGTATAAGCTCATCAGTCTTGCCAAATTAGGCTTCTTTTTGCCTTCCTTAATCTTCTCAAAAATTACTATGGACCAATCTTTGTTTAGTCTAAAAATAATCCTTGTCATTAGGCTAAACATATAGGCCGAAATCCTATCATGTCCCCCTGGATTACAGAGAATTACCTTTCCAACCACTTCTGAGAGGAATTTCCCTTGCTGATTCGTCCCTTTTTCTGTTTATAGCTTATCCAATCTTCATGGTGGGATCTAATCCACACCATTAAAGCGCTTCCCTTATCTTAGAGACGGGTACCTCTTCTTCATCCTGAGTCCTTGGAAGATTAAGAATTTTCCTCAAACTCTTCAAGGTCACTTTGACTCTAGCGCCATGAACCGTCGATTTGATCTTAAGGACAGTTGAATCTACTACAGCCATTCAATAAAACTCAAGTATCTCTTTCTTCCATATCTTGGTGGGTTCGGAAACCAAAAACTCCAAACCATTGTTAGTAATTAGGGTAATTACTCGTTTAATCTCTAAGTCTGCACCATCAAAGGCATGGAGAACCAACTCATATCCTTCGTTGATGTTATCTTCTACCTTTGGAGCCATTGGAATGGTGAGAAAGCATGGATTGAGATAAGAGAGTTTGTCGACAGAAGGTTTTTGTCTCGAAAACCTGGAGGGTGTGTCGAAAGAGTTATGTTCTTGACCTAATTATACACTTCTAAACAAAGAAGGTCAAAAGGCAGGAAAAAACAAACTAAATGTGTTGACACTGTTGAAATGTGTCGACACATACTTTTAATGTATCGACAACGACGATGACTACTATGTGTCAACACCAATTGATGATATGCCGACACTAGACATACTTAGTAGTCCAACAGAAATTAAGTGTCGACTCTTATTGCAAGTGTCGACACAATTTTTGGATGTGTCAACACCACTACTCTGAATGTGTCGACACCACTTTCTGAAGTGTCGACATCACTTCTTTGGATGTGTCGACACTATTTTACTTAGCCAATTTTGATAAACTAATCTATTTTCAACATTCCTAATTAAATTTTAAATTTATTGAATTTAGTTTCATCTAGAGGCTTAGTAAACATATCTGCAATTTGTTAATCTGTTTTGACAAATTCTAGTGAGATGTCCTTTTTCTCTACATGTTCTCTAAGAAAATGGTATCTAATTTCTATATTCTTAGTCCTACTATGTGAAACAGGATTATTAGCAATAGAAATAGCACTTGTAGAATCACAAAACAAAGGTGCTTCTTACACTAGTAATAAAAATAGCAATAGAAATATTCAGACTCAGCTGTGGACATTTCCACACTAGTCTGCTTCTTACTGCTCCAAGACACCAATCTTCCTCCTACAAATTTACAGGTGCATATTGTGCTTTTTCTATCTTCTTTGCAACCTGCAAAGTCTGCATCTGAATAGCCTGTCAGTAAAAAATCTTCATTCCTAGGGTACCAAAGCCCTAGATTAGGCGTGCCCTTTAAATATCTAAAAATCCTTTTTACTGCAATGTAATGAGATTTTTTAGGGCATGATTGGTACCTAGCACAGACACATGTTGCATACATAATGTCTGGTCTACTAGCATACAGATATAGAAGAGAACCTATTTTTCCTCTATACAAAGACTCATCCACAGGCTTACCTGCATCATCTTTGTATATAGGCATACTTGTTCCCATAGGAGTTCTCATGGTGGAGGATGATTCCATACCATACTTCTTAATTAACTCCTTGGTGAACTTGGACTGGGATATGGACAAGCCATCATCAGTCTGTCTTACTTGTAGTC
Source organism: Platanthera zijinensis (assembly GCA_039513925.1). Classification (NCBI taxonomy): domain Eukaryota; kingdom Viridiplantae; phylum Streptophyta; class Magnoliopsida; order Asparagales; family Orchidaceae; genus Platanthera; species Platanthera zijinensis. Next base: position 91,444,285 of record CM077095.1, on the reverse strand, counting down.
CTAAGAAGAACTTAAGTTCCCCCATGCTGCTCATCTAAAACTTCCCTTGCATAAGTTTAGCAAACTTCTTGAAAAGGTTGTTTTCTATGGACCCAAATATTATGTCATCTACATAAATCTGGACTAAGATTATCTTTCCTTTAGACTGCCTTAGGAATAGAGTTTTGTCTATTTTCCCCCTTGAGAATTTGTTCTCAAAAGGAAAGTAGATAGGGTTTCATACAAAGCCCTTAGGGCTTGCTTTAACCCATATGAAGCTTTCCTAAGTCTATAAACATAATTAGGTTTGAGAGAAACAACAAAACCTGAAGGATGCTCTACATAAACTTCTTCTTTTAGATTTCAATTTAGGAATGCTGATTGTACATCCATTTGGAATACCTTGAATCCTTGATATGCTGCATAGGCAAGGAACATTCTAATTTCTTCCAGTCTTGCTACTGGGGCAAAGGTTTGATCAAATTCAATACCCTCTTCCTGCCTGTATCCTTTTACAACAAGTCTTGCTTTATTCTTCACAATGATCCCACTCTCATCATGTTTGTTCCTAAAGATCCACTTTGTTCCAATTATGTTGTGGTCTTTTGGTTTAGGAACTATCTCCAAGACCTTGCACCTTCTGAACTGATTCAGCTCCTCTTACATGGCATTGATCCAATGTGGGTCTAGAATAGCTTCTTCAAATCTCTTTGGCTCTAGTTTAAGTAGTAAGCTTGAGCAAAGAACTATGTTCAAGTTCCTGCTTCTGGTTTGCACTCCATGTCTTAGATCACCAATTATCTGACTTGCTGGATGATCCTTTAAGTGTCTAACAGCTGGAGGTAGACTATCTTCAGGTTGAACATCTCCTATCTCTTTAATATACTGCACCTTTTGGTTTTCAACAACATCTAGGGAGTCCTGTATTCCCCCTGGACAGTTGTCACCATTTTCCACTTCCTGCTCTTCAGTTGATTCTTCTGTAATGGTAAGCTTGTCCATTTTCTCATTTATACCTGTAGAACTGCATGAGCTACAAGGCAACTCTCTGTTAATCATTCTTGTTTCATCAAAGACAACATGTACATACTCTTCTATAACTTGAGTAATCAAGTTGTAGACTCTATAAGCCTTAATATTGTTATTGTACCCAACAAATATCCCATCTTGGGATTTGGCAGCAAACTTAGTTAGATAAGACTTGCCATTGTTTAGGACATAGCACTTGTAACCAAAGATCCTAAAATAGGATAAGTTTGGTTTTCTACACTTCATGATCTCATAGGGAGTCTTTTGTGGCTTTTGGTGATAGATGCCTTATTGATTACATGACATGCAATATTTAATGCCTCAGCCCAAAAATATTCTGAGAGAGAAGTGTCACTCAATAGAGTTCTACCAGCCTCAATCAGTGTTCTATTCTTCCTTTCAACAATACCATTTTGCTGTGGTGTTCTAGGTGAGGAGAATTCTTGAAAAATCCAAAATTCTTCACACAGTTTTATCATACTCTTAGATTGAAATTCAGTGCCATGATCACTTCATATTTTGACCACTGTACTATCAAGTTCATTCCTAATTTGCTTGACAAAACTATATAAAACACTTGGGGTTTCTAATTTTTGTCTCAGAAAGAACACATAAGAATATCTAGAATAGTCATCTACCACCACAAAAGTGTAGACCTTCCTACCTAGACTATGAACTGGCATAGGAACAAATAGATCCATATGCAAGAGGTATAGACACCTCACTGAATCCTTGATTTCAAGGCTATGAAAGGAGGATTTTGTTTGCTTGCCTTTTTGACAAGCTGAGCATATCCCATCCTTTATTCACTTAACTTTAGGACCATTCCTCACTAACTCATGGATAAAGAGTTGACCAATTGTTTTGTAGTTAAGATGGGCCAGCCTCTTGTTCCATTTGACACAATGAGAGGCTCTCTCATCAGCTACAAGACAAATAGGAGAACCTTTGTTCTCACACTCAAAATTAAGACAGTACACATTTCATTTTCTATATCCTGTCAATATGACCTTTTGATCGCTTGACCTTTTGATATGACGTCCATTCTTAATAAATGAAATGTCATATCCTAAATCACTCAGCTGACTTATGCTTATAAGGTTGTGTTTCAAACCCTTCACATAGGCCACTTGAGTGATAGTAATCTGGTTACTAGAAATGTTACCAAATCCTTTGATGATTCCTTTTTCAGAACCACCAAAGATTACTTTAGGCCCATTTATGATAGGTAAATACTCCTTCAACAATCCCTTTATTCCATTCATGTTCCTGGAACATCCACTGTCCAAGTACCATATAGGGGCATGGTAACTTGGACTCACCTGCAAAAAAGAATTACCTTATCTTAGAACCCAAGAAAGTCTTGGTTCCTTGGTTCAAGTTAGCTTCATACTTAACAAATCTACCCGCTGCTCTTCTAACAGGTAAACTGTTGTTCTTCATGACACTAATGTTGTGCCAGCAGTCTAAGGCATAATGGCTTGTCTTGCCATAGCACTAGCATTCATACTTGTTGTACCTATTTTTAGATACATTCTTGGCAGTCTTGTTGACAGCAAATCTTCTATTTTTTGCTGGTACTGCTGCAGCTACACCCACTATTTTCTTAAGAACATGGGGTTTATTGATATGGGCTACCTTATTGACATAAACACCCTTGTCATTCAGAACTTCAGTCTTACTATGACCATGAGTATTCTCAAGGTCATACTTGTTAGAAGGCACTTGTACCTTTCTAAAAACTACAGAGACTTTAAAGTTCAGTGGCTGGACTAAGGCTTTGCCCTTTCTCTTAAATTAGATAGCCCTAGTTTCACCTTTAAAGCCTATTCCAGACTTACCCTTTTGAGCCACAAACTCATCTATTAAGGGTAAAACTGATTTTGGCTTGGAATAACTATCCACCAAATCTTTTTCTTTTTGAAGTCTTTCTTCCAGACTTTTAATTAGATCATTTTTGTATGTGATTGTGCCTATCTGAAAAATAGTTATAGTTTTCAGTTTGGCAATCTCATTCACTTTTTGATCCAACACTTTCTCTAAATCAGATGCAGCCATCTTAAGATCTGCAATTTCCTTAGCCTGAGTTTTGACCAAGTTTTTGCTTTTCTTTAGTGCCTACAACAAGTCACCATATTCATCTATCAACTGATGAATATCACCTTCAGACTCAGACCCATCCACATCACTTGATGTAGATGTAGCTGACTCTGAACCAGTACTACAATCTGAATTACTAGAAAAACAGTGTACCTTACTAGGACCAGGCTGATCCTGGAACTTGTCTTCTTCTGACACAGCCATCAGTCCCATGCACTGATGGTCATCTTTGTTCATAGATTGAGTTCAGCACTTGCATAAAATCATCTTCTTCATCTACTGCATATAGACTAATGTATGCCTCAACTTCAGATTCAGACTCTAAAGATGATTGGTCTGTCAAGCTCTTCTCCTTCTTAGCAACAAAGGATTTCTCCTTCTTACTTTTTGTTGAGTCTTCTTTTTATCAGCTGACTCTTTTCTTTTTTTTGGACACTTAGCCACAATATGTCCAGGCCTATTACAGCAGTAGCAAACTATCTTTGATGTTGTAGATTTGTTAGGCTTAGACCTGCTCCTGTCCTTCCTAGATTACTTCCTCCTTTGATAATAGTAATCCACAGGCTGAGATGTGGACGGCCTAGACTTCCACTGCTTCTTCTTCAAGAATCTCTGAAACTACCTTGTGAAGGCAGCAATGTCTTTATCTAAGCCACTACTGTCTGAACTTTGGTTGTCTGAATTATCTGAAGTAATTTCAGTAACAATCTCAGGAGGTTATGGAGACATCCTCCTATTCTTCCGAGTGGCTTCCACCTTGATGGCCATAGACTTTTCTCTATGCTCCCCTTTTGCACTTTTCTCTTCCTATTTCCTAGTCATCTACTGCATCTCATATGACAACAATTTTCCAAACAAAGTTGGAGGAGAGATATCTACAAGTGTGGCAACTTCCCTAATGGCACAAATCTTAGTGTCCCAATCCGTTGTCAAAGATCTTAGGAATTTATAATTCAATTCATATGTACTGAAGATCCTTCAATAGCACATCAGCTCATTTACTATTCTATAGAACTTTTTATAACACTCAGTTATACCATCTGACTTTCCTTGTCTGGAACTCTCATATTCCTGCTTCAGCATAATTTTCTATCTTGTCTGACTTCTTCAGAACCCTCCATTTAAACTATCAAAGTGTCCAGCATTTCCTTGGAGGTCTTGCAGTGAATCAAATTTTGAAAGGTTTAATCATCTATGGCACTTACTATGATATTCTGGGCTCTTTTATCCATAGTTGCCAGGATGATCTCTTCCTTAGTCATCTCTGAAAAATCTTTGGGAGTTCTTTGATTTGCATCTAGAACTGACAACTTCATTGGAATATAAGGACCTTCCTTTACTATAATGTAGATCCTTGGATTAGAAGCCTCCATGAAAAGCCTTACCCTTTCTTTCCATATTCCAAATATCTCTTTCCTGCATATGGGTAATTTCATAGAACCTAGTTCCTTATGATTTTCTCCTGAACCCATTTTCTTGATCTTGAATCTACCTTATGGATCTTACTCAGACTGTTAAGTACTTTGAGTAACCTGCCTCTGATACCACTTGATAGAATCGATTTCAAGATAACCCAAACACCTAAAGGGAGGGGGGGTGAATAGGTTTATGTTCTTTTTCACTTAAGGCAGTATAAGAATTCAATTCTTTAAATAGAATCTAACTATTACAATGCTAACAAAACAATCACAACACAGAATACACAATCAGAAACACATCACAGATTGCACACTGGTTTATAGTGGTTCCCCAAGGTCTGGGTACATCCACTTTCTCCCTTCGCCTATCCAGCAGTGTGCTAGATTCGGCCTAACTTCTTCCTTCTTCTCAGATCCATAGATCTTATAGCTCATAACCCTGAAAGGTTCCTACAACTCAGAACCCTGAAAGGTTCCTACAACTCAAAGTGTAACCACACTCCTACATCTCAGGCTAACAGCCCTACCTCAGCCTTGTCACAAGGCCTATAACTCAGAGAATGATTTCTCCTACACTCAGACTCAAAAATCTTACCACTCAGAGATCTATATCTCCTACACTAAGCCTTTATATTATAGGCTTACAACTCAGATCTTTAATGATCTTACAGAATGAAAAATCTTATAGAATGACACTTACCCTTGTTGAGAGAGAAGGGATAAAAGGTTTCTTGATCAGCTCATGATAAAATTGATTGCTGAGATCAACCTGTTCTTAGCTTTCTTCAAAGCTTCTTGAATCTGAACTCAGTAGGGTTGATCTTCTTTGAAGTTGACTGGCTGGCAGCTTCCTTCTTAGATTTCAGAAATAGATCTGAATTCTTCTTAGCAGATTAGTTCAAGATCTGCTTCTTAAGAGACTTGTAAATGTCTCCTTATTTACATCAACAGCTTGAGATCTCTCTCACTCTCTAGAACTTCTGAAGTTTCTTCAGAATTCTTGATTGAATTCTCCGTAGACAAATTCTGAGTAGATTGCCTCTTCAGATTGTCTTCTTAGATCTTCTCATGAAAATCTTCTTCTGTGTGACGTGCTCTTTCTTGATCAATGATCAATACTTCAATAGTTGTTCGTGTTGTGCTTCTTTTATTTGACAGAATCCGTCTTTATATAGACTTCATCCATGGTAATCGGCTGATCCGGTTTCTAACCAACTTCTGATAGGTCTGATAGCTTTAGCAAACTTGTTGGAATACACAACTGTCAAGTCTTCACTCAGTTCTTGAACCTTTGTCTTTGTCAGCAAAACGTCGAGACTGATCTTCATTATGTGTCGACACAAAAAGATTAAGTGTCGACACAAGCTTTTGTGATGTCGACACAGCTCCTATGGTGTTGACACACCTTCTTGACACTGCATCTGTAGAATGTGTCGACACTACTTCTTTGTGTCAACACAGACACTTCTTCACATCACAGCAATCAACATTATTGAAACTCTGTTGTGTGTCGACATAAGTCCTGTGTATCAACACAGTTGATATAGTCTCAGAATTTGTGTGTCGACACTGCCTCAAGGTGTCGACACAGTTGATGTCGACTAGAACTTCTGTGTGTCGACACAGCCTCCTGGTGTCGACACAGTTGATGTCGACTAATACTTCTATGTATCGACACTGCCTCCTTGTGTTGACACAGTTGATGTCGACTAAAATCTTCTGTGTGTCGACACAGTTTCTTCTGGTGTCGACACTGCTTTTCCAAGTGTCGACACAGGCTTTCCTAAGTGTCGACTCATGGACTTAGAAACTTTTTCTGGAATTTAGCAAATTTTTAACCTGCACATATAAATTCAAAATAACATCAAATACACCATGATGTATATCATTGAGCTAAGTGTGGCTTCTTCAACTCAGGTACACATTTTCCTATGTACCCAACAATATATATGATATAATATAAATTATATGAATATTTAAATCTGTCACAGTTTTACAGTTAGGTTTCATGTTAAAATTAGGGCTCTTAAAGCCACTCCTTAAAATTATGATCCATACAAAAAATGTATAAAGTAGTGTTTACTTTAATTTGCTACCCTTAACTTGAGTTTTGGTCCGGTGGTCTGACATGTAGGGCCATTTTGCTAGGGCTGGTACTAGGCTAGGGTAGAAAGTAAAAAATAAGCCCATGCCAAACCAGAAGTCCACATGACCCAAAATTTTGGGCATGTGCATGACTAGGGCATATCTAGCCCCTGCCAAAAAATTGGGAATTTTTGGGACAACTGTTTCTATAGTATTTGTCATAATATCAAAAATTAAATAAATTGAATATTTGGATTTATAAGCATCTAAATGGCCACAAATTTTGGTGGCAGGTCCTTGGAGACATCATTTGTGCATGATAAAAATTTCAGCACATTTGGATCACTGCATGTTGGGTTAACCCACTTGCATGTGTTGGCTATGTATAGCCTTGGGGTGCAAATATCAATAAATGATATGTTGTACATTCAGCCTAATTGAGGCATCCAAAAATCATGGAATGGATTCCAGAGGTCCATTAGGGTAAATTTCACCCCTCAGATTAATAATGGGATTTTTGGGATCAAAAATCCCATTATTTGGAATTTTTAAAAATATAGCCCTTTTTGGAAAATAAATTGAAAAAAATAGGTTTTGATCAAGTAAAAATCCCCAAATTTTGTAAAGTTAAAATGGAGATTATAATTGACTTTTGAAAATTTTATCCTTCTGTTTGAGAACCTTTGGAGTAAAATGCATTGAAGTTACCATTTTACCCTTATTACAATTATTCATGAATTGATGGAAATATATATCAAAAATTTTTGGAATTATTTATAGCATTGTATATTTATATGATCAGCCTTGTATATTTATCTCAAAATTTTTGGATGTACTGATAATTTTTAAATTAGCATAATGGAATTTTGGTAAATGCTAAAGAATGGAATTTGATAGGCCATTACACTATAGAGGTTAATGAAACACAGCCATTAGTCTTAAATTAATGATATATATACTCTGTAATTTTCCTGGAATTTTGGCTTATGTATTCCATATACTTCATTTGGAAAATGTAAATTATTTGGATTTTGTATTAATTAAGGAATAAATATAAATAATCAATGGAAAATTATGAAACTCTGTAGACAGCAATATTTTATCAATATACAACCCAGGAAAAATTCCTTAGGTCATTGGATTATAAATTGTACTACTTCGTGTGTAAAGTGACCTAGGGAATTAATTTAAATGATTTAATTAAAAGCCTTAATGACCTAGGAAAGTTATGAAAATCAACATGCTCATTTCATTAGTCCATACCACCCTATGATAAATAAGTAGGGGTTGGTGGCCCAAGGAATTGGAAGTTCGACGTCGGGGTGGTATTAGGTCATGGGCTGCGCATAGTAAAAATAGGTTATACCATAATCCCATCGGGGGTTAAATCGACAATTGACCTAGAGATTACGATTGGAATTATAACCCTGGTGGGTAGTGTTGTCTTAGTGACAAAAGTAAAGTGCAAGTCATTGGGTAACAATTGGAGTGGAGGTCGGCGGAAGACCGTCGCCCTCCCCGATAACAACTTAAGTCATTATGATCGCCCAAGAGTAAAAAGGAGAGTTTAGTGTGGATCATGGGTAGACATCAACTAAAACTAATTATCCTTGCAAAAGGGAACTTTGTATTTTTAATTCCATCTTGGTTCCTAGTGCCTTCGAGACCACTTCATTGGGCATACCTTGGGTAGTCCTGGGATTAACCCTAAACTACTAAGTTTAATAATCGGTAGACAAGAGTAGTATACTAGGCTAAGGGAAATGGTACATATGCTCACCCGTGATGGGTTTGAGGGAACTGAACATGACATGTATTCTCATCCGTGATGGGTTGGAGAGATTCAGGACAGGTTAGTCCTGCGAGCTGGAGGCTCGTGAGATTTATGCCAGGACAGGTTGGTCCTGCGAGCCGGGGGCTCGGGTTAAATCATTGCATGTGAGTAAAAAAATTATGGTGGGTCATGCGGTACTGGACCATCATCACACCGATGGCAGTACGGTGACTTGGTGAGGTGTACGGGTTGAACGGCCAGTATGTTGTTTATTACTACAGTCAGGCAGACAATTCCCGAAGACATATACCCGACCTAAAAGTCTAGCAGGCAGCTAGCAATTAGTACGCAGAGACTCTAGAGTGCTCTTGGTATGTGTACATAGGTGTACAAGAGAGGTCTAGGCCTGGTAGTGTGTATACCCGCCTAGAAAGCGGAGAATCCCGATCCGCTGCTACCGTAGCCACAACAGTGGTACCTGAGAGTGATGCAAGCTCTCGAAATGTGGGAACTAAAGGTCTGGGATATCAGAGTCGCGTTCGTGTGTTGCACTTGCAGGTTGCATAACCACATCATGATCATTCATACTCATTAGGTCATACGCTACATGGATCCTTATTATATAAACTAGTATGGGCTCTTTTATATGATAAGTTAATTTCAAAACTCTAACTTATAAGTTTGTATGGGCATTCATATAAGTTAGGGTACTTTCGTGATGGTAGAATAGTGGTAGTATAGTTTTCTTACTATTCATACTTCAGCTGCTGTACTTACTTCTTACTGTTCTTATCTACTGCACTTACTTTATTTATAGAACTGCTAGAATAGAATCATTTATACTCTTTACTTACTGCTAGCTAGTGCCACTATCACCTGTTTTTACATTGATACCCCTTGTTGTCCTCCGCTTCGTCCTCCCGCATGGTACCTAGGAGTTACGGGGCGAGGTGTTGAGGAAATGACTTAGTCTTTTTGACTAATGGTCGGTGACCATATCATTTTAAGAGCTCGAGGAGATGGAGCACCAGCACGTCGAGGAGGCAGGACTTGAGGAGAAGATACCGTTGCCACCAGCTAGTACTACTACTACTCCGCATCCTCAGGTAGGACGAGACCAGATGATGATATAAATAGCTTCCACTTATGTTTTGAGAGAGTGAGAGATTTGATTTGATGTACTGGGCATAAGCCCTTATCACTCTCTTTTATTATTCTACTCATTGTGGACTATGTTTCTGTACCTTCATTTTATATATGATATGTACTCTGTGGTTGTGGACTATAGTTGTTTCTCTTACTACTATACATTACTTCTTTTCTCGATTAGCCAAAAGGTTTATGATCGTTCTAGCCGGCAGGATCAGCGTCCTGTGGTGTCGACTATCCCGTGAGTTAGTGTCACCGCAAGACGGCGGTTCTGGGCATAAGATCCGGGTAAACTCCTTGGAAGGGGGAGTAGGATCTTACACTGCCACTCCTGATGCCTCCAACCAAGTTGATTTTTTTGCTCCTGGACCCCCTACCTCGGCTACTGTTATTGCTCCTTTTGCCTAGGTTCAGCTCTCCTTACCTCTTGACCTCTACTACCTCCTGGCTCCTTCACTTCCTCTATGGCCCACTTGGCCAGCTTCCTTGCAAACTCGCGATTCGATGACTCCCCATCAACCTCCCTTATTTCCATCTCCATCAGCTCCTCATAGGAGAGAGGAGGCACCCTCTTTAGGTCCATCTTGAAGAAGCCCTACTACAACACCAAGGTAAAGGACATCCTTAGGGTGTGCTATGGCATCTCCTAGACCTGAAGGACCTCCTCCTTGAACCGGTCCACATACCTCCACAGGGTCTCATTCACCCCCTACTTGAGGTGGAAAAGGGACTTGGAATCCCTCTTCCTCTTCTTGGAAGTGATGAACGTCAGCCTGAACCCCCGACGTAGGTCCTCAAAACAGTTGATGGAACTGGATGGAAGCTTGTGGAACCAATCTCTTGCCTTCTCCTTGAAGGTGATGACGAAGAGACGACACTTGAATGCATCTGACATCTGTCGGATCGAGACCACATCCTCAAACTACTGGATGTGTTGAATCAGATCATCCTTCCCGGTGTATTAGGACATCTCCGGCTCTCAAAACCCTTCTAGAATTTGGGCGGATGAAATTAACTCGCTGAAGGGGCTGCCTCCCCCTACTGGGCGAGCAAGGGGATCTCACACACCCATCTTGTTGATCTAACCTCCACTTGGCAAGCTGGGGAACAACACTCGCCCCTGTAGATCTCGCTCCCTCCACTCCTCTGCTCTTCTTCCCATGTCACCGATTGGGGGCATTCTCTCCCAGGGTAGGGGCTGTAATAACTGGGACCGTTGGCATCGAGCACTCGGCGCGCGTGTCGAGTGTGAAATTGATGAGTCTAATCACCTATTTCCTGAAATCCTTGAACATCCCGAGGGTGGCGAGTGGAGGGGGAGGTGGCGAGTTGCCCCCGTCAGATCCCTATCTTTCACCCCCAGTCATCGAGCTCACTAAAGATTTTTTGTGTTGATTACTCTCCACGCTCAACGCACCAAAATGTTCAAAACCGAAAATCGGCTTCAATGGAGTTTAAACCCTTGGGGAAGGGGTGATCTCACACTTAATTCTCCCTCACAATAACAAATAGCTAGAGACTTAGAACAAGAAATGGACTCAAGGCTCCAGAACGGAGTTCACAACACACACTAAGAAGATTTTAGAGTGCTTCTCATCATTAGCTAAGTTTTGAGCAAAGGATACCTCAAAAAGAGCAAGAAGACCAGAGCACAAGTAAGCATGCCATTCTGAGGTACCTCCTGGGGTATATTTATAGTTTTCTTAAAATGGTCTGCCAACAACAACCCTCCGCTGTTCTAAACAGCTATATACAGTCCAGATAGGCCTGCTAATAGCGTAACTCAACTATTCTGAAAGGCTATGGGCTGGCCAATGGGAGGAGAATGGTAAAAATACATCATACAACATTGGGACAGTGGCCCCTGAAAACCTCCACTCATATGGGGTGGCGAGTGCTTGATGGTGCTAGCACTCGCTGCCTCCCTATGGCTTTGCCTAGGGTGGGAAAAAAATGCCCCACTCGCCAACTTCCTGTTGATATCCATGAGAGAGTGTGAGCCTGCAGCTCCACTCGCCAACTATTCTGCACCATCCCAACTGGGCTAACCGACGGGGCTGCCGAGTTCTCACTTAATGCCAAGAAAGAGGCAATGAATGTCTGGGCTTCGCTCAATGATAAGGAAGAGGCGTTGGGTGAATAAACCTCACTCAATGTCGAGATCAAAAGCATTGATGGAGTTCATCTCACATGATGCCTGGGCGGAAGGCGTCGAGTGAACTCGACGCCAGCGGAAGGCGTCAAGTGGACTCAACGCCAGCGGAAGGCGTCAAGTGGACTCGACGCTAGGGGACCGGCTCGCCTGGGACTTGAAAAAGATGTCTTTGTTGGTTTTGTTCCTAACGATCCCCACTCGCCGGATATGGGTTGTACAGGCAAAGCATAAGAAATTATTGACACAATATGTGAAACTAAATACATAAATTTGTCGTACAATGCCAAGTAATTTATAGAGTTAATGTAGTGTAACATTGTAAGCATCGTTAATATTAATTGTGTACTAGTACACTTGTGCGATGAATATTCAGTGCAATTTTAGAATAATTCTTATGCATTGAATAGTTAGTTAGAATAATGGCAGGTGTACGTGTAACATAAAAAGAAAAAACATCAAGTAGATATAGTCATTAATACATGTTTTATATCAATAAATCAATTTGTTAACACAAGAGTGATGAAGTGAAAAATCATGTCACACTTTTATCTACTATATACCAAGACTAGAACAAAAAGGCCCTAACTCAATTTTCTGTTTTTGCATAAGAACAAAATGATTTATAGACCAAGTTGTTCATTCTCACCATGCTCATAGAGGCTTATCAGGAGAAATGAGTAGTGTTTGTCAAATATCCTTGGCACATACTTTGATAATCTAATAATAATGTACACACTTTTTTCATTCCATTTATTCCACTATCAATTATATATATATTTTTGTTTATTTCAAAGTTCCTAAATCAATCAAAATCTACCCATATAGATAAATACACTTTAACTTGTATACAAAGACCTTACAACTATAATTTTGGCCCAATGTTCTAAACTCTATATATGAAAAATGAACAACCTGATAATGATTTTTCAAGTGATTTCTAGCATTTTAAACACAATATCACAAGTCATAACATGTAAGCTTTTAAATTTTTACTAGAATGCATTTTCTAGGGATGTTTGAATCATGAAAAGTCATTATGCTACCCAAATCCTCACACATACCTAGAGGCAAATCAAACATACACTTTCATATCAAATAAAACTCAGTAGCTAAGTACCGATAGATTACACACAACCTGACACGAACATACAATGTTAAAAAGAGTTTAGCAATCCTAAATCACACATTGCGCATAATCTTTATGCATTAAATTCTAGTCATGCATGTCCTTATAATAATGATACAAATTTATTACATAATTTTTTTTATGTTTTTGAAAATAAACAAACAAATTTTTTTTGGGGGGCATTTATATGTTTTTTGCTTAAAAACAATTAAAGAAACAACTCAACTAAAAAATAAAACGTGATTTTGTGTGTTTATAATTTTTCAAAAAACTTTTGATTTTTTTTATTTAAGAACCTTAAAGAAAGAAGCACACTCGACAGAAGTGTAGGACAATAAACGGCATAAAAATAGAAAAACAAACACGAGATAAGTATACAGAAAACTAAGTTAACTCCATCGCTAAAGTTACCGCGCGGCGGTAACTTATAAAGGTGCGAGTTCATGAAAATTGGCCCAGATTCCGGCAGTTTTTGCTTCTAGTGATGATTTTATATGAATGTGCAATGTACTATCAATTTATTATAGAAAACAAAATATAAGAAAATCTCTCATTTGTTTCTGAGGTTAAGAGATTACATATTAAGATCCAAAACACCCAATTCTAATCGAAGAGAAGAAAAACAAGCGTTAGGGGGGTTGTGAAGATGTACACAAGCAGATCGCCTGTGCCAATGAAGCTCACTTTGACGTTTTTCTTCTTAATATGATCACGAATAAAGTGATGATTAACGTCTATGTTCTTATACTTAGAGTGATGCACCAGATCATTTGTTAAGTCTATGACACTCTTGTTCTCTCACTTAAGTTCAACGTTCTTGAAGGAGAGACTGAAGTCCTCTAACATTTTTGACATCCAAAATACTTGTGCGTAACTACTTCCTAGGGCAATATATTAGGCCATGGCCATGGATAGGGAAACATAATTCTATTTCATACTTGACTATAAAACTAGAGCGGACCCTAAGAAGTGATACGTGGCACTTGTTATTTCCGATCAAGTGAACGCCCGGCATAATATGAATCCAAATATCCATGAAGCATTAAGTTGGTGGTTTGTGGATAACGGAGACCAATATTTTGAGAACATATAAGGTACCTAAAGATACGTTTAATGGCATTAAGATGAGATTCTTTTGGATTAGCTTGATATCTAGAATAAAGGCACACTATAAACATGTTGTTTGGTCTAGATGTACTTAAATATAATAATGAACCGATCATTAACATAAATATATTTCGTCCACCAAAATCACACTTTCATCCTTCCCTAATTTTAGTGATGCACGCATAGGAGTTTTCGCTTGTTTCAAATTCTCAAAACTAAATTTCTTAATCATATCTTTTATGTACTTTCATTGACAAATAAAAATACCATCATCTCGTTGAGAAATTTGAAAAACTTAAAAAATATGTCAATTCTCCTACTAAACTCATTTCAAATTCATTTTGCATAACTTTTATGATTTCTTCATATAATTTTTTATTAGTGGCACCAAAGATTATATGATCAACATAAATTTGCATGATCATTAAATTTGAATCACTATATTTTACAAGCAAATTAGTATCCGAACATCCCATCCTATACCCATGATTGACAAGACAAACATTACACTATCATACCAGGCACGAGGTGCTTGCTTTAATTAGTATAAGGCATTGATGACTATATATACATGATTAGGATGATTATAATTTTTAATCTTGGGTGGTTGCTCTACATACACTTCTTCTTTAATATAACAATTTAAAAAAGCACTCTTGCATCCATTTTATACAATTTTATCCTCTTAAAACTATCAAATGCTAAGAATATCCTAATGGACTCAAGGTGAGCTACGGGTACAAAATTCTCCTCAAACTCCACCATCTTGATCAGTGAGTATCCCTGAGCGACCAAACCAACTATTTTTCTTATTATCCTAGACTCACCATCACATTTATTTTTGAAGATCCACTTAACACCTATAACTGGATGGTTACTAGGCTGCTCCACTAATGTCCATACTCTATTTCTTTCAAATTGATTTAGTTTCTTATTCATGGCAAAAAACCAAGACTCGTCATTTAGTGCTTCAGAAAAGTTCTTAGATTAAATTTCAGATACAAAATATAAGTTTGAAAATGATTTGTGAAGAAATGAATAAGTTCTAATCCCATACGAATGCTCTCAAATTACTAGTTCTCTAGGATGATTTTTTGAAAAATTTAGTTCATTTGGAGGCTTATATCCTTCCAAATCACCTAAGTTGTCACCTATTACTAGTACATCACACTTCACACTCTCCTTATCTTGAGATATGATGTCATCATCAACAACATTTTTCTTAGGGTCTTCTTTTGAATTTATTTTGTCAAAGTGAGATTGAATTGATTCTTCTATAACCAAGGTTCTTTTATTATATATCGTATAGGCACGAATCGTGGAGAAATATCCTAAATGATTCCTAGGTCGGATTTTTCATTGAAATTTCCTAAATTATCCTTTGTGTTAAGAATGTAACATGGGCAACCAAAGACTCTAAAATATGATACAGATGGATTTTTATCATTGTATAGTTCATTTGGGGTGTGCTTGAGAATAGGGTGAAGCATGGTCCGGTTGATCACATAATATGCAGTGTTGATTGCTTAAGCCTAAAAGTATCAAGGCAAGCCAAACTCAGGTATCATTGTGCGTGCTAATTCTTGGAGTGTTCGGTTCTTTATTTCTACTACTCCATTTTGTTGTTGAGTGCGTGCGGCTAAAAATATGCGTCGAATACCTAAATTGTTCAAAAATTTGTAAAATTTTCATTCTCAAATTCTCCCTCGTGATCAGACCTTAAGCATTTTTTTAGTTCCATTTCATTTTGTAATCTAGTACACATGTTCGAGAATTCAAAAAATGTATCAGATTTATTAGTAAGATAATTGGTCCAACAAAAACATGAGTAATCGCCTATAATCCCAAATGTGTATTGTTTCCCACCTAGACTACATGTGCTAAGAGGACCAAACAAATCTATGTGAATTAATTCCCGTGGTCTAGACGTTGAAATATCATTTTTTCTTTTGAAGGAAGATTTTGTGAATTTTGCCTTTTGGCAAGGAGCACATAAAGAAGTCAAACTACCTCTTATTTTTGGAAGACCACGGATTAGTTTTTCTTTTGATAGTTTGACTATTAGTTTATACCCGAAATGACCGAATCTCCTATGCCAAAGTTCCAATTCTTTATTTTTAGCAACTAAGCATTTTAGATTCATGTCAGGGAGGTCGACCATAGAAGCTATACATCTCATTAAGAAATTCATTGACTACTATCGAGAAAGAAAATTAGATTTGCATATGCTGTTTATTGATCTTGTGAAGGCTTATAATAAAGTTCCAAGAGAGATCTTATCGAGAGATCTGTATATAAATTCAGTGATATGAGTGAGGACATCTGGAGGATTAATACAGGAATTCCCTATTACTCTTAGATTACATCAAGGTTCATGGTTAAGCCCTTATCTCTTTATCCTTATCTTAATTGAGCTCGCCAGACATATCCAACAAGTAATACAAGGGTGTTTATTGTTTGAGGATGATATCATCTTAGTTGATGAAACGTGTGAGGGTGTAAACGCGAAACATGAATCTTGGCGAGATACTTTAGAAAAGAAGTGTTTTAGGTTGAGTAGGTAAAAGACGGAGTATATGGAGCTTAAATTGAGCAGTACAAGATGGACAGATGACTTTGTTATTAAGTTGGGTGATAAAGATATTTCCCATAGTGAGATTTTTAAATATCTTGGATTGATAGTTCAAAATTATGGAGGTATTGATAAATATGTGACACATAGAATCTAAGCGGGTTGGTTGAAGTGGAGAACCGCATCAGGGATCTTATGTGTTGGGTCCGGCGTTCCTTCACTTAACCCGTGGCGCTCTGCTACTTATATAAAAAATTAAGTAGCGCCCTCTCCAACAGTTCGGGCTTTTGGTGCAGTTGGGTATGCGCTTGATCCTTCAATTGGTATCAGAGGGAGGTTACGGGTTCAAGACCAGGGGGGCGCTATTAAATCCTGATTTTTCCCTTCTACCTGTGTGGGTCCGGTGGGTCAGGCAACCGTGGACATGTGGTAACCCCACCTCTGAGCCGTGTGGGCCATGTGGTAACCCCACCTCTGAGCCGACGGGTTGTGCTGGACGCCGGGGGGGGGGGATTGTTGGGTCCGGCGTTCCTTCACTTAACCCGTGGCACTCTGCTACTTATATAAAAAATTAAGTAGCGCCCTCTCCAACAGTCCGGGCTTTTGGTGCAGTTGGGTATGCGCTTGATCCTTCATTATGTGATCGTAAAGTGCCACTAAATCTTAAGGGCATATTTTAACGTACTTGTTGGAACCCCACCTGTTTTAGGGTTGATTTGGGCTAGGTTCACTATTTTGATTGCATAGATTGACCCATAATGTATAGTCTAGGGTCATAGGTCTTTATTAGATCTTACGGTAGGTCAATAAGTCAGTATGATTAGACCAATCCCTCAGAAGGCTTAGAAGACTTAAGATTTCAGAACAAGATAGTTTTTTCTATGTTGAAGAAGTCGTTCGATGAAATCTGAATGGAGTTCGACAATCTTTATTCTTAGTCTAACGATCTTAAAGTTTCTTCTCTAAAGTTGAGATCGACGAAAGTTTAATTGAGTTCGACGAACTCTGATCTCCTATCAGTTGTTGTGTTTGACGAACAACTATCTCAGTTCGACGAAATTGGAGCCTAATATGGACAACATTAACTCAGTTCAAAGTTCTTGGGGCTCAGCTCGACGAAAGAGAGGATTGAGTTCGACGATCATGGATCTCTGATCGACGAAATCTGTAAGTTACTTATTTATATTCTCTGCAGTTAATTTCCGGATTGATAAGGGCTTATATAATATAATATTGCCTATATTGCTCTGAGTAATTAAATGCATATATTCTTATGAATATAGCCGTTCAATAGCAGCATTAATTACTGGATTTCACAGAGTCAATATTCGGCTTAATAATTGGGATAGTTAAGGAATGAATTTATTGCCCTTTTAGCCATTTGTTCGAGTTCCAAGATTTCAGTAGTCAATCAAGGAGTAGAATTCAAATTCAAAGACAGAATTTCTGCAGGAAATATAAAAGAGTTTTTTAAAAAAAGTGAAGATAAGAAGTTGTAGAATTGGCTAAGGGATACATGCAGATAGAGAAAGATATTCAGTCTGCATACTCATACAGTCTTCATCATCTACAACTCTTCTCCAACCATTCAAGAGACATCAAAACACAATCAGTCTAAAAGCTTCTAGAGTTCATCAAAGAAGACTTACACCCTGTAAAGCTTCAAGCAAATTCCAGAACAATAATCATCTCAGGGGGAGCTTTGACAACATCAAGCAATCCACTAATGTCTTCTCAACTGTTTGAGAAAGAGAAGACAATATCACATTTTTCACCCCCACTGTACACATCGTTTTAGCTCCCTTCAAAATTTAACCACCTGGTTCTTAAGTCTCCTCATCAAAAGACTTAGCTTGGTTTTTGGCACCTGATTAAAAGCCTCAAGGGTTGTCAGATCTCCCTTCAAATAGATCTTATGGTGATATGGCACCTTA
Source organism: Platanthera zijinensis (assembly GCA_039513925.1). Classification (NCBI taxonomy): domain Eukaryota; kingdom Viridiplantae; phylum Streptophyta; class Magnoliopsida; order Asparagales; family Orchidaceae; genus Platanthera; species Platanthera zijinensis. The sequence continues at coordinate 91,425,857 of CM077095.1, read as the reverse complement.
GCAAAAACCTGTTGGTGACTGGGAACCTAATCAAAAACCTGTAGTGGATTTCTACTAGGGTGGTAGAAGAGTGGATGTACCCAAGTTTAGGGGAACCACTATAAATTTCTTTTGTCGTCTGGTTGCTTGCTGTTTTCTTATTGATGTTTGTTGTGTGCTGTGTTTGTTAGCATTTTATTCCTGCACTTTCTTAAGATATATATATATCACTATTTTGAATTCCGCCATAAAAACCAATTAAGTTTTTAAAATACTCTATTCACCTCCCCCCCTCTAGAGTTAAATGGATTTATCCACTCAGGTTGTAAAGCTTTTACCATCCTTCAATTAGTATCAGAGGGTTGTTTCTTTGGTTTCACAGACTTATATCTGAACCAAGATCCTTTGATAGATCTTTTTCTCTCTAGTCTCTTGTTTACAGCATGTCACAGAATAAGGAATATTCTAGCACCATACCTCTAGTGTGGAACTTGAATAAATTTGCACTCTGGAAGGAAAGAATCCAACTCTACATGAACTCTATTGATGAGGACATTTTTAACTCTATTTTGACAGGTAACCCTCAACCTAAAGCTACTACTACAACTACCAATATAAATGATGTTCCTCCACCTGAGTGGGCTGATGCTCAAAAGAAAGCCAAGATGTCTGATGCCAAAGCAATGAAAATTCTGGCATAGATAATGTCAGATGTCATCTTTTAGAAGGTGGTTGAGTGCACCTCTACAAAGGCCATTTAGGACTCACTGAACCAAATAGTTGTTGGCTCAGCAGATGAAAGAAAAGATAGGAGATCCGTCGTCATATCATAGTGTGTGAATTTCAAGAAGGAGGAATCAGAGACTGTTGCTGAGATGTATAACAGACTCAGTGTCATCAATAATGAATTGAGAACCCTGGATAAGGACATCTCATTAACTGAGACAAATGACAAAATCCTAATGTTCTTCCCCAACAATTGGGATTCGAAGATATGTCCAATTAAGGAGGCCAGATGTTTAAATGAGATTTCTACAGAATCTCTACTTTGCAAGCTCAAGTCTTATGAGCAATTGATCAGGATAAGGGAGGTTGCTGAACAAAAGGCTTCTACATCTTCAAGGAAGGAGCACAAAATTGCTTTCAAAGCAACAGAAGAATCAGAAGCTCTTTCAGCTAATGAAGAACTACTGAGCTTATTGGCTTAAGGATTCTATAAAATGTCCAAGAGAGACTTTAGAAGAAGGTCATCCAAGAATGATTACAAGCTAAGATATGACAAGACTCCTACCAAGGAGATTGTTTGTTTTGGATGCATAAAACCTGGGCATATTCTACCTGAATGCCTAGAGGCACAAGAGAAAGGAGAAAGGAGAAAGGCTTCATTATTGATACCTGGAGTGATACAGATGAAGAATCCTCATCTTCCAGCGCTAGTGAAGATGAAGAGGAGGCAAAGGCAAGGGAAGTATGCATTATCGCTATTAATGCCTCCTGTAGTGTTGGGTACACTGAAAGTCATGTACCAGATTTGGAGAAGCCTCATCTTACTCAATGATATACATCAATTTGTATTTGATGGATGTTTGAGTTTCATTGTGCAGGTGTAAGGTTTACAAGAAAATTCTCTAAGTACAAGTGTCGACAATTGTGAATAATTGTGTCGACACTCAGAAGTTGTGTCGATACTAGAAGCAAGGCTTGTGTTGAAACCCAGGCATTGTGTCGACACCTGAAGAAGAAGTTGTGTCGACACCCAGGCATTGTGTCGACAACTAAAGAAGACGTTGTGGCGACACCCAGAATTTTGTCGACACCCAGGCATTGTGTCGACACCTAAAGAAGAAATTGTGTCGACACCCAGGCATTGTGTCGACACCTGAAGAAGAAGTTGTGTCGACACCGAGAATTGTGTCGACATCTGAAGTAGAAGATGTATCGACACCTAGGACTTGTGTCGACACACACTCAACGATATCTAGACGACACTCAACGCCATCTAATAGCAACAGCTATACTGTGTCTGACGGATTGTGTAAACACACAGGACTTGTGTCGACACACACTCAATGACGTCTCGACACACACTCAACGACAGTTGTACATACACTCAATGCCATTTGTCAGCATCCGTTATGTCGAGACCTGGAGCAGTTGTGTTGACATATATGACTTTTGTCTAAACATACAAACAGAAGTTCTGTCGAGTAGTAGATGAATGACTATGTCAACACATGGAGTGTTGTGTCGACATTATCGAGACTTGTGTCGACACTTAATCTATTTGTGTCGACACCTGCGAAGCAGTTTGCTGAGTGGTTCATGCTTAGTTGTAAAGTATTTAAGGAGTCAACTGTCATGACTTGTGACTCGACAGCTGTCATAACCAACAGGTTTGACACCTTTGTAAGAACTATCAAAAGGTTGTTACAAACCAGATCAGCAGGTAATTATGAGGAAAATCTATATAAGGGACTGATCCTTAAAAACCAGGAAGAACTAAGTAAGTAATCAAGCAATTACGGGAAAGAGAGTTTGACAACAAGGAAAGGGGAAACCCTTAAGAAGGCAGATCCAGAACAGTCTGTAAGATTTATTCAAATCTAATTCTGAATTTAAGGAAGGAGCTATCTAAAGATCAACTTCTACATCAAGTGAAGATCAACCTTATTTTGTTCAATCAAGAAGCTTTGAAACCGCTAATTCAGGTTTGATCTGAAGATTCAGTTAATTCAAGAACTGATCAAGAAGCTCGCACAAATAGAGAGTTCTATCTGGTGAAATTTATGTACCCTTTAAACATTCAATTTTCTTGTAGGAACTTTTGTAAGATCTGAGTTGTAAGCCTGTAATTATAAAGGCTAAGGTAGGGCTGAGTGCCTGAGTTATAGGACTTGTGAAAGTCTGAGTTGTAAGCCTAGTGATAAAGGCTGAGGTAGGGCTGAGGCCTGAGATCGTATTCCTGGGAAGAATCTGAGGTAATAATTATATAAGTCTGAGCTGTAGGAACCAATCTGGTTCTGAGTTATAAGATCTATTGATCAAAGTAAGTGAAAGGAAGTTGGGCTCAATCCAGTTCTCTACTGGATAGGCAAAGGGGGAAAGTGGATGTACCCATACCTTGGGGAATCACTATAAATCTGGTGTACTGTACTGGTGTACTTTATTGTGTTGTGATTGGTGTGCTGTGATTGCTGTGCTGAGAATTGTATCATCTATGCTAAGTTAGAACAAGTTAATTGCCTAAAATTTATTAAATAAAATTTAAACATATTTACCCCCCCCCCCCCCCCCCCCCCCCGCCCTTCTCTGGGTGTCTAGGCCCTTGAAATCAAGTCTTTCAAGTGGTATCAAAGGGAGGTTACTCAAAGATATACCTAACAGTCTGAGTGAATCTCCAAGGCAATAAATAGATTTCAAGAATGGGTTCAAATGAGAATCAGAAGGAATTTTGATCTATGAAACTGCATATCTGCAGGAAAGAATGCTTTGGCATATGGAAGGAAAGGGTCATGTTGTTCATGGAAGCATATGATCCAAGAATCTACATCACAGTACAAGAAGGCCCCTTCATTCCAATGAAGGTATCAGTTCTGGATGCAAATGTTAGAACTCCAAAGAGGTATTCTTAAATGACCAAGGATGAGATCATCCTGACAACATTAGACAAAACAGCACAAAACATTATTGTAAGTGCTATAGATGATGCCACATTTCAGAATCTGGTGCATTGCAAAACATCTAATGAGATGTGGGACAACTTGATTGTCTGCATGGAGGGAACTGAAGAAGTAAGATAAGACAGGAAATCTATGCTAAATCAAGAATATGAGAGCTTTAGACAAGCCAAGTCTAACAGCATAGCTGAATATTAAAAGAAGTTCTTCAGGATAGTAAATGAGCAGATGACCTATGGAAGAGTCTTCAGCACATATGAACTGAATGACAAGTTTCTCAGATCACTAACAAATGACTGGGACACAAAGATATGTACCATCAGAGAGGTGGTCAGGCTTGCTGATACACCTCCACCAACACTATTTGGAAAGTTGTTATCCTATGAAATGCAGCTCGCTGCTAGAAAGAGGAGGAGAAAAGTAGTAGGTCTGAGTACAAAGAGAAGTCAGTAGCCTTCAAGGCTTAAGGCACAAGAAAGGGTAGGAGAAAGTCTCCTTCTACATGCAGAAGGAGTGCTGAGGCAGAAGAAGAAAATTTTGACAACAACACATCAGATAGCCACACCTCTGATGAGGACTTTGCTGCCTTTACAAGGCAGTTTCAAAGGTTCATTAAAAAGAAGAAATGGAGAACCTGGCAATCTACATCCTTCTCTAAGGATGAGTATTACAAGAAAAAGAAGACTTCCAAGGAGGACAGGTATGTCTCAAAACCTAGTAAACAAACTAATTCTAAGATTGTTTGCTATTGTTGTAACAGGCCTGGACATGTCATAGCTGATTGCCCAGACAAGAGGATTGAATCTAAGGACAAGAAGAAGCATCAAGTGAAAGGCAAGAAGGAAAAATCCTTTGTTGCTCAAAAGCAGAAGAGTTGGACAAACTCTTCATCTTCAGGATCAGGAGAAGAAGATAATGTAGAAGCATATGTTGGGCTGTTCTCAACAGAAGAGGATTCTATGAAACTAGAATTCCTACAAATGCTTGACTCCATAAATAGAGTGGAAGACTATTGCTATAGAGGGTTGATGGCTCTGTCAGAAAATGATCAGTGCAAGGATCAGCCTGGTCCAGGCAAGTTATACAATTCTCCCTTAGATTCTGATTATTTTACTGGATCAGAATCAGTAGCATCAACTTCAAGAGAAGTGGATGGTTCTGATTCTGAGGGGGATATACATCAACTCATTAATGAGTATTGTGGGATGTTGCAAGCTCTAAAGAGGAGCAAGTTTCTTGTCAAGGAGCAGGCCAAGGAAATTGAGTCTCTTAAGCACGCTGCATCAGATTAAACCATGTTCATAGATAATAAACTGAAGGAGGTTGCCAAACTGAAAAACATTACTATTATTCAGATGGGAAAAATCTCTTTCAAGAAAAATCATATCAAGAAATTGGAGGCAAAACTTCAGCAAGAAAGAGAGTTAGTGGCTAAATTCTCTAAGCCAAAATCTGTCTTGCACTTAATAGACAATTTCATTTCTCATAAAGGAAAGACTGGTCTAGGTTTTAAGGGAAGAACTAGGGACATCAATTCTCATAAAAAAGGTAAGGCCCCAGTTCAGCGACTAGCTAAAAGCCCCCTATTTTCTTTAGGAAAGTGATGCAACCTACAAACAGGTATGATCATGATATAACTTATTGTCACTGTGAGTATGGAGATCTAATGGGTAAGGGTGCAAATGCCAATAGGTCACTCTATAGGCAAGCCCGTCAGGTTAAAAGGAATTCTGGGGGTTTGCTGCTCTAGCACCTACACTTAACAGGACTGCTGGAAACAAAGTTGTGAAGACTGTACCTAAAAGAAGGTACAATAGATTTGAGTGTTGGTGTTGTGGCAAGGTGGGCCACTTTGCCATGGATTGCTAGTTCAAGATCAGTGTTAAAACCAAGAATAGTTTATCTTTCAGAACGGCTACAGGATTTCAAACTAACAAGAACCTAGGACCCAATAATAATTTGGGTTCTAAGGATAAGTGATTCTTTATTTGATGCAGGTGAATCCAAGTGGCCATACCCCTATATGGTACTTGGACAGTGGATGTTCCAGACACATGACTGGAATAAGAAGAATGTTGAGGGACTATGTACCCATAGAGAATGGACCCAAAGTAATCTTTTGTGGATCATAAAAAGGAATCATTAAAGGATTCGGTAACATTTCTAGTGATTCAATTACTATCACTAAAGTAGCTTATGTCAAGGGTCTAAAACATAACCAGATTTGCATAAGCCAATTTAGTGATCTAGGTTATGACATCTCTTTCCTCAAAGGGGAGTGCCAAATAAGGAGGTCAAGTGATACAAGAGATAATTTTGACTGGCACTTGGAAAGAGAATGTATATTGTATTAACCTAGATTGTGAGTTTAACATCTCACACATTTGTCTAGTTGCAGGAGAGAAAGCTTCACTATGTGTCAAATGACACAAGAGGCTAGCTCATCTGAACTATAAGTCAATAGGATAGTTATTCAGCAAGGGTTAGTGAGGAATGGTCCTCAAGACAAGTGCATTAAAGAGAGTGTGTGTTCAGCTTTCCAAAAGGGCAAATAGACTAAGTCCTCTTTCCATGCACTTGATACAAAAGATTCAATGAGATGTTTATATCTCTTGTATATGGATTTGTTTGGTCTTATCAGTTCATATTCTTGGTTGGAATGTATACACATTAGTTATTTTGGATGACTATTCTAGATTCACATGGGGTTTCTTCTTGAGGCAGAAATCTGAAACTCCTACTATTTTCCAAACTTTTGTTAGACAAACTCAGAATGAATTTTACAATTCAGTGGTAAAAATCAGAAGTGACCATGGAAATGAATTTCAGTATGAGTGTATGACAAAGTTCTGTGAAGAACTTGGGATTCATCAGGAGTTCTCCTCACCTAGAACAACCCAACAAAATGGAGTTTCTAAAAGAAAAAATAAGACTCTAATTGAGGCAAGTAGAACACTACTTAGTGACACTACTCTCTTTGAGTAATTCTGGGCAGAGGCAATAAATACAGCATGTCATGTACTCAATAGAGCCTCCATCAATAAGAAACATAAGATGACTCCCTATCAGATTTTGAAAGGCAGAAAACCAAACATTTCCGACCTCAGAATCTTTGGTAGCAATTGATATGTCCTAGTTAATGGTAAGCAATACCAAACTAAGTTTGATGTCAAATCCCTAGAAGGGATATTTATTGGGTACAACAATAATAGTAGGGTATACAGGATCTACAACTTGACTACACAAGTTGTAGAAGAATCTGTCCATGTAGTTTTTTATGAGTCTAAGTTGATTAACAGTGAATTATCCAGCTCTTCAGGTAGTTCTATAGGTTTTAAGGATAGGCTGAACAAGCTGACTATCATTGAAGAAGCACCTATTAGGCTTGATGAAGAAAAGGATGCATGCAGTATAGGGGGAGAACAAGATTCACTGGATGACGAAGACAATGAGGAGCATCAAGTTGAGGAAAATGAAGAAGACCAAGAGGTTGACAGATTTCCTCCAGCAAGAAGACACCTAAAGGATCATCCAGCTCATCAAATCATTGGTGATGTAAGTTAAGGTGTACTAACCAGGAGCAAGAACATGAACACAGTTTTATGTTCAAGTTTCTTATCACAGATAGAACCCAGGAAGTTTGAAAAATCCATGCTAGACACAAACTGGATTGATGCTATGCAAGAAGAGCTGAATCAGTTCAGAAAATGTAAAGTCTTGGAACTGGTTCCTAAACCAAATGATCACAACATTATAGGAACTAAGTTGATCTACAGGAACAAACTTGATGAGAATGGCACTATATTCAAGAACAAGGCCAGACTGGTAGCAAAAGGCTACAGGCAAGAGGAAGGGATTTACTTTGATAGAACCTTTGCCCTAGTGGCAAGGCTGGAGGCTATATAGTTGTTCTTGGCATATGATGCCTATCAAGGGTTCAAGGTATATCAGATGGATGTAAAGTCAGCATTTCTGAATCGTGACTTGATAGAGGAAGTTTATGTTGAACAACCCTCAGGTTTTGTAGATTCTCATTATCCTTATTATGTATATAGGCTTAGGAAAGCTTTATATTATTTGAAACAACCCCTAGGGCTTGGTATGAAACCTTGTCTGCTTTTCTTATTGAGAATAAATTCCTTAGAGGAAAGATAGACAAAACTCTATTCTTTAGGGAATCTAAAGGCAAGATCATCCCAGTCCAGATATATTTTGATGATATTATCTTTGGATCTACTGAAAATAACCTTTGTAGAAAGTTTGCCAAACTTATGCAAGGGAAGTTTGAGACTAGCAGTATGGGTGAGCTGAAGTTCTTCTTGGGACTTCAAGTAAGATAGACTTATGATGGATTGTTCATATCCCAGTCTAAGTTCACCAAGGAGTTGATTAAGAAATATGGAATGGACTCGGCCTCCATGATGAAAACTCCAATGGGAACAAGTATGCCTATAGGCAAAGCTGGGATAGGGAAAACTATTGATGAGTCTTTGTATAGAGGGATAATTGGCTCCCTACTCTACCTGACTGCTAGTAGACCTGACATCATGTATGCTACATGTGTCTGTGCTAGGTACCAAGCTTGCCCAAAGGAATCTCATTATACTGCAGTCAAGAGAGTTTTGAGATATCTTAAGGGCACACCTAATCTAGGTCTTTTGTATCCTAAGAATAGAGATTTCTTACTAACAGGCTTCTCAGATGCAGACTTTGCAGGATGCAAAGAAGACAAGAAAAGTACTACAGGTACTTGTCAATTCCTAGGTGGAAGGCTGGTGTCATGGTGCAGCAAAAAGCAAACAAGTGTAGCTATCTCAACTGCTGAGTCAGAATATATAGCTGCAGGTAGATGTTGTGCACAGTTGATGTGGATAAAGCATCAACTTGAAGACTATGATAATAAGGTAAGTATAATTCCACTATTCTGTGATTCTACTAGTGTTATTTCTATTTCTAAGAATCTTGTATCACACAGTATAACCAAGCATATAAAATTTCAGTTTCATTTCATAAGAGAACATGTGGAGAAGGAAGATATTAGTCTAAAATTTGTAAACACAAATAATCAAATTGCTGATATTTTTACAAAACCTCTAGATAAAACTAAATTTAATTATTTTAAAATTAAATTAGGTATGTTGACCTAGAATTGGTCAGCTCAAGCATTCCTAATTAGAATATGTAAGCACAACATATCTCAGGAAATTTGTCTAAGTACAAAGTTTGTGTCGACACAAGTAAATTGTGTCGACACACTAAGTATGTTGTGTCGATAAAGAAAAAGTATGTGTTGACACAGAAATAGTATATGTGTCGACAGAAGAATAGGTGTCGACACAATTATTTCGAGACATTACCAGCCCGTGTAGACACTAACACAAGTATGTCGACACATAGATATGTCGATATATAGACATGTCGACTAAAATTAAGTTTTGTCGTGACCTAAGTCTTTTATGTCGACACATGTACAACTATGTCGACATGTATTTTTACAATGTAAGGTGCGTCCTTTGACCAACCCTTTACCAGTAGACTATAAATAAGGGAAGACAAAATTCGGTCAACTACGCCTTCAAGTTTCTCGACTCTAGACCTTGTGTCAACATAGATATTCACTTCTCTTCTCTTCTCTCTCTCTCCCTCTCATCAATGGCGCCCCACAAGGACGACAAGGTGAATGAAGGTTATGAGCTTGTTCGTGGGGGGTTCACGACAGCCTCACATGACATCCATAGTGTAATTACCCTAATTTCGGAAAATGGGTTGGAGTTTTTGTTCTCAAAACCAACAAGAATTTTGAAAAAGGAAGTACTTGAATTTTATTCATCAGCAACTGTGGACGCTGAAGGGAAGAAGATCAAAGCGATAGTTCAGGATTCCCGAGTGAAACTAACACTAAAGACAATCAGGAAATCACTCAACCTTCTTATGGTTAAGGATGATGATGAAATAGTTCCATCCTGACTAAAGATGTACTAAGTTGGTGCGGGCTGAACCCTAATACCAAAGTTTGATATCCATTACCCGGAAAGGGATGAATTCCTAAGGAAAGTTTCTATCTGAAATAGTAGGCAAGGTGATTATGTGTAAGACTGGCGGACATGACAGAATTTCAGTCTATATGTTCAATCTAATGACAAGGGTCATATTCACTATAAAAACAGACTGGGCTTCAATAGTATTTGACAAGATCCAAGAAGGAGTAAAGAAGCCAAATCTGGGAAGGATACTAAGCTTATATCTATCTTCTATGATACCAGATGTTATGAACCAACTACCAGGATCCAAGATCAACCATATGAGGAGAATGGATGTAAGGATTCTATCCAGATGGGATAGAGTATTGACCAATGAGGTTTCTACTCCACATAAACAGGTCAAGAAAGATAAGAAAAAAAAAGAAATTATTCTGCAGGAAGAATCCTCCAGTGATTCTGAGGAGGAGGTAGTATTTAGTTCAGATGAAGTCCAACAACAAAAAGAAGCTCAAGATCTAGAAGAGAGCAGTCAGCACCCCAAGCAATAGATAGCATCCACTCTAGGGGGAAAACACCCTGAACCAGCAGAACAAGACACTGAACTATCTGAGCTGCATGCCTAAGGGGGAGGCATTGCTGAAGCTACTCTAGAGAGTGAGTGTGCTACTGATACAATAATGGACATTATCTCAGACTAATACAAACAAGCACTGGAAATTGCTGAGAAGGAAGCAGAAGATGTGCAGATAAAAGATACAACTCAAGATGAGAAAGAAAGTATCTCCTTTATAGAGAAGGCCCTGGACAAAAATCTAGATGTCTAGGGAGAACCTTTTGTTTCCAAAACTAATCTTGTTTCTCCTGTACAGATACAACAAGAGGTAACTATGGAAGAGCTGTTTCCTGATTTACCAACTACAAGGACTGAGGGGGAGCAATCATAGGTAGAAAAGGAATGCAAGGAACTAAGGGGGAGGAGCTACTGAATGCCCCTTCTAATAAGGAAACAGTTGATATAGAAAGCTCATCACAACCCTTTGATGATGAGGAAGCCTCTATGGCTAAGAAGTGGAAGATGGTTGAAATCAGGAAAAAGTGCACAGTCTATAAAAAGGCCATACAAACAGTCACTCAACCACCTGCTCCAAGCATGGACTTCAGTTCATTACTGATCCAACTGCAAGTCAAATTGGATGAAGAAAGGCAGTCCTTGGAGAAATATGTGGATGAGTCAAATAAAGAACTGCAATTTTAGCTGGCTCAAGACATTAAATCCATCAGATTTGAAGTTAATCTACATAAGAAAGAGATGACAGATTGCTTCCATAAGGGAGGCAATGCTGTAGTATATTTGGCAGAGCAACAACAACTGCTGAAGACTGAGGTTGATGACATTGCCACCAAGCAAGGATATGTTTTAGAAAATCAATTCAGGTCCAATGAAAATCACAAAGACTCCCATGAAGAAATTCTCAAAATACTGGGAAGTATTTCCACTGATTTGAAAAAAGAAATATCAAAGCAAATATAAAAAGATCTAGCTGCTATCCAAACAGCCATTGGAGTCTCTCAAAAGACAATTTCTGATACCTTGACTAAGTTCAATGTCTACTACAAAGAAGGTACAAAATATCTGTCTGATCAAATGAGGTTTCAAAATACTGATCTGAGAGATCATATAGCCAAAGAAGTCATAAAGGGGGAGAGAATGTTAGTCAATGCCAGCTCTGACCATGCAAAATGGGTATCTAACACCAACAGAGCTACACTTGGATTTCCACCCCTATGTGTGGATGACAATACTGCTGAGTCAGGAGTGTAACCTGCCTATTTTGAAGGGGATCAGCCAGAGGTTGCACAGGTCATTTACCCTCCAACTGATTTTGACATAGTCCAATAAGAAGTTCAGACAATGTATAGACCTCCATAGGAGGCACATAATATTATCATTGAAAAAGTAGACATGTCAGAGGCTTTCAAGGAAACTCAGAAGGAAGCACAGTTGTCCAAGAAAAGGTTTAGAGAAAAGGCTGAATTAAAGCCTGATTTTGAGCAGTTGAGCCCTACTTCCGGAAATATTATTTTGACTGCTTGGAAAGCTGTGAAGGACAAGACCTATGATAGGGGTAAGTGGTACTCTGAGAAAGAGTGGAACAAGTATCTAGCCAGGCAATAAGCCATTTTTCAGTACAGAAGGAGTGTTAAAGCTTGGAAGTTACCTACTAATGCTCTAGAGCCTAGCAAGTACTTCCCTAAGCCTTTTCACTATTTTGAAAGGCAAAGGATAAAGGATGAAGAACTGAAGAAGAAGGATCTAAAAGGAAAAAAACCAACTGATGATACTGAATATACTATGCGGGCTAAGATCAGATCTGGGAAGAGAATTGTAATTAAGGATCCTGGTCTATCTTAGGATAAATAGGTTATTGTCTAGAACAATGTAATCTTTTATTTTTTGTTGTTCTATAAGAAAACATGTAAACCTGGAATTTTCAGATTAATGAATAAAATTAGTTTCAGTATTGATGTTAGTTGTTATCCTGCTATGAAATGTATGTACTTTTTTTGTGTGTGTGTTTTATTATGAGTGATGTATATCTTTAACTAAGGATTATGACTTCTCCAAATAGAGGGAGATTGTTGGGTACACTGAAAAATATGTACCATATTTGGAGAAGCCTCATCTTACTCAATGATATACATCAATTTGTATTTGATGGATGTTTGAGTGTCATTGTGCAGGTGAAAGGTTTGCAAGAAAATTCTTTAAGTACAAGTGTCGACACTTGTGAAGAATTGTGTCGACACCCAGAAGTTGTGTCGACACTAGAAGCAAGGCCTGTGTCGACACCCAGGCATTGTGTCGACACCTGAAGAAGAATTTGTGTCGACACCTAGGCATTATGTCGACATCTGAAGAAGAAGTTGTGTCGACACCCAGAATTGTGTCGACTCCAAGGCAATGTGTCTACACCTGAAGAAGAAATTATATCGACACCCAGGCATTGTGTCGACACCTGAAAAAGAAGTTGTGTCGACACCTAGAATTGTGTCGACACCGGAAGCAGAAGCTGTGTCGACACATAGGACTTGTGTCGACACACACTCAACAACATCTAGAAGACACTCAATTCTATCTAACAGCAACAGCTATACTGAGTCTGAAGGCTTGTATCGACACACAGGACTTGTATCAACACACACTAAATAATGTCTCGACACACACTACACGATAGCTAGACATACACTCAATGCCATCTATCAGTATCAGTTATGTTGAGACCAGGAGCAGTTGTGTCGATACACAGGACTTGTGTCGACACATAAAAAAAGAAGCTGTGTCGAGTAGTAGAAGAATGACTATGTCAACACATGGAGTGTTGTGTCGATATTATCAAGACTTGTGTTGACACTTAGTCTATTTGGGTCGACACATGTGAAGCAGTTTGCTGAGTGGTTCATGCTTAGTTGTAAAGTCATTAAGGAATCAACTGTCATGACTAGTGACTCGACTGCTGTCATAACCAATAGGTCTGAAACCTTTGTCAGAACTTTCAGAAGGTTGTTACAAACCGGTTCAGCCGGTAATCATGAGGAAACTCTATATAATGGACTGATCCTTGAAAACCAGGAAGAACTAAGGAAGTAATCAAGCAATTACAGGAAAGAGAGTTTGACAACAAGGAAAGTGGAAACCCTTAAGAAGGCAGATCAACAGTCTGTAAGAAAGATTCAGATCTAATTCATAATTTAAGGAAGGAGCTATCTGAGGATGAACTTCTACATCAAGTGAAGATCAACCTTATTTTGTTCAATCAAGAAGCTTTGAAAAAGCTAAGTCAGGTTGATCTGAAGATTCAGTTTATTCAAGAACTGATCAAGAAGCTCACACCAATAGAGAGTTCTATCTGGTGAAATTCTTGTACCCTTTAAAATATTCAATTTTCTTGTAGGATCTTTTGTATGATCTGAGTTGTAAGCCTGTAATTATAAAGGGTGAGGTAGGACTGAGTGCCTCAGATGTAGGACTTATGAAAGTTTGAGTTGTTATCCTAGTGATAAAGGCTGAGGTAAGGCTGAGGCCTGAGGTAGGATTCCTTGGAAGAATCTAAGGTAAGACTTGTATAAGTCTGAGCTGTAGGAACCAATCTGGTTCTGAGTTGTAAGATCTGTGGATCTGAGTAAGTGGAGGAATTTGGGCTGAATCAAGTTCTCTACTCGATAGGTGAAGGGGGAAAGTGGATTTACCCATACCTTGGGAACCACTATAAATCTGGTGTACTATATTGTGCTATTATTGGTGTGCTGTGGTTGGTGTGTTGTGATTGCTGTGCTGAGAATTGTATCATTTGTGCTAAGTTAGAACAAGTTAATTGCCTAAAATTTATTATATAAAATTAGAACCTATTCACCTCTCCCCCTCTAGGTGTCTAGGCTCTTGAAATCAAGTCTTTCAAGCAGCAATCTGATGCTGAGGAACAAGCTGAAGAATCAGAAGAGGAATCTGAATCTGAAGAAGATTAGGTAATCTCTTCATTTGATTTCAATTCAAAAGATTTTAAAATTGAATTTAAATCCTTGTGCAATGATTTAATCAAGTTAGAGAAGGAAATAAAAATTCTTAGAGATAGATAGCTTGAATTTGATAACTTATTTGCTGAAAATATCAACCTAAAAAATGATTTAGACTTAGCTAATGAACAAATCATTTCACAAAAAACTTAATTATGTGAGGCAAAGAAACTTGAGGAATCTCTCAATGGGAGAAGCCTTAAGCTGATGGACATCACAAGCACATACAATACCAAATTCAATGGCAAGATGGGCTAAGGTGCTTCATCAAGCTTACTACTCATATTAATGGAAAATATTCTTTCAACACCAATTAAATTTTTCTCTAAAAAAGGCAAAGAGAAAATAGAAGAAACTACTAAACCAAATGTCTCTCAGAAATCTATAAATAAGAAGAAAAAGAATAAGAATCTGAATAAAAACTATGTTCAATAGATTTCGTCGAACTCAGATCGACGAAATGTGTATAGTTTGTCGAACCCAGATCGATGATCTATGAACGCAAATTATAACTATAATAATTTGTCTTACTGCGATCGAAGAACTGTATATGGTTCTTCGAGCAGCGATCGACGAACTTGGTGTACAGAAAATGACTATGTTAATTCTCTGAGCAGAGTTCGACGAACTCATCCCTATTCGTCGAACGCAGATCGACAAACTTATAATAATTCGTCAAACCCAGTCAGGTTTAATAAAAACTATAACTCTGTTAGAAACTTCAATCAATTCAGAGAATCTACTAATCCTTTTACTCAATGGGAAATACCACCTAGAAGATATCATCCCTTAGGATATAAAAATAAACTAGAATTTTCTATTATTTCCAGTTTCTCTTATCTAAAGAAACAAGGACCAAAGGTAACCTGGGTCAAGAACACCTAATTCCTTTCTATGTTGGTGAAGGACTGTCCAGTCTTTATTCAATAATGGTATATGGACAGTGGATGCTCAAAGCATATAACTGGCTGTAAGGACAATCTAGAAACTACTAGTCCAAGCTAGGTCCAAAGGTGATCTTTGGTGACTCGAACTATGGCCATACTAAAGTCTATGGAGATGTTAAAGTTTGAGCAATCTCCTTCAGGAAAGTTGCCTATGTGAGTGGCTTAAAGCATAACCTAATATCCATAAATCAATTAAGTGATGAAGGTTATCAGATATCATTTAACTCATCTTCCTGTATTATTTCTTGTAAATAAAACAAACCTATTTTAACTAGACTTAGACAAGGCAACACATATGTAGTAAATTTTCAATCAGCTAGTTCAGAACTTTGTTTATTTAATAAGGTTAACAATCAAAATGAACTTTGGCATAAGAGATTAGGACATGTAAATCTTAAAAATATTGCTAAGTTATCTAGGGACAACCTTATTAGAGAATTTCCTTCTTGCCCCTACAAGAAGGCCTCTGCAGGGCTTGTCAGTTAGGCAAGCAAACTAAAAATAGCTTTAAATCTGTAAATAAAAATGAATCAACTAGGATATTGTACTTGGTACATATAGACCTTTTTGGCCCTATTGTTGTACAAAGCCTAGGAGGGAAATCTTATACTTTAGTGATTGTAGATGACTTCTAAAGATTCACTTGGGTGTTCTTTCAGAGATCTAAGTCAGATAACTTCAAGGTTCATACAGATTTTCTCAAGAACATATAGATTAAGTACTCTACTCTAGTTTCATTGATTAGAAGTGATCATGGTACTAAGTTTGAGTCTCTTTTTAAGCAAGAGTTCTGAGAGAAGGAAGGTATCTGGCACTGCTTCTCAGCTCCTAGAACTCCTCAACAAAATTGTGTTGCTGAAAGGAAAAATAAAACCCTAATTGAATCTGCAGGCACATTACTTGCAGATGCTTACATGCACCTATCTTTTTGGGCAGAGGCTGTGAGCACAACAAACTATGTACTAAACAGAAGTCTGATATACATGCTTAAGAATAAGACTCCTTATGAGTTACTTAACAGGGAAGAAACCAAAAATCACATATTTTAAAGTATTTAGATGCCTATGTTATATTCATAATAATGACAAGAAATACACTAGAAAGTTTGAAACAAAGCTGTAGAGGGAATTTTTCTAGGATATTACCAAGTCAGTAAACCTTATAGGGTGTTTAACAAATCCACTTTAAAAATTGAGGAATTTGTTCATGTTACATTTGATGAGGCTAATATGTTTTATAAGGACAAAGAAGTTTCTAACAATAACATTCTGTAGGTACCTCACTTGTGTGAGAAATTGGATGATCTAAACCTCACCCAAGAGGTTCCATCACATCCTTCTCCACGAGTTGAAGAAGAAAGTGAAGAAGAAAGTTTGGAAGTGGTTGAACTTCCTCCAACAGCTAATATAATTCCACAAGAGGAATTAATTCAACAAGATGTTTCTCAACCAACTCCTCCAACTGATCTTGTCACACTTAGAGATCACCCTATATCTCAAGTGATTGGAGACATTTCAGTTGGTGAGCAAACAAGGAATCAACTAAACTATGATGTGATGCATGCTTCTTTCATTTCTCAACTTGAGCCCCACTCTATCAAAGATGTAGAGTAAGATCCCCACTTGATCATTGCAATGCTAGAGGAGCTCAATCAGTTTAAGAGGTGAAGAGTATAGGATTTGGTTCCTAGACCCAAAGACTATCCAGTCATTGGAACCAAATGGGTCTTTAGAAAAAAAAACTGGATGCTGAAGGAAAAATTATATAGAACAAAGCAAGGCTAGTAGCTCAAGGCTATTCACAGGAGGAAGGAATAGATTATGATAAGACCTTTGCTCCATTGGCAAGGCTTGAGGCTATAAGGATTTTATTAGCATATGCAGCCTGTAAAAGATTCAAAGTCTACCAGATGGATGTAAAGAGTACTTTCCTAAATAGAGGATTAAAAGAGGAAGTGTATATGGAGCAACCACCAGGTTTAATCTCCTAAACTCATCCTTCTTATGTCTTTAGGTTGCATAAAGCTCCCTATGGTTTAAACCAAGCTCCAAGAGCTTGGTATGAGACCTTAGCTAGCTTTCTTATAGAGCATAAGTTTTCTAGGGGTATAGTAGATAGGACTATTTTTATTAGGCATCATAAAAATAAAATTTTGTTAGTTCAGATATATGTAGATGATATTTTTTTTGGCTCTACTAATCCCAAACTATGCAAAAGATTTTCTGATCTAATGCATTCAAAGTTTGAGATGAGTAGCATGGGTGAACTTTCATACTTCCTTGGCCTCCAAGTGAAGCAATCACCTGAGTGTATCTTTATCTCCCAATCTAAGTATGCTAAGGAGCTTGTTAAAAGGTTTGGGATGTGTGATGCCTCAGCAATTAAAATACCTATGGCTGCTAATGGTGTGATTGATTCTGATGAACATGGCAACACTATCGATCAGAAAACTAATAGGGCTATTGTTGGGTCTATATTATATCTCACAACAAGTAGGCCTGACATAATATTTGCCATATGTATTTGTGCTAGGTTCCAAGTGAACCCTAAAGAATCTCACTGTATTTTATTAAAAATGATTTTGAGATATATAAAGGGTTGTCCAAATCTAGGACTCTTTTATCCATCAGAGTAAGAATGTGATTTAACTGGATTTTCTTATGCTGACTATGCTAGATGTAGAGTGGATAGGAAGAGCACATAGGGAACTTGCCAGTTTCTTATTGATAGGCTTGTGTCCTAGTTTTGTAAGAAGCAAACCTCTGTGTCCACATCAACTGCTGAAGCTGAATACATAGCTGCAGGAAGTTGCTGTTGATAGATTTTGTGGATACAAAATCAATTGCTGGATTATGGTCTCAACTTAAATAATTCAACTATATTTTGTGATAGTATCAGTGCAATATATATTGCACAAAAACCAATGCATCATACTAGGACCAAGCATATAGAAATTAGACATCATTTCATTAGAGATTGTGTAGACAAAAAGAAAATTAATCTTGTCTTTATATCTACTGATTTACAAAGAGCAGACATCTTCACCAAGCCATTAGATGAGAAGAAATATGCGTTCTTCTTAAATCAGCTAGGTATGATAAATGGGGAAGATTTAACTTAATATTTGTCTATGGTCGACGATTTGGCACAGTTCGTCGAACGAAGATCGATGAGCTGTGAACTCTTCGTGAAGAGTTCGTCGAACGGAGATCGACGAACATTTCTTAGTGAAACAGATTTCATCAAACGGACATCGACGATCCCTGCTTCAGTGAGTACTTTGTCGAACGGCGATCAACGATTTATTCTTGCTCTATAGACTGTGATCGATGAACTCATTTATTAATAAAATATTTCGTCGAACTCAGATCGAATATTTTTTTTCTTTTAATTGGAATGAGATCGTTTTTTCATCTTCTAAAAACCTTATTACTAGGTTTTTGAAAAAATCTATCTCGCGCTTTCAGTTCTCTTTGTACTTGATCATTGTTTCTTTCTTTGAAGGAAAACCTCCATGGCGATTCCGGCGGCCATTCTCTCAGCAATGAAATTTGATGCAGGCTTGGACATCGATTTGAAATCATTCAGTCACACTGATCAAGTCTTCCAAGATATACTGAAATTGTTTGAGGAGCCACATTTATAGAAGTTCATGACAACAAGAATCAAACTTCCAGTGCTTGAGATCAAGGAATGGGTTTATTCGTCCTCGTCTTCTGATGCCTAAACCCTAGTCGACACTATTGCAGGACAACAGGTCACTCTTACTCCTGCAATTTTGTCTGAAATTTTTTGTTTTATAAATGGAGAAGATGATATAGAGATGAATAGTGATGAATTTTCCAATATGCTGGCTGCGATAGGTCACTCCGCTGGAAACCCTAGCAAACTATTGAAGAAGGTCTTATCTGTTGAATATAAGTTCCTTTTTGATATTGTTGGTAAAGTCTTGTTGGGCAAGCACACTGCACATGACTATATCGCAAGGCATCAGTTTCTTGTGATGAGTGCCTTGGTGAATAGAAATTCAGTCAACTAGAGTATTTTGTGGTTTGATTTGATAAGGAAGAAGAAGAATAAAAGAGAAGTTAGTTTTGGAAGGGTACTAGGGCTTTTCCTCCAGGAAAAATTCCCTCAGCTGCTACTCTCCAAGACCATTTTTATTAATGCTTCAAAGAGGTTAACAACAGTGAAAGTGAAGGGATAGATACTACTCTAGAGGGGGGGTGAATAGAGTTATCAAATTTTGCACTAGACAAAACTTAATGGTCTACCCAACTCCCTTGGAGTGAAGTGCGGAATGAAAAGATTATAGATATAGATTTAACCCTATAGCCTAACACGAGTGATGTGCACAAACTCAAGCTAACTGTAATTACAGTTAAGGCTTGGAAAACCTAATCAGCAACTAGCAATACTAGTTATATCTATTCACAGCCACAATGCAGAAATTAAACAAGTGAATCCCGACGACACAAGGAAATTTATAGTGGTTCCCCAAACAACTTGGGTACGTCCACTCTTCTACCCACACGGTAGGAATCCACTCAGGTTTTTGATCAGGTGCCCTGCCACCAATAGGATCTGCTTCAGGTAGATCCAGAAACCCTTTAGACTTTTGATCAGGTGTCTAAAAACCAAGCACAGGTTTTTGATCAGGTGCCCTGCCACCAAGGGATACTTTTGAAGGGAGTAATAACCCTGTACAGGAGGGGAAAGAAGGTTAAGATGTCTTCTTTATTTTACAAAGATTAGAGAAGCACAAAAACTTGCACTGAGCTAGAAAGCTCTAAAGAATCAAGGCTCCCCCTGGCTCAAAGATGTCCAGGTGAAGTCTTGCTTCAGTGCAGAAAACTCTTCAGAAAGTTCTGAAGGAAAAACTACAAGAAGATAATAAATAATAAAATAAAGATCTTCAAGTAGCTATCTTCTTCTTCTTCTTCTTCAAAAGAACTCTGAGTTTGAACTTCCTGAAAGCAGGAGAACTCAGGTTGAAGAAGAGTGGAAGATCTTAACACTTCTCAGTTAGATGGAAATTGCTGAGAGCAGAAGACTTGATCTTGATGAAGGCTTGAATGCTTGAAAATATCTGGGTAACTAGTTAGCTAGCTTCAATCCTTCTTCAAAGGGTCCTTTATATAGCAGCAACAAGCAACGGCTCTCTTCAGTTTGAATTACTTGTCTTCTTCTGAGACTTGAGACCTGGGCTGTAAATATCAAGAAGACAAAACAATCTCTGCAGCAGAAACATTCTATAAAAGGAATAACCCTTTTTCTAGGAAGCTGCAGAAAGCAATTTGATAATAAAGTACTAAATAAAGTCATATCAGAAACAAACTCTTTATAGCAAAAAGAAGACTTTTCAGTCTAACGGCTATAAAGGGCTGACAGCAGATAAAGTAAATTATAATGTCAGCTAATAAGACAAACAACTTTATCTAAAAAGATTTGACTCAGGCAAAAGAGATGGAGCAAATATTGCCTGGTAATTTTATCATAAAACTTAAAACAACGTGCCAGAAAATGTATTAATTAATTAAATATAATAAATAAATACAAAATATAAAGGCAGACAGAAAACGTCGAACGACCTTCGGAGATCGTCGACCGACGCACGGAGATCGTCGAACTATCGTACAGATAGTCGAACGATCCAGATTGTCGAACTAGCAAAGGAGATAGTCGAACTATCACAGCAGATAGTCGAACTACCAGAAGATAGTCGAACTATCAGATAGTCGACCTATCAACAGATAGTCGAACTATCAGGGAAAAATAGATAGTCGAGCTATCAACAGATAGTCGAGCTATCAGATAGTCGACCTATCAACAGATAGTCGAACTATCAAAAACAAACAGATAGTCGACCTATCAACAGATAGTCGAACTATCAGATAGTCGAACTATCAAAGCAGATAGTCGAACTATCAAGCGAGAACAGATAGTCGACCTATCAACAGATAGTCGAACTATCAAAGACAAATAGATAGTCGAACTATCAACAGATAGTTGAGCTATCAGATAGTCGACCTATCAACAGATAGTCGAACTATCAAAACCAAACAGATAGTCGACCTATCAACAGATAGTCGAACTATCAGATAGTCGACCTATCCAAGCAGATAGTCGAACTATCAAAGCACACAGATAGTCGAGCTATCAACCGATAGTCGAACTATCCATGCAGACTGAAAGTCGAACAACTGATAGACGATCGTCGAACAGTTAGTCGACGATAGTCGAGCGGCGTTCGACGATAGTCGAACGAACAAACTACTTAACCAAATTCTTCATCTGGAAAAGTGAGGACTCTACAGCTAGACTACTAACCATTGACCATAGATAATTCTTGGGTCAAGGGACTAAAAAGCAAGACTAAAGTCAAATCAAACTAGGGTACCAACAATCTCCCCCTATTTGAGTTAAGTCTTTCAAAAACTAAAACACAGAGCTAGCTAGAATACTATAAACAATACAGGAAATAGATAGCAATTAACTAGCAGATATCAAACAGATAGATAACAGTCAAACAAAACTAAGGATCAACAGAGTCAGGCTTAGATACAGAAGAGCTAGAAACAAAAGAAATTTTCCTTAGAGGATTAACAGCTTCTTTCTTTGACAGCTTCAAGTCCTGCACACCAATGATCTTCAATTCTGCAGCTCTTGGGACTACTGCTTCAGGATGCTTTTCCATATATTTTGAAGGATCAAAAACTTCAGGGCTAACCTGGATTTTATCCAATTCCTTCATTCTGAATCTAGACATAGTAGTGAATCCTGTAGAATCTATACCTTCAGCTTTTGCTTTCTGAATTTGAGCTGAGCCAACTGTCTCAAGAAACCTAGCCATCCTGTAGTCAGGATCTAGTTCTTGGATTTCATACAGATTTTCAGAGGAAGTATCAACTGGCTTAACAGCTTTAAACTTTGTAGACAAATCTAACAAACTATCAGCTGAATCTTTTACCTCTTGAATCACAAGAGAAGACGGAGGAGCAAACTCTGCAAACTTTTTACTTGATTTTTCAGAAAAGACAGTTCTTTTTCCTTTCGCAGTGTTCTTATCAACATGAACTGGTACAACAGTTGAAACCTTTCTCTTAGGAGAAGGAGGAGGTGAAAAAGTTGGCTTTAGATACACAACCTCCTTAACTTGTTCTTTCACTTCAGCTTCATGCATTTGACTGTCAGAATGAGACTTTCCATGAGAGCTGTGAGAGCTTTTCCTTGATTGATGCTGAGAAGAAGCAGATCTTGCTGATGGAGCAGATTTTCCTGAAGAGGCAGAAGGGTTGGCAGAAAGATTACCAGAAGCTCCTGCACCTGGAGGAGGAGGAGGAGGACCTCTGGGAGTCCATCTTGAACCAGGACTATCATATCTTTTAGATATTTTCCTCTCTTTCTGCTGGTTCTTTGAGAACCACATCCAGTGCTGAAATTCCTTTGACTTAGGGTCAATGCCCTTCAGAATATAATAAGGAGTATCATTGTCTTTACTGGGAGGAGGAGGAGCAGCAGCTTTCCTTTTCTTTTGAGCAGCTTTCTTTTTCCTTGATTTCTCAGATACATCAGAATCATCTTCATCATCAGAGTGAGATGATGGAGGATTATCATAAGGATCATAGGCTTCAGAAACAGCCTTTTCTTTTAAATTCAGATCAGATTTCTCTTTTTCCTCTTCAATGACATCCTGAGTCAGAAGGAAATCTAAGTCCAACCCTAGTGAGTCATCCCAGATAGTTGACTTTTCAATTTGCAGCTCTTTTTCTTTCTCTTTCAACAAAGACTGTACTCTTAGATTCCAAGCAGCTCTTGCTTGTACTTCTTCCACACTCAGAGCAGGAGTGTCATCTTTTATTTCATCTTGTTTCTCAGACTCATCTTCTCTATCATCTAAAAAAGAATCCAATTCTGGATCTACTTGGATATCAGGAACAACTGGATCAGCTTCAGAAACAACTGCTATGATCTGAGCAGCTAAATCTTCTCTAATAAAATCTGTAGAATTATGAATACAGATCTGCTAAATAAGCAATAATCATTCCTTCAAGGTATTCACAAACTAGCAAATTAATTGACTCGTCAATAAATCGAATGAGTGAATTACCTTCATACTTGACCATCTCCCATGATTCATCTAGATATGAAGTTATAATACCTTCTAGGAATCGAGCAACCACGGGAGTGGTGAGATCTTCTAGGCAGACTTTTATAGTAATTTCAGATAGCATAATTCCATCAGCTATTTCCTTGTCAGATAATACTGGAACTACTTCTTTTTCAGCTGGAGCAGACTCAACTTGAACTGTCATCACAGTATCTGTTATAGCTGGAAGGGAGGCAGGAGGTTCTGAGGCATCTTCACAGAACATCTCCCCCTGCCTGATTTCAGTGGAGACTGAAACCAGGCCCCTTGAGGAAGATGGCTCAGCAAATTTTGAAAGAGATTTGATGGAGGTAGTTAAGATATCAATGGAGGAGGCAAGTGGAGCGATTGCCTCTTCAATCATAATTTTGATTGAAGGAGTAATCAACTCCACAATGCGGGAGATAAGTTCAGGAGTAATCTCAAAAGATGATGGAAGTGTAGTGGATGGAGCTGCAGCAGATATGGTTGTAGTGCTGGGATGAAGAATGGTGTGGACAGGGGATTGAATAGGAGATGGAGCTGGAGAGTTAACATGAGTGTTAACTGGAGAATGAATGGGAGACAGAGGAGGAGTAGGAATCCTCTCAGATCCTAACAAATCAAAGCTAGGAGCAGATATCCTAGTCTGATGAGAAGGAAGAGGAGATGCTGGAGGGGAAGGAAGAACAACCGTAGTTGTTTCTCTAACAGGAGAAGGGGAAAGTCTTACTTCAGCTGAAGTTGATGGAACTTCAACTGAAGTAGACATCAAAGCAGAAGAGGAGGAGGGAAGTGAAAGAGCTGAGCCAGCTTCAACAGGGTGAGGAGCGACCGAATCGGTCCTGGTGCTCTCAGATGTTGCTGGAGCAACCCCTGTGAGAGCGGGTTTCACAAAGGTTCTCTTCCACTTAGAGAACAGGTTAGGATCCATCTTCTTGCTTGCATTTATTGTTGTTGCGGTTGAACTCAGCAGCTGGGGGTACTTTTCCTTCAGGAAGATTCCAATAACCGTTCTGAAGGTAACTTCCTTCTTACCATTCTTTTTCCTTATTAAATCAAACATCACTCCCGCCCAATCTATCCTTTTCTGATTAACAATCGCACACATCAGTGCGAATTGTTGCCTTGTTATATTATCATGAGCAGAGTGCTTACCGAGGAGCACTTTTCCTACCAACTCAGCAAGAAGCTTGATCTTGAAAGGGAAATTTACTTTGAGCAGCTTCGTGGGAATTCCCTCTGCATGTCCCAGCTCAACTAACATTCTTCCAAATTCTTGAGCATCTTGCTCGTAATCCTCTTCACCATTTATTAAACCAAAAATATCAGTCAGAACGGCCGGAGTTAGGATTACCTCTTCTCCGCCGATGATGCCAGTCATCGAGTCGTCGGTGGAGGACGACGTGAAGGCCCATTCCTTGATCTCTGGGATGTTTATCTTAATCCTTGAAGACATTAACCTCTCTAGTCCTTGATCCCTGCACAGCTGAAGAACTTCCACGATCCCGGCTTCGCAGCTACTGAACGCGTTGAAATCAACGCTAAAGCCTGCATCAAACTTCACAACTGCTAGAACTGCTGGAGAGACCGCCATTGAATCGCTGGAGAATCGCTGGAGAAAGATGGAGAAGACGAAGGAGACGAAACGGCAGAAAATCGCAAGCGGGAAGATAGAATGCGAAAGGCCACGCTCCGTCGACGATAAAACAAAAGATCTTTTAACCTAGGTCGACTATCGGCTTTATATTAGACCGGAAATAGTCGATCTATTAAAAAGATACTAGACCCGATAGTCGAACGGCCGTTCGACGATCGGCTCAGAAGCAGAGTAGTCGAGCCATTGTTCGACTATTTTTGGCTTCTCAAACAACAAGTTGTCGTCGTTCAGAGATCGACGATATGCTCGACCTGTTCGACGATCTTCGAACGCCGGTCGACGATCTTCAAACATATAAGCTATCATTAACCAGAGGTCGACGATAGGCTTAATCCGTTCGACGATCTTTGATCATCGTTCGACGATCTTCAAGCAGATTTCAACATAGGCAGAGATAGTCACACTTAGTCTCGTCCATTGATCATGCCTAGTTGAACTAAAAAGAACAGATGCTTTTGTTCATCTAAAGGCTTGGTGAATATATCACCTCTCTGAAACTCAGTGGATATGAACTCAAGACAAATCTTGTTCTTTTCCACACAATCTCTCAGGAAATGGTGCCGAATCTCAATGTGCTTCGTTCTAGAGTGGTGCACTGGATTTTGTGCAATTGAAATAGCACTGGTACTATCACACATGATTTTGGTGTTCTTGTGTGAGTAACCATAATCCACAAGCTGGTTTTGAATCCACAGGATCTGTGAACAACAACTAGCAGCAGCTATATATTCAGCCTCTGCAGTTGAAGTTGAGACAGAAGCCTGCTTCTTATAGAACCAAGAGACCAATCTCTCTCCCAGGAACTGGCAAGTTCCTGAGGTGCTCTTCCTGTCAACTCTGCAACCAGCATAATCAGAATCAGAATATCCAATTAATTCAAATTCTGACTCAGCTGGGTACCAAAGTCCTAGATCTGGACATCCCTTCAGGTATCTCAGGATTCTCTTTAGAAGAATCAGATGAGATTCCTTGGGGTTGACCTGGAATCTAGCACAAAGGCATGTAGCAAACATTATATCAGGCCTACTTGCAGTTAGATATAATATCGAACCAACAATGGCCCTATAATTCTTTTGATCAACTGGCTTGCCGTGATCATCAGAATCAATAACTACATTAGTAGCCATAGGTGTAGGCATTGCTGAAGCATCAGCCATCCCAAATTTCTTTACCAATTCCTTGGCATATTTGGATTGGGAAATGAAGATACTATCAGCATCTTGCTTAACTTGGAGACCAAGAAAGTAAGACAGCACACCCATACTACTCATCTCAAACTTAGAGTGCATCAGGTCAGAGAACCTTTTGCAAAGTTTGGGATCAGTGGAGCCAAACATAATATCATCTACATACACCTGAACTAACAGGATTGTGTCCTTGTGATGCTTGACGAAAAGGGTTCTATCAACTACTCCCCTAGTAAAGTTGTGCTCTAAGAGGAAACTAGCTAGAGTCTCATACCAGGCTCTGGGAGCTTGCTTTAGTCCATATAGAGCTTTCTGTAACTTAAACACATGTGAGGGCTGAGTTGAAGAAACAAACCCTGGTGGTTGTTCAACAAACACCTCTTCCTTAAGCTCACCATTCAGGAATGCACTTTTGACATCCATTTGGAACACCTTAAACTTCATGTAGGTTGCATAGGCCAAGAAGATCCTTATTGCTTCTAGCCTTGCAACAGGAGCAAAGGTTTGGTCATAATCTATACCTTCCTCCTGTCTGTAGCCCTGAGCTACAAGCCTAGCTTTATTCCTTACTATAATTCCATTTGCATCCAACTTGTTTCTATACACCCACTTGGTGCCTATGATCAGTTGGCCTTTAGGTCTTGGAACCAAAGTCCAAACTTTATATCTCTCAAACTGATTGAGCTCCTCTTGCATTGCAATGATCCAGTGGGGATCTAGCTCTGCATCTTTAAAGGTGAGGGGCTCAACCTGTGAGAGGAAACAAGCATGCATCACATCCTGTCTTAATTGGTGTCGTGTTTGCACACCAGCTGATATGTCTCCAATTACTTGAGATGTGGGGTGATCTCTAAGTGTGACAATATCAGCAGGTGGGATGTGATCTTCAGCAACAGTTGGGATTAATTCCTCAGGAGGAATTTGATCTACTGTTGGTGGAACAACAACTGCTTCAGCAATGTCTTCATCACTGTCTGATTCAGTGATCTGAAGAGTTGATAGTTGAAGAATTTCTTGAGGGGCATCAGGTACCTGCAATGAACTGGAGGAAGAAGAATTTTCTTTCTCCTTGTAAAACATCTGATGCTCATCAAATGATACATGCACAGATTCTTCTATTTTACAGGTAGATTTGTTATAAACCCTATAAGCTTTGCTTACTTGGGAATATCCAAGCATGATTCCCATTGAAGCTTTTGCTTCTAATTTTCTAATATATTCTTTATTATTATTATGAATATAAACAACACAACCAAAAATTCTAAAATAATTAATTTTAGGTTTCTTTCCTTTAAGCAACTCATAAGGAGTTTTACACTTAAGTTTGTGTATCAAACTTCTATTTAAGACATAATTGGCTGTACTAACAGCTTCTGCCCAATAGGAGAGAGGCATGTTAGCATCTGCCAACAATGTGCTAGCAGCTTCAATGAGTGTTCTATTCTTCCTTTCAACTACCCCATTTTGTTGAGGAGTTCTAGGAGCTGAGAAGCTATGTTTGATACCTTCTCTCTCACAGAATTCTTGCATGAGAAGAGAGTCAAACTCAGTACCATGATCACTTCTGATCAAGGCCACATGAGTAGAGTACTCAGTCTGCACACATAGTAGAAAGTCTGTAAGGGCTTTGAAGTTATCAGACTTAGTTCTCAAAAAGAAAACCCAACTGAACCTAGAGAAGTCATCTACAATTACTAATGTGTAATACTTCCCTCCTAAACTCTGTACATTTATTGGGCCAAAAAGGTCCAAGTGTAATAGATACAGGATTCTAGGAGAATCACTCTTATTTACAGATTTAAAAGAGTTTTTGGTTTGCTTGCCTAGCTGACAAGCCTTGCATAGGCTCTCCTTCTTGTAGGGGCAAGAAGGTAAACCTCTAACAAGGTTGTGTTTAGATAACCTAGATATATTTTTAAGGTTAACATGACTAAGCCTCTTATGCCACAAAGAATTATTATTAATTGTTACTTCATTAAACAGGCAGATTTCAGAATGAGATGAATTGAAATCTACTAAATAGATATTACCTATTCTAATACCTACTAAAACAACATTATTATTTAAAGTAATATTACAAGAGGAGTTAGAAAATGAAACCTGGTAGCCAGCATCACATAACTGGCTGACTGAAATCAAATTATGCTTCAGTCCATTGACATATGCAACTCTCTTGAAAGTAACTGATCCAATTGTGATCTTGTCATAACCTTCTGTCTGACCACAGCTGGAGTCTCCAAAGATAACCTTTGGGCCGAGCTTAGCTTTGAACTTTGACAGAAGATCTTTATTTCCTGTCATATGCTTAGAGCATCCACTATCCAAATACCACTTATTTTGAGTGATTGGATAGGCCTTCACCTGCAAGACATTTATTTAGACAGTGTGGACCCAGGTAACCTTGGGTCCCTTGTTTTTCACATAAGAAAAACTGGAAATATATGAAAATGCAGGCTGAGGGTGATAACCTAGTGGGTGAGATCTCCTAGGTGGAATTCTCCATGCAGATGATGGGTCAACAAACCTAGGGTTTCTATTTTCATTTAGGTTTTTATGATACTGATTGTGATTTTGAAAATCATGTTGAAATCGTCGATCGACGTTCGACGATGGGCGCTCAGATCGTCGAGCTTCGTTCGACCATTGAGCTTCCGATCGTCGAGCGGCGTTCGACGCTCTTTGCATTTCTTTAAAAAATTTCTTTCTCTTTTCTCTCTTAGCTTTATTTAAGGTTTTATTAACTAGGTTTACTTGCTCAGTGTTCTTCATTCCACTAGCTGAAATGAAGTTTACTGGAGTTGAAAGATTATTTTTAAGTAGAACTGGAGGTTCACTGGGAGAAGCTCCTAAGCCTAGTTTGTCATTACCTGACCTAGTGTTAGTCATGCTGGTAATTTCTAACAACTTAAGGCTTCTACCATTAAGTGATTCTTCTAACCTCTTAGACTTAGCTAACTCTATTTTAAGAAATTTAATTTCTTCACTACAAGTAGTGAGATCTTCCTTTAACCTAACATTTTCAGTAGCTATTGATTCTGAGTCAGCTAACCTATTTCTAAGTTCTTTTATTTCCTTTTCTGAGCTAATCAAATCTAAGCATAAAGATTTAAATTCTTCTGAAGTAAAATCATAAGAAGAGAGTACCTCATCTTCTGTAGGCATTTCTTCATCAGAATCTGAACTCTCTGCAGCAGAGTGGTTGCTGCAGGCATCTATTGCCATTAGGCAAACTTCTTTTGCCTTCTTTTCTTCCTCATCCTCACTGGAGCTTGATGAGGAGGATTCTTCATCAGAATCACTGGTTTCAGCAATGAAACCTCTCTCCTTCTTTTTGTTTTTGTAGGAGGATGGCTTGGAGTGCTTCCTGTGTTGTTCTTTTTCTTTTCTCTTGTCTTTGTTCTTCTCCTCTGGACACTCTGGTAAGATGTGTCCAGGCTTCCTGCAACCATAACAAATAATTTCTTTAGCAGGAGAGCGATCATACCTTGGTTTGTCTTCATAGCGTGAAGACTTCTTTCTGAACTCCTTTCTCCCCATCTTGAGAAACCTCTTGGCAAATAATGCCATTAGTTCCTCATTAGATTGGCTGCCTTCAGAAGCATCAGCAGCCTTAAGAGCTAGAGATTGCTCTTTTCTTGTTGGAGTGGGGGTCTTTGCTTCAGCTTCTGCTTCCCTTGTCTTCAGCACTTGCTCAAAAGACTTGAGCTTGCCGAGGAGGGCTTCAGTGGAGATCTCATTTGTACTTCTGGCTTCCTTGATGGGCCAGATCCTTAGATCCCATGTGCTAGGGAAGCACATAAGAATCTTATCATTGACTTCTGTCAATGATATGTCCTTGTCCAGGGTCCTCAGCTCATTGATGATTGAGCTGAGCCTGGTGTACATGGCTTCAACTGATTCAGCATCAGTTTTCTTGAAGTTCTCATATTGTGAGATCAGGTTGGACCTTCTGTCCTTCCTTTCATCAGCTGAACCAGCTACAATCTGGTTCAGTGTGTCCCACATGGCTTTTGCTGAAGAGTAGTCAGCAACCTTCTGGAATACCTCATCAGACATTATCTGAGCCAGTATGTTCATTGCCTTGGCATCTGCTATTTTGGCCTTCTTATATTCATCATTGTAAT
This sequence comes from Platanthera zijinensis, assembly GCA_039513925.1. Classification (NCBI taxonomy): domain Eukaryota; kingdom Viridiplantae; phylum Streptophyta; class Magnoliopsida; order Asparagales; family Orchidaceae; genus Platanthera; species Platanthera zijinensis. The sequence continues at coordinate 91,395,602 of CM077095.1, read as the reverse complement.
CTGGAGGAGGCACTGCACTCATATCAGATGATGAGGCAGTAGCAGCAGCAGGTGCTCTTGGGGGACCTGACAAAATAGAAGCAAAGATGCTTTCATCAATAGAATTCATATATAATTTTATCCTTGCCTTCCAGATGCCAAACTTAGCTAAGTTGCATGCTGGAGGTCTGGTGCTAGAATAATCCTTGGACTGGGCCATGATAGTGAATATCTATAAGCTTTGGTATCTATCAGGATCTTGTGACTTAGGTGTTAGCCTATTCAGTCAGTTTACCTCCCTCTGATACCAATTGAAAGTGAAGGGATAGATACTACTCTAGAGGGGGGGTGAATAGAGTTATCAAATTTTGCACTAGACAAAACTTAATGGTCTACCCAACTCCCTTGGAGTGAAGTGCGGAATGAAAAGATTATAGATATAGATTTAACCCTATAGCCTAACACGAGTGATGTGCACAAACTCAAGCTAACTGTAATTACAGTTAAGGCTTGGAAAACCTAATCAGCAACTAGCAATCCTAGTTATATCTATTCACAACCACAATGCAGGAATTAAACAAGTGAATCCAGAAGACACAAGGAAATTTATAGTGGTTCCCCAAACAACTTGGGTACGTCCACTCTTCTACCCACACGGTAGGAATCCACTCAGGTTTTTGATCAGGTGCCCTGCCACTAACAGGATCTGCTTCAGGTAGATCCAGAAACCCTTTAGACTTTTGATCAGGTGTCTAAAAACCAAGCACAGGTTTTTGATCAGGTGCCCTGCCACCAAGGGATACTTTTGAAGGGAGTAATAACCCTGTACAGGAGGGGGAAGAAGGTTAAGATGTCTTCTCTATTTTACAAAGATTAGAGAAGCACAAAAACTTGCACTGAGCTAGAAAGCTCTAAAGAATCAAGGCTCCCCCTGGCTCAAAGATGTCCAGGTGAAGTCTTGCTTCAGTGCAGAAAACTCTTCAGAAAGTTCTGAAGGAAAAACTACAAGAAGATAATAAATAATAAAATAAAGATCTTCAAGTAGCTATCTTCTTCTTCTTCTTCTTCAAAAGAACTCTGAGTTTGAACTTCCTGAAAGCAGGAGAACTCAGGTTGAAGAAGAGTGGAAGATCTTAACACTTCTCAGTTAGATGGAAATTGCTGAGAGCAGAAGACTTGATCTTGATGAAGGCTTGAATGCTTGAAAATATCTGGGTAACTAGTTAGCTAGCTTCAATCCTTCTTCAAAGGGTCCTTTATATAACAGCAACAAGCAACGGCTCTCTTCAGTTTGAATTACTTGTCTTCTTCTGAGACTTGAGACCTGGGCTGTAAATATCAAGAAGACAAAACAATCTCTGCAGCAGAAACATTCTATAAAAGGAATAACCCTTTTTCTAGGAAGCTGCAGGAAGCAATTTGATAATAAAGTACTAAATAAAGTCATATCAGAAACAAACTCTTTATAGCAAAAAGAAGACTTTTCAGTCTAACGGCTATAAAGGGCTGACAGCAGATAAAGTAAATTATAATGTCAGCTAATAAGACAAACAACTTTATCTAAAAAGATTTGACTCAGGCAAAAGAGATGGAGCAAATATTGCCTGGTAATTTTATCATAAAACTTAAAACAACGTGCCAGAAAATGTATTAATTAATTAAATATAATAAATAAATACAAAATATAAAGGCAGACAGAAAACGCCGAACGACCTTCGGAGATCGTCGACCGACGCACGGAGATCGTCGAACTATCGTACAGATAGTCGAACGATCCAGATAGTCGAACTAGCAAAGGAGATAGTCGAACTATCAGAGCAGATAGTCGAACTACCAGAAGATAGTCGAACTATCAGATAGTCGACCTATCAACAGATAGTCGAACTATCAGGGCAAAACAGATAGTCGAGCTATCAACAGATAGTCGAGCTATCAGATAGTCGACCTATCAATAGATAGTCGAACTATCAAAAACAAACAGATAGTCGACCTATCAACAGATAGTCAAACTATCAGATAGTCGAACTATCAAAGCAGATAGTCGAACTATCAAGCGAGAACAGATAGTCGACCTATCAACAGATAGTCGAACTATCAAAGACAAACAGATAGTCGAACTATCAACAGATAGTTGAGCTATCAGATAGTCGACCTATCAACAGATAGTCGAACTATCAAAACCAAACAGATAGTCGACCTATCAATAGATAGTCGAACTATCAGATAGTCGACCTATCCAAGCAGATAGTCTAACTATCAAAGCACACAGATAGTCGAGCTATCAACCGATAGTCGAACTATCCACGCAGACTGAAAGTCGAACAACTGATAGACGATCGTCGAACAGTTAGTCGACGATAGTCGAGCGGCGTTTGACGATAGTCGAACGAACAAACTACTTAACCAAATTCTTCATCTGGAAAAGTGAGGACTCTACAGCTAGACTACTAACCATTGACCATAGATAATTCTTGGGTCAAGGGACTAAAAAGCAAGACTAAACTCAAATCAAACTAGGGTACCAACAAACAACCCTCTTTGATAAATGGGAGAAGACCATTGTCAAGCCTTACAGGGCCTCCTCTTCCTCCAGGACCTCTGAGGACACAAGGACTAAAATAGTCACTCCCCAACCTAATAAAAGGCTCCAGTCCCTCCTCCTCCCTCTCCTAGAATACCTTCTCCTCCTAAAATTCCATCCACAACATCTGTTTCCACCAGATATCACCTTCTTTCACTCTCATCCCAACACCACCACCATCTCCATCTCCAACCCACACTCCACCACAATCTCCACATCATGATGACATTCAATTGACATCCCTCAAACATTCACCCCTCCAGTCATCACCACACCTTTCTTACCACCATCTATGCCTCCAACTCCATCTACCACCTTCAACATATGCACTTCTTGTGGTAACACAATCACCTCTTTTCCATCATCATCATCTGATCCCACATCCACCATCATTTCTCTACTAACTCCCACCATCAAATCTCTAATGAAGGTTGTCATTGCACCTCTAATCTCTTCCATCAATGCTCTCTTCTCAACTTGCTACCTCTATAGGTCCCTCCTTATTCAGGGGCCTGGCCTCAGAAATTCCTGATACCAGGCCGGGGGAGATTTTCTATGATGAGTTCCCCTCTCCAGCAGTAGCATCAGCAGTTTGTAAAGCGGCAGCAGTAGTGGTAGATATGGATACATTAGTTATAGGGCTTGTAAATACAAATACAGAGTTGTCGGCTTTTCTTGAAACAGATTTTTCAGAGTTTGATATTGAGATTGTAGAGCCCCAAGCTGCACCATTCATTTTCTTAGTCCCTTCTGTGGACTTAGCAAATTTGTTAAGAGATTTATATATTCTTTATCATTCTCTTCCTATTCGTGAGCAATTTTTTTCTAGGGCTCTAGTATGTTATACTGCCCCTATCAGCTCAGAGATTATATATCAAATTAGATGCAGTTTTATAGAACCTTCAGTTTCCCCTTCAGGACTACAGGATGAGCCAAAGGCTTTCTCTCCTCCAACATTTGGTTGGGCGGAATCTCCTCTTCCAAATATGGATCATCTTTTTGAGGAAGATATGATTACAGAGGCAGAGGTTCTTCCAATGCCAGAAGCTAAAGTTCAAGTTTCAGAGGAAGTTCTAGTTCAGAGTGTATCTTTTAGAGAGATCTTGTTTGCAGATCAACTGAAGAGGAATTATGCTTTATATGACAATCTTATAAGTGAATCCAGTGAAGATGAATTAGATGATTCAGAGGATACTATGTGTAAGAAGAGAAAGTTTCAGAAAAAGAAGGCAGTTTCTCAGGCAAAAACAGAGCAACCACCTAATCCCAAGAATGACATTCCATATTATATCTTATATAATATTCCTCTAACTCCAACTACTCCCTACTGGATGAAGCTTTCAAAGAATCAGATGAAAGCACAAAAGAATAAGAAGAAGTTTGGATCTACTCCCTCTAAGAAATTCAAAAAGGATCCACCTCCTCCTCCACCAGCTGAAGGTACTTCAGGCAATCTAGCCTCAAGAACCACATCTTCTCAGCACTAAAGGCAATCTTCTTTTCAAAAATATGATAAATCTGCCAAGAGTGAGTACAAAGCAGCCACAACAGCAGTGGAAGGCAGCACTCTTCTAAATCTGAATATAAGGAAATACCTTACTCTCCACCAGTTCCATTTATTTATCCAGAACAAGAAAACATTTCTAAAATGGCAAGATTTCAAGAGCTGGTTGGACTTTCTCAGATAAATAAAGCTAAAGAAGATGGCAAAGATGCTTCTCAATATACTACAATGTCTTCTTAACAATGGATCTTTATTGTCTCACCAAATTCCTGGAAAGAGAAGATGAAGAAGACTCTTGATCAGTTTGTATTGTTCTTCTTCTATCTTATTGAGAGCAAAGTGAGAGATGAAGATTTAGAGCTGCTGTCAATTTTCTGCTCTTGCTAAGAATATCTCTCTGCGATTTTTCTGCTCTGAAATAATGAAGTCCTGTTCTAAGTTTATATCGCTTTTTGAAAATATTCTCTCTGTATTTTGTTCGACAACCAATCTTCCTTAGAAATTTGAATAACTGCAATTAATGCCTTGTTGGAAAACTTGGAAGGAAAACGGCTAGTATATCTATCATTATTCGTTTCCTCAATTGCCCCGAAAAATATGTCAAATAAATCCTCTGATGAATACCATAATCAATGATGCTTGGAACAGCTATATTCATAAGGAATATAAGCATTGATTACTCAGGGAATTTATGACTTAAAATAATAATAAAGTGGGAACAAATAAGGAAAGAACAAAGAACAGACAGCTTACAGAATTCATCGACCAGAGAACAGATTTCGTCGACCTGCACTCAGAGAACGTCGACCAGAGAAATCATGTTTGTCGACCTGAGCTCTGTGAAACAAACACTGAATATAAACAACTAATTCTGCACTCCAAGAATGTTGACCTAAGAATCTATTTTATACTCAAAATCGTAAACCACAGAACTTGAGCAAATAGACTTAGTCGAGCTGAGAATTTGTCTTGGAGAAAACGTCATCCACATAATATATCCTTCTGATGAATATCGTCGACCTGAGCTCTAAGTTCGTCAAGCTGAGTTCGACGAATGTCGAACTAATTTCCAGACAACTAAAAATCTTCAAAGTCTTGAATCTGAAGTCAACATCAAGCAGGTCCATGAAGTTTGACACTTAGTGACTGGCCTAAAACCTAGAATTAAAAATAGTGACCCTAACAATACATCATGGGTCAACAAAACCTAAGAAGTGAACCTAGCCCAAAAAAAACAGGGGTTCCAACACCATCAAACATTCAAGGGCTCTAACCGAGTCCCTTCTCATCAAACCAATCTCGTGCACAAAAGAACACAAGGGCTCCACACATAGTCCCTTATCATCATATGAAATCCATGCTCAAAAGCACGTAAGGGATCCATATTGAGTCCCTTCATAACATCTTACCTGTGCTCCAAACACGCAAGTTTCCGTCATAACCTAAGATATCAAATCCCTTTGATTGTTATACGAGCCTCACAGCTGGTCATAGGGAGTTAACAAAACTCTATGTTGTGGACTTATTGCAATCATACTTTCAATTCATAAGATCAATAAGCTCATAGCATGACCATGGGCATAATATTCATCTAGACCTTTTTTTTTCTAATTTTAGCATGCCCACGCACATCAAATCATTTATCTTTCAACACATCTTATTTTCGGAAATTATCAATGTAACATATACGTTTCTAGATAATCTATAATAGCGTTCATTTGCACACCACAAGTTCTTTTATTATTTATAGTTCATCACTTTCTATCGATTGTATATATCATACAAGCGCACCAATTACTCTTCCAATACAAATCAACCATCATAGTATTATTGTATGTACTTTCATCGGTTTTCATGGATAAACCATTTATACATCCAAGGTCCATTAAAACACATACATAATGCATTAGCTCATCATGGTTTCCTCAAAAAAGATTCTCCCAAAGCAAGATATCATCCAAGACAATGACTTCCAACCAATTCCAAGATTAAAACGCCAGGCTAACACATCAACTATTTAGAAAGAAAATCTGTCTTGGCCTTATGTTAGTTTAACGCAGCAACTTTCGTCGCACTTTGCCGAATCTATTATGCCCACTAGAAATTATGCAACCATCCGTTGGAAAGGTCTTTTTGAGGAGTGCAACTTTCATGTTCAGCCCAAGACCAAGAAATGTTAGGATCATGGCTTAAATCGAGCACAAAACCTACTGCATACAGAAAACTGATTTTTGCATGCATCGTAATGTCAAACGATCGACATCAGTTCATTTTCTTCCTCTAGCCATTCATACAAAGATGCATTCAGCTCTTCCTCCTCCCTTATTCACCATCAATAGACCACCATTGTTCACGAAACCAAGTCCATCGTCTTCATAATGAAGAGAGGAATTGTTGAAGACAACAAAACCTTAGGACAAAGGTCCTAGTGTAGTCTCTACCTAGGAGATCTTTATTACGCACCAAAGTCAAGCTCTCTTAAGCGGACATTTCTCTTATAATTGATCTAAATATCTAGCACCAAGGGAGAGGTTTGGAAGCTCACCTAATTTCAAGCGATGGATCGTGTCCTTCATCTTGGCGCAAGGTGGCGTCAACCTTGTGCTCCCGTTCTTCTCAGCAAAGGGTGCAGTTCGTGAAGAAAAAGATTGGCGATAAGCACCATTTAGAAAGGAGAGGCCAGATAGATCTAGGGTTTCCCGATCTGGGAGGTACCTCTGAGCGGTAGCATGATACCGCCGCGCGGTACCTTCAAAATTGCCTTCTTCCACAAGACGCCATCCAAACCCACCATTCAGGCGCCGCCACCTAGCCCACTATCGTCGCATGGTACTCTTTCTACTGGTGCGTGGTAGGTATGTAAAAATTCTACTACTGTAGATACTTATACTCCCTCATGGTTGCTTACATTGGACTTTGCCTATGCCCCGCACGACTACCACCACACGGTATCCCACTACTGTCGCAAGGTAGTACCTTGTATGATTGTCAAGTACACTCGATGCACTAGACGCTAGTTGAATCTAGTCGATGCACTCGACGCACACTATAGCTAGTGGTAATTAACTACAAACACGCGGTAGCACTCAACGATCATCGAGAGGCATCTTGATCACTCGACGCATGCTACCGCCACGCGATATCCCTCTCTAGCTATGCGGTAGCAACTTGTAACCCAACGTTGGGTCGGCGCTTCCCCCAACTCGAGTGCAAGCCTACCCACCAGTGCACCTAGAGGTCTAGTCAACTATCTTTGAAAGTCTTTAGTTTCAAGGGTAGCTTAATACCTAGAGGGCAGTGAATAGGTTTTTGGTCTCTTTTTAATTTTCCTTATTTAAGTGCGTTGGGAGTTAGTAGTTTTCAGCTCTCAAGTTACACCACACAATGCACACACAAAATTTATAGTGGTTCCCTAGATTATGGGTACATCCACTATCCCTTCCACCTTTCTAACAATGTGTTAGACAAGGCACTTCTCCAATATTTGGCTCATAAGAGCTTACAACATAGATCCCTAAGGATCTCTTAGGCTTCTCCAATACTTACCTCAGGCACAAATCCCTACCTCAAGGCAAGATTGCTCCTATAACTGAGTGATCAAAAGATCACCTACCCCAGACAAAATTAATAGTCCTATACCTTAGGATAGGTGGATAGACCTATAACTCAGAGAGTATGACTCTCCTACAGCTCAGACACAAAGACCCTACCTCAGATCTAGAGATGGATCCTATAACTCAAGCACACATGCCCTAGCTCAGAGAAAATGACTCTCCTACCTCAAGCAAACTGCCCTACCAAAGATCAACACATGATCCTACCTCAGATCAACGAATGATCCTACTCTCAGCCTTTATAAAATATGCCTACACTCAGATCTGTTAAGATCCTACAGAAGTTAAAGAGTTTGTTAATGATTTGACTCTAGAGAAATTTCTCCGAGCCTTCTGCTTCCTGAGCTGAGAAAATCTAAGCCCTAACTTTCTCCACAACAATAAGAAAGATGATCTTCAGTAAACTGTTGCTTGTGCTGGAAGAAACTCTGAAACACAGGTTTCTTATCTTGTTGATGAATACAATGATTTGCCAGTTCTTTGTATTCTTCTTTCAGCTAACCATGACTATAAAAACAAGATAGCCCTACTTATTCTTCTTTCTCAATAGACTATTCTCAACTTGCTATAGCAGGTGAAGATCTCTACAGCTAACTACTGGAACTTTTATATTAGCGATTAGAACTTCAGCTTCAAGCTCTACAATAATGGCGATAGGAAGATGATGAAGTTCCACCTCTTTGCGAAAAGATAAACCGTAAAAGTTGATTTTCTTCCGCCGATCTCAATCCTTTTATTTTTCGCCATCCAATGACTTTTTGACCCGTGGGCCCACGTAAAGTTGTTTGCTGCAACTTTGCTTTTTACATGAAAAGTCATACTGTAGCCCTGCGGCACAATTTATCATGTACTTCAGACTTCCCACAATGAGTTTTAAATTTGCTGACGTCAGCTTCTGTGGACTTAGCAAAATTCAGCTAGTTCATCCCAAGCATTGAGTGCATTGTGTGAATAGCCATCACTCAGTCCAAAAAACCCTTAGACAAATAATCTACACATCCAGGCGTTGAGTGCGTTGAGTGAACCTTCATCACTCAACGAATTTTGACTTAGACAATTACTTGTGCACTGCTAGGCGTTAAATGCATTGAGTGAACGACCTTCACTCAACGCTTTTGTCCTTAGAAAATCTTCCTGCTGTTTAGGAATTGAGTGGGTTGAGTGAGCCTTCATCACTCAATGTTTCTGTACTTTGGTTCTTCTCTGAATGCCGACCATCTTGTTGGGGTGTTGTGTAATGACTTCACTCGTTAAATAACATATAATAGAAGGTCCAGCCGGGGCCCCACACCATATGCCACAAATAGACGTCGAGGCCACAGGTTAATACCAAAATAACATCGCACCCTAACACAGAGCATTCTAGCGGAAGCTTATTAATTGAAAGAACTAAAACAATGAATGTCCACTACTATATAAATATCACATTTATATAAAACACCAGGAATGTATACAAGCACACACCGCTCTTAGCCTTAAGGCCTTATAAGTTTCTCTTTATAAAAGGTTATTTCATACATCGGCACGCAGGCTAGCCACACATGAAATCAAATTCTTCGCACGACCTTCAAGGGGCTACAAGAAGCAGTAGCAAGGGCTTTAACCCGCTCAATCCAATTAAGCCCGTAACACCTGCATATGGACGTCCACCCCACGAGTGATAAACAAAGCAATGGTCAGCATTCATCTGACCAATAATAACGACCCTACCCCTTACCCGGGGCAGTGGTTCCTTCCCAGCATGCATTGCAATCACAATATAAATATATCACAACAAGTGTACTCAGGCATAACAACATCACCAACGCCGGTCTTCATGCCAGATACTCCATACACTCATGGCACGCTTACGGTGTACCGAATTTCCCTGGGCCCCACCACCGTTCAGAAGTTCTAAACTTGTTGGCGATGGAGCATTAGTCTACTACAGCACGCAGACTAGAGACCCTCTCACCCATCCAATTTAGAGGTGGTAACCTCACGACAACTCTTGAGCATTATAGATCGACCTACGCACGTAGTGCAACACGCCGGAAAGGCTGATGTAGGCTATGTCTTATAAGATCCTACACAGATGGCATGACTACGACTATTACAACGCTCAACGCTATCCAACCCGCACTCTAACGAAACGAAGAAATCACAATGAGTTTTATTTATCGTTCGTGCAAACATACGGATAGCCGATCCGCAAATGGAACAGAGGATGGCTATAGGACAAATCCTTTCCGGCTAAATGGAATAATCTTGATTCCCATCGAGCTTGGAGTTGTACCAAAATAGATCCACCAAAGAAATCACGATTCGAAAAGTGGTAGGATCTATCCCAACAAAACAAGAGCGAGGATCGCCAATCCTCTCGATAAGTCTTTTCGGAAAACCAAACAAAAATCACAAATCTAATACTAGTAATACCGCGAAAAATTAACGATTCGAGAAATCACGCAAAATTTGTCCACCACAAGAACTAATCTAAGAAAGGAAATCTCTTGTGTAGGAATGTCGTTACCCCACTCGAAAGCGTAGATCCGAGATGTTTGGATTCAACAAAGATCGACCGCTCTTCCTTTTGAAGTACACGGGAAATGCGCCACGGATGAAGATCTTGTTCATCTCCTTCACTTCTCGCCGTGACAGATTACCCAAAAACTTTTCTTCCTTGCACAAGAGCCTTCTCCTCCAAGTGGCCGAAACTCTTGACTGGGATGATATCAATTCAGTTGAGATGGGAAACTGTGGAGGGAGAACGAAAGGTTGAAAGAGAAAGAGAGAGAGAGGAAGGGGGGCGGCCGAGCAAGGAGGGAGAGGGGCGGCCAAATACTTGAGAGGAGGAACTCCTTGGGGGCGGCGACTAAGAGAAAGGAGAGGAGAGGAATTAGGTTTAGGCAAAGTCTTCTTTTGATTTCAATAACAGTCTCTTTAACAAATGAAAGTTTGGCCTTATATAAGGCTTACATCCAAGCGGCTATTAGTAGCCCAAAATTAAATAGTTTTCAGAAATGAAATGACAGGAATAAAATAGTTTCAAATAAAACATATAAAAAGGATAAATGCAGACAAACTAGCAAGATAACTTTAAATCTTATTCTTGTTGCGTGGGCGAAGATTGTAGCCGTGACTGCTACAGCGTCGCAAGTCTCTTGTTAGTGGATCATCGTCGTCATCTTCTGCCACAACAACAACGCCATGGATGTCGTCTTTATCACCCAGTTGTCCGTCGTGGTGGTCGTCTCCATCAATCCTCCCGCTCTCAAAAGGACTCATCACCGATGAGTGGGCTGGACGGTAACGGTGTAGGAGATCCGCATCGAGAAGAGCCATTTCCGCTGAAGAAATCCAAGAGTCATCCGAAGCTAGACGACCACGCCATCTGACCAAAAACCTAAGAATGTCACCGTCGGGAGTTGAAAACACCGCATCCCGCAAAATCTTGTCAGGCAAGAAATCGGTCCGGGGGAACCTTGGAAAAGCGTTAGGCGAAGAAGAAAAACAAGTTTCATAATCAATAAGAAACGTACCTCCCGATGAATCCGAAAGGGAGAGCGGTCCATAAACAATCTCACCCCCACCCCTTTAGACGGTATAAGGGAAATATGAAACGGAGAGACTGACAGTTCAGGTGGTGGAGCGACATAAAGCGTTAAATCTAAAATGTTTAAAACAGGGGAGATTCCCCAATCAGCGGGTAACTTAAATAAATATGCATTTTCACCTAGCTTCTTTAAAACCCGAAAAGGACCAACTCTCTTATTCACTAATTTTTTATGGTGCCCGAAGGAATCCGTTCAGGGATAAGACGTACCATTACCAAATCACCAATATTCAAGGGGACTGCTCGCCTATGTATGTTAGCATTCGATTGATAAATAGCATATTATTTAGCTAACGTCTTGCCAATGTGCTCATGGAGAGTGTGAATGTGTGAGGCAAAGTCCTGTGCAAATTGACTGGATTTAAATGATGGTGAAAATGGAACAAAGTCAAGAGGCACGGGCGCCTTATATCCATGCACTATCTCATTTGGAGATAAACTGGTGGATCTATTCTTAGAATTATTGTAGGCTAATTGAGCGTGAGGAAGAATAGGGTCCCACGTACCTTTATGATCACCCACTAAGCAACAAAGTAACCCACCCAAGCTCCGGTTAACAACTTCCGTTTGCCCATCCGTTTGGGGATGATAGGCCGACGAAAACATAAGTCTAGTACCCAGCAGCTTCCAAAGTGTCTTCCAAAAATAGCTAGTAAACTTAACGTCCCTATCGGTCACGATTGTTTTGGGGACACCCGATATGCCACGACCTCCTTAAAGTACAACTTAGCGACATGTGAAGAATCGTTGGTGCTATGACAGGAGATAAAATAAGCCATTTTTGAGAATCGATCCACTACCACCAAGATAGAATCGTGTCGCCTAAATGTCAGTGGGAGGCCCAATATGAATTCCATGCTAACATCCATCCATGGGGTAGACGGAATTGGAAGGGGTGTGTAAATACTAGCATTGGTCTTGTTAACCTTTGCTAATTGACATACACAACAACTCCTACTATTTTATTGACCATTGGTTTGAGGCACGGCCAATAGAATTTATCCTCTACAAGTGTTATCATTTTATCGTGACCGAAATGTCCACTAAACCCTCCACTATGTAACTCCCATATAATAAAATGGCGTAACGAAGAGCGGGGAATACATAGTTGCGTATGCTTAAATACGTACCCGTCACAGATGTAGTTTGCCGAGATAGTGGAAGGGGAATTGACCCTAGCGGCGAAGTATATATCCTTAAAATCAGGGCACTGAACATACTCATCTTTAATTCTTTCAAATACTATGATCGATACCGGTAGATAGTAATAGGGAGACTCGACTAAGGTCGTCCGCCACATGATTTAACATACCCTTGAGGTGCTTGATAATGAATATGTACTCCTGAAGGTATGAGACCCATTTTGCGTGCCGAGGGCTGATTTTACTTTGGGAGTTTACAAATTTTAAGGCCTCATGATCGGATAAGATTACAAATTCTTTTGAGAAAAGATAGTGTCGCCAATGTTGGAGACAACATATCACGGCATAAAACTCACGATAATAATTGGAATAATTTAACTTTGGACCGGCAAGTTTTTCGCTAAAATATCCTATCGGATGTCCCTCCTGACTTAAAACTCCTCCGATCCCTATTCCTGATGCGTCACATGATAACTCAAACACTTTACTAAAATCCGGCAACCGAAGTAGTGGGGCTTCGGACATCCGGTCCTTAATCGTTTGAAACGCGCGAGTGGCCGCTTTAGTCTAAGAAAATTCACCCTTCTTCATGCATTCGGTGATCGTTGCCATGATACTACTAAAGTTTTGAATGAACCTTCGATAAAATGTGGCCAAGCCATGAAAACTTCTAACTTCCCGAATATTTGTTGGTTAAGGCCACTCTTTAATCACTTGGACCTTTTTTGGGTCAATATGAATGCCATCGGAACTCACTATGTAGCCTAGAAACTCTACGGACGCCACACCAAAGGCATGCTTTTTAAGATTAATAAATAGATTTTCTTGGCGCAATATTGTTAGGATTGTCTTTAGATGTGTTTCATGATCCTTTTGCGAACGGCTGAATACTAATATATCATCGAAGTATACTACTATGAACATACCCATGTATGGTTTAAATACTTGGGTCATCAATCGTGAGAAAGTACTCGATCCGTTGGTGAGCCCCTCTCCAAGCACCAACCACTCATAGAGCACATCCTTAGATTTAAAGGTCGTTTTTCATTCATCTCCTTCCCGTATCCTTATTTGATGATAACCACTTTTGAGATCAAATTTCAAAAATATGGTGGGTCCCGATAACATATCTAATAATTCATCCAAACGGGGAATGAGAAACCTATATTTGACCGTAATTTTATTTATGGCCCGGTAGTCTACACACAATCGCCAAGACTTATCTTTCTTTGGGACTAAGAGGGCCGGTACGACGCATGGGCTCTTACTATGGCGGATAAAACCCTTTGCTAGCAAATCTGAAATTAAAGTTTGTAATTCCTCATGTGCGGAGGGATTGAGCCGATAATGTGGATGATTAGGCAATGATGAGCCCGAGACGAAGTCAATCTCATGCTGAATATCTCTTATGGGTGGCAACTTAGATTGCAAGTCCTCCGAATAGATGTCTTTATACTCTTCAAATAGAGTGCGCAGAGATAACGGTAGATTCTCTAAAGACAGAGAGTCTTCCTTACCTTGTAGGCATACTAAAGCATACGTGACGCCGTCCAAGAAGGTCTCGCGCTCCAACTCCTTCTTACTTATCAAGCTTATAATTTTCTTTTCCGCAGGCACAATTGTGTCTTTGGAGGCAATCGTAGGATCCTTGGGCGGTGTGGGTTTCAGTACAATGGTCTTACCATTAAACTTGAACTCGTAAGTGTTGGCTCGTCCGAAATGGGTCACGTCATAATCATAAAACCATGGGCGTCCTTGTAGTACATGATATACATCCATGGGGATGACGTCGCACCACACTTTATCGACATAGCTCTTCACCGTAAGTGGACTAAACGATGCTTAGAAACCGCGATAGACGTTTTGTTCACCCACGCTATTTTATATGGATGGGGGTGCGGTTAAGATGCTAAATGCATACGAGCAATGGCGTTCTCCGAAATGACGTTCATGCAACTTCCACTATCTATTATTAATTTGCACCACTTTTCACTGCCTTTAAAATTCAAAGAAAATATGTTCGTCCGATTATATTCATCCGACGCACATGGTGTGGCCAGAATACACCTCATAACCATCATATAAGAATCATCTTCAATATCACTCGGCTCGACATCAGATTCTCCGTCAGCTTCATAGACGATCTCGGCAGGCTCAGAGGTGGAGTCTAATAGTGCTAGTTTTTTACCCTTAGTGGGGAACTCACTAGAGTAGTGCCCTTGAATTCCGCAAGAATAACATGTGGCATTAATCTTATTAATCTGTCCTATTGGAACTCTCTTGCCGGTGGGATTTCTGTTGTTCCTTGCGATAATGACTATGGAATTCGAATCAGTCAATCGAAATTTTCATTTGTCCCGCATGGAGGACGTAGGTGGGGGGGTCCTAAAATGGACTTTCCTTTCTGGAATGCTCGTCCCTTGGACTAGTAGTCATTGTGCTTTTCTATATCCAATGCTGTATTGAATGTTGTGTTAAGGTCCGTGTGACCATAACGCAGAAGCTTACCTTAGATGTCCGTATTGAGTCACTTACGAAAGCGAGATAGAGTGACCTCGGGCATTTCTCGAATGTCACAATGCACCATCATATCCTTGAGGTGTCCCATGTACTCTGCTACCAATTGGCCCCCTTGACGAAGGGTGGCTTGCTCGTCGAACATTTGGGTTCGGTGATACGCAGGGACATATTGGTCATGCAAGAGTTCTTTCATGACAGCCCACCCAATTGGGGGTGCTCCATTCACGGTGCCTAGACGCCCATCTTCGTTCAACCAAAACGTTTTGGCCCTACCCAGAAGTTTCATTCGTGCTACCCGCACCTTCTCAATGTCTGTCAGGTTGTGCCACTCAAAATACCACTCGATCCCCATCGATCTAGAAATACTTGGGGTTCACCCATGCCATCGTAGGATGGTGATTCCATTTTAACGGTCCTAGTTAAGTCGAACTCATAAGGGGCTCGAGGTGCGTACTCATAGTACTGATCACGAGGTTAGTTTTGTCGCTCCTCTCGTTGGTTGGCGGGCTAGGGTGGTGGCCCCGGTCGATTTATCCAAAAGCCGGGATTTTGAGGCGCCACCTGATTTACAGCCAACCCTTGTATTAATTGGGTGAGTGCATCGAACCTGGTGTTAAACTCTTCCCTAAGCGCCAAAATTATTGCAGGAGCGTGCTCATCATCATGGTTATTGGCCATGTGTGAGGTGGATGGAGGATACTCCGTGCCAAGCCTCGTGCGCATGAACAACACTGATACGGGGTTTCTCTTAAAAAAGTACTGTTTGGACAAGAATTTTATAAAGTAGGATTTTTATATGCTTAACGACTTGGAGAACAAAAATATTTTTTTTAGACTTTTGTTCTTAGAAAAATAAGGAGATAATTCAGATTTTTTTTGTAATTTTTTTTGTTATATACAGACCAGATTGTGAAAATTTCAGATTTTGTTTCTAACGAAACATGAACGACCAAGTGTGGGTCAACGTCCTATGACAGGAAAATGTAAGGACGGTGTCGATTGAGAAATCAACACAAACCTCCCTCTGATACCAAATTTGATGTAGGCTATGTCTTATAAGATCCTACACGGATGGCGTGACTACGACTATTACAACGCTCAACGCTTTCAAACCTGCACTCTAACGAAACGTAGCAATCACAATGAGTTTTATTTATCGTTCGCGCTAACATACAGATAGCCGATCCGCAAATGGAACGGAGGATGGCTATAGGCAAAAATCCTTTCCGGCTAAATGGAATAATCTTGATTCCGTTCGAGCTTGGAGTTATACCAAAATAGATCCACCAAAGAAATCATGATTCAGAAAGTGGTAGGATCTATCCCAACAAAACAAGAGCAAGGATCGCCAATCCTCTCGATAAGTCTTTCCGGAAAACCAAACGAAAATAACAAATCTATTACTAGTAATACCGCGAAAAATTAACGATTCGAGAAATCACGAAAAATTCGTCCACCACAAGAACTAATCCAAGAAAGGAAATCTCTTATGTTCGAATGTCGTTACCCCACTCAGAAGCGTAGATCCGAGATGTTTGGATTCCACAAAGAACGACCGCTCTTCCTTTTGAAGTCCACGGGAAACGCGCCACGGATGAAGATCTTGCTCGTCTCCTTCACTTCTCGCCGTGGAAGATTACCCAAAACCTTTTCTTTCTTGCACAAGAGCCTTCTCTTCCAATTGGTTGAAACTCTTGACTGGGATGATATCAATTCAGTTGAGATGGGAAAGTGTGGAGGGAGAACGAAATGTTGAAAGAGAAAAAGAGAGAGAGGAAGGGGGCGGCCGAGCAAGGAGGGAGAGGGGCGGCCGAATCCTTAAGAGGAGGAACTCCTTGGGGGCGGCGGCTAAGAGAAAGAAGAGGGGAGGAATTAGGTTTAGGCAAAGTCTTCTTTTCATTTCAATAATAATCTCCTTAACAAATGAAAGTTTGGCCTTATATAGGCTTACATCGAAGCGGCTATTAGTAGCCCAAAATTAAATAGTTTTCAAAAATGAAATGACAGGAATAAAATAGTTTTAAATACAACATATTAAAAGGATAAATGCAGACAAACTAGAAAGATAAATTTAAATCTTATTCTTGTTGCGAGGGCGAAGATTGTAGCCGTGACCGCTACGTCTCCGCAAGTCTCTTGTTAGTGGATCATCGTCATCATCTCTTGCCACTACAACAGTACCATGGACGTCGTCTTCATCACCCATTTGGCGGTCGTGGTAGCCGTCGCCATCAAAGGCTCGAAGCCCTCGATTTGTTGTGCTACCAATCGAATGCTCACAATGATCCTACAACTGATTTTATTGGGTGGTTCATCTCGCCCATCCTACTTAGAGGTTCTGAACTTGTTGGCCATGGGCATCAGCCTCCAAACTCCCGTTGAAGACCACTCGCGCCCTTCCACTCAGAGGTATCCGCAATCCATATCATAACACACGTACACAGTGTCGCTTTCCCATCCATCAACCAGCTCGTTCCGAGCATACAACCGAAGGAGATATGCAAAGCTTCCTTACCACAATTCACAAGCATCCTCACACTCTCCGCAGACAATTCATTTTATACACAGAGTCTTCAACGGTTCGCAGCATCACCAATCTAGACTACCCGTCGAGATGGGCTTCACATAGCATGCTTATTCCGTACTACACATTTCCGGATCTAAATACAGACTCAACCGCTGGAATATCTTACGCTTTCCACCTCTTGGTGGAGGATCCCATGCACATGCATAAAGAGGACTTCACTTGTCCAAGAAGGAGATTGTTACCCTTGACGATCGCTTCAGAGACATGGAGAAACTAACTGGAAGGAAATCACCGCGACGGTCTTGCCTCCACAATGCAGGCCTCAGATCTCTAATTGAACCGCTGAAGTACCACCAGCGGCCGGAATCCTTCTCCTTCTCCTCCTCCTAGCTCTCCTCTCTTTCTTCTCTTTAGAAAGAGAATGGCCAAAGATTAAATGATAAATACTTCTCAATTCTCGGCCTTATAATAGCAGGAAGGAGCTTGGACCACAGGATCCAAATAAAAGTAAATGAGCAGCCTTGATCTGCCCTCAAATATTTATTTTTGGGCTGACACGACCTGTGACATGCCCGTGTCATAGGCTGTGTTCCCTAAGCGGCTAAGGAACCGACGCAATCCACACCAGAACACAGGCTAAGACACGCCCGTGTCAAGCACCTGACACGCCCGTATCACAAGGTACATGCCCGTGTTGAGGGGGTGTGTCCCTCAATCAACACAGGATCAATACTCCCGAAAAGGACACGTCTAAGGCACACGCCCGTGTCCTTGGCCGTGTGCCAAACATGCCCCTGTGACACGCCCATGTCACAGGCCGTGTTCCACACTCGACACAGCCCGGTTATCAACCCGAGTAGAACACGGCCAGGGACACGCTCGTGTCCCTAGACGTGTCTCCTCTCGATAATCATCGACTGTACTTTCTTCGAGAACTCACGACACACTCGAGTACCCATAGCTAGACACGCCCTGGGACATGCCCGTGTCCCAGACCGTGTCACCCAGGCTGAACTCTAAATTAGAATTTGGGGTGTTACAACCCTCCCCTCCTTATAGAATTTTTTTCCCGAAATTTAGTGCAACAAAGACACCAACATAACAACTCCGTTGTAATATAAACAAAACGATCAAGGTTTGGAGCTCAGAGGCTTCAGCATGTCTCGCCCCACGACATCGCACAAACACAAGTGTTTTTACAAACACACATACATACAATATGTACATTGTATATCACAACGATAGTAAAGTGCACCCTTTACTTTATTTCCGCTCATCCGCGTCCCTCATAATCTATTTTATAGTCTCCTATAACTCTAGATTATGCACGCGATTATGCTTCTCTTCACGAATTGAGCTTTACGGTTCCTGCAAATCGAGAGTGCACATTCGAGGTTGTGTCCGGGATGAAGATGACTCCCACACTACCTTGACCTTTTCCTCATAGGACGCACCAGACTTTTTCTCACACTTTGACAGGCCACTCCAACAATCACGGGCTATATGCCCCTACTTACCACAAGTGAAACATGTATATGGCTCAATACATCCTTCTCCATACGTTGCTCCCGAAGCAACATACGAAGAAGTTTGTTCAGTAGACCTAAACCTCTTCTTATCCCGTTTCCTAAACCCCAATTGTTCCGACTATGGAACTTTGAACTCCGAATTTTCCGCCGCCAAGTTCTTCTTGTCATGCACCCATTTCAAGTCCTTCTTAAGCGCACGGGCTGTATCTACCTACGCTTGGAATCCTTGGTTCTACGAACTCGGGAGCGACAACCGCAGCTCATCACGAAGTCCCTCATAGAACCTATTTGTCTTCCACGCTTCTTCCTCAAAAGTAGACCCCGCATAGCACCCCAGCCTGGTAAATTTATGCAGGTAATCATCCACAGTTCTCTCACCCTGCACCAGACGTTGAAACTCATTCTCCATTGAAATTCGCCGCGATACTTGCCAATACTTTGCCCAAAACAATTTGGAGAATTCCTCCATCAAAATCTCTCCCAGGCCTCTGCCTGCCAACTGGTGCAGCTCGACATTATCCCACCAAAGTCTCACCTTTCCTTCTATTAGGAAAGTGGCTAAAGTAACTTTCTGCCCCTCATCAATCCTGAACGTTGCCAGGATCCTCTTAACTCCTGAGAGCCAATCCTCCGCCTGTGTTGGGGAATTTGTCCAGACAAACGTAGGTGGATGAAAATCCATAAACCGCTTTAGTTGCTCGTTAGCTGCTTTCACATCAATCCAAGCTTTAACACGCTCTTGCCTCACACCAACCTAAGGCCTGCCCAATAGGTTGTGCTTGAAACATGGCAAAAACCACCTCCGCAACTAAGCATATGGTTTCCGCAGAAGGGGGAGGTGTAGGAACCTCAGCTGGTGTCGCACTCTCATCCGAACGCTAGGGCTCAGACTACCCAACGCCACTCCTTGTCACCTATACGTGAATAAGATATCTGTAACCTCCAATCCAAAATGGCAAACATACCGAATATACACGCTCACATTTCTAGTGGACATTCTTGAGTTCATTAGTGTTAAAACGGTTTTCACGTACACGTGCTCGCCACCTGACAAAAGAATTCGACCATGAATTCAAAAGAGAAAGACCAAAACAAGCTGATATTATGCTTGGGAGAGAGTTGTACTTGGATGGGTGACCTCCAGGGAAGTCCCCGTACAACCCAACTTAACTACCGAGTTCGTTCATCAAAGGGAGGTTATGACCACCAAAAACCTGCCAGTGGGCTGGAGAGGGGTTGGGGTGCTTGGGCTGCAGTTCGGTAGCGATGTCGTGGGGCGAGACAAGCTGCGGCCTCTGTGCTCTAAACTTGGGTCATTACACGTTGAGTGAACCGCCTTCACTCAATGCTTCTGTACTTAATTGATTTCTATCTTTATGAATGTGTTGAGTGAACCTTCATCACTCAATGCATCTGCCTTTGCCTGTCTTCTTTGATGAGGCGTTGAGTGAACTGCATTCACTCAACGCTTCTGTACTTAGCTAATTTTCTTGATGAGCTTGCATTGAGTGAGTTGTCATCACTCGACGCATCCAGACTTAGACATATTTTTTTGTCTATATCGTCTTATGCTTTGATTAAACATTGGTCTATCGACACATTCTTCTTTGGGCATTGAGTGAGCTATCCTCACTCAATTCTTCTGGACTTAGCCAGAATTCTTGACAGATTCTTCAAATGCTTTTTCTGCTTGAGTTTGACTCAACCCTTCTTTCTTCAGGCGTTGAGTGTGTTGTCCTCACTCAATGCTTCTGTACTTAGTCAGATTTCTTCCTTATCAATGCTGAAGCTTTAACAAACTGAGCTTTAATCCATGCCTCTTGTTATATGGCGTTGAGTGAACTGCTTTCACTCAACTCTTGTAGACTTAGCCGCAAATCTGCTTTGCAAACTATTGGGCTTTGACTGTCCAAGCTTTACTCAGCATTTTTTGGCATCTGGAGTTGAATGAACTAGCTACACTCAACGCCTGTGGATTTAGATAAATTTCTGTCTTTCCAGCATCCTTCCTTGACACCTGGCGTTGAGTGAACAGGCTTCACTCAATGCTTGTGGACTTTGACAAATTTCTGTCTCTCCACCTTTCTTCCTTGTGACCACCTGTCACAATCACTTAGACAGCCTGTCTAAACTTATTCCAAGGAACATCCTGCATATAATGAACTTTAACATACATCAAATACATTTATGCTCTTTGTATTGATTATGATGCCTCTTCTAATCTAGGGAACATTGAGGGCAATATTCCAAACAATCTCCCCCTATTTGAAGAAGGCAGAACACACAGCTATACTAAGAAGAATTATCACATTGAGCATTTAAATTCAAAGCAATTGTAAGCTAGAAGATATAGCTTTTTCATACTACGTGAATTTCAATCTCTCCAGCATATTAATTTAATGTTCTCTGTTTGATTGCATTGACACAACATGTCAAGTCATTGCTTTCTCATACCACTTGAGCATTTGGTCAAATAATATGCACTTTCCTCATACAATTTAAAACTTAAATGGAGAACTTTCCATATATCACTTGAAGAACTTCCCACATACCACTTGGAGGTGGGAAAGTAATATGTAATGGCTCAATATGTAGTCATTCAACTCCTTATACTACTTGAATTTTTCCAAGTAATATTCACTTACTCAACATGACCTGGTCATGTCAAGTCTTGCCCACACCTTCCCCATTAGGGTTTAGGGTATTTCTCACACCTCTTTCTTTCTGGCTTCTTAAAAAATATAGTTATCTAATGAGGGAGGTGAATGGATCATAGGAGAATTTATCTCTTGATCTTATCCTAATTCCACTACACTAGTGATCAAATGAGTTTACTGGAGAACATACCTCTTGTGTTGATACCACTAATACAACACATCACTACAGCCACTTGACTCTTGAGTTGTCCATTGGTCAACTGGAGCTAGCTACTATTACACTGGATCCAATGCTACTCCTCCCCCTTTTATGACTTCTGCAGAAGTAGCTATAGTCAGGGAGGTCCTAGATTTTCCTCTTCTCCTGTGGCAGCTTTGTCTTCTCAGCAACAACAAACAACTTGTGTTTATCTCCCCCTCAGATTGTGCATTATTATGAGAACATGCTAATCAGCAGTGTTGATCTTTGATCCACTATTGCAGCTGCTGGACTTGATACCCCTCAATAGGAGCATGTTTACTTGCTCTCCCTCAACTGGAGCATCTGTTGTCATTCTCTTTACTAGACACTTGAGTCAATCTAAGTCTTGATACCAATTGAAAGACTTTAGAGTTTTGATATCCCTTGAAAGACTTATCAACCTGCAAGCAGAGTAAATCCTTCAATAGAACACAATTAGGAGCAATTGAAGCTACACCTAGTTCAACATACCCAATTCAAACTTAAAGGGGTTGAACTTGACTTCATCTAATGGCTTAGTAAAGATGTATGCCACTTTCTTATATATTGGGACAAACTCAAGACTAATGTCTTCCTTTTCCACATATTTCCTAATAAAATGATACCTAATCTCTATGTGCTTAGTCTTGTTATGTGAGATAGGATTCCTAGCAATAGAGATTACAATAGGTTAATCACAGTACATGGGAGTGTTACTTATCGTGATGTTGTTGTCCTGGAGCCTATGCTGGATCCGCAGAAATAGTCACGGAAACTTCCTGCTGAGAAATACTCTGACTCATCAGCTGTGGAAATAGCCATACTGGTCTACTTCTTACTGCTCCAAGACACAAGTCTTCCTCGCAAGAACTGATAGGTTCCTTATGTGCTTTTCCTGTCCTCTTTGTAGCCTACAAAATCTACATCTGAATAGCATGTTAGTTCAAACACCCTATTCCTAGGGTACTATAGGCCAAGATCTGGTGTGCCCTTAAGATATCTCAAAATCTTCTTGGCAGTAGAGTAGTGAGACTCTTTAGGGTTAGCCTAATATATAGCACAAACATATGTAGCATACATGATGTCTGGCCTACTAGCTGTCAGATATATAAGGGAGCCAATTATCCCTCTATATAAAGTTTCATCAATAAGTTTCCCTGCCTCATCTTTATCTATAAGCATAGTTGACCCCATGTGAGTTTTCATGGTGGACTCCCTCTCCATTCCAAACTTTTTAATTAACTCCCTAGTGAACTTAGACTTAGATATAGACCATCCATCTTAATTCTGACTTACTTGGAGGCACAAGAAGAACTTAAGCTCACCCATACTATTTATATCAAATTTCCCTTGCACAAGTTTTGTAAACTTCCTGCAAAGGTTGTCATCAGTAGACCCAAAAATTATGTCATCTATATAAATTTGGACTAGGATGTGTTGGGTTTTACTAAATGGCACAACACTTGTGCACGCAGTGGAAATAAAGAATAAGAAAACCCAAAGTTTGGATCTAGCAATGGACATGTATCAAGAAGAAAATGCAGTAAATAAAATTTACCTCTGTGGGATTAAGTCTATACTCAACCTAGATGCTCCAGAAAATCTGTCGATCTCTAAACGGCTAGAGTCCATAGTGCAGAATAGTGTTCGCACCTTTATAAGAAATCCACACAAATGGGAAAACAAGTAGACCCTTGTTGAACAAGATCCAGGTTGTGAGAAGGCACACTACGCCTTTACAGATTGCTAGGTCCGTTACATAAAAGGCGACCGCGACACTCACCGAAATCGGGCTCAGTAATGGCGACGGGATTGGCAAAGGAAGAACAACTTCCATAAGCCTTTTAGGCCTCGGGTTTTCGCAATGCGGGGAACGTGTGCTTAGACCGAATGAACAGTCAATGTCATGTTTTCAGAAACCCTAAAATATTTTATTTATACCCAAAGGAATAAAGAAAATAGCTTATCGCAATTCACAGACCAAAGACTTGGAATACAGAAATTCGACCAGACAACCTTTGTCTCGACGAATCGTCAAGTATCCATAACATATTCAGCAAATCATCGAGTATACAAAACCAAACTCGACAAATCATCGAGTATCCATAAGATACATGATGAAGGCATTGAGGGAACTCAACGCACTCAATGCTCTCAGCGCCTAACCCGTCGAATCAACATTTTACTCGATGAAGGTGTTGAGTGAACTCAACACACTCATTGCTTATGTGCCAGATTCGTCGAATCAACCTTTGACATGACGAAGGTATTGAGTGAACTCAACGTAATCAATGCTTGAGAACCATACTCATTGAATCAACACTTTGACTCAATGAATCGTTGAATGAACTCAACGAACTCAACGATTAAGTATAATACTCGATGAATCAACACTTTGACTACACGAATCGTTGAGTAAATTCAACACACTCAACGCCATCATTCGACGAGTCAACACATAACTCGACGAAAGCATTGAGTGGTCTCAACACAATTGTGCTTCCCAAGCCTGGCTAAGCTAAGTCCTTTCCACTCATTATATGAGTAAAACCATACTAATCCAATCTCCCAATTTCTCCAAACATTCTTATGTGCGACCCTGATAGGCCCATACAGCGTTAGTAGTGAGGCTACATACTTGATTACTTCCTGATCACAATGGTAACACCAACAGTCTCCCACTTGATCAAGAAAGTATCAAACAAAAGCTTCACAAATAATGAGCGGGAACTAGCAATGCATCATTGCTCCCCAAGCATTAACTGTTTAGAACTCAAAATCCATCGTGACAAATATATTAGTTTTGTCATGTCCCTTTATCCCTTACATCCGGATAGAACTAGAGGTATAGACCATGTCACCCTCATAATTATTCAATCCCAATTTCTTGATCTAGAATGAACTTCCGAAAATTGGTCAGTCCAATATCATATATTGACTCAACCAAGCAAGGTCATGCATTTCTCAGTCCCATTCCATCAAGGGTCCCTTGGATGCAAATCATGTCATATAGGAGGAAAAATCTAATCTCTTCTCACACGCAAACACCAAAAGGATTCATAACGTAACCAATAACCACCTTTATCATCCAACTTTCTCAAGACTGGACTTTTGATAGCATCAAAGCACGCTCTTCATCACTCTATGAATGTTGTGACTTCAAGTTAATTGTCCACAAACACCATTGTCACTTGATCCATACTTGTGACATGTTCATATAACAATCCACAAAGAATTCTCATTGTGGGTCTGTCCAGTACAACTTGTTCACTAACAAGTACCAATGTTATGACTTGATATCACAATATCATGACCTATGAGAACCAGTCATTAGTCAACGCACATGCAATTCTTAATTTGTCATTATTGCCCTTAACTTCTAAGATTATACTCGACCAGGGACTATTTAAGAATGAGGCTTCTAATAACATAGGCTATCACGTTTAAGTAACCACTTGACTCATATAGAAGCAAACATTCTATGGGCATTTATTATGTTAAATTACTCTATCATAATAGAAATAAATTTACAAATAAAATACCTTGCCAAATTATATAAATGAAATGTATACAATACTATACTCATCAAATGAACTATTACAGCCAAAAAACATACAATCCACAAGACTCCAACTAGAGTTGATCATTTAGGTATCGTATACCCATAGATCTAACATGACCATCATGCTTTCTCTGTGCGAGAGGCTTTGTCAGTGGATCCACAATATTTTCCTTAGTCGGCACACTACAAATGCTCACATCTCCTCGATCGACAATCTATCGAATAAGATTTAACCGCCAAAGTATGTGCTTGGAGCGTTGATAATATCTAGGTTCCGAAGAAAGTGCAATTGCACCGTTGTTGTCACAGTTGAGAACCACGGGATGAATAATGCTATGAACTACATCTAACTCACTGATGAATTTTCGAATACATACACCCTCCTTTGTTGAATTTTCTATATTGATATACTCCGCCTCAGTTGTAGAATCAGTAACTATCTCGGATAATTGTTTTCTCCACGCTAACACGTGTTTCCAATTGATAATGTAAGTATACCTATCATTCATAGTATAGAATCAAGTGTAGTATATTAACTCGGGGCTTGTCGAGTACTTGTACTCACAAGAAAGAGCTATTATCTTATCATACGAAAAAGTTAGTTTTTGATTAAAACGGACAAGGAAGCGTTATACTAAGAAAGAGAAATTCGATCATGGGGAAGCTAGCACTTGATGTAGAATCCCCTTGGGATAAAATAAACCTTCTTGAAAAATAATGCAATGCGAGTTCTTAAATTACTCACTCAACCGTGGAGGTTCCTAAAGTACAAAAGCGTCTCTCTCGAGCCCATGCTTTTGACTAACCTTAGTTTGATCGATGAAGACCTCTCGACCAATCGAAACCCTTAAACTTGCTTTAGGCGGTGAATCACACTATTGGATTTGACTCCAATCCGGAGGATTTATGTCGTCCTCTCTTGAGGAGTGCATGCAAATCCTTTTATCCTTGAGTGATCTCCTCGTATATGCAACCTCTCGGTCATTTAGGATACAGATCTTAGATCGAAAACCATAACCGCGAAATATGAATTCGACAAAATATAATTCAATGATAAATCATAAATGAGCAAGACTAAGAACAAGACATTTTAGTTAAAAAATTGAAAAGTTTATTTTATTCCAAGGTTAATCATGATCAAGTGCTAAATGGAATTTACCTACTCATCATGATTAGGGAATTACAAAATAGAGTATGGAAAACATGCTTGAAATAAAAATAAGTACAATTAAAGCTAACACAATGTTAATCTAGACTAGGAAATGGAAAATACATTAATTAAAAGAAGTAAAATACAGGACTCCCACTCCCAAAAATCGATAATGAGAATCTGAAGTTTCCTGGAATTTATAGGAAAAATTACGGTTGGTCACGCCCGTGACCTAGGGCATGCCAGGCTCGGAACCATAATCTAAAAGCCCTGGGAACGTTAGAGGAGGAATGGCCAAAAATAGTAGATGGAGGCATCACACCCCTAACAACAGTAGGGGGAATGGTAACGCTCGTGACCTAGGGCGTGTCAAGTCTATTTTTGGAAAACGGCGGGAAGTATAAAATTACGGGAATAAATTGTAGTTGATGGAGGCATCACGCCCCTAGTCACGCTCGTGACCAGGGCATGTCAAGCTGGAAATGTCAAGCTGGTGGCAACGGCAGGAACGACGGAGTAATTGGCTGGAAACGCCCCTAATATGCCCTGGGTCACGCCCGTGACCCATGCGTGTCATTTTTATCTGACGTGGCAGGGTACAATAATTCTTCCAACGACCAGCACGCCCCGTGTAAAGGTGTCACGCCTATGAGACGCGCCCAAGGAGGGCGTGTCATAGGGTGTGTCGAGGTTTTTCAGTCGCAGCTTTGCCGATCTGCGGTCAACGTTCTCAGCCGCTGGTGTCACGCCTATGGTCATGCCCAGAGAGGGCGTGTCATAGGGCATGTCTAGGCCGAAAAAGGAAAAATCCCAGTTCAGCTCCAAATAATCCATAGATTAGCCTTGCAAGATTAAAAAATGATTTTGTTAGATCAAATAAAGATAAAATATAAAAAGTAATTAATTTAAAAACTTTATATTATAAAATTGATATATAATATCTAACTATTAATAGAAAATAAGATAATTAAAATAGGAATAATTAGAGTTATTAAAATAAGATATTATATAGCAAACAACTTTTATAGGGAGTAGAAAAATTTTAAATGCTAGAAAAAAATTGAACCTAAGGAGTAAAATGCGAAGTCTTATGTCTATGCTTGTAGCTATTTTTGTAGAAAAACTAACTCAGCACACAAATTAAGTTTTTATTTTTCTTAAAATGTGTTTCCACTAATATTTTCACTTTTAAAATGAAAAGTCTGGTAAATCTTAAAATTATATTTAGGGAGAATGTAGCGTGTGTACTAAGATAACATTGACCGAACGAAGATCGAGATACCCTCCAATGAAATGCATCAATGTCGATGGCCATAGTGAGAACTTGTTTAACATATAAACATAAATCAATAGCGTTGTGTACTAAGATAACGATTGACCCGAACGAATAGGGATCCATGAGTATACAACTCTCTCATCATGATCTCTTCCTTTCCCTTTGTATTTTTATGTCTTTAGTTTGAAGAGGAAATAAGAATAAATCAAATGTCGATGGCCACTAGTGTATATCCCTTTCACAAATCTACTTGGTGGAGCCACGATAGGATAATAGGCACTTGTTTAACATATAGAACATCATAATGCTAATGAGTTCAACTTATGGTCTTATAGTTAGGGAAAGTTCTTCGAGAAAGAAATAAAGTAGGGATAGATACTACTCTATCAAATTTTGGACAAAACTTAATATTCTATCCAACTCCCTTTGAAGTGGTGAAAAGGATATTGATTTAACCTTAAAGTCACAAGTGATGTGTACAAACAAGCTAATGTAATTACAGTTAAGCTTGGTCATAGCAACCATCTAATCAAGCCACAATGCAGAGAGAGCAAGGAAATTTATTGTTCCTCAAACAACTTGGGTACGTCCACTCTTCTACCCACACGGTAGGAATCCACTCATTTGTTCATGGAATCTGATTTTTGAAACCCTTTAGACTTTTGATAGTGTCTAAAAACCAAGCCAGTTTTTGACAGGTGCCCTCCAAGGGATACTTTTGAAGGGAGTAATAACCCTGTACAGGAGGGGGAAGAAGGTTAAGATGTACAATAGATTTTCTGAGCTATCTTTCCCCCTTCAAGAACAGGTGAAGTCTCTCATCAGAGAAACTCTTCAGAAAGTTCTGAAGGAAAAAGCTACAGGAAGAAAGAAATAATAAAATTAAAGTTCTTCGAGCAGCTATCTCTTCAAAGGAACTCTGAGTTCCCTTTGTATTAACACTTTATTTGGAGTCTGAGAGCAGGAAGCTTGAGTGAAGGCTTGAGTGCTTGAGAGGTAACACTAGCTTCAATCCTTCTTAAGTCCTTTAAATAATCAGCAAAACGGCTCTCTTCATTTGAAAGTCTTCTTCTTTTGGGCTTTATCAAGAAGAAGAAATAAGAGCCACCGAAAATGAAAAGTCACATCAGCTTCTAATCACTCACAAACTGACAAACAACTTTATCTTGTTTTTAGAGCAAATATCTTTATATGCTTAAAATTCAAGTATTAATTAATTAAATATAATAAATAAATACAAAATACAAAGGCAGACAGAAAACGTGGTCTTCGAACGACGCACGGAGGTGTGCAGATTAGGTCCAGATAGTCGAGCTATTAGTTACCGCAGCAGATAGGCTTCAGGACAGATAGGTAAAAGTCGATCTCTAGGACAGATAGTCGAGCTCAAGCGCACAAAACACCTAAACGATAGTCGACCTACCTCAGAAAACAATAGTCGATCTCAAAAGATGGCTTAACATCACGATATAATCAGAACAAGCTTAGTCGACCTTCAACCGATAGTCGTACAGGGTGCAATAGTCGACCTATCAACAGATAGTCGAACTGGCCAAAAGAAGTTCGAACTAAATCATATTTATGCTAATCAACAGAGTCGAACTTCAGCGCAGAACAGATAGTCGACTTCAACAGATGCAAAGTCTTCGACGGCGTTCGAATAGAAAAACCTACTTAACCAAATTTCAATTTGGAAAAGCGAGGACTCTAAAGACTTCTAACCATTGACCATAGATATCGACTAAACTCAAATCAAACTAGAAAGAATATCTCTTTCTTGATCGGCGAAATATCACTCTAGTAAACTTGTACTTACTCATCTATAGTTTTTTTGATTTTACATATTTTCAAAGTGAAAGTAAAATAAAACATTTCCACGCATTTAGAAAAATGAAAATCTAATTATATGCTAAATATTTAGATCTACATAAAATTCTACTTACACGTGCACTTGACTAAAAACACAGCATGGCCAATAGTTTTACTCCAAAATTCAAAATTCATTTAAAAAATTAAAATTCTCTAAACACTATACAAAAATTAAATTACTAGGAATTTTGCATGTGAATAAATATAGAAAATATGACATCTCTAATTAAAAATTAAACCTATTTTTGTGTTGCTTCTTAGACTTCCAGAGGTATACCCATTTAAGGGCTCTCACCGGTACAAGGAGATTAGATGGGGTGATATCCCAAATGTCCCTTTCTAAGAAATTTAATTATCGATTTTCTAATTATTTTTCGTTTTAAATTTTTTTTATTTTTTTTATTTTTTCTTTTGGAACAACAAAATACATAACAAAATCAATTTTTTTTATATATTTTTGATATATATATATTTTTTTTAAAAAAAAAAAATTTTGAAATATTAAATTTTTTTGAATGTTTTACTTGAGAAATATCCCTCCCCCATACTTATGCAATACATTGTCCGCATTGTATAAATAAAGAAAAGAAAGAAAATGAGACTTCCCTGAGAATGTCAAACCAGTATCAAAAGATACCTGTAAGTTAGTAGCAAAGAAAAACAGAATTTTTATAGATGTTTTTCATAATAAAAAAAAATACAGGAAAAGAAAAACAAAGATATAGATACAAAGAGAGGCAACCCTCTACAAGTCCAAAGAAAAGAAAAGAAAGTTACTCCTGGTGGGGAGTGTCCCCGTGCTCCTGATAGAAAGTCTGCATGTTCGCGAACTCGCAAGTAATATGATCCACGGATGAAGATGACTTTGCTCTTTCTTGGTAAAGCGCCCATCAAAAGTAGTGAAACAACCGTCAAAATGGGTCTACAACTCGTTTATATGCGTATAAATTGGCCCAAATTGTTGATCCCAATAATTTGAAGGTTCATGCCCTGGGGCAAAATGCAGCGGTGGTGGCGGAATTTGGGGAGAATGATGTGTATCGCTGGGACCGGCACCAATGATCAAGATAAAGATCCCCGCTACCGACTGATGGGTGAATAGACTCATACTCTCCCTCACATCAGTGCGCTAGGCCAAGGGCCTGAAGGGTCAGGAACTGGAGAGCAAGTGGCATTTGCATGTAAGTGAGCCGCGGAAGGGCATCCCAAACGCCGATCTGCTTGGCTAGGAAAGTAATAAAATTTCCTCAATAAACCGCCCCAACCTCACATTTTCAGCCTGATGATGGAAGAAGATTGCGAGAATATAACCAAGGTTGAGTGGGGCCCGGTAAAACATACTATATAAATATAGTAAATATGCCCGAGTCACCACACCATGGCTATTGTCGCGGCTGGAAAGAGTAAAGGTGAGTACGTTATGGAGAATGCGTAAAGCAAGAGAAATGTAGTGGCTACCCTTTGATTTCATTGGGGATATAGGGGGCAGCATCATTGCTGATTTCTAACCAGAAGGTGAGGAGGTTGAAATCGGAAGGAAAATTAGTTTTTAGGTCGAGATAGGAGGGGGAGTGTGAAAATGCCTCCGAGCAAAAGCCCATGTTGACATTGAGTTGGCAGGTAGTGAGCTCAAGGAAAGCTGGTTCCGAAATGGAGAAAAGTGGAGCCCATCCTTGGGTGGATAGAAACCCCCGAACCAAGTCTACTGCTCTGAAGGTGGCGAGGATCGCCCAGTCTAATATCCGCAAAATGCCAAAAGGTTTGGCGCGCAGATACTCGCTCCATTCCTACTGGGCGACATTTTAGAATAGGTGCATGGTTTCTGCCGAGGCGGGATCTGCGGGATGCTCGGAGGAAGAAGCGGAGGAACGAGGGTGGTGGCGAGGCATGATGAAAATGAAGAGGTTTTTTTTATCAAAAGGAGTAGAGAATAGGAGGTTTGATGGGTGGAGGTATGGAGAGAAGAGAAGGGGTAAATACCTATTTATAAGGGTTCGCGGGTAATTCACGCCCCCTATCATGCCCGTGACAGGGGGCGTGTTAGGTACGGGATGAAGTGGGAAGGAATCCCAGGCGCGTTGCCTCGGGTTCACGGGTCATGCCCGACAGTCACACCCGTGACTCTGGGCGGGTAAGTGGTATCATAGGGGGCCGCGCGGGAATCTGAGGCGCGACCCTTAGATTCGACCGCCACGTCCCAGGGTCATGCCCGTGACCCTGGGGCGTGTCGGACAAAATAAAATTGCATAAACTGAGGTGTTATCTGGTCAACGCCTCGGATACCCTTGAAATGCCCTTGACATGCCCATTACCAACTAGGTCACGCCCATGTTAAGGCCGAAAGATGGACGAAAAAAGGGAAAAGACGAACCATCTGCGGGTTTTGCAAAAATGCTAAACATGCCTCTGCCACACCCATGACCGTTGGGTCACGCCCGTGAGAGGGGCATATACGAGAAAAACAGAAAAAAATAAAAAATTAAAATTTATATATATATATTTTTATTATTATTTTGTTTTTAATTTTTTAAAAATTCAAATAAACTAGAATAAAAAAAATAAAAGTTACCGACTTGAAGAATCACGTAAACTTAACGTTCGTCCCCGACCGTGCGTCATGCAGCGATGTCCTTCAAACCTGTAAAAACTTAAAAAGAAAATTAAAATAAAAAGCAAGGATAACCATGGGATGCCTCCCACGAGCACTTTATTTATGGTCGTTGAGCTCGACCATAGTGGTGCGCGCTAAGACAATCTTCTTAGCTGTCTCAGCTGTCTTACCTGTCTTAGCTATCTCTAGCATTGAGAGCGTTGAGTGTGCCTTCATCACTCAACGCTTTTTACCTTAGTCAAATTTCCTGACTTCCAACTTACCCTTTTTTGTTCACCTGTCTAATCAAGGATAACTTGCAGCACACATCAAATACAATTATGCCCCTTAGCATGATTGGTGATACCTCCTCAAATCCCGAGGAATATTATAGGGCATAATTCCCAACACCTTGGCTTGCATCTGCTATGATTTGATCTCTTAGATGATCTCTCAAGTGCCTGACAGCTGCTGGCTTTTTTTCTCTAATAACTTGAACTTCAGTTGCGGGATCCTGCTAGTCTTCATCTACGTCATGTGCATTTGGTCCTTCTTCAGGAATGAACACACCATTATCTTCCTCTAGGAAAGAGGGAGGAGTGTCATAGATGGTTAGTGTAACACCCCTATCCGTCGCATAGGATATAGCAGTAGGTCCGGCCGGGGCCCGACGCCATATACCACGGACAGACCGGTTGGTTACGCGTTGAAACCACACAACCAATCAGAGCGTCCTACACAACACCTAGCGGAAGCAATTTAATTAAGTTGCAAAAAGATAAGAACCCTGCCACGGAGCATGAATGTCCACTATAACCCAGAAATGAGTACATACACAAAAGAGTTCACGGCCTTAAGGCCTTACAAAAGTGTTCGCTTAACAAGATAGCGTCTTTCATACATCGGCGCGCGGGCCGGCCATACATGAATATGAAAAAGCTAATAACTAAGCCTTCGAGGGCTGGCGCTGCAACTTGGGCTTTAGCCCGCTATTTGCCGCTTGGCTCCGCGACAGCACCTGTAGGAACAACCCACCCAAGAGGTGGCAATACAAAAGGGCAACGGTCAGCAAAGCTGACCAAATTATAACGACCCCGTCCCGTTTCTCGGGACGGCGGTGCTCCTTCCCTGCAAATAAAACTATCATAGCAATTCTATAAAGTATTCTATTCGCCACAAGTGTCGGCACGCACGGCCGCACACTCCGTGCTCTCAGGGCACTAATCGGTGAACCCGGTCCAGACCCAGTCCGACACCGCGATTCCACCACCATCCCTCGGATGGCAACACTCGTGAGCATTTAGCCCTTTCAGCCAAAGCCTAGGCCCGTTTCCAGCCCCCCGGGAAGTCCCATGTACTTTAGGTCGCTTTTACCGAGACCACTTGGAATGGATAGAGTTCCACCCGCCCGTTGCTCACTTCACCACGGCCATTTAGCCATCGGTGCGGGCCAAGTTTCTGCTCATTCCCACAATCGATCAAAACACGCACATAACCCCGTTATGTACCGATTTGCCCTCTAAGGCAACATCGCGGCGGCAATGCGATTCCGCCCAAGCTTTCCGGGTGCGCCTTGAGGTTAAGCCCCAAGGATCCCTGTATGCAATCTACCGCGTAGAATTTTCGGAAAACTATATTCACCGGCGCGGAGTCTTCTCCGTCCATGCAATGCAAACATCACCGATCCGGGTTAAACCCGAATAGGCTTCACACACAATGCCTACGCCCGTACTCCGATTCCGGGCTCTAACAACGGGGACTTTACATATCTACCCGAAGGGATTCCGCGCCTCAACGCTCACTCGCGAGAGGGGGATTTCCCCATGCATAGAAAGAAGGGCGACTACACATGCCCTATGAAGAGGATCGTTACCCTCGCATTTTTCCGCGGCGCCATGAAGATGTAGTCGGATGGAAAGCTTCGCCTCGCCCTTGCCTTCGAGGATCCGGACTCGGATCGCGAATCGGTGCTTCAAAACTCCTCCGGCGGCCGGATCTTGGGCTCACACCACCAAGGGAGTTCTCCCCTCTCTCTAAGATGAAGAAAGAGAAACTCAAGATGAAAATGAGGGTTTCTCCCCCCATTTCCCGGCTAATAACCCCCCAGGAGCAGCCCCCACCGTCGGATTTAGATCCAAGGGAACGAACGGCCGAGATTAGATCCAAAATCCCAAAAACTGGGCCGAACACGGCTTGACACACGGCCGTGTGTCTGGCCGTGTAGCTCATTTGCCGATCGAAACGGGTCCTGACACGGCCGTGTGCCACGGGCCGTGTTACCTGGAGCTTCAGGATGATCGTCGGGCTTCCAGAACACGGCTTCGAACACAGCCGTGTTCGAGGCCGTGTGCTCCACACACGGCTTGAGACACGGCCGTGTGTCTCAGGCCGTGTCCTTCTCTGACTCGAGACTGCACAAAAACACTGAACACGGGTAGGCACACGGCCGTGTGCCAGGCCGTGTGCCCCTGTTCAGACCTCCAAAAGGCTGCTTGATCGCACCGCGATCATCTCCGAGGTTGGGGTCTTACAACTCCCTCCCCCTTAAGAGAATTTCGTCCCGAAATTAAGAACAGAGACTACACAAAAATAAACAAATCGAGTACCTGAGGGGAACAACTCGGGGTACTCCTCGCGCATTGTCTGCTCTCGCTCCCAAGAGAGCTCCTCGCGCCCGCAGTTATCCCAACGGACCTTCACCATTCTGATTTCCTTGTTCCGAAGCCGCTTGACTTCGAAATCCTCAATAGATATGGGCTTGACTTTCGTTGTCAACCCTTCCTCAACCGGTACTTGATCAGCCGCGATCACCTGCGAAGGCTCTTGCACCGCCTTCCGCAACACAGAAATGTGGAACACATCATGTAATCCACTCAACTCCACGGATAGCATCAAACGGTATGCAGCTTCGCCGACTCGCTCTAGGACCTCAAAAGGTCCAAGGTACCTTGGGCTCAGCTTCTTCAAGCGTCTCACCCGCGAAACCCCCTTGAACGGCTTCACTTTCAAGTATACCCAATCGCCTGCCGCGAACTCCACGTTCCGGTGCTTGGCATTGTAATACTTCGTCTGCCGGTCCTGAGCGATCAGCAAGCGCTCCCGAATGATCCGCACTAACGAGGTAGCACTCTCCACCTCCTGCTTCTTGTACAACCTTGCCTCACCCGCTTCAAGCCACGATAACGGCGTGCGACACTTCCTACCATACAGTGCCTCGAAGGGCGCCATTTGTATACTCGCTTGGTAGCTGTTGTTGTACGCGAACTCCACCAAATAAAGGTGGTCTTCCCAATGCTTCCCGAAGTCTAGAACACACATGCGGAGCATGTCCTCCATCGTTCTATTGACCCTCTCGGTCTGCCCATCCGTCTGCGGATGGAAAGCTGTACTGAACTTTAACTTTGTTCCCAACATCTGCTGCACCAACCTCCAATCATTTGACGTGAACCACCCATCGCGATCACTCACAATGCTACGAGGCACACCATGCAGCCTAACAATATTATCAACGTACAACTTTGCCAGTTTCTCCACTGGATCATCCTTCCTATGCGGAATGAAATGCGACACCTTAGTTAGCCGATCTACGATCACCCAGATGGCGTCGTTCCCCTTCTGTGACCTTGGCAACCCGTGCACAAAGTCCATGGATATGTCGTCGAATTTCCACTCCGGTATAGGCAAGGATTTCAGAAATCCTCCTGGCTTTTGGCACTCCGCCTTCACCAAGGCGTACGTTTGGCATTTAGCCACGTACAACGCCACATCTTTCTTAAGCCCGGCCACCAAAACAACTTTTTGAGATCACGATACATCTTCGTGCTCCCTGGGTGGATTGAGTACTTGGTATGATGAGCCTCGTACATCAACTCCGCCCGGAGGTTACCCCCACTCGGGACGCACAACCGATGATCCTTCCTTAATAAACCATCTTCCACCGAGAACTGGGAATTTGACCCATCCAGAGCGGCCTCCAAAAGCTCCTTCATGGAGTCATCTAACTCCAATGCCTGCCGAACCCGGTCAGCCAGGTCATACTGCACCTCTGTCCAATTTAACATTGCTTTGGCGCTTGTCTGCTTGTCGACGCAACAGATCTCAAGCTCCTCCAACTCCCGCACTAGCCGCTCATCATGCACCGACAACCAGTTGGCTTGGGCGGGAGCCCAGCGGCTCAGCGCATCCGCAACTGCGTTGCCCTTCCCGGGTACATAATGTATTTTGAAGGTGTAGTCCCCCAGGAACTCCATCCACCTCCTCTGCCTCATATTAAGGTCTTTCTGATCCAACAGGTATTTTAGGCTCTTGTGATCGTTGTATATATCGACCCTTACTCCGTATAGGTAGTGCCTCCATAACTTGAGTGCAAATATCACGGCCGCCAACTCCAAGTCGTGCACCGGATAATTTCTTTCATGCACCTTTAGCTGACGCGATCCATACACTATCACGCTACCATACTGCAACAACACGCAGCCCAAACCGCTACCCGAAGCGTCGCTATACACCTCAAAGCCCTCGGTCCCACTCGGCGAACTAAGCACTGGCGCCGTGGTCAACCGCCTCTTCAGCTCCTCGAAAGCCTGCACGCACTCTTGCGTCCATAAGAATCTCTGATCCTTCCTGGTCAACTTTGTGAGAGGTAACGCTATCCGCGAGAAGTTCTCCACGAAGCGCCTGTAATAGCCGGCAAGCCCAAGGAAACTACGGACTTCCGCTACCGAAGACAACACAGGCCACTCCCGTATCGCAACTATCTTCGCCGGATCCACCGCTATACCTTCCCTACTCACTATATGACCCAGGAACGCTACCGAAGGTAGCCAGAACTCGCACTTGGAGAACTTTGCGTAAAGCTCATTCCTCCTCAAAGTCTCCAACACCAAATGCAAATGCTTGAAGTGGTCTTCTTCGTACTGCGAGTACACCAAAATATCGTCAATAAAGACGATCACAAAGCGATCCAGGAAATCTCTGAACGTCCTGTTCATCAGATCCATAAACACCGATGGCGCATTCGTCAGTCCAAACGGCATGACCGTGAACTCGAAATGCCCATACCTCGTACTGAACGCCGTCTTTGGGATATCACATTCCCTGATCCTCAGCTGATAGTACCCCGACTTCAAGTCCAACTTGGAGTATACAGATGATCCGACTAACTGATCAAAGAGATCATCAATCCTCGGGATCGGGTACTTGTTCTTTTCCGTCAACTTGTTCAATTCTCTGTAGTCGATGCACAGCCGCATACTACCGTCCTTCTTTTTAACGAAGAGGACCGGTGCGCTCCAAGGCGACGAACTTGGACGCACATAACCTTGCTCCATCAGTTCCTCCAACTGAACCTTCAACTCCGCCATCTCCTTTGGCGCCAACCTATAAGGAGCACGTGACACGGGTTTGGCACCCGGCACGAGCTCGATAGTAAAATCAATCTCTCGCTGCGGTGGGGCTCCAGGAAGGCTATCCGGGAACACATCGAGGTATTCGCAAACCACGGGGATGCTATCCAAAGGGGACTTTGGCTCCACAGCCCCCACTATCGCAAAGAACAGCTCTGCACCAGCACGAACCGCCTTCACCACCTGAAGAGCAGACATTAGTGTCTTGCTCGACCCCTTAAGCCCCTCGAAAGTAGTCTCCCGCCCTACACCCAGCTTGACCTCCTTACGGTCGCAATCGATCCAAGCCTTCTGCTCTGACAGCCAATCCATTCCAAAGATAACATCGAACTCTACCAACGGCAATAATGACGCTAGCAAGTCGAACTCTTGGCTCCCTATGTGAACCTTCACGGCGCACACCCTGTCCGCACGCATCGAGCACCCATTCAGTAGCAGCACATCTAACTTGTCCTTCGCCATCGAAGAAGGGACTCCGATGCGCGATATAAACTGTTCGGACAAGAAAGAGTGTGAAGCTCCCGTATCGAACAGTGCCCGTGCCGGACTATCGCTAATCACCACAAAGCCTAAGCAAAAGACATTAGCTTAACAAGCAATAGGTAATGGTATTCTCAAGTCAACTTGCATAAATTAACTCATACCTGTCACCACATCCGCTTGCTTAATGGCCTCCTACTGGCCCAAGTTGTAGACTCTAGGCTGAGTCGGAGCATAATGGGACGCGGTCGACTCCACCGCTTTGCCCTTTTCCTCGTAGGTGGCTCCTTGTTTCCTTTCGGACTTTGAGCGTCCACTCCAGCAGTCACGGGCAAAGTGCCCCGGCTTTCCACACGTGAAGCAAGCGCCCGGGGTTCGATGGGTAGTTGCCCCCGAGGCACCTGCAGAAGAAGCTGGACCCGATGTCTTAGCCTTCTTGAAGAATCTACGGTAGCCCGACTTCGATGTAGTCGGCGCCTTGAACTCTGATTTCTTGCCACCGGATTCCCTTTCTTTCTTTGCTTGCACGTTTCTCATATCCTTCTCCAAGGACCGGGCCGAACTGACCAGGGTCATGAAACCCTGCGTCTTGGGCCCCGACAGCAGCAACCTCAAATCATCCCTTAGCCCTTCATAAAAGCGGCTCGTCTTGCGCTCCTCATCTGCGAAGGTAGCGCCGGCATATCTCCCCAACCGAGTAAACTCGTGGAGGTATTCATCAACGGTGCTATCACCCTGCACCAACTTCTGGAATTCGCTCTCTAGCGCGATCCTCTGCGCCGAGGGGAGGTATCGAGCCATAAATAGTCTCGCAAACTCCTCCATCGGGACTTCGGCCAATGGCCTTCCCCTCAACTGATGCAGCTCTAGGCCCTCCCACCACAGTCTTGCGTCCCCATCCAAAAGGTACGTCGCTATAGTGGTCTTCTGCCACTCTTCAGTTTGCGTCGCAGTCATCACCCTGTTGACCCTTGAGAGCCAATCCTCTGCTTGGGTCGGGGTTTCTGCCCCCGTGAACACCGGTGGGTGAAAGCCCATGACATGCTTCAGTTGTCTTTCAGTTGCTCTCCTAGGCAACTCTGGCTCCAAAACTACTTGCTCAACCCTCCTTTGCTCTGCCGTCTGAACCGGTACTTGCTCCACAGCAGGAGCAGGCTGCTGCACCTGCCTTGCAGGCTGCGCATTTATCATTGCCATGACCGCTTCTGCCACCAACCTAATGGTCTCAGCAGACAAAGGTGTTGTAGGCGCATCGCTTGGCGCACTGCTCGCCTCAGAACCTGGCCGTTCAGACGGCCCAGCACCACTTCTGGTCACCTAAAATCGTGCAAAACACCGATAAGCGACCAAAAATTACTGCAAACAGCAATTATAGGAACACGCAGGTTCCTCAAACATGTGTATTTTCATTCCTAAGTGGACATTCATGGGTTCTTTTCATGTTATAACGATGACGCACACAATGTGCTCACCACCCCTTAAAGTGAATTCGTCCACGAATTCATTTAAGCTGGACCGAAACCAGAAGTCTGATACTAATTTGTAACACCCCTATCCGTCACATAGCATATAGCAGTAGGTCGGCCGGGGCCCGACGCCATATACCACGGACAGACCGGTTGGTTACGCGTTGAAACCACACAACCAATCAGAGCGTCCTACACAACACCTAGCGGAAGCAATTTAATTAAGTTGCAAAAAGATAAGAACCCTGCCACGGAGCATGAATGTCTACTATAACCCAGAAATGAGTACATACACAAAAGAGTTCACGGCCTTAAGGCCTTACAAAAGTGTTCGCTTAACAAGATAGCGTCTTTCATACATCGGCGCGCAGGCCAGCCATACATGAATATGAAAAAGCTAATAACTAAGCCTTCGAGGGCTGGCGCTGCAACTTGGGCTTTAGCCCGCTATTTGCCGCTTGGCTCCGCGACAGCACCTGTAGGAACAACCCACCCAAGAGGTGGCAATACAAAAGGGCAACGGTCAGCAAAGCTGACCAAATTATAACGACCCCGTCCCGTTTCTCGGGACGGCGGTGCTCCTTCCCTGCAAATAAAACTATCATAGTAATTCTATAAAGTATTCTATTCGCCACAAGTGTCGGCACGCACGGCCGCACACTCCGTGCTCTCAGGGCACTAATCGGTGAACCCGGTCCGGACCCAGTCCGACACCGCGATTCCACCACCATCCCTCGGATGGCAACACTCGTGAGCATTTAACCCTTTCAGCCGAAGCTTAGGCCCGTTTCCAGCCCCCCGGGAAGTCCCATGTACTTTAGGTCACTTCTACCGAGACCACTTGGAATGGGTAGAGTTCCACCCGCCCGTTGCTCACTTCACCACGGCCATTTAGCCATCGGTGCGGGCCAAGTTTCTCCTCATTCCCACAATCGATCAAAACACGCACATAACCCCGTTATGTACCGATTTGCCCTCCAAGGCAACATCGCGGCGGCAATGCGATTCCGCCCAAGCTTTCCGGGTGCGCCTTGAGGTTAACCCCCAAGGATCCCTGTATGCAATCTACCGCGTAGAATTTTCGGAAAACTAAATTCACCGGCGCGGAGTCTTCTCCGGCCATGCAATGCAAACATCACCGATCTGGGTTAAACCCGAATAGGCTTCACACACAATGCCTACGCCCGTACTCCGATTCCGGGCTCTAACAACGGGGACTTTACATATCTACCCGAAGGGATTCCGCGCCTCAACGCTCACTCGCGAGAGGGGAATTTCCCCATGCATAGAAAGAAGGGCGACTACACATGCCCTATGAAGAGGATCGTTACCCTCGCATTTTTCCGCGGCGCCATGAAGATGTAGTCAGATGGAAAGCTTCGCCTCGCCCTTGCCTTCGAGGATCCGGACTCGGATCGCGAATCGGTGCTTCAAAACTCCTCCGGCGGCCGGATCTTGGGCTCACACCACCAAGGGAGTTCTCCCCTCTCTCTAAGATGAAGAAAGAGAAACTCAAGATGAAAATGAGGGTTTCTCCCCCCATTTCCCGGCTAATAACCCCCCAGGAGCAGCCCCCACCGTCGGATTTAGATCCAAGGGAACGAACGGCCGAGATTAGATCCAAAATCCCAAAAACTGGGCCAAACACGGCTTGACACACGGCCGTATGTCTGGCCGTGTAGCTCATTCGCTGATCGACACGGGTCCTGACACGGCCGTGTGCCACGGGCCGTGTTACCTGGAGCTTCAGGACGATCGTCGGGCTTCCAGAACACGGCTTCGAACACAGCCGTGTTCGAGGCCGTGTGCTCCACACACGGCTTGAGACACGGCCGTGTGTCTCAGGCCGTGTCCTTCTCTGACTCGAGACTGCACAAAAACACTGAACACGGGTAGGCACACGGCCGTGTGCCAGGCCGTGTGCCCCTGTTCAGACCTCCAAAAGGCTGCTTGATTGCCCCGCGATCATCTCCGAGGTTGGGGTCTTACAACTCCCTCCCCCTTACGGGATGGGTGACCTCCTGGGAAGTCCCCGTACGGCCCAACTTAACTGTCAAGTTTCGCTCATCAAAGGGAGGCTGTGGCCACCAACAACCCGCCTGTGGAGGGAGAGGGGTTGGGGTGCTTGGGCTGCAGCCCGGTAGCGACGCCTAGAGCGGAGCCATGGCACTGCCACGTTGGATCGGCTAGGGTCGTTACAGTCAGCTTGTCCATCTTCAAATCTACACTTGCAGATCTAGAGGAGTTAGGTAG
This sequence comes from Platanthera zijinensis, assembly GCA_039513925.1. Lineage (NCBI taxonomy): Eukaryota > Viridiplantae > Streptophyta > Magnoliopsida > Asparagales > Orchidaceae > Platanthera > Platanthera zijinensis. Next base: position 91,353,686 of record CM077095.1, on the reverse strand, counting down.
ATCACTTTTAATCATAAAAGACTCATCAAACACTACATTGACAGACTCTTCTACAACTAGGTTATTTAAGTTGTAGACTCTATAAGCTTTATTATGGTTGTTATAGCCAACAAAAATTCGCACATAGGATTTGGTAGCAAACTTAGTCAAGTAGGACTTCTGATGTGAGTGATTTATATAGCATATTTACTATCATTATCTACCTAACTTTAAATGAAAACCTCACCCATAACATGCTTTTATAGTATTTTATCTATTTGATGTGAGTGATTTATATAGCATATTTACTATCATTGTCTACCTACATTTAAATGAAAACCTCACCCATAACATTCTTTTATAGTATTTTATCTAACCATTTGATTTAGGTGATTAATATGAGGTTATATTAAAGAAATGATGTATTTTTCTAATCAATACTACAAGTTAGTCATGAGATACAGGAGCAGGGACAGCTTGGGCATGATTTAGGCAAAGAACCAAGTTCCATAGGGGTTTATATGGCCATGTACAAAGCCGTGTTAGAAGCCGTGTTCAGCTATAGAAGTTGCTAAAGAGAAGAACAAATGGCAGAGAAGGACACGACCATATACACGTCCGTGTCAATAGCTGCGTTGACCTACACGGCCATGTATATGGCCAGGTCAAAAGTCGTGTTCCCCTCTGAAAGATGCTGATGAGACGCTTTCATGCGCTGTAACCGTCGGACGCTTCTTACACGACCGTTTCTAAGGCCTTTTACATCTCCTTTTTGCTCCAAATCTATAAATATGTCCAGAAAATGAATCCAGGGGCGGATGATTTGTGCTGGTATTTGGATGACGTGAAGGTGAATACTTTGCTGGAGAAGACTCATTAGAAGGTGGATCGAAGAATATGATTTGTAAAATCTCTTATCTTTCAATTCTTCTTTCCTCTTTGATGTTTTTATCGATTATATCTGAGTATATCTCTTACTTGGTGTGTATGGAATATGAGAACAATGTATAGATTTGAGTTTATTTAATCATTCCTCTTCTTTGATCTTTTCTATGATTCATCTGAGTTTTATAACTCTTTAAGATCTTCTACGATCTATATTACTTTATTTTAACATCAAGCCTTGAGATCGAGAGATGAAAAGGCTTGACAATCTCATGATTAGATGAAGAGTTACCTGGATAATCTTATTTGATTTTAAGTCTTGAGATCAATTAGATCACATTTAGATGATAGGATTTGCATGCGATTCTAGAGATAGAATAACATAAGTTCTCTGTTTTAGTGTCTTCACTAAAGAGTCAAGTTCTTGAAGATTAAATCAAGTTTTAGGAGTTATGTTACAAAAGAGATTTCTAACATTCAACCTAGGCTCAGTCATTAAGTTGCTCGAGAGAGAACTCGATTAATTTCGAAGACTCTATGGTCATCGAGATCATTTGAAATGATGGAAAGAAAATATTCAAATTATCAAATCTATTTTAGAAACCGTATATTTCTACCTATGTAATTATCACCAAAGCATTGTATCACCAATCTACCCTTCTACAAACCCTAAATCATCTTAGCTTTAGAATATTTATTTTATTTAAAATAATCCATCAATCTTTAGTTGTATGATAATAGAGAATGAATGAGTACAAGTAATTGAGAGGACCTCGAGGAATACGACATGAGATTGCTTCAATATCCTATACTATAAATGATAGGTTCACTTGCCTTTATTACAACCCGTTTATCTGGAACTGAATCTAATCATATAGTTTATAGTTGAGAGAAAATTTGCATCAACTTCCCACTATTGAGCACAAAGCACTTGCTTCCAAAGATCCTGAGATATGCAAGATTTGGTTTTTTGCGTTTCATAATCTCATAGGGAGTCTTCTTGTGATACTTGTTAATGCATGCTCTATTTAGGACATGACATGTCGTGTTTACTACCTCATCCCAGAAGTACTCTAGGAGAGAAGTATCACTGAGTAATGTCCTGCTAGCCACTATGAGAATCCATTTTTTCCTTTTAGCAATCCCAATTTGCTGGGGTGTTCTTGGAGGAGAGAAATCCTGAAGAATACCTTGCTCTCCAAAGAACTTTGTCATGCCTTCAGACTGAAATTCAGTACCATGCTCACTTTTGATTTTGACCACAGAGCTGTCCTTTTCATTCTAAACTTGCCTAACAAAGGCCAAAAAGATGTCATGAGTTTCATACATTTTCTTAAAAAATAAAATCCAAGCAAATCTGGAATAGTCATCAACTATCACAAGTGTGTAAATTGTCCTACCTAGAGTATGAACTGGCATAAGACAAAACAAGTCCATATTCAAGAGGTATAAACACATCTCAGAATCCTTGGCCCCAATTCTCTTAAAGGAGTCCTTTGTCTGTTTGCCCTTTTGGCATGCAGAGCAAATGCCTTCTTTGGTTCATCTAAGATTTTGTCAATTTCTGACTTGCCCTTTATTGAAAAGATTCCTGATTATCTTGTAATTCAAGTGAGATATCCTCTTGTACAATTGCACATAATAAGAGACTATCTCATTTGCAATAAGACACATTGGTGAGTCTGTACTTAAACATAAGAAATTAAAATAATAAATATTTACACTCCTAGTGCCTATCAAAATGAACTATTGGTCACTTTACCTTTTGATTTGACACTCATCCTTGTGGAAGACAATGAAATAGCCAATATCACAGAGTTGGCTTATGCTAATCAGAGTGTGTTGCAATCCTTTACATAAGCTACCTTTTTAATTGAGACTATGGAATTAGTGATCATACAATAGCCCTCGGTAACTCCTGTGTCTAAACCTCCCAAGATAACTTTAGGTCCATTCCTCACTGGAGTATAATCCTTATGATGGCTCCTAGTTCCAGTCATATGTCTTGAACAACCATTGTCCAAGTTCCATATTGGCATTTGATGGGTACTTGGACAGCCCTGCAATCATAGATTAATTTACCTTAGGAACCCGAAAATGTTTGGGTCCTTGGTTCATGTTAGCTTGAAAATTACTATGCCTACCTACAACAATCCTCACAGGAAGACTCACCTTTGTCCTTGGCACACTTGGGTTGTGACAACATTCTTAGATAAAGTGACCCACTTTGCCGTAGCACCAACACTCATGAATATTATATATGCTCTTATGAACATCCTTTGGAGTATACAAGTGTTGCGCGCTAGGGTTCAAAGAAAATAAACGCAACCGAACTAGCAACCTGATGAGGCAAGTATACCTATCGAATTATAGCAAGGGGACACAAGTGTCGTATTGAAATTCGGGAACTGTTGGCTATGCTTACTCACACGAACGCTATTATCTTATCGACGGAAAAACTAGGGTTTAGAGAAAAACTAGTTGCAAGGAAGGAAGTAAAGCTATACTAGAAAGAGAACTACCGCAATTAAGTAAAGCTATTAAGCAAAGAACTATGCTAGAAAGAAAACTACTGCAGTTAATTAAAGAGCATAAGATAGGTGATTACTACGAAAGGTAGAAAATATGAAATGGAAATGCACTCGATCAAGATTCACCTCGGCTAAAGACGATTAAGAAAATGCGATAAAAATCTGAACTTAATAGGATAAAGGTCCTTGACCGTGCAGGTTCCTAAAGCTTGAACACGCTTCTCTCGAAGTCATGCCCAACTGAGTTTAGGAAGGTCCGACCGACTCTCGTCTAAATCGGAGGCCTAAAGCTCGTTTTATGCGGTGAACCCCACTATTGGATTTTACTCCAATCCGGGAGATTTGGACGTCTGCCTCTTTCGAGGGGTGCGTACAACTCCCTTTACTCTTGAATGCTCACTTCATTCTTTCGGCCTCTCGGCTAGCCCAGAATGAAAGCAAAGGCGGAGAGTATATATCGATAATATACCTCCAACCCGTGATTAATCAAGAGTAATTCAAGGCCCTAACCTAAAAAGAAAAGATTAATTAAAACATCATAACTTAATCGCTCTAGCCTCGGATCATCAAGATCGAGTACAAGGAGGATTAGTTAATCATAATGGAGTGGAGGAGGGGGGATGAGTAGTAAAGCATAAAAAGAACACAAGCTAAACAAATAACACTTCTATTAATAAAAAGGGGCAAGTTACACTATTGAAATTAAAATTACAAGTGCATGAAATTGAAATCCTATTCTAGCCCTACAAGTAGCACTAAGCAAGAGCAATATTACAATAAAAGCTAAAACAAACTAAGATTAAACTAGGGTTAAACAAAAATTACAAAGAGAGGGAGAGAGAGAGAGAGAGCATGAAAAAAACTCAAGAACCAAAGGGGCAGCACCTCCCCCTCTCAACCAAAGCTTGCTGAAATGGAGAGGGGGGTCTAAATTTATAGAATTTTTCTCGGGTTGGTAACGCCCTTCGACACGCCCTAGGGGGGGCATGTCAGGGGGAGTGACAGTACTATGTTGACCTCGGGCTCTGGATTCTTGCGGGAGGGATGATTGCTTCGGTACGTCGGTTTTCACGCCCTAGGTCACGCCCGTGTAGGGGGGGCGTGACAGGCACGTCATGTCCAAATCATTGGTCGGAAATCCGTCAGTCGTCGAAAAGTTGATGTCATGCCCCAGGTCACGCCCGTGTAGGGGGGGCGTGACAGTACTGTTTTCGTGCTGTGGAGAAACGACATTTAATGCGGCGGCAGGCTTTGCGGCAGAGGGCGACACGCCCACGGTCACGCCTGGTGACACGCCCAGGGAGGGCGTGTCAGGGGGGCGTGACAGCGGTTTTGACCGTTTTCCTGTCCCTTCCAGTAGGAGTCTAGGGGATCGGGTGACACGCCCTAGGTCACGCCCAGGGAGGGCGTGACAGGGGGCGTGTCAGGTCATTTTTGACAAATTTCCTGAAAACCTGCAAAAGGACAAGAAAATGTTAGTGGCAATAATATTTACATAAAAAGGATAAAAATAAACTAATAATAGACATGATTTGTACACTATAAAATAGAAAATACGATAATAGTTTAGGTTACAAAACGTATTATCAAATTCCCCCAAGCTTAAGCTTTGCTTGTCCCCAAGCAAAAATATAAAAACTAGATATTTATAAAAAGGACTAATCAAAAAGTTCTAATTATGCCTACACAAGTACTATCCGAAATTCTAAGTAGGGAAAAGGTGAAATGTAAGTCTAAAACAATTATTTAGGTATGATAAAACTTTTATAAACTTTACTTAAAAAAACAAATCATCCAAAATTTTAACGAGATTTTTTAAATAGACTTAAGCAAAGCAACGAAAATGAAAAACACGCATTGAGTTGTTACTGGATCCAAGCAACGCATTATAATTATATCAATTTAATTAACAAAAATCTAGGTTTAAATCCAAAACTAAAACTGATTTACTGTTTTTCTTTTCTTAGTTGTTAAATAAAAATCAAAAAGCGTGAATCAAAAGGACTTAAATAGGACAGAAACGTTTGGTTTAGGAATATGATTAGGAGTGGAATTCAAAGATAAACGTGAAGGTTTTAAAATCACACTAAACCAAAGCAAAGAGTTTCAAAAACTTTCATAAAAATATATACACATTTTTTCTTTTTCTTCTTTTTTTTCATTTTTTTTCTTTTTTTCAAAACAAAGGCCATAAATATTTTTATTTTCCTTTTTGAATTGGCCAAACCAAAATAAACATCACTTTTGAACATACTTCTTCTTTTTCGAAAACCTTTCTCCCACAAAAATCACAAAATACCCTATCAAAATCGTCAAAATAATTTATGAAACTCAAAAAGGCTAGTGCGATTCGATAGGTTGGAAATTTTGGCTTTGGTGAAACTGAAATGAAGTGAGGAGCTATCAAATGAAATCGGAAAAAGGCTCAAAAATGTCTAACTAGCGGTAAAAGTTTTTTTAAGTTGGCAGGAAAGCTCAAACGAAAACAAAAACGACCTAAATCATTTTCACGCTTTTGAATTTATTTAAAACAAAGGTTTGAAAGTTTTCAAAAAGCGAGTCCTAGATAATAAAAGAAGATTGATGAAATTAACTTGAAAATAGAAATAATAGGTGACCTGGATCGTTCACATCTACTACGTTATTCAAAAGTTGACTTTACAAAAATTATTCAAAAACGAAAAAGAAAATAGTGGATGATGAATTTTTGAGAAAGTAAAGAAATAAAAAACAAAAAACCATAATGGAAATGCGAGTTTTAGAAAAATATTTCACCTTAACATGCTACCGTGAATTAGAAACACAGCATGACCAACATTTTACTTGTAAAACATAATTAAAAAGGACGATTAGAAATATTGTAATTAACTAAGTTGTTTATAGGAGATTTTGAGTAAAACAAAACAAAAACTAGGGGTACTATTGAAATACCAAAATGTCTAAACTATTCAAAAACACATATATATATATATATATATATATATTTTAATTTTGAGAGATATTCTCTCTTTTTTTTTGGATTTTGGAAATTTTTTCTCTTTTTTTTTGGAATTTTAAGATATTCATTTTTTTATTATTATTTTGGAAATATTTAAAATATATACAAAAAGAAAAATATTTACATTAAGCAAAAATGAAGGAGGAAGTCCTCCCCCAAGCTTAAAACAGACATTGTCCTCAATGGCTAAAGAAGGGGATTGGAGAAGGAGAGAAAAGTAAAGTACAGAATTGAAAGATGGAATTGAAAGACAGGTACTTCCCCGGATTTATTTGCTGCGAAAGCTGAGTGATGCCGCTCCTCCGAATGTCTTCTTTGGAATTCGTGATGGATTCAGCAATGTTGGAGCAGGCGATCGCAAAAGCTTCAGCTTGTCGGAGCCGTCCGAGGCAAAAATTGTAAAATAAAGAAAACAGAAAAAGATAACTTGGGTTGCCTCCCAAGAGCGCCCTTTGGTTAAAGCGTCGTTGAGCTCGACGCATCAAAAGAATAATATTGTCCGAAAATATTGTTGTCCAGAAATAAAATTGTTTTTAGCAAAAAAAATAAAAGTTCAAGATTAAAGTTCGTGAAGCAGAAACTTAATAATGTTTGGACTGACATCATCATCACCAGAAAAGTAGAGTTTAAGACGCTGACCATTCACTTTGAAATTACCCTTATCAGGGTGAGAAATTAAAACAGTTCCATAAGGAAATACTTCTAAAACAGAAAACGGGCCAGACCAGCGAGATTTTAATTTGCCCGGAAATAAATGTAAACGAGAATTATATAAAAGGACTTGGTCGCCCGGCTTAAAGTTTTTAGGGTGCCTTAAGTGTTTATCATGTAAACGCTTCGTCCGCTCTTTATAAAGTTTATTATTTTCATAAGCATAAGAGCGCCACTCATCGAGTTCATTGAGTTGAAATTTTCGAAGGTCACCGACTGAGTGGGGATCGAAGTTTAAAAATTTTAGGGCCCAAAAGGCGCGGTGTTCTAACTCTACGGGCAGATGGCATGATTTTCCATAGACCAGCCGATATGGCGTACATCGAGGGCGGTTTTGTACGCTGTTCGGTAGGCCCATAGAGCATCGTCAAGTTTGGCTGACCAGTCTTTTCTAGAAGTTGAAACAGTCTTTTCTAAAATTCTTTTTATTTCTCTATTAACTACTTCGACTTGTCCGTTATTTGGGGGTGGTAGGCAGTGGAAAGCTTATGCGTAACGCCGTATTTGGTAAGGATTTTTGAAAATTGCGCGTTACAGAAATGGGAACCCCTATCGCTAACGATTGCGCGAGGCATACCGAATCTAGAAAATAATTTTTTTAAAAAACGTGACTACAACTCGGGAGTCGTTCGTAAGAAGAGCTTGGGCCTCAACCCATCGTGAAACATAATCAACAGCAACTAAAATATATTTGTTTCCGAAGCTAGAAGGAAGGGGGCCAACAAAATCAATTCCCCAGAGGTCGAAAATTTCACACTCTAAGAAATAATTTTGCGGCATTTCATTTTTATTAGAAATATTGCCCGACCGTTGGCAACTATCACACCTGCTCACAAAGGCTTGCGCGTCTTTAAACAGGCTAGGCCATTAAAAGCCCGCGCAAAGCACCTTGTGAGCGGTGCGAGCAGCTTGATAGTGCCCACCTGTAGGACCTTCATGCAAATGTTTTAGAATATCAATTCCTTCATCAAAAGAAACACATCTCCTTATCACTTGATCCTCACAAATTTTGAAAAGATGCGGGTCTTCCCAAAAGTAGTTCTTCAGCTCAGAAAAGATTTTCTTCTTTTACTGAGAGGAGAACTCTTTTGGGAGCACCCGGACCACTAGATAGTTGGCGATGTGCGCGAACAAAGGAGAAGTAGATGTATTAACTAAAAGCAGATTCTCATCAGGAAAATAGTCATTAAAAGATTTTTCAATTAATTTTTCTATAAAGGGGTTACCTAATCTGGATAGATGGTCGGCGACCAAGTTCTCGGCTCCTCGCTTATCACGGATCTCTAAGTCAAACTCCTGGAGGAGTAAGACCCAGCGAATCAAGCGAGGCTTGGCATCCGTTTTGGCAAGAAGGTACTTGAGGGCCGAGTGGTCCGTAAAAACAATGATTTTTGAAAGTGTAATGTAAGGGCGAAATTTATCAAACGCAAATACTACAGCTAAGAGCTCCTTCTCGGTAGTGGTGTAATTTTCTTGTGCAGATGTGAGGGTTTTACTAGCGTAATAGATGGGGTGGAAGTTTTTAGATATGCGTTGACCTAATACGGCCCCCACCGCAAAAATACTCGCATCGCACATAATCTCGAAAGGAAGGTACCACACCGGAGCTATCATAATCGGTGCGTTAATTAACTTTTCTTTAATTTGTTCGAAAGCAGAAAGGCAAGAGTCATCAAAAATGAATGGAGCGTCTTTTTCTAAGAGATGGGTGAGGGGCTTTGTGATCTTGGAGAAGTCCTTTATAAAACGACAATAAAAACCAACGTGGCCTAGGAAACTTCTTATAGCTTTTATGTTTGTAGGCGACGGCAACTTCTCAATAACTTCTATCTTGGCAACGTCTACCTCAATACCTTTAGCAGAAATTTTATGACCCAAAACTAACCCTTCCCTCACCATAAAATGGCATTTTTCCCAATTTAGGGCAAGGTAAGTTTCTTCGCATCGTTCTAAGACTTTTTCGAGGTTTTCTAAACATCTATCGAAGGAATCGCCGAACACGGAGAAATCGTCCATGAATACCTCCATAATGCTTTCTACGTACTTATTAAATATTGCGAGCATACATCGCTGGAATGTAGCTGGCGCATTGCATAATCCAAACGGCATTCTTCGGTAAGCGAAGGTGCCGAAGGGACAAGTAAACGTAGTTTTCTCTTGGTCCTCGGGAGAGATGGGTATTTGAAAGTACCCCGAGAGGCCATCGAGAAAACAATAAAAGCTATGGCCGGAGAGACGTTCTAAAATCTGGTCGATAAACGGTAAAGGAAAGTGGTCCTTGCGGGTGGCGTCATTTAACTTACGGTAATCTATGCACATACGCCAACCCGTCACCGTCCGTGTCGGGATTAATTCATTATTCTCATTACTAACTACAGTTATCCCTCCCTTCTTTGGAACTACCTGAACGGGGCTAACCCACTTACTGTCCGATATAGGGTAGATAATTCCTGCGTCTAATAGTTTCATAACCTCGCCCTTAACTACTTTCATATTCGGGTTTATACGGCGTTGAGGTTGGATAGAGTTACGTGAATAATCTTCCATTAAAATTTTATGGGTACAGAAAGATGGGCTTATGCCCTTGATATCAGAAATTTGCCAAGCAATAGCCCGACGATGCTTACGTAGAACTAGAAGAAGTTTATCGTTTTGCGTATCCGTGAGGTAGGCCGAAACGATAACTGGTAACTTGGAATCCTTTTCTAAGAAAGCATACTTAAGGTGTTCGGGGAGTTCTTTAAGTTCTAGGGTAAGGGGTTCTTCATAAGAGGATTTTGAGATTCTTTCTTTTTCAAAAATAATTTCTTCATAAACTTTTTTATAAGGAACGTAATAAGGGGTGGGGCTAGCAGCCAAGACGGCTTCTTGTAGCGATTCAGTGGGAAGAACAGAGGAAGAACAAAAATCAGAAAATTCTTTTTCAAACTCAGAAAGACAATAAGAAGATTCATCACTTCCTTGCAGTGATTTCGTCGTAAGAGAAGAGGAGCAAAAAGTAGAAAATTCTTTTTCAAAGTCGGAGAGGCAGTAGGAAGATTCATCACTCACGGCGTCTACGAAAAAGCATGAGTCATCGTTTGCTAAGGTGTTCTTTATCGAAGGGGTGATAGAAAATGTGACTTCGTCGTCGCCTACTCGAAGGAAGAGCTTACCATTGCTTACATCAATGATGGCTCTGGAGGTGGCAATGAAGGGTCGACCAAGGATCAGGGGAACCTCGACGTCTTCTTCGATGTCCAAAATGACAAAGTCCACCGGGAAGATGAACTTGTCGACTTTCACTAGAATGTCCTCCACTATTCCTAACGGGTACTTAATGGATCTATCGGCTAGCTGGATACTCATACGCGTGGGGTTAAGGCTACCAATCCCTAACTTTTTAAACAACGAAAAGGGCATCAGGTTTATACTCGCGCCTAAGTCGGCTAATGCGTGTTTAACAAAAAGATCACCGAAGACACACGGGATAGAGAAACTACCCGGGTCACTGATTTTCTTCGACAACCCGTTTGTTAAAACGGCGGAGCACTCGGCGTTTAGCGTGACGTGCGAAAGATTCTCTAACTTCTTCTTGTTTGTGAGGAGGTCTTTAAGATATTTGGCGTATTTCGGCATCTGCGAAATAGCCTCGTGGAAGGGAAGATTAATGTGGATTTGTTTGAAGATTTCTAAGAAGCGGGAGTACTGATCATCTTGACGTTGTCTATTAAGTTCAGAGGGGTATGGAGGAGTTGAATTATTTTTGAAGATGGGTGGTGAAGTGAGATTATTTTCTAAAATAGGGGTGATTACTTCTTCAGCATAGGGCGGAAATTTTTAAAACGGGAGCGGAGCTTTGATTTTTAGAGGCGAGAGCGGAGCTTGCCTCGGGCTCTTCACTTACCATACCGGAGACTTGCTTCCCACTCCGAAGAGTTATAGCTTTCGCTTGCTCTCTCGGGTTGGGTTCGGTATTGGAAGGAAGAGACCCTGCGTGTCGCTCAGAAATTATTTTCGCGAGCTGTCCTACCTGATTTTCTAAACTTTTTACGCTTCCGGTTAAAGTTCTTATAGTGACGTCATTTGTGGTGATATATTTAGAAAGTAATTCCTCCAAGCTTGGAGGTTTTGGGTAATTTTGAAGAGGTGGTGGTGGTGGTGGTGCAGAAAAATCATTTTGCGGGGGTGGGCGCATCGCATTCGATGGATTACTCCATGAAAAGTTTGGGTGATTTCTTAAAGCGGGGTTATAACTATTCGGAAAATTAAAACCAGGCGGATGAAAATTTGTAGTAGAAAAATTATTAAAAGCAGTTCTAGGCATATTATTAACATAATCTAAATGTTCTGGAGTAGGGGTTGCAGATTCCCATACCTAAGGGGCGGAGGCAGCAGTCATCTCCGTGATTTTTTTGCTTAGGATTTCTACTTGCAGAGCGAGCTTGGAGACGTTGTCCACTTCATAGATACCTGCAGGATTGTTCGGGCGGGACCTAGGCACATTCCACTAATAAGTGTTCATGGCCATGTCCTCGAAAAGATCAAGAGCTGCTTCCGGGGTCTTATGATTTAAAGTACCGCCAGAGGCTGCGTCTATCATTTGCTTTGTTTTTTGATTTAGCCCGTTATAGAACGTCTGCACTTGTAACCATACAGGCAGCGCATGATGTGGGCATCGTCTTAATAATTCTTTAAATCTCTCCCAGGTTTCATATATGGTTTCAGAGTCTATTTGTCCAAAGGCAGAGATGTCGTTCCTAAGTTTTGCAGTTTTAGCTGGCGGAAAATACTTCGCCAAAAAATTTTCAATTAATTCATTCCAAGTGGTTATGCTATTTTTGGGAAGTGTGTTAAGCCACTACTTAGCTTTAGTTCTTAAAGAGAAGGGGAAGAGTCTCAGCCTGATCGCATCATTTGTGACACCATTTATCTTGAAGGTGTTGCAAATTTCAAGAAAGCTAGCTATATGTGCGTTCGGATCTTCATCTTGAAGTCCGTCAAATTGCACATATTGTTGCACCATTTAAATTATGCTAGGCTTTAGTTCGAAGTTATTATTTGCTATAGCAGGGCGGACTATACTTGATTCTGTTCCCTCGAGGTTCGATCGTGCATAATAGGACATAGTCCTTTGCACGGCCTCATCTACGTTGGGTTCTTCCATTCTTAAAGTAGCAAATGACTCGAAGTCCTCAACCGGCACTTGGATAGTAGGACCTTGAAATCGCGATCTTCTCCGAAGAGTACGCTCAATTTCGTGGTCCAAGTCCAAAATGACCGACGGACTCCCGCGGGTCATGCACTAAAAGAACAGAAAAGAAGAAGAGGAAGAGAAAAAGGATAAACTAGAAAAAAGATTAAATTTTTTTTTCTTTTTGAAATAGATTTTTTTTATAGATTAACTCCCGAACTTCCCAAGGGCTACCCCGTGAAGGGTTCGCAAGGTACAAGACAAGACAGTGGTGCTTAAAGCCCTTTGCCCTTTTCGAGAGAATTAGGTGGCGTAGAAAAAATGTGAGGTTGGTTACTATTAAGAGCGGTGATAACATTTTTTTTTTATTTTTAAAATTTTAAAGAAAGAGGATGAGAAAGAGAAGAGATAAAATTAATAGATTCGTGTTTTCAAAATATCAACGGAAGTTGGTTCCCCGGCAACGGCGCCATAAACTTGTTGCGCGCTAGGGTTCAAAGAAAATAAACGCAACCGAACTAGCAACCCGATGAGGCAAGTATACCTATCGAATTGTAGCAAGGGGACACAAGTGTCGTATTGAAATCCGGGAACAGTTGGCTATGCTTACTCACACGAACGCTATTATCTTATCGACGAAAAAACTAGGGTTTAGAGAAAAACTAGTTGCAAAGAAGGAAGTAAAGCTATACTAGAAAGAGAACTACCCAATTAAGTAAAGCTATTAAGCAAAGAACTATGCTAGAAAGGAAACTACTGCAGTTAATTAAAGAGCACAAGATAGGTGATTACTACGAAAGGTAGAAAATATGAAATGGAAATGCACTCGATCAAGATTCACCTCGGCTAAAGACGATTAAGAAAATGCGATAAAAATCTGAACATAATAGGATAAAGGTCCTTGATCGTGGAGGTTCCTAAAGCTTGAACACGCTTCTCTCGAAGTCGTGCCCAACTGAGTTTAGGAAGGACCGACCGACTCTCGTCTAAATCGGAGGCCTAAAGCTCGCTTTACGCGATGAACCCCACTATTGGATTTTACTCCAATCCGGGAGATTTGGACGTCTGCCTCTTTCGAGGGGTGCGTACAACTCCCTTTACTCTTGAATGCTCACTTCATTCTTTCGGCCTCACGGCTAGACCAGAATGAAAGCAAAGGCGGAGAGTATATATCGATAATGTACCTCCAACCCGTGATTAATCAAGAGTAATTCAAGGCCCTAACCTAAAAAGAAAAGATTAATTAAAACATCATAACTTAATCGCTCTAGCCTCGGATCATCAAGATCGAGTACAAGGAGGATTAGTTAATCATAATGGAGTGGAGGAGGGGGGATGAGTAGTAAAGCATAAAAAGAACACAAGCTAAACAAATAACACTTCTATTAATAAAAAGGGGCAAGTTACACTATTGAAATTAAAATTACAAGTGCATGAAATTGAAATCCTATTCTAGCCCTACAAGTAGCACTAAGCAAGAGCAATATTACAATAAAAGCTAAAACAAACTAAGATTAAACTAGGGTTAAACAAAAATTACAAAGAGAGGGAGAGAGAGAGAGAGAGAAAGCATGAAAAAAACTCAAGAACCAAAGGGGCAGCACCTCCCCCTCTCAACCAAAGCTTGCTGAAATGGAGAGGGGGGTCTCAATTTATAGAATTTTTCTCGGGTTGGTCACGCCCTTCAACACGCCCTAGGGGGGGCGTGTCAGGGGGCGTGACAGTACTATGTTGACCTCGGGCTCTGGATTCTGGCGGGAGGGATGATTGCTTCGGTACGTCGGTTGTCACGCCCTAGGTCACGCCCGTGTAGGGGGGGGGGCATGACAGGCACGTCATGTCCAAATCATTGGTCAGAAATCCGTCAGTCGTCGAAAAGTTGATGTCACGCCCCAGGTCTCGCCCGTGTAGGGGGGGGGGGGCGTGACAAGTACTGTTTTCATGTTGTCGAGAAACGACATTTAATGCGACGGCAGAGGGCGACACGCCTACGGTCATGCCTGGTGACACGCCCAGGGAGGGCGTGTCAGGGGGGCGTGACAGTGGTTTTGACCGTTTTCCTGTCCCTTCCAGTAGGAGTCCAGGGAATCGGGTGACACGCCCTAGGTCACGCCTAGGGAGGGCTGACAGGGGGGCGTGTCAGGTCATTTTTGACAAATTTCCTGAAAACATGCAAAAGGACAAGAAAATGTTAGTGGCAATAATATTTACATAAAAAGGATAAAAATAAACTAATAATCGACATGATTTGTACACTATAAAATAGAAAATACGATAATAGTTTAGGCTACAAAACGTATTATCAACAAGCTATCAATTTTGTATGTTCAAAAGGGAGAGTATTAGTCTTCTTCCTATTTCTTTCAGCAAGAATATGACTGAAGGGGAGTTTGCTAGTAGATATACTTGGTTTATTCTTAGTTACACTAACAGATGTCTTCTTTGTAGTTACTATGGCATTGATGGCATCAGAAATAGCCAAGTGAGGCTTACTGACTGACTTACCCTTAGTCAAGATTTTTGATGAAGGGACTTGAGAATTGCAACATACTTATCCTTGAGAGTGGCGTCCGGAGCACCAAACATAAATAGTCCATAATGGGCCATTTGAAATTCCTCGTGGGAGCCTTCTGTGCCCTCAATCTATTGCACTTTCTCCTTCCATTATAAGATACACTTGTATTATTACAAGAAGAGTTTCCATTCTTCTAGTGACCATACATACAGTCCTGGTCATACCTGTTAGAAGGGTGGATTACCTTCTTAAAGGTAGTCTGAGGCACAATAGGAGTCTTGCCTTTCCCTTTGGAATGGATAGCTCTAGTATTCAACATGAACCCCAAAACTCTCTTATCCTTTTGAGGGGTGAACGAGTTAATCATTGGCAAAACTGTTTTAGGCTTAGAAAATTCAGCCACAAGTCTCCTCTCCTTGAGGAGCTTTTCTTCTAGATCCTTGATATCTTGTTCTTCTGGCTAATTATGCCAATTTTGATAACTAAGATTGTCTTAAGCTGACTGAATTTCCTCCTCATCAAAGCTAGCAAAGGTGCTGACTCAGACTATAGGGAAGCAACTTGCTAAAGAGAGGCAATCTCCTCAGCTTGTCTCTTAAGAATCCTTTTACTCTTCTTTAGAGCTTCCAAAATAGCACCATTCTTTTTAGCCAATTGATTGACATCAGTATCAGATTCTTATCCATCATCTTTACTGGAAGAAGTTTAAGATTCAGAGTCTAAGCCCGTCTCATAGATAGAGGGAGAGTTAGGGAGACAGAGTACCTCATTAGGAACAGAATTGTCCTGATTGTCTTATGTTAAGGCCATGAGACTAAACTCATCAAACTCTTCAAAGTCACTATCAATAGAGGACAGTGGAGCTCATATACCAGTTGAGGCAGCTGGATGATCAGTCTCTTCTTCAATAGAAATTAGACCAATGTAGGCCTCATCTTCCTCTGATTTTGAAGCCTCGAAATCACTATCTGACAGGCTGATTTTCTTCTAAGCCTTCTTCTACTTGTAATGCTTCTTGTCTTCAGACTTCTTTTATTCCTTCCTCTTGATTGAATAGTAAGCAATGACATGTCCACTCCTGTTACAGCAGTAGAAAACAACATTAGTCTTAATATGTTTGTTCTACTTAGAGTCATATCATTCCCTAGAGGGGTCTTTTTTTGACTTCTCCATGCTGGAGTAATGCTTTCTTAAGTTATAGCTTGAAGAGTACTTGTTCTTCCATTGTCTTCTCCTACTCAACATTTTCTTGAACTACTTGGATAACAAGATGAGTTCTCTATCTAAAAGCTCATTGTCTGAGGAGATGGAATCTGAGCTCTCTGACTCTACAGCTCTCCTTGGTGGAGAAGGAGTCTTTTCATTACTCCTTATTGCTTCATCTCTGAAGGACACATCCTTCTCTTTATTGAGAGTTCTAGCAGCATCTTCTTTTTCCTTTTTAGAGTTCAGCTGCATCTCATGAGACATTAGCTTCCCAAATAGATTTTGTGGCAATGTATTGGCCAAGTTACAACCCTCTCTAATGGCACAGATCTTGATATCTCATTCCTGGTTTAGAGATCTCAAGAACTTGATATTTAGCTCATAGTTTTTGAACTGTCTGCCATAGGTGATCAAACTGTTCACTAACATGAAGAACATTTCATAGCATTCAGTTATGGAATCTTTCTTGTCTTGCTTGAAGGCCTCAAACTTCTATTGAGGAGGGATTTCCTGCCATCCCGCACCTCCTCCGTCCCTTCCATAAATACTATAAGAGAATCCCGCATCTTTTTAGCAGTTCTGCAGTGGACCATGTTTTGGAATGTGGAATCATCTATGACACTAAAAATAATATTTTGAGCCCTTTTATCCATAGTTTCTAGAATGACTTCATCCTTAGTCATCTCAGTATATTTCTTTGGTGTTTGGATATTGGCATCTATTAAAAAGACCTTCATGGGACTGAAAGTTCCCTCTTAAACTATTATGAATATTCTAGGGTCTGAGGCTTCCATAAACAGCCTTACCCTTTCTTTCCATATCCTAAAGTTCTCTTTCCTATATATGGGAAGCTTCATTGAGCCCAACTCCTTATGGTTCTCACATGAACCCATGAAGCTAATCGTCTACTACTCTTGAAAATCTGTTCAGACTGTTAAGTCTTTTTTGAACAATCTCGCTTTGATACTACTTGAAAGTCTTTGTTCAAGAGTAGTTACACACCTAGAGGGTGGAGAATTTGTTTTCAAGTCTTTTTTTAACACTTTTAACTTTGGTTGAGTTGTGTGTTACTGATGAGTAGAAAAATATACATATTTTTAGTGTATTTTTTGTCTTGTTTTAATAAAAAAAGTTAATATATGATGTGCATATCTAAATAAATAGTTTCTTTTTTATTTTCAGTTCTAACTTAACCTGTTTTTATGCCCTGTAGGAATTTCTGCACATTTAAGGCAATTTGGCAAAATTTCCTAAGTCACGCCCCTAGGTCATGACTGTGACCTAGGCCGTGTAACATTAATTTCAGCAGTTCGACATCATTCGGCAATCGAACTCAAGTCACGCCGAGGCAATACGCCCGTATGCTAGCTATCCCGCCCGTGACCTCAGATGTGACCAAGCAAGAAGTCCAGTTGTCATGCCCTGAAGAAGCCAATCTATCACACCTTGCAGACATGCCCAGCTTACATGCTCGTGATCATCATGTCATGTTCGTGCACCTTTCAACCCAATCGAGAAGCCACCAAAAATTTTATCCGGAAATGCCACATCAGCAGCACGCCCTAGGGTGGTGTGTATGGGGGTATATACCTCAAATGTTTTGGTTATAAAAGGAGGGCCAAGGCTGAAGTTTAGAGAAGAACAAAAAGAGCTCCACATAGTTCTATATAGTGTTTATTATTGTTCACTTAGCTTCCATTTCAGTTTAGATAGGGTGTGTGCGTAAGTACTTTATATATTTTTTTTTGCAATTTTTTTACTACCACCCCCATCCCGGATGAGAGGCTAAGAACTTTTTAGCGCTCGATTAAGATGGCTGGGACGGATATTATTTCTGCACTTTTATAAGTCTTTTAAATTTTCTACTACCACCCTTATCCCGATCGAGAGGCTAAGAAATTGTTAGTATCAACCAAGATACTTTGGGATGGATATTATTTCTACACTTTTATAAGACTTTTAAATTTTCTACTACCGCCCTCATCTCGATGACAGGCTAAGAACTTTTTAGCACTCGATTAATGTAACACCTCCATCCATCACATGAAATATAATAGAGGGTCCGGCTAGGGCCCCATACTATATTCCATAGACAGGTAGTGGGATTACATATTAATATCAAAAGACTGTTACGAATCCTAACTCAGAGCATTCTAGTAGAAGCTTTAAGGTTGCCCGAACTCAAATCAATTAAATGTCCACTATATATAAACCATAACATTTATATATATTACAGGAATGTCGATTACAAATACACAAAATGTTACGGCCTTAAGGCCTTATAGTTATACTTCCCAAGTGTTGTTTATAAACATCGGCACGCAGGCCGACCACACATGAAAATAGTAAAAGTTCATCTTTGGGCCTTTGAGGGTTAGCAGACCGTGGCACATAGGCTTCAGCCCGCTACTTTCCACTAGGATTTCTAGCACCTGCAAATCACAGCCCACCAAAACATGGAAAAAAA
The DNA here is from genome assembly GCA_039513925.1 of Platanthera zijinensis. Lineage (NCBI taxonomy): Eukaryota > Viridiplantae > Streptophyta > Magnoliopsida > Asparagales > Orchidaceae > Platanthera > Platanthera zijinensis. Next base: position 91,335,221 of record CM077095.1, on the reverse strand, counting down.
AATATCGGTCAGTATTTTTCGACTCGATTATAACGACCCCACCCCTTACTCGAGGCAGCGATTCTCCTTCCCTACAATAACAAATATATATATATATTGGCAACAACAATGTTCATTTAAGCACTCATCACCACAGACGTAGGCTAAATGACCATAGGACCCGTGAACTTAGGGAACATTCTCGGTGTACCAGATTTCTCAGATACCACCTCCCTTCAGAGTTCCAAGACATAACGGTTCATTCTTGAGCATTTTTGTCTTTTCGGCCTTAAACCTAATACTCTCATTACGCCATCGACGAGAGCAATTTACATTAGGCAATTTACTCAAGATAGACATAACCCAGGTGAGATCAGTCGCCTCTCATTGCTTAGAACGCCATGCCACTTCCGAAAGCTAAAGAAATCAAGGAAATAGACAAGATGTGGGTGGACCTCCCCTTTCTCGTTCGACTCAATGGCCTTTAGATCTAGGCACTACAAGCTCACACCTTCGTTTCGGCTCTCACGGCCATAATAGTTGGCCTCCCTGGCTAAACTCACATGCTAGCCCTACGTTCTTCGCAAGATAGGCTTCACACAAAAAATGCTAGCACTCATGGCCACCATAGCTGGACACTACAAGCTCTCATCTTTTCATATAATGACCCCCATGTCTCCCTGAGACAGGCCTCACAAACTTAGCTTACTGGGAGCTATCGCCCAACAATACTCACTATCGCTCGGCGATATCCAATAGTTTTGAAAACCATGGAATTTCTTGGTTATTTTCCTGGAGAGCATCTCTAGTACTTCCTACTACTCCCATTTTATAGCTATAACTCACAGACCCCGTAAACTACTTGTTTATACGCGGAGTCTTCTCTGGCATGCAAAATAAAACATCACTAATTCAGACCAACCTGTCCAGATGGGCTTCACAAAGCATGCTTATTCCGTACTGCATAATTTTAGGATATATATCCAAATTTAAATGGGGATCACAACGAACGACCCACTAGAAACCACCCTTTCTTCACCTTTTGGTGAGGGGTTCCATGCGCATATGTAAATTGAGGACTTCACTTGTCCAAGGAGAAAATCGTTACCCTTGTAATTCATTTAAGATCCATGCCAAAGCTTTGTGTCCGGTTTGAAAGGAGCACCTCTCTTTCCTCTTCTCGTATCTAGCCTCGGATTTTTATTCTGTTCACTGGGTCTCCTTCACCAAGTGTTTCAAGCTCTGCTCTAGCCCTTAGCTCTAACCCTTAGCTCTTTCTCTCAAGAACTTGGATGAAAGAAGGAGAGAGAGTGAGAAGAAGATAATTAATTATCATTCCTCAACTCCTCTGCATAAGTGGCCTTGGGAATAATCCCAGCCACAGGATCATTTCATTAAAAGGAATCAAAGACAGTGATTTCAACTGAATAGTCAACATTAACGCTATCGCCTGGAAATATTTGCTATCTCCTAGCAATAATGTAGATAAAAGCATTGACCCCAGTCAACCACCGCTCATAAGCCGCCTCCCGGCCATCTGACACGCGTCCACACATATGTGGTAGTTTCGCCTGGCGATATTTAATGATGTCGTTCCGATTGCTCACTCAACGCTTTACGGCATCGAGTTCACTCAACGCTTTAAGGCATCAAGAGCATTGAGAGCTGGGGCTATCGCTGTGCGATACCCACAATCACCATGCGATAATCTCTTACTCAACGATTCGTCAAAATGCGTCGAGTGTGTTGAGCTCACTCTACACTTTATGGCGTCGAGTGCTGCTGTAATCACCGCCAGCGATACCCACTATCGTCTAGCGATAGGGACCAAAAGTTATACTGTCAAATTTAGGGTGTTACAACCCTCCCCACCTTACAGAAATTTCGTCCCGAAATTTGATTCAGTTATAAGGGAAAAATAGAAATTTATATGTTATAACGTATTTTACTTGCACAAAATAATATTACGACATTATTTTAAAAATAATTTGAGGTATTTCTCGCGCATAGTTTGCTCACGCTCCCATGTCAGCTCTTCACGGCCACAGTTGTCCCACCAGACTTTACCATCCTTATTGTATTGTTTCACATATGCTTAATCTCTGTATCCTCGATTCGAATGGGCCTAACTTTCATCGTTATCCAACTATCGACTGGTACTTGATCATCCGTAACAACATGAACTGTCTCTTTCACAGCTTTTCGCAGCATCGATATGTGAAATACATCGAGCAAGCCACTTAGCTCCGCCAAAAGAGCTAACAGATAGGTCGCGTCTCCAATTAGCTCAACCACTTTAAACGAACCAAGATACCTCAGACTCAACTTTTTCAAGCGCCGAATCCAGGACACGCCTTTGAATGGCTTGATCTTTAAATATACCCAATCACCCACCGCAAACTCCACATTTAGGTGTTTGGCATTGTAGTACTTTGTTTGCCTATCTTGGGTTATCAGTAGCTGCTCTCTTATAGTGCGTATGGTCAAATATGCATCTTCGACCTCCTTACGCTTATAAAGCTTTGTCGCTTATTTCCGCCCAAGCTAACGGTGTACGACACTTCCTACCGTATAAAGATTCAAAGGGCACCATTTGTATGCTATCTTAATATCTATTATTGTAGGTGAATTCAATCATATATAGGTGATCTTCCCACCTCTTCCTGAAATCTAGGGTGCACATATGGAGCTCATCCTCCATTGTTCTATTAGTCCTCTCGGTCTGCCATCCATTTGTGGATGCAAGGGCATACTGAAGTTTAACTTGGTACCTAGCAGCTGGAGGATTAGGCTCCAATCACTTGAAGTAAAATGCCCATCTCGATCACTAACGCTGCTACGGGGCACACCGTACAATCGTATGATGTTATCCACATACAGCTAGGCAAATTTTTTCACTGAATCATCCTACTTGTTAGGTATGAAGTGCAACATTTTGGTTAACTGGTCAATGATCTCCCACACAGCATCATTTCCGCTTTGATATCTCGGCAGCCCATGCATGAAATCCATAGAAATGACATTGAACTTCCATACCAGGATTGGTAACGACTTTAGGAAACCTCCAAGTTTCTGTCATTCAGCTTTCACTAAGGCCCAAGTTTGACATTTTTCCCCGTAATGGGCTATGTCTTTCTTCAAACCTGGCCACACGAACATCTTCTTCATGTCCTTGTACATCATTGTGCTCCCTTGGTGAATTGAGTATTTCGTGAAGTGTTCCTCATACATCAATTCCTTGCGTAGTTCACCCACATTCGGGATGCACAAACGACCATCTTTTCTCAAAAGTCCGCCTTCCATGGAGAATTGGGAATTTGACCCATCCACTGCATAGTACTTTAGAATCTCATCGAGTTTTATTGCTTTTCGATCCCTATGCGCAAGGTCATACTGTACCTCTATTTATTTCAGGCACACATGTGTAGTAGCATTCTTGTCAACACAACAAATCTTGAGGGCCTCCAACTCCTAGATCATACGCTCATCATGCATCTACAACCAATTTGCCCTTGCCGGAGCTCGCTGACTCAAGGCATATACGACTACATTTATGTTCCCGGGAGTATAGAGTATCTGGAAGGTGTAGTCCCCAAGGAACTTCATACACCTCCGCTGCCGCATGTTTAGATCTTTCTGATCCAAGAGACGCTTAAGACTCTTATGGTCCGTGAATATGTCAACTTTCACTCCATATAAGTAGTAATGTCATAATTTAAGTACAAATATTACCGCCACCAACTCCAAGTCATGGACGGGATAGTTCCGCTCATGCACTTTCAACTAGCATGAGCCATATGCTATCATTTTTCTGAACTGAAGAAGAACGCAGCCTAAGACGCTCCCTGATGCATCACTATATACTTCAAAGCCATCCATACCACATGGTGATGTCAGAATAGGCGTCGTGGTCAAATGACTCTTTAACTCTTCAAAAGCACGTGTGCACTCTAGCATCCAAACGAACTTCTTATCCTTCCTTGTTAGTGTGGTAAGAGTCAAGGAGATCCGCGAGAAGTTTTTTACGAATCATCTGTAATAGCCCGCCAGTCCAAGGAAACTCTGGACTTCTGCTATAGTAGACATCACCGGCCACTCCTATATCACAATTGTCTATGCCGGATCCACCATAATACCTTCTCCACAAACCACATGGCCAAGAATGGCCACTTATGACACCAGAACTCATATTTTGAGAACTTGGCATAGAGCTTTTTTATTCTCAGGGAGTGCAACACCATCCGCAAATATTTCGCATGATCTTATTAAGACTGAGAGTACACAAAAATATCGTCAATAAAGATGATTGCAAATTAGTCCAAGTAAACTCCAAAAGTTCGGTGCATTAGGTCTATGATCACCGATGGCGTATTTGTTAGCCCAAAAGACATTACAATGAACTCATTATGACCGTAGTATGTTCCAAACACTGTCTTGGGAATGTTACATTCCCAAATTCTCAACTAGTAATAATAGCTAGACTTTATGTCTAGCTTTGATGAAAGTCCACCTAGTGCCAACTAGCTTCACCTATGGGGGGGGGGGGAATAGGTGTCTTGTAGCGCTTTTGCAGAATTAAAGTTTTACAATTTATGGAGACTAAGGTGTCCCTCTTCGTTCGACGACGTGTTCTTGAAGTCAATGAAGAGTCCACAACCCTAGATCTCTCTTGGAGAGAATCTCCCCTAAACTGGCGGCAGCAAAGGGCGGCGGCTTGGCTCTCGGGATTGTCGGCGGCAACGGAGTGCTGCGGCGATGCAATGGAGATTCAACCTTCGTAGCAAAGGTAGCAAGGTCTTGAAACGATCACACTAGGATCGATCGTCTCGATCGATTCAGAAGGGGATGGTTTTACCGATCTACGAATCAAGAGACAAAAGATCTCTGGTTAGACGCGTGAGACGCTGTGCTAGGCTAAGCTTCTATCGCTGGAGATCTGGAAGACACCGTGATCAGCAACGGTGACTAACTGCACGAGCGGCGACGACGGAGGCGGAGCAAGATGCGCGATCTAGGTCACGTCGGCCGGCTTTCTTTTTGAATCGTGTATTCGTATATGTGTCGTTTTTCGCTCAACCATACGGAGGTATTTATACATTAGGTCATTCCACATGACCGTTGTGGGCCCCACCAACAAGAAGACCTAAGTCCGGTTCGAAATAATCCAGGTAACTTGGACCAGTACAGAGAACAGCAGGAATTTGCCCAAGTCAAATTCGGCGAGAATCGTAGGTGATTCTCGCCGAATTGGTGAGAATCAACTACGATTCTCGCCGAATTCTACTTAACAGAATTCAATCTCTACTGATAACACAAGCCGGTGAGAATCGGCGAGAATCACAATTGATTCTCGCCGAATCGTCGAGAATGCAGAGTCATTCTCGACGAATCGGCGAGAATCACTTCGTGATTCTCGACGATTCTGCCTTAGAAGAATTCAAGGCAGCTTCGAGACAAACAGCAGCAATCGGCGAGAATCAGTTCGTGATTCTCGACGATTCGGCGAGAATCACTAGTGATTCTGGTCGAATCGGCAAGAATCACTTAGTGATTCTCGTCGATTTGTACTTAGACGATTTTCGTCTTTCTTCCCGTGAGCTAGTCTTTGGACCATCCTTGCTCCTTGTCTGCTCTTGATCTTACATAACCCTGTGCTTGAAAATAAGTACACTCTAATAGAGAGAGTACACGTAAGCCAACACACTAATCTGCTCAACGAGGGATTACGTTGCACAGACCCGTGTATATTGACCTACTGCACCCTCACATTGGTGTGTACTTAGCGATGAATAGCTGCAAGCACAACTTGAAGACAAGTAATCAAATACATTGTCAATTCACCTTAGCTTGTTCAGGGGCTTCTTCAAATCAGGTATATTGTGGATACAATACCCAACAATCTCCCCCTATTTGAAGAAGCCTAAACCCTACAAGCTAAGGTGAATATAACGGCTTGGAAGAAAACACAACTTTGAAAAACGAGAGTGAGTTGAAATTCCATACCATTATCTTTAGAGCATTTGGAGCATACACCTTAGCACCTTAGCCGAGAGGGTAATCTCCCCCTTTTCTGCTTCTGCAAATCTGGGTCTGGTGCATTTGACACCATGCTCCCCCTCAGTTCTTGCACCTGTGCTTACCCTTGAGTTCCTGGCAGAGGCTCCCCCTAGATGCACGAGCCTGGAGCTTCTGTAGTCTTCATTCCTCATAGTTTAGCATCCCCAATTCAGTTTTGAAAAGACTGAACTTGGCCTCGTCTAAGGGCTTTGTGAAAATATCTGCAATCTGCTTGTCCGTGGGGACATAGTAGAGAGAGATGTCCTTGTTCTCTACGTGCTCCCGAATGAAGTGGTAACGCACTTCAATATGCTTCGTTCTGCTGTGCGATACCGGATTGTTGGCAATGGAAATTGCACTGGAGGAGTCGCAGTACATTGGTACTTCCTTGAACTGAAGGTCATAGTCTGCTAGATGGTTTCTGATCCATAGGAGTTGTGGGCAACAGCTTCCAGTCGAGATGTACTCAGACTCTGCTGTGGAGGTTGCTACACAATTCTTCTTCTTGCTGTTCCATGAGATAAGCCTTCTTTCGAGGAATTGACACGTCCCGGAAGTGCTTTTCCTGTCATCCCTACTCCCTGAAAAATCAGCATCTGAAAAACCTATTAGCTCGACATCATCGTTTCTCGGGTACCACAAGCCAAGATTAGGGGTACCTTTAAGGTATCTAAGAATTCGCTTTGCAGCGACATAATGAGATTCCTTAGTGTTCACCTGATATCTGGCATAAACACTTGTGGAGAACATGATATCCGGTCTACTTGCAGTAAGGTAGAGCAGGAATCCAATGATGCTTCTGTATTTGGTTTCATCAAAAGGTTTCCCTTTCTCATCCTTATCCAGAGACATGGTGGATCCCATTGGAGTCCTCATAGAGGTTGCATTCTCCATTCCGAATTTCTTGAGGAGTTCATTGGTGAACTTCGTCTGAGAAATGAAAATTCCTTCCTCAGACTGTTTCACTTGAAGTCCCAAGAAATACTTTAGCTCTCCCATACTGCTCATTTCAAACTTTCCTTGCATAAGTTTAGAAAACTTTTTGTAAAGATTGTTGTCCGTTGAGCTGAATATAATGTCATCGACATAGATTTGCACCTGCAAGATCTTGCCTTTGACTTCCCTGAGAAACAATGTCTTGTCTATTTTTCCTCTAGAGAACTTGTTCTCAAGAAGAAAGCTAGACAAGGTCTCATACCAAGCTCGAGGAGCTTGTTTTAAGCCATATAGAGCTTTATTAAGAAAGTATACATGATTAGGATAATTAGGATTGACAAAACCTGGAGGTTGAGCGACGTATACTTCCTCTTTCAAGTCTCCATTCAAGAATGTCGATTTCACGTCCATCTAATAGACTGTGAATCCTTTATGAGAGGAATATGCTAGGAACAGACGGATTACCTCGAGCCGTGTAACTGGCGCAAACGTCTAGTCGAAGTCAATCCCCTCCTCCTGTCTGTATCCTTGAGCCACCAGTCTGGCCTTGTTCTTGATGATGACCCTGTGTTCATCCAGCTTGTTTCTGAAGATCCACTTGGTGCCAATCACATTTTGCGTCTTAGGTCTAGGAACCAGCATCCAGACTTTGCATCTTTCGAATTGATGCAGCTCATCTTGCATGGCCAATATCCATGACGCATCTTTGTTCGCTTCGTCGAACTTCTTTGGCTCAACCTGCGATAAGAAGATAAAATGCAGAATCTCGTTAAGAGTACCTCGGCGAGTTCTGACACTGTCTCGGGGATCTCTAATGAGTTGATTTCTGTGATGATCCCTCACGTGTCGGAGCTCTAGAAGTCTTGCATCAGGAGCTCTAGCAATTTCTGGGGCTCCTTCCTCTTCAGGGAGGACTGCTCCATCCTGATCGTCGACCTCTCCGATCGGCATTGAGGTGGAGACCTTGACGTATTTTGGAGTTGCATCATTCTCGGGCTCATCCAGGTGTAGCTTTTTGAGTCTGGCACCTGCATCTTCAAGAAGACCACTAGAAGACTTGCAATTAAGCAAACATCCTTCATCAAATACAACATTTATTTATTCCTCTACCACTAGGGTTTTCTTGTTGAAAACACTATAAGCCCGGCTATGGCTACTATAGCCCATGAATATGCTTTCGAAGTATTTTTCACCAAACTTAGTACGCGGGTACTTCCCATTATTCAGTACATAACATCTGTAACCAAAGATCCTCAAATAGGACATGGTTGGTTTCCTGCTTTTCAGTAGCTCGTAGGGCGTCTTTTGATGACTTTTGTTGATCAACGCCCGGTTTTCAACATTACAAGCAGTATTAACAGCCTCGGCCCAGAAGTATTCTGGGAGTGAAGCGTCATTCAATATTGTCGTGCAGGCTTCAATGAGTGTTCTATTTCTCCTCTACGCAACTCCGTTTTGTTGAGGAGTGTGTGGGGAGGAAAACTCATGAAAGATACCAACTTCTTCATAGAACTCTGTCATTGCACCAGACTCGAACTCTGTTCCATGGTTAATTCTGATTTTGACCACTGAGCAGTTAAGTTCGTTCTGAATCTGCTTGACAAAGCTGGTGAAGATGTCAAACGTATCAGACTTGCGTTTTAAAAAGAACACCCAGTAAACCGAGAGTGATCATCTATAATCACTAGCGTATAAGACTTCCCTCCTACGCTATGAACTTGCATTGGACCAAACAAGTCCATGTGCAAAAGATAAAGACATTTGGAGGAGTATTTGTCTGAGATGCCCTTAAAGGTAGCCCGAGTCTGTTTGCCCATCTGGCATACAGGACAGGGACTATCTTTGATGCACTTAATAATGGGAGCATCCCTTACTAAATCTTTGGAAAACAACATATTAATTGTCTTGTAATTAATATGTGCCAATCTCTTGTGTCATTGTTCACAAAGAGATGCACTGCCTTTTGCTACTAGGCATACGGGGGTATAAGAATCTAAACTGAGAAAATCTAAATAGAAAATATTTCTGCTCCTAATGCTGGTTAATACCGTCTCCGATGAGGCACATGATATAATCAGGCATTTATCCTTGCAGAACTTAACGTCATACCCTTTATCACATAACTGGCTTACACTGATTAGGTTATGATTTAACCCTTCAACATAAGCTATGTCAGTGATAGAGAGTATACAGTTGGAAATCATACCGTAACCTCTGGTGACTCCCCGATCAGTTCCCCTAAAGATGACTTTGGGTCCATTCTCGACTGGAGAGTACTCCCGCAGTAGGCTTCTTGTCCCAGTCATATGACGGGAGCATCCACTGTCCAAATACCATATGGGAGTTTTGGTGGCCTTTGGACATTCCTGCAAAACAGAATTAATTTGCCTTAGGAACCCAATCGAACTTGGGTCCTAGATTCCTCGTTAACATACTCCCCCTCGGGTGGTTAGCCCTACGAGTGGTCGGCCTCGCATTGCTAACATAAGGAGTCTCGGGATTCCTCAGATTAAACCAGCAATCCATGGCAAAGTGACCAAATTTGCCACAGCACCAGCAGTCAAACCTGTTATACTTTCCCTTAGGCGCCTGCTTCAACCTTAGAACGTAGGGTTCAACCGGGGCCTTGGACCTGGAGGTGGAGGTATCATGATGACCACAGTCGCATGATTTCATCACCTCTTGGTTTCTTAGTGTAATAGGCTTGGCCTTAGGTTCCTGCTTTCGATTATGGCCGCTAGAAAAGTGACAATAATTTTCCACGTGGATTTCCTCATAAGGTGCCTTGAAGACACACTCACTAAAGTTACGGGGGAAGGTCCAACAATCATATCGGCTCTTTGGCTTTGCAACCGAGGGCCTGAAGTGACGGCCATATGTTGACTCAAAGTCATGTTGGTTACAGGGAAAGCTGGGCTTTCTGAACGCAACAGGACTGAGTGGGACTTTTCCCTTTTCAGCAGCAGAGGCCTTCTTAGCAGCCTTATTCTTCCTCTATTTCCTGTTTCTCCTGGATGAGGAACCAGGTACCCCTACGTGCCCCAAACCAGCTCCTTTGGCCTGAGCAGTGAAGGTATCAACCAGTGGAAGAACTGTCTTTGGCATAGAGAAGCTCTTAACGATCTTCTTTTTTGCCGCAAGTTGTTCTTCCAACTTGTCAATTTCCTCTTGCTTAAGATCGAGGAGCTTAAGAGACTGTGAATGCTTAGAAGTCAGGTCCAAGTGCTCCTGTTGGAGGGAGATCAATTTGGTGATCTCTTCCCTCAGGGATACACTCTCACCTTTAAGGAATTTAACTTCCTTTTTCTCAGCCTTCAGTCTCTTTCGACACTCCTCGAAAGTATTAAGCAGAAGCTCATACTTATCGAGGAGCTCAGCTTCACTGGCCGAAGTGCTATCCTCAGGGTCATCATCCTGAGACTCAGGATCAGAGTCAGAGTCGGAGAAAGGGGTGTGAGCTTTTACCTTCCCTGAAATGGGGGGCATTCTCCTTCTGAGTCAGAGCGACCCACCAGCCCGAAGTAGGCTTCCTCATCATCACTGGAGTCTGAGGAATCAGACTCACTCAGTGTCTTTGACTTTTTGGCGATGTAGCTCCTCTCCTTCTTCTTATCTCTAGAGGTCTTATGCTCTTCTCCCTTCCCCTTCTCTCTCTTGCCTTGATGGCAGTCGGCCACGACGTGTCCTGGCTTATTGCATCCAAAACAGATGATGTCAGTATTACGATGTTTGTTCGGTTTTGATTCATACCTGTTAGAAGAATAATTCTTCTTCTGAAATCTGGAGGAGGAGCCGTCTCTCTTTCTTTGATTCCTCATCTTGAGGAACTTGTTGAATTCTCGGGTGATGAGGGAGAAATCTTCTTCAGACAACTCTGAGCCGGAGGAGCATGGCTCGGAGTCTTCATCCTCATCCTTTTTCCCAGCATAGGATGAAGCCGCACCCTTGCCCTTCCTGGAGTGAATGGCTTTTAGGTCCACAGTCTTTTCCTTGGCTGCAGCCTTCTCTGCTTCTTCATCAGCTTTCCTCGTGTTCAACTGGAACTCATAGGACATGAGCTTCCCAAAGAGTATCTAGGGATCAGTTTCAGCTAATCTGCCAAACTCTCGGATGGCGCAGATCTTCGTGTCCCATTCCTTAGTAATGGACATAAGGAATTTATCATTAAGCTCACCATTAGTGAACACTCTTCTGTATCCCTTGAGAGAATTGACGATCTTGAGGAAGTTTTCGAAGGTAACTCCGATCTCTTCCTTGGGCCCCTGCCTGAAGGCCTCATATTTCTGATTCAGGAGGGATCTCTGATCATCCCTCACTTCGTCTGTGCCCTCCATCAGGATAATCAGGCTGAGCCAGATATCCTTAGTCGTCCTGTAGTTGCAGAAGTTATGCATCATGGAGTCATCGACAGCACTGATCAGTATGTTTTGTGCCTTCTTGTCAAGTCCGACCAGCACCATCTCGTCCTTGTCCATTTCAGAAAGCGTCTTTGGCACCATTTTGGTAGGATCAATGGTGGAGGCCTTAGTTGGAATATAAGGTCCCTCCTCCATGACCAAGAAGGGTCAAGGTTCGACTGCTTCCATGTAAAACCTAATCCTTTCCTTCAAGATAGGAAAGTTTAGCCTGGTGCACACTGGGATCTTGCCTGAGTACTTGAGTCCGTCCATAGTAGATATCTGCCTTCTTCTTGACACTAGTGGCAGGAACTTACTCGAGGTGTTAACCCCTTTGATGAGTAACCTCCCTCTGATACCACTTGAAAGTCAACCTAGTGCCAACTAGCTTCACCTATGGGGGGGGGGGGAATAGGTGCCTTGTAGCGTTTTTGCGGAATTAAAGTTTTACAACTTATGGAGACTACGGTGTCCCTCTTCGTTCGATAACGTGTTCTTGAAGTCAACGAAGAGTCAACAACCCTAGATCTCTCTTAGTGATAATCTCCCCGAAACCGGCGGCGGCAAATGGCGGTGGCTTGGCTCTCGGGATTTTCGGCGGCAACGGAGTGATGCGGCGATGCAATGGAAATTCAACCTTCGTAGCAAAGGTAGCAAGGTCTTCCAACGGTCACACTAGGATTGATCGTCTCGATCGATTCGGAAGGGGATGGTTTTCCCGATCTACGAATCATGAGACAAAAGATCTCTGGTTAGACGTGTGAGACGCTGTGCTAGGCTAAGCTTCTGTCGCCGGAGATCTGGAAGAAACTGTGATCAACAACGGCGACTAACTGCACGAGCGACGACGATGAAGGCGGAGCAAGATGCGCAATCTAGGTCACGTCGGCCGCCTTTCTTTTTGAATCGTGTATTCGTATATGCGTCGTTTTCCGCTCAACCATACGGAGGTATATATACATTAGGTCATTCCACATGACCGTTGTGGGCCCCATCAACAAGAAAACCTAAGTCTGGTTCGAAATAATCCAAGTAACTTGGACCGGTCCAGAGAACAGCATGAATTTGCCCAAGTCAAATTCGGCGAGAATCGTAGGTGATTCTCGCCGAATTCTACTTAACAGAATTCAATCTCTACTGATAACACAAGCCGGTGAGAATCGGCGAGAATCACAATTGATTCTCGCCGAATCTTCGAGAATGTAGAGTCATTCTCGACGAATCGGCGAGAATCACTTCGTGATTCTCGACGATTCTACCTTAGAAGAATTCAAGGCGGCTTCGAGACAATCGGCAGCAATCGACGAGAATCAGTTCGTGATTCTCGACGATTCGTACTTAGACGATTTTCGTCTTTCTTCCGGTGAGCTGGTCTTTGGCCCATCCTTGCTCCTTGTCTGCTCTTGATCTTACATAACCCTGTGCTTGAAAATAAGTACACTCTAATAGAGAGAGTACACGTAAGCCAACACACTGATCTGCTCAACGAGGGATTACGTTGCATAGATCCGTGTATATTGACCTACTGCACCCTGACATTGGTGTGTACTTAGCGATGAATAGCTGCAAGCACAACTTGAAGACAAGTAATCAAATACAATGTCAATTCACCTTAGCTTGTTTAGGGGCTTTTTCAAATCAGGTACATTGTGGATACAATACCCAACATTTTAGTATACCGTTGATCCACCAGCTGACCGAACAAGTCATCAATCCATGGTATCAGATACTTGTTCTTTTTTGTTAGCTTGTTCAGTCCTCGATAGTCAGTGCATAGCCGCAAGCTTTTGTCCTTCTTTTTCATAAAGAGGACCAATGTGCTCCTAGGTGACATACTTGGTCGTATATAGCTTTGCTCTAGCAAATCTTGCAATTGAACCTTTAGTTCTGCCATCTCCTTTGGTGCAACACGATATGGAGAGCGTGCTACAAGTTTCACACCTAGCACCAACTAAATAACAAAGTCAATCTCTCGCTGGGGCGGTAAATCTAGAAGATACTTAGGAAACATATCCGCATACTCTGATATTATCGGAATGTCACTCACACTGGGCTTCGGCTCAATAGCCTCCAATAGCATTAAGAACAACTCTACGCCCTTCCAAACTGCCTGGACTACCTGGTGAGCAGACATCAATATCTTGCTCGATCCTTGCATACCAGCGAATTTAGTCTCTCGTTCGGTGTTCTGTCCTAGTGTGACTTCCTTGGAGTTGCAATCTTTATATTTACGCTACTCTGAAAGCCAGTCCATACCAAAGATTGCATAAAACTCTGATATCGGCAATACAGATGCTTTCAATCCAAAATCCCGACTTCCTATTCGTACCTCAACACAGCAGACTCGATCCGCGCGCAACAAGCACTCGTTAGGTAGCAAAACATTGACTCGATCTGTCGGCATAAATGAAGGAACTTCGATGTGCACCATGAAGTCCTAAGATTGAAAGGAATGAGAAACTCTTGTATCGAACAGAGATCTCGCCGGATATTCCGATATCAGGACAAAGCCTAATTCAAAACAATCATACACAAGCAACGCACAAGGTACTAAGTACAGAAAGTAGTAAAAACTATATCTTAACTCATACCTGTTACAACATCACTTTGTTTTATGGCCTCCTGTTGGCCAAGATTATAGACTCGAGGTTGCGCTTAAGATGCAATTAACTCCACAACTGCCTTTCCCTTTTCAGCATAAGACACACCTTGTCTTTTTCTCCCATTTAGGAAGTCCATTCCAACAATCTCGAGCCATATGTACCACCTTACCACATGTATAACATGTGAGAGTACTTTTTCTTGTCCTCACTTCAGGCTTGTTCGAAGAAGCAGCAGGTCCTGAAGACCTAGCTTTTGACCTCCACCTCATTCGGTGCTCAGACTTTGAGGAATGCGGCACTTTTAATTCTGACTTCTTGATGGAGACGACGAACCTCAATATATTTAAGACGGTGACGACACGCTTACATAAGAACTTTCTCCGTCTCCAAATAAAGATTTGCAGCGTCGTGATGACCTTATGGAGCGTCGGCATAATATCCGCCCGAGGGGCAAACCAATTTATTAATAATTATTAATAATTTATTAGTAATTATTAAGTCATTTTTATGTTTGTTTTAATTGCAGTGTTGTTTCATTTCCATGTAATGTTTATGTCATGTTGTTCAAACTTTAGGTGTGTTGTTTTATTATGGGTTGAATGTAGCCATATGAGTGTTGTAAAGCCTATTTAAAGGCATGTATGTTCTCATATTGAACTAGTGAAGAATGAAAGCTAATTGAAAACCCTAATTGGTTTCTCCCTCCTCCTCTTCCTCTCCTTTGTTGAAAATTCGACCCTTGCCCCTCCTCCCTCTCCTTGGCTGCCAGCCACATATCTTCCCTCCCATCTCTACTCGGTGTCCACTCCTCTCCTACCCTTTCAAGTTCGGCCCCTCTCTCCCTCTCTCCTTTTTGCAAATCTCGGCCAAAGCCCTCATTGTTTTCCACCTCTAGCCCCCTCCCCCAGTAAGACCGAGCCACCCCTTCATCAACAAACCCGACCCTTACCACTCTCAAAAAATCGACCCCACCATCCTCTCCCAAAATCGACCTCCAACAAAGCAACCATTCAATCCACCTCCTTGAATAAATCGGCCAAGGAAAATATTTCCCCTGTGGATTCCAACTCCGGCGTGACGCGACAAAAGCGGACAAGTTTCCTCTCCATCCGTCGTGGCTCCGGCGGAGCCGTTGAAGAGTGATCCAAGTAGAGAAATCGGAATCATCTATTTCGATTGGGTAACGAAACCTTCTACCTTTGTGTGTTTCTTTTCCTAGATTTATTTATGTGGTTGTAGATTCTTAGCGTTGAATTTTGATAGTATTAATTCATCGTGGTTTTTCTTTGATTTGTTTTTGTTTATCATGATTGATCTATTTTCGAAAGGGTTTGGCGAACCTTCATTTTCTTTTGTTGGGAGAGATCTACCTTTTCCAAATCGTATTTTATTTGGTAGATCTCTTTTGGAACAACACCGCTCGTTCGGACAGGGTGGGTCCTTTTAGGAGGAAAGAATATTGGCATATCGCCTCTATTCGATCCTAATTGTTTTTGCTACCCATACGCTAGCATATAATTGAAAGAATTAATTAACGTGGTACCGCGAAGAATGATTGTCCGAATGTAGGATTTGGATTCTGGAGAGGTATTCGTGCTAGTCCGTAGTTTTATTCGGTATCAACGTGTAAGCATGCATCACTTCTTCACTTCGGTATCATTCTTACGCTGCACGTGCTTCATATCCAGTTCGATGGAACGGGCCGTATTGACAAAGGTAAGAAAACCATGTGTCATCGGTCCTGAAAGAAGCAACCACAGGTCATCTCTCAGCCCTTCATATAACCGATTTGTTTTCTGTTCCTCGTCTGCAAACATAAAGCATGCAAACATTCCCAATCTCGTAAACTCGTTCAAGTAGACGTCCACTAACCTCTCTCCTTGAGATAACCTTTGAAATTGGTTCTCCATCGCAATCCGCAGTGCCGATGGAATGTATCTCGTAAGAAAACACCTTGAGAACACCTCCATTGAGATATCGATCAACAACCGACCGGCAAATTTGTGCTTCTCCAGCTCATCCTACCATAGTCTTGCCTCACCATTGATAAGTTGTAAATATTCATATTTTTACGTAGTTTATTTATGTAGTTTTAGTTTATTTTTGTTATTTTCAGTAATTTTTCTTTAATAAAATGCTCCTTTTTGTATATATCTTCTAACTTAGTTTAAATTGGATTTCTAAAATTTTCCAGGAATGTCAAAAAAATCAAAGTACATGCCCGTGTACTTCATGTCACGTCCGTGCATGGGCAGAATGAAAATTTCATGGAGCAGCACTGGGCAAAATTGCTGACAGCGCTTGTGCTCAACTTTCGACGAGCAGCGCTCGACGAAAATGTTCCCAGCGATCAGCGCTTGATGTTCATCGAGCAGCGCTCGATGAGATTCCTCAGTCTCAGCGCTCGACGTTCGTCGAGTAGTGCTCGACGAGATTCCCTAGCGCCAGCGCTCGACGAATTCTATGTAGATCAACACTCGACAAATATGATCCCTACATTCGTCGTTCGTCGACCAGAGCTCGACAAATCCCTGCTTTCGCTGTTCATCGACAAGAGCTCGACAAATCCCTATATTGGTCGTTCGTCGACCAGAGCTCGATGAGTCCTTACCAGCTCGACGGTTTTTGCAGGACTCAGCGCTCGACGAAATGCACCAAGCACTTGAAGAATTTATGCTAGTCCCAGTGCTCTACGAAAATTCTCCCAATTCCAGTTTGTCGTTTGTCGAGCACTGCTCGACAAATTTCCTTGCGCTAGATGAATTTCCCTAGGCCTTACACTCAACGCTTATAGCAACCACTCAATGCCTTCACTAGATAATGGTCACGCCCTGCTGCTTCCATAAGCTTCTAGATCCATACCAGCCCACCAGCTTTTTGTCTTCCCATGCACACCAGAGTGTCACCTCCAAAATTTTTTTGCTTATAAATAGATCTTCTCTGTAAGATCAAATGTTCCCTTTTTTAAACCATTTTTCTTTGGGTAGGTGCTTCTTAGGTGTTTTTCCATGCTATGTAAGGAGATTTTCTCCCCCTTTCTTTAGTGGTTGTTTTAGCTTTCTTTGTAACGTCTTTTTCGCTTAATAAAATTTGTAGATTTTCTCTCCTTATATTGTATTGGAATGCATCTGAGTGCACCTCCTTAAGTGATCATTTTACCTTTTGATTTTCTTTTTAATATGGGTGTGTGTGTGTGGTGTATGAGAATAATTTGCTGAATTTATGTTTTTCTTCGTCATTTTACTTAGCCTTTTTTGCTTATTTTCTTTTAAAACTACTTTGCATTCAATCTTATAGGTTTATAAAAGAGTTTTTTAAAGTGTTTTTATTTTTTTCTCTAACTTAGTTTTACTCTCCTTATTTCGTAAACTTTTGGTTCAGTAAATTTTATTTCCATTTTTTATGCACTTTTATAAAGTTATAAGAATGAAAAAGTCATTATTCTAATTTTGCAAACAATTTGGTTTTGCTTTTATTTTAAAATCTTTCTCCTTATTTAACTTTCATTTTCTCTTTTTATGCATTTTCATCAAGTTCTAGGAGTAGAAATATAATCGTTTTAATTCTTAGATAACTTTGTTTTTCTCTTTTTATGTAGTGTGTGTGTGAGTGTATGAGTTAGGTTTTCACTGTTTTCTTCAATTTCTGTAGAGTGCATGTGTGTATAATATAGTTTTTTTTGCTTTCATTTCCCCCTACTCATTTTAGTAGGACTCGCATTTTATAGCTTTCATTTTCTGCCTACTCATTTGAGTAGGACTTGCATTTTACTGCTTTCTTTACTACTTTAATTTCCCACCTACTCGTTTGAGTTTGACTCGCATTTTTCTTCATTAATTTCCCGCCTACTGGTTTAAGTTGGACTTGCATTTCAATTATCCAATTTCTTTTCTTAATACGTCCCCATTCTGATGAGTGGCAAATCACTCTTACCCCTCAGTATCGAAGAGCATTGGGAGAGATTAAATATTTTTTAATAATTAAAGGTCTTCTTTTTCTTGTTAATTAAAGCACTTAAGGTTTGCCCTGGGTATATGACGCGTAGGATCGATCACCCTTGGGTAAAGAGATTTGCGTGCAAAACCTCGAGAGTGGAGAAACATAATTCTCCCGGATTGGGTTCCCCACCCAATAATAGGGTTCTTAGTGTAATGTGGGCTGATAATACGTTTTGTAGCCTAAACTATTATCGTATTTTGTATTTTATATTGTACAAATCATGTCTATTATTAGTTTATTTTTTATCATTTTTATGTAAATACTATTGCCACTGACTTTTTCTTGTCTTTTTGCAGGTTTCCAGAAAATTGGCAAAAAATAACCTGACACGCCCCCCCTGTCATGCCCTACCTGGGCGTGACCTAGGGCGTGTCACCCGATCCCGAGGACTCCTGCTGGAAGGGACAGAAAAACGAACAAAACCGTTGCCACGCCCCCCTAATACGCCCTCCCTGGGCATGTCACCAGGCGTGAAAATCGGCGTGTCGCTCTCTGCCGCAAAGCCTGCCGCCGCATTAAATGTCATTTCGCCACAGCACGCAAACAGTACTATCACGCCCCATGTCACGCCCGTGACATGGGCGTGACTCCCTCCTTTTTCGGTGACTGACGGATTTTCGACCAATGATTTGGACATGATGTGCCTGTCACGCCCCCCCCCCCCCTACACGGGCGTGACCTAGGGCGTGACCACCGATGTACAAAGGTAATGATCCTTCCCGCTAGAGTCCAGAGCCCGAGGTCAACATAGTATTGTCACACCCCATGACACGCCCCCCCTATGGCGTGTCGGAGGGCGTGACCAACCCGAGATTTTTTTTCTTTAAATTAAGACCCCCCCTTCCATTTCAGCAAGCTTTGGTTGAGAGGGGGAGGTGCTCCCCCTTTGGTTCTTGATCTTTTTATGCTTCTCTCTCTCTCTCTCTCTCTCTCTCTCTCTCTCTCTCTCTTCCTTTGTAATTTTTGCTTAACCATGGTTTAATATTTAGTTGCCTTAGCTTTCCTTATATACTTTAGTCTTGTTTTAGTTTCTTAATGTAGGGCTAGAATAGGTTCTAAATTTCATGCACTTGTAATTTAAATTTCAATTAGTGTAACTCTCCTTTTCATTAATATAATAGTGTTGTTTTTTTTCTCTACTTGTTTATTTGTGTTTTTATGCTCTACTACTCATTCCCCCTCCTCCACTCCATTATGATTAACTAATCCTCCTTGTACTCGATCTTGATGATCCGAGGTTAGAGCGATTAAGTTATGATGTTTTAATTAATCTTTTCTTTTTAGGTTAGGGCCTTGAATTACTCTTGATTAATCATGGGTTGGAGGTATATTATCGATATATACCCTCCACCTTTGCTTTCATTCTGGGCTAGCCGAGAGGCCGATAGAATGAAGTGAGCATTCAAGAGTAAAGGGAGTTGTACGCACCCCTCGAGAGAGGCAGACGTCCAAATATCCCGGATTGGAGTAAAATCCAATTGTGGGGTTCACCGCATAAAGCGAGTTTTAGGCCTCCGATTTAGACGAGAGTCGGTCGGACCTTCCTAAACTCAGTTGGGCACGACTTCGAGAGAATCGTGTTCAAGCTTTAGGAACCTCCACGGTCAAGGACCTTTACCCTATTAAGTTTAGATTTTTATCGTATTTTCTTAATCGTCTTTAGCCGAGGTGATTCTTGATCGAGTGCATTTCCATTTCATAGTTTCAACCTTCTGTCGTAATAGTTTTACTTAATAGCACTTTACTTAATTGCGGTAGTTCTCTTTCTAGTATAGCTTTACTTCCTTCCTTGCAATTAGTTTTTCTTATACCCTAGTTTTTCCGTCGATAAGATAATAGTTTTCGTGTGAGTAAGCATACTCAACAGTTCCCGGATTTCAATACGACACTTGTGTCCCCAAGCTACAATTCGATAGGTATACTTGCCTTATTGGGTTGCTAGTTCGGTTGCGTTTATTTTCTTCGAACCCTACCGCGTAACAAGTTTTTGGCGCCATTACTGGGGACAACTTCCGTTGATATATTAAAACACAAACCTATTAATTTTATCTCTTCTCTTTCTCATCCTCTTTCTTTAAAAGTTTTAAAAATAAAAAAAAAGTTATCACCGCTCTTAATAGTAACCAACTTCATAATTTTTCTATGCCACCTAATTCTCTCGAAAAGGGCAAAGGGCTTTAAGCGCCACTATCTTGTCTAGTACCTTGCGAACCCTTCACGGGGTAGTCCTTGGGAAGTTTGGGAGTTAATCTATAAAAAAAATCTATTTCAAAAAGAAAAAAAAATTTCTAATCTAGTTTTTTTTTCTAGTTTATCCTTTTTCTCTTTCTCTTCTTCTTTTCTGTTCTTTTAGTGCATGACCCGAGGGAGTCCGTCAGTTTTTCTGACTTGGACCACGAAATTGAGCGTACTCTTCGGAGAAGATCGCGATTTCAAGGTCCTACTATCCAAGTACCGGTTGAGGATTCCGAGTCATTTGCTACTTTAAGAATGGAAGAACCCAACGTTGATGTGGCCGTGCAAAGGACTATATCCTATTATGCACGAGCAAATCTCGTGGGAACAGAATCAAGTATAGTCCACCCTGCTATAACAAATAATAACTTCGAATTAAAGCCTAGTAAAATTCAAATGGTGCAGCAATATGTGCAATTTGACGGACTTCAAGATGAAGATCCGAACGCACATATAGCTAGCTTTCTTGAAATTTGCGACACCTTCAAGATAAATGGTGTCACAAATGATGCAATCAGGCTATGACTCTTCCCCTTCTCTTTAAGAACTAAAGCTAAGCAGTGGCTGAACACACTTCCTAAGAATAGCATAACCACTTTGAATGAATTAACTTAAAAATTTTTGGCGAAGTATTTTCCGCCAGCTAAAACTTCAAAACTTAGGAACGACATCTCTGCCTTCGGACAAATAGACTCTGAAACCCTATATGAAACCTGGGAGAGATTTAAAGAATTATTAAGATGAGGCCCACATCACACGCTGCTTCTGGCGTAAATAGAATTATTAAGCATAACCACTGTATGGTTACAAGTGCAGACGTTCTATAACGGGCTAAATCAAAGCACGAAGCAAATGATAGAGGTAGCTTCTGGCGGTACTTTAAATCATAAGACCCTGGAAGCAAGCTCTTGATCATTTTGAGGACATGGCCATGAACACTTATCAGTGGAATGTGCCTAGGTCCCGCCCGAACAAGCCTGCAGGTATCTATGAAGTGGACAACGTCACCCAGCTAGCTCTGCAAGTAGAAATCCTAAGCAAAAAAATCACGGAGATGACTGCTGCCTCCGCCCCTCAGGTATGGGAATCTGCAACCCCTACTCAAGAACATTTAGATTATGTTAATAATATGCCTAGAACTGCTTTTAATATTTTTTTCTACTGCGAATTTTCATCCTCCTGGTTTTAATTTTCAGAATAGTTATAACCCTGCTTTAAGAAATCATCCGAACTTTTCATGGAGTAATCCATCGAATGCGATGCGCCTACCCCTGCAAAATGATTTTTCTGCACCACCACCACCACCACCTCTTCAAAATTATCCAAAACTCCAAGCTTGGAGGAATTACTTTCTAAATATATCACCACAAATGACGCTACTATAAGAACTTTAACCGGAAGCGTAAAAAGTCTAGAAAATCAGGTAGGACAGCTCGCGAAAATAATTTCTGAGCGACCCGCAAGGTCTCTTCCTTCCAATGCCGAACCCAACCCGAGAGAGCAAGCGAAAGCTATAACTCTTCGGAGTGGGAAGCAAGTCTCCGGTATGGCAAGTGAAGAGCCCGAGGCAAGCTCCGCTCCCGCCTCTAAAAATCAAAGCTCCGCTCCCGTTTTAAAAATTTCACCCTCTGCTGAAGAAGTAATCACCGCCGCTTTAGAAAAAAATCTCACTCCACCACCCATCTTCAATAATAATTCAACTCCTCCATACCCCACCGAACTTAATAGACAACGTCAAGATGATTAGTACTCCCGCTTCTTAGAGATCTTCAAGCAAATCCACATTAATCGTCCCTTCCACGAGGCTATTTCGCAGATGCCGAAATACGCCAAGGATCTTAAGGACCTCCTCACCAACAAGAAGAAGTTAGAGAATCTTTCGCACGTCACGCTAAACGCCGAGTGCTCCGCTGTTTTAACAAACGGTTTGCCGAAGAAAATAAGTGACCCGGGTAGTTTCTCTATCCCGTGTGTCTTCGGTGATATTTTTGTTAAACACGTGTTAGCCGACTTAGGCGCGAGTATAAACCCTATGCCCTTTTCATTGTTTAAAAAGCTAGGAATTGGTAGCCTTAACCCCACACGTATGAGTATCCAGCTAGCCGATAGATCCGTCAAGTACCGTTAGGAATAGTGGAGGACGTTCTAGTAAAAGTCGACAAGTTCATCTTCCCGGTGGACTTTGTCATTTTGGACATCGAAGAAGACGTCGAGGTTCCCCTGATCCTTGGCCGACCCTTCCTTGCCACCTCTAGAGCCATCATTGATGTAAGCAATGGTAAGATCTTCCTTCGAGTAGGTGATGACGAAGTCACTTTTTCTATCACACCTTCGATGAAGAACACCCTAGCAAATGACGACTCATGTTTTTTCGTAGACGCCGTGAGTGATGAATCTTCCTACTGCCTCTCTGACTTTGAAAAAGAACTTTCTGATTTTTGTTTTTCTTCTTCTCTTCCCGCTGAATCGCTGTAGGGAAGTGATGAATCTTTTGACTGTCTTTCTGAGTTTGAAAAAGAATTTTCTGATTTTTATTCTTCCTCTTTTCTTCAAATTGAATCGCTGCAAGAAGCCGTCTTGGCTGCTAGCCCCACCCCTTATTACGTTCCTTATAAAAAAGTTTATGAAGATATTATTTTTGAAAAATAAAGAATTTCTAAATCCTCTTATGAAGAACCCCCTACCCTAGAACTTAAAGAACTTCCTGAACAGCTTAAGTATGCTTTCTTAGAAAAAGATTCCAAGTTACCAGTTATCGTTTCGGCCTACCTCACGGATACGCAAAACGATAAACTTCTTCTAGTTCTACGTAAGCATCGCCTGGCTATTGCTTGGCAAATTTTTGATATCAAGGGCATAAGCCCATCTTTCTGTACCCATAAAATTTTAATGGAAGATAATTCGCGTAACTCTATTCAACCTCAGTGCCGTATAAACCCGAATATGAAAGAAGTAGTTAAGGGCGAGGTTATGAAATTATTAGACGCAGGAATTTTCTACCCTATTTCGGACAGTAAGTGGGTTAGCCCCGTTCAGGTAGTGCCAAAGAAGGGAGGGATAACCGTAGTTAGTAATGAGAATAATGAATTAATCCCGACACGGACGGTGATGGGTTGGCGTATGTGTATAGATTATCGTAAGTTGAATGACGCCACCCGCAAGGACCACTTTCCTTTGCCGTTTATCGACCAGATTTTAGAACGTCTCTCCGTCCATAGCTTTTATTGTTTTCTCGATGGACTCTCGGGGTACTTTCAAATACCCATCTCTCCCGAGCACCAAGAGAAAACTACGTTTACTTGTCCCTTCGACACCTTCGCTTACCGAAGAATTCCATTTGGATTGTGCAATGCGCCAGCTACATTCCAATGATGTTTTCTCGCAATATTTGACAAGTACGTAGAAAGCATTATGGAGGTATTCATGGGCGATTTCTCCGTGTTCGACGATTCCTTCGATAGATGTTTAGAAAGCCTCGAAAAAGTCTTAGAACGATGCGAAGAAACTAACCTTGCACTAAATTGGGGAAAATGCCATTTTATGGTGAGGGAAGGGTTAGTTTTGGGTAATAAAATTTCTGCTAAAGGTATTGAGGTAGACGTTGCCAAGATAGAAGTTATTGAGAAGTTGCCACCACCTACAAACATAAAAGCTATAAGAAGTTTCCTAGGCCATATTGGTTTTTATCGTCGTTTTATAAAGGACTTCTCCAAGATCACTAAGCCCCTCACCCATCTCTTAGAAAAAGACGCTCCATTCATTTTTGATGACTCTTGTATTTCTGCCTTTGAATCAATTAAAGAAAAGTTAATTAACGCACCGATTATGATAGCTCCGGTGTGGGACCTTCCTTTCTAGATTAAGTCCGATGCGATTAGTTTTGCGGTGGGAGCCGTATTAGGTCAACGCATATCTAAAACCTTCCACCCCATCTATTACGCTAGTAAAACCCTCACATCTGCACAAAAAAATTACACCACAACCGAGAAGGAGATCTTTGCTGTAGTATTCGCCTTTGATAAATTCCGCCCTTACATTACACTTTAAAAAATCATTGTTTTTACGGACCACTCGGCCCTCAAGTACTTTCTTGCCAAAACGGATGCCAAGCCTCGCTTGATTCGCTGGGTCTTACTCCTCCAGGAGTTTGACTTAGAGATCCGTGATAAGCGAGGAGCCGAGAACTTGGCCGCCGACCATCTATCCAAATTAGATAACCCCTTTATAGAAAAATTAAATGAAAAATCTTTTAATGATTATTTTCCTGATGAGAAGCTGCTTTTAGTTAACACATCTACTTCTCCTTGGTTCGCGCGCATCGCCAACTATCTAGTGGCCCGGGTGCTCCCAAAAGAGTTCTCCTCTTAGCAAAAGAAGAAGTTATTTTCTGAGCTGAAGAACTACTTTTGGGAAGACCCGCATCTTTTCAGAATCTGTGCGGATAAAGTGATAAGGAGATGTGTTTCTTATGATGAAGGAATTGATATTCTAAAACATGTGCATGAAGGTCCGATAGATGGGCACTATCAAGCTACTCGCACCGCTCACAAGGTGCTTTGCGCGGCTTTTTACTGGCCTAGCCTGTTTAAAGACGCGCAAGCCTTTGTGAGCAGGTGTGATAGTTGCCAACGGTCGGGCAACATTTCTAATAAAAATGAAATGCCGCAAAATTATTTCTTAGAGTGCGAAATTTTCGATCTCTGGGGAATTGATTTTGTTGGCCCTCTTCCTTCTAGCTTCGGAAACTAATTTATTTTAGTTGTTGTTGATTATGTTTCACGATGGGCTGAGGTCCAAGCTCTTCCTACGAATGACTCCCAAGTTGTAGTCACGTTTCTAAAAAGATTATTTTCTAGATTCGGTACGCCACGCTCGATCTTTAGCGATAGGGGTTCCCATTTCTGTAACGCATAATTTTCAAAAATCCTTAACAAATACGGCGTTATACATAAGCTTTCCACTGCCTACCACCCCCAAACTAACGGAAAAGTCGAAGTAGTTAATAGAGAAATAAAAAGAATATTAGAAAAGACTGTTTCAACTTTTAGGAAAGACTTGTCAGCCAAACTTGACGATGCTTTATGGCCCTATTGAACAGCATACAAAACCGCCCTCGGATGTACGCCGTATCGGCTGGTCTATGGAAAATCTTGTCATCTGCCCGTAGAGTTAGAACACCGCGCCTCTTGGGCCTTAAAATTTTTAAACTTCGATCCCCACTCAGTCGGTGACCTTCGAAAATTTCAACTAAATGAACTCGATGAGTGGCTCTCTTATGCTTATGAAAATAATAAACTTTATAAAGAGTGGACGAAGCGTTTACATGATAAACACTTAAGGCACCCTAAAAACTTTAAGCCGGGCTACCAAGTCCTTTTATTTAATTCTTGTTTACGTTTATTTCCGGGCAAATTAAAATCTCGCTGGTCTGGCCCGTTTTCTGTTTTAGAAGTATTTTCTTATGGAGCTGTTTTAATTTCTCACCCTGATAAGTGTTATTTCAAAGTGAATGGTCAGCGTCTTAAACTCTACTTTTCTGGTGATGATGATGTCAGTCCAAACATTATTAAGTTTCTGCTTCACGAACTCTAACTTTAAACTCTTAATTTTTGTTAAAAACAATTTTATTTCTGGACAACAATATTTTTGGACAAAATTATTTTTTTGATGCGTCGAGCTCAACGACGCTTTAACCAAAGGGCGCTCTTGGGAGGCAACCCAAGTAATCTTTTTCTGTTTTCTTTATTTTACAATTTTTAGTCTCGGACGACTCCGACAAGCTGAAGCTTCTGCGATCGTCTGCTCCGACATTTCTGAATCCATCACGAAGTCCAAAGAAGACATTCGGAGGAGCGGCATCACTCAGCTTTCGCAGCAAATAAATCCGGGGAAGTACCTGTCTTTCAATCCTATCTTTCAATTCTGTCTTTCAATTCTGTACTTTATTTTTCTCTCCTTCTCCAATCCCCTTCTTTAGCCATTGAGGACAATGTCTATTTTAAGCTTTGGGGAGGACTTCCTCCTTCATTTTTGCTTAGTGTACAAATTTTTCTCTTTGTATATATTTTAAATATTTCCAAAAAAAAAAGAGAAAAAATTTCCAAAATCCAAAAAAAAAATAGAATATTTAACAAATTAAAAAAATATATGTGTTTTTGAATAGTTTAGACATTTTGGTATTTCAATAGTACCCATAGTTTTTGTTTTTATTTTACTCAAAAATTTCTATAAATAACATAGTTAATTATAATATTTCTAATCATCCTTTTTAATTATGTTTCACAAGTAAAATGTTGGCCATGCTGTGTTTCTAATTCCCGGTAGCATGTTAAGGTGAAATATTTTTCTAAAACTCGCATTTCTATTATGGTTTTTTGTTTTTTATTTCCTTTACTTTCTCAAAAATTAATCATCCCCTATTTTCTTTTTCGTTTTTGAATAATTTTTGTAAAGTCAACTTTTGAATAACGTAGTAGATGTGAATGATCCAAGTCACCTATTATTTCTATTTTCAAGTTAATTTCATCAATCTTCTTTTATTATCTAGGACTCACTTTTTGAAAATTTTCAAACCTTTATTTTTAATAAATTCAAAAGCGTGAAAATGATTTAGGCCGTTTTTGTTTTCGTTTGAACTTTCCTGCCAACCTAAAAACTTTTACCACTAGTTAGCCGTTTTTGAGCCTTTTCCCGATTTCATTTGATAGCTCCTCCCTTCATTTCATTTTCACCAAAGCCAAAATTTCCAACCTATCGAATCACACTAGCCTTTTTGAGTTTCATAAATTATTTTGACGATTTTGATAGGATATTTTGTGATTTTTTGTGGGAGAAAGGTTTTTGAAAAAAGTATGCTCAAAAGTGATGTTTATTTTTGTTTGGCCAATTCAAAAGGAAAATAAAAATATTTATGGCCTTTGTTTTGAAAAGAAGAAAAAAAATGGAAAAAAGAAGAAAAAGAAAAAAAATGTATATATTTTTTTATGAAAGTTTTTGAAACTCTTTGCTTTGGTTTAGTGTGATTTTAAACCTTCACGTTTATCTTTGAATTCCACTCCTAATCATCTTCCTAAACCAAACGTTTCTGTCCTATTTAAGTCCTTTTGATTCACGCTTTTTGATTTTTATTTAACAACTAAGAAAAGAAAAAAAGTAAATCAGTTTTAGTTTTGGATTTAAACCTAGATTTTTGTTAATTAAATTGATATAATTATAATGCATTGCTTGGATCTAGTAACAACTCAATGTGTGTTTTTCATTTTCGTTGCTTTGCTTAAGTCTATTTAGAGAATTTCGTTTATATTTTGGTTGATTTGTTTTTATTGAGTAAAGTTTATAAAAGTTTTACCATAACTAAATAATTGTTTTAGATTTACATTTCACCTTTTTCCCTACTAAGAATTTCACATGGTACTTGTGTAGGCATAATTAAAACTTTTTGATTAGTCCTTTTTATAAATATCTAGTTTTTATATTTTTGCTTGGGGTCAAGCAAAGCTTAAGCTTGGGGGAATTTGATAATACGTTTTGTAGCCTAAACTATTATCGTATTTTCTATTTTATATTATACAAATCATGTCTATTATTAGTTTATTTTTTATCATTTTTATGTAAATATTATTGCCACTGACTTTTTCTTGTTTTTTTGCTGGTTTCCAGAAAATTTGCCAAAAATAACCTTACACGCCCCCCTGTCACGCCCTACCTGGGCGTGACGTAGGGCGTTTCACCCGATCCCGAGGACTCCTGCTGGAAGGGACAAAAAAACAAACAAAACCGCTGTCACGCCCCCTGACACGCCCTCCCTGGGCGTGTCACCAAGCGTAACCATGTGCGTGTCGCCCTCTGCCGCAAATCCTGCCGCAATATTAAATATCGTTTCTCCACCGCACGCAAACAGTAATGTCACGCCCCATATCATGCCTGTGACATGGGCGTGACTCCCTCCTTTTTCGGTGACTGACGGATTTCCAACCAATGATTTGGACATGACGTGCCTTTCACGCCCCCCCCCCCTACACGGGCATGACCTAGGGCGTGACCACCGACGTACAAAGGCAATGATCCTTCCCGCCAGAGTCCAGAGCCTGAGGTCAACATAGTACTATCACGCCCCATGACACACCCCCCTAGGGCGTGTCGGAGGGCGTGACCAACCCGAGATTTTTTTTTTATAAATTGAGACCCCCCTTCCATTTCAGCAAGCTTTGGTTGAGAGGGGGAGGTGCTGCCCCTTTGGTTCTTGATCTTTTTATGCTTTTCTCTCTCTCTCTCTCTCTCTCTTCCTTTGTAATTTTTGCTTAACCATGATTTAATATTTAGTTGCCTTAGCTTTCCTTGTAATCTTTAGTCTTGTTTTAGTTGCTTAATGTTGGGCTAGAATAGGTTCTAAATTTCATGCACTTGTAATTTCAATTTCAATTAGTATAACTCTCCTTTTCATTAATATAATAGTGTTGTTTTTTTTCTCTACTTGTTTATTTGTGTTTTTATGCTCTACTACTCATTCCCCCTCCTCCACTCCATTATGATTAACTAATCCTCCTTGTACTCGATCTTGATGATCCGAGGTTAGAGCGATTAAGTAATGATGTTTTAATTAATCTTTTCATTTTAGGTTAGGGCCTTGAATTACTCTTGATTAATCATGGGTTGGAGGTATATTATCGATATATACCCTCCACCTTTGCTTTCATTCTTGGCTAGCCGAGAGCCCGATAGAATGAAGTGAGCATTCAAGAGTAAAGGGAGTTATACGCACCCCTCGAGAGAGGCAGACGTCCAAATATCCCGGATTGGAGTAAAATCCAATAGTGGGGTTCACCGCATAAAGCGAGTTTTAGGCCTCCGATTTAGACGAGAGTCGGTCGGACCTTCCTAAACTCAGTTGGGCACGACTTCGAGAGAATCGTGTTCAAGCTTTAGGAACCTCCACGGTCAAAGACCTTTACCCTATTAAGTTTAGATTTTTATCGCATTTTCTTAATCGTCATTAGCCGAGGTGACTCTTGATCGAGTGCATTTCCATTTCATAGTTTCAACCTTCTATCGTAATAGTTTTACTTAATAGCACTTTACTTAATTGCGGTAGTTCTCTTTCTAGTATAGCTTTACTTCCTTCCTTGCAATTAGTTTTTCTTAAACCCTAGTTTTTCCGTCAATAAGATAATAGTTTTCATGTGAGTAAGCATACTCAACAGTTCCCAGATTTCAATATGACACTTGTGTCCCCTAGCTACAATTCGATAGGTATACTTGCCTCATTGGGTTGCTAGTTCGGTTGCGTTTATTTTCTTTGAACCCTAGCGCGCAACACGGGCATTAAGAGGAATCCTTCGTCAGACAAGATTTCGGTCGAATAGTCTTAATGTTCAGGTGAGCGATATTCCTAGAGCTAGGTGAGCTCATTCTTTTGGAACCTCCACGACCAAGTCGCCCTTTAATTAATTTTAAATTTAGGCTTTCTAGTTATAAAAAGTTATTTTAGTTCTAATCGATTCGGTACTGATGCGCTATTTCTTCATCGGCCTTTTTCTTTTTTTATTTTCTGCTTAAATATAACAACGCTAGTTTATTAATAACCCGACAAGTTATCTTCGGTAAAATAATAGTCCCTCTAGGGAAGAGTAGAAATAATCAACCTGTCCCCGAGAATAATACGAACCCGATATTCCCCACCGGAATATCTTGTGCTACTCACGATAGGTGCACTTGGCTCCTTTCGTTAAAACTCAGTTTCAACTTTTATATCTAATAAAATCCGCGCGCCCTGCCATTCAAACAAAATAAACCACAAACAACAATAATCGGGGAGCCGAGAGTTTTAACCATCATGTTTTTGGCGCTGTTGTAGGGGAATTTCCTTATTGTTATTTCAAACTCTAGAAAACTATTACTTTTATATATTATATTTATATATATAACAAATAAAATTGATAATAATAATAATAATGAAACTACTTAAAAAAATAAAAAAAATACTAACTCTAAAAAATCTGTAAAATTACTTTTTTACTTATTATTATTATTATTATTATTATTTCTTATATTTATTTATTTATCTTTAAAAATGAAAAAATAAAATTGCGCCGTTTCAAAAAAAAATCTAAACAAACTTAAAAAAAACTATTATTAAAAAACTAAAAAGCCACAAAACCACAAAAAAACTCAAATACCCTACCAAAAAACTAACAAATATTTATTATCAAAAATTATATATTTATTTTCTTGTCTCGGCATTGTCTCGCGCTATTGTGAGCGATGTTGGAACGCATTTCTATTACACTCATATATCTAAGATGTTAGCTAATCGGAGTTACGCACCCCAACCCCCCCCCCCCCCGCAACCTTGTGGCGGGATTATCTTTTGGTTATTTGTTCTTAAAAATGCAGGGTTTCCAAACGAGCCTCCCCAAACTCGTTCCAGGGAAGTTTCTAACCTCCCTCTTTATTTTTGTAAATACTACATTTTACTTCTTTTCATTCCTCATACTTATCTTGCAATATTGGGGACAATGTTGGAATTAAGTATGACGGTGTTTTCTTATTTTCTTTTATTACACTTTTATATTTTGCACTCATTAAAAATACAAAAAATTGCAAAAAATAAAATAAAAACTCCAATATTTTTGTCATCAAAAATCCAAAAAAACATTCATAAAACAAAAATTTCTAAATCAATTTATTAAAAAAAAATTCCGAAAAAATAATTTATTTTGTTTTTACTTTTAAAATCTTTTCTTTAAATAATCTTTCTCTTTCCCCCCTCTCTTCTTTGAAAATAACATCTCTTTCTCTTCCCTTTCTTGTAAATAAATTGATAAAAAGGTTTAAAAAAAACTCAAAAAATATAGAAAATCCAAAAAAGATAATAAATCTAAAAATCCCAAATAAAGATAATAAATAAACATAAAAATAAAATATAATTACCCTAAAAAACCAATAAAAATATATAATAATAAATCGAATATATCATTCTTAATGCTTTTTGCTCTCAAAAATCTAGTTGTGAGTTTATTTATAAGCAAATTTCATTAATTCTTTGTTTATTATTCGTTTATTAATTTGAGATTGATAGATTTAAATATTTGGGGTTAATTTTTAAAAAAAAATTATGCTTTTATTTTTTTATTATTTTAGATAAGGGACTTATTTTTAACACTACTTCTACTTTATCTAAAAAATTGCATGTGTATTTTTTTAAAATAATAATAACCTTAGACTTCAATTATGTTTACTCTAAGTTTTTTTTTTGAAATATAGGAACATTCAATTTATAAAGGTTGCTCTCAAATTTTTTTTATTAAAATCTAGTTTTTTTTTTGAAAAAAGAAACCTATCTCCCCATTTTTTCATGTCTTACTTGGCATGATTAAATTTTTTTCTTAGAAAAACCTATGCCAATGAAAATAAGATTTCGCTCCGTAAACATAAGCATTCAAAATTTTAAAAGATTACATATTACGGAGTAAGAGGGTAAATTCATTACGCTTATACATATACATTGGGTTATATGAAGTTGTTCAAAAAAATAGAATGTTATGGAAAATAAGATTTCATTTTCCTAAACTTCCAAAAAAAATCATCATTAGAGGTTTGAGAAAAAATTACCTCACCTCTAAACCCAAATCTTCTTCATAAATCAAAACAAAAGACTTAGCCAATTTCAATGATTCTAGAATTAATTTAAAAATCTTTTTGAGAGCATAATTTTTAAATTGCATTATTTCCTTTAATTATTACAAGCTAAAGTTCGTATAATTCCAGTTTATTTTTGTTAACCTAACAAATAAAATTTTTTGCTTTCTATTTGATTATATCGAGAAGTTCTTAGCTGAAACTCTTCCTCCATTTAAATTTTTTTCATAATTTTCGACTTAACTTTTATACCTCGGATGTTTATTTTGACCTTTCTTTTAATTAATTTAAACTATAGCTAAATTTAGGATTTTTTAATTCCTTATAAGTTCATCTCCAAATTTTGCTCTGTAATATCAAAAGATTAAGTATGGGGGTATTTGATAAGTTGTAAATATTCATATTTTTACATAGTTTATTTATGTAGTTTTAGTTTATTTTCCTTATTTTTAGTAATTTTTTTTAATAAAATGCTCTTTTTTGTATATATATTCTAAATTACTTTAAATTTGATTTCTAAAATTTTCAGGAAAAAGTCAAAAAAAAATCAAAGTTCACGCCCGTGTACTTCATGTCACGCTCGTGCCCGGGTAGAATGACCATTTTCATGGAGAAACACTTGACGAAATTGATGTTAGCGCTTGTGCTCGACTTTTGTCGAGCAACGCTTGTGGAAAATGATCCCAGCGATCAGCGCTCGACATTTGTCGAGCAGCGCTAAACGAGATTCTCTAGCGTCAGCGCTCGACATTTGTCGAGCAGCACTCGATGAGATTCCCTAGCGCTAGCGCTTGACAAATTCCATGTGGATCAGCGCCCGATGAATATGACCCCTGCATTCATTATTCATCGACCAGAGCTCGACGAATCCCTACATTTGCCATTCGTCGACCAGAGCTCAATGAATCCCTACATTCGCCCTTCGTCGACCAGAGCTTGACGAATCCATGCCAGCTCAACGAATTTTGCCAGACACAGTGCTCGACGAAATGCACCCAGCGCTCAATGAATTTATGCTAGTCCCAATGCTCGACAAAATGCTCCCAGCGCTCGACGAAAATTCTCCCAATGCTAGTTCGCCGTTCGTCAAGCAGCGTTGGATGAATTTCCCTGCTCTCGACGAATTTCCCCAGCCCATACACTCGACGCTTCTAGTAACCACTCAACGCCTTCACCAGATAATCCTCATGCCTTGTTGCTTCCAGAAGCTTCTACATCCTTGCCAGTCATATCAAAATCTGCTGGAGGGGTAAATGATCTGAGCAACTTTAGGTTGATCACCTCCAACATAAGCAGGTTGAACACCAGATTCAGCAACATTGTCATCATCATGAAGGGGTGGATATCCCAGAGTGGCTCTGATGCTATTAGATATCCATTTGGCATGATCTGAGCCTGCATTGACTAACACTCTCTCCCCTTTATGGCTTCTCTTACAATGTGATCTCTTAAGTCATCTTTTTGAAATCTTATTTGGCCATCAAGAAAATTGACACCATCTTTATAAAATGATTTTATCTTAAGAAACTGATCAGAGATTGTTTTCTGAGAAGTATTAATGGCTTTCTTAAATGAATCCAAGACTTCCGCCCACCAGCTTTTTGGCTTCCCCGGCACACCAGAGTGCTACCTCCTATAATTTTTTCCTTATAAATAGATCTTCTCTGTAAGATCAAATGTTCCATTTTTTGAATAATTTTACTTAGGGTAGGTGCTACTTAGGTGTGTTTCCATACTATGTAAGGAGATTTTCTCCACCTCTCTTTTGTGTTTGTTTTAGCTTTCTTTGTAACTTCTTTATAGCTTAATAAAATTTGTAGATTTTCTCTCTGAAAGAGAAGTGATAGATACTACTCTAGAGGGGGGGTGAATAGAGTAATCAAAGAATTGCACTAGCAAAGTTGACTTTCTACTCAACTCCCTTGGAGTTAAATGCGGAATGAAAGTTATAGATATTTGAGATTAAACCTTAAAGCCTAATACAAGTGATGTGCACAAAAAGGCAGCCAACTGTAATTACAGTTGAGGCTAGGAATCCTAAACAGTAACTAGCAAACCTAGTTAAAGTCTAATCACAGCCACAATGCAAGTAATTAAATAAAGCAATCCAGACGACACAAGGAATTTATAGTGGTTCCCAAACAACTTGGGTACGTCCACTCTTCTACCAACAAGGTAGGAATCCACTCAGGTTTTTGATCAGGTGCCCTGCCACCAACAAGATCTGCTTTAGGTAGATCAAGAAACCCTTTAGACTTTTGATCAGGTGTCTAAAAACCAACACAGATTTTTGATCAGGTGCCCTGCCACCAAGGGATACTTTTGAAGGAGTAATAACCCTGTACAGGAGGGGGAAAGGAGGTTAATGTGTCTTCTCTATTTTACAATAGATTAGAGAAGCACAATAACATACACTGAGCTAGAAAGCTCTAAAAGAATCAAGGCTCCCCCTGGCTCAAAGAACGTCCAGGTGAAGTCTTGCTTCAGTGCAGAAACACTTCAGTAAATACTGAAGGAAAAAGCTACAAGAAGATAAATAATATTAAATAGAATTTCTTCTTCAGGCAGCTATCTTCTTCTTCTTCTTCTTCAAAAGGCTCTGAGTGAAGATCTTCCTGTAAGCAGGAGAACTCAGGTTGAAGAAGAGTGAAGAACTAAAGCTTCTTCTCAGTTAGATGTGAATGAGCTGAGAGCAGTTGGAGACTGTAAGTTTTTTGTTTGAATGTTGCAGTTAGCTTTTCAATGTGTGAGAGCTAGTTGATTTCTTCTTCAAAGAAGTCTTTATATAGCAGCAGCAGCAACGGCTCTTAACTGAGTTTGAATCTTGTCTTCTTCTGAACTCTGCAAGCTGGGCTGCAAAAAGCATAAAGCAAAACAAAAATACTGCAGACAGATATCCTATAAAAGGATAAAGCTTTCTAAGAAGCTACAAATAATTCTGATGAAATAAAACTATAGAAAGTCACATCAGAAAAGACTCTTTACAGCCAAGGAAGACTTTTTGAGTCTAACGGCTATAAAGGACAGCCTGACAGAAATCATATCTCAGCTATAAGACAAACAACTTTGTCAGAAAAGATTAGCTCATGCATAAAGAATAGAATAGATATTGCATGGAAATAATATCACAATTTATTCAGATAATCTTTTATAAAATGTGCCAAAATAATTATGAAATTAGTCACATCATAGAAGACGACAAAACTATTTTAAAACATACAGCAAAACGTCGAATGACCCTCGGAGATCGTCGACCGACGCACGGAGATCGTCGACCTATCGGACAGATTGTCGAACGATCTAGATAGTCGAACTATCAAAGAAGATAGTCGAACTACCTCAGCAGATAGTCAACCTATCAGAACAGATAGTCGAGCTATCAGATAGTCGATCTATCCGGACAGATAGTCGAACTACCAAAGCAAAACAGATAGTCGACCTATAAAGCAGATAGTCGACCTATCACAAAAAACTGATAGTCGACCAATCAACAGATAGTCGACCTATCAAAACAAAACAGATAGTCGACCTATCAACAGATAGTCGAACTATCAGATAGTTGAACTATCCAAGCAGATAGTCGACCTATCAACAGATAGTCGAACTATCAAAGCGGACAAATAGTCGACCTATCAACAGATAGTCGAGCTATCAGATAGTTGAACTATCAGGACAGATAGTCGAACTATCAAAGCAAACAGATAGTCGACCTATCAACAGATAGTCGAGCTATCAACGCAGACAGAACGTCGACCAACTGATAGACGATCGTCGATCAGCCGATAGACGAGAGTCAAGCGGCGTTCGACCATAGTCGAACGAAAAACTACTTAACCAAATATTCATCTGGAAAAGCAATTCTACACAACTAGAGAATCTAACCTATCAACTAACCTTTGACCATAGATAAATCTTGGGTCAAGAGATAGAAAGAGTGGACTGAACTCAAATCAAAACCTAGGGTTCCAACAATCTCCCCCTATTTGAGTTAAGTCTCTCAACAATTTAAACATACAAAACTAATTACTGAAAGTAGAATAAAATGTATAAAGAGAAACAACTGAGCAGATATCATCACTCAATCAGATAAGAAATTAATTATCAATCATGAATAATTAAGGTGCTTCAGAGTTATGCTTAGGATCAGAAGAGCTAGAAACAAAAGTAATCTTTCTTGTGGGATCTAGAGATTCTTTTTTCGATAGCTTCAAGTCTTGCTCTCCAATAATTTTCAATTCTGTTTTCCTTGGGACCACTGCCTCAGGATGCTTTTCCATATACTTTGAAGGATCAAACATCTCAGGTCTGACCTGGAATTTTTCGAGCTCCTTCTTTCTGAATTTAGACATTGTGGTTAATCCTGCAGTGTCCTTTCCTTCTGCTTTTGCTTTGTTAATTTGCGCTGCTCCAACCAGTTCAAGAAAACGAGCCATCCTAAAGTTAGGATCAAGCTCTGGGCTTTCATAAACATTCTCAGAAGATGTGTCAACTAGTTCTTTATCCTGATTAACTAGATAACAAGAGGGAGCAGACTTAGCAAAGTTCTTGCTAGAATTTTTAGTTAAAAATAAATTGCTTACCTTTTGGAGTATCCTTCATAGAGTGAACTGTCTTAGGAGAGGTAGAGCTTTTAAGGTCTTTGGACTGAGAAGGAGAAAATGTTGGTCTTTGATATACTACCTCCTTAACTTGTTCTTTAACAGTATCAGGTCTTTGATAGCCAGTTTGACTTTTACCTTGGAATCCTTGTGAACTTCTCCTTTGAGCAGACTGAGATTGATTTGATCTTTCAGATTGAGCAGCATGTTTAGAGGATAAATATCCTGAGGCACTTGCACCGGGAGGTGGAGGAGGAGGACCTCTAGGATTCCATCTGGGAACAGGAGAGTCATACCTCTTTGACTTTTTCCTTTGCTTTTGCTGGTTCTTAGAGAATAGCATCCAATGCTGGAAGTCTTTTGACTTTGGATCAATTCCTTTCAGTATATGATGAGTTGTAATTATACCTATATTTTCGTATTTTATTTAAGTCCGTTTCGTTTATTTTTTGTCTTTTTATTAGTTTAAATTAAATAAATTGCTTGTTTTTGTAAATATTATTTCTAACTTAGCTTAATTTTTATTCCAGGAAAATTCCAGAAAAAAGTCCAAAAAGTCAGAAAAATCGGCCGACACGCCCGTGTCAATTGGCCGACACGCCCGTGTCATGCCAGCTCGACGATCGGCCATCGTCAAACCCAGCCCGACACGCCCGGCGTCACGCCCGTGTCAAATGCCTGTCACGCCCGTGTCGGGGCCGACCCGCAAGCTTGGTCAACATGTCAACTCTGCCGACATCAAACTGCCAGCTCCCCCTGTCACGCCCACCTGTCACGCCCGTGACCTTGGGCGTGACTGCCACGTTTTCGCCCCGAAGTCAAAGCTCCAGTCAAGTCAACCGGTCAGCTCGTGAATAGTAGCGACACGCCCCCCTGTCACGCCCGTGACCTAGGGCGTGACCAACCCGAAAAATTGCCTATAAATAAAAGCTTTCAGGAAGCTTATTTTGTCCACTTTTTTGACCACTTTGCTTAGGGGAGGTGCTGCCCAATTGGATTTCAAACCTATGTAAGGAGATTTTCTCCCCCCTCTCTCTCTCTTAGTTTGTATTAGGGTTTATAATTTAATAAAATATGAATCTTTTTCTCTCCATTTGTTTGATTAATCCATTTGAATGCGCCTACTTAAGTAATTTTTCGTTCCTCTTTTTGTATTTCTTTTATGTTTTCATTTTTCTTGCTTTCATAACTTAGTTAGATTTAGGGTTTATCGGCTTTTCTAGCCGTTGTGCCGTCCGTCTAGTTTTCATTTCCCGCCCTTTTTGATTTAGCTTTTCCTCTTTTTCCTATTTTTTCATTCATAAAGCTTTATAAAAACTCTCCTAAAAGTGTTATTTTCATTTTTCTTTAACTTAGGCTCTTTAGGATTGTAAAACTTTTTGTCCCCTTTTTGTTTTATTTTCACTTTTTAGGAGTTTTTATAAAAACATAGGAATGAAAATATAGTCGTTATAATTTTTTCGCTCACTTTGTTTTATCTTTTTAATTTCAAAACTTTTAGTCCGGTTAATTTTTATTTCATCTTTTTATGCA
Organism: Platanthera zijinensis; assembly: GCA_039513925.1. Taxonomy (NCBI): domain Eukaryota; kingdom Viridiplantae; phylum Streptophyta; class Magnoliopsida; order Asparagales; family Orchidaceae; genus Platanthera; species Platanthera zijinensis. The sequence continues at coordinate 91,297,247 of CM077095.1, read as the reverse complement.
TTTCTACCGCATTCTAGCGGTAGAAATGCAGTTGTTTTAATTTTTCGTCAACTTTCATTTTGCGTTTATTTGCAAAACCTTTTAGCTCGGTTAATTTTTATTTTCACTTTTTATGCATTTCTACCGCATTCTAGCGGTAGAAATGCAGTTGTATTAATTTTTCAGCAACTTGGTTTTTTCTAATTTTTGCAAGTGTGCGTGTGTGTATGAGTTAGGTTTTACTGCTTTATTTCATTTCTGTAGAGTGCGTGTGTGCGTATGCATTTATTTCCGCCTACTCGTTAAGAGTTAAATGGCGCCCTGCTTTCATCTTCTTCCTACTCACTTGAGTAGGAAAACTTAGTGTGTGTGCGTGTGTTCACTTTTCTGTAGAGTGCGTGTGTGTGTTTTACCTTCAAGTAGAGTGTGTGTGTGTATGAGATAAATTTACTCCCGCCCACTCAATTGAGCCGGGACTTGCAATTTTATCGCTTTCTCAATTATGTAGAGTGCGTGCGTGTAGGAGATAATTTTACCGCTTTATTTATCGCTTTCTTCAATTAAGAAGAGTGTGTGTGTGTGTGCATTTATTTCCGCCTACTCGTTAAGAGTTCAATGGCGTGCTTTTATTTACCGCCTACTCATTTGAGTAGGTCTTGCTTTATTTAATATTCTTTATGGTTTTGAAGTGTGCGTGAGTGCCTGCATCAATTAGCTTTCAATTTATCTAATCGCCTTTTTTATGTTTTCTCTTATAAATGTTCAGAACCTAAATTTACACTCACGCTTCACTTAAAAACATAAAGCCGTCCCCATACCGATGAGTGGCTAATTTCTTTTAGCCTTCGGCATCGAAGAGCATTGGGACATAAAAAATGATTTGAAATAATTAAAAAACTTTATTTTTATTTTAATTTAAGGACTTAAGGTTTACCCCGGGTTAACGACGCATAGGACCACATAATCGATGTGTGGGCTCTATTTCCGTTATCCATACGCGACGCCGAGAGGCTGCACGTATGGACCGATCCCCCTTGGGTAAAGAGAACTGCGTACGCCCCCTCGAAAGAGGAGAAGCGTAGTTCTGCCGGATTGGGTTCCCCACCAATAGCGGGGTTCTTAGCGTAAAGCGGGCATTAAGAGGAATCCTTCGTCGGTCTAACGATCGGTCGAATAGTCTTAATGTTTAGGTGAGCAATATTCCTAGAGATAAGTGCGCTCATATTTCTGGAACCCCCACGGCCAAGTGCCTTTTATTAATTTAAAAACAAAGTTTAATAATTGTCGAGAATTATTTTAGTCTTAATTCGATTCGATGCCGAACGTTAACCCGTCATCGAACTAACTTAGCAAAATTCTGCTTTCTTTCTTTCCGTTTTTATTAAACTAAAAATCTCACCTTACTAATAGTAAGATAATAGTGTTCCCGGAAGAGTAGATATAATCAACGCGTCCCCGAGAATAATACGACCTCGGTATTCTCCCGAATACCGAGTACTACTTGCGATAGGTGCGCTTGCCTCCTTTCGTTAGAAAACTCGATCTTCTAACCGGCCCGCGGAATCTGACCATTTCGAACCACCCACAGTAGGTCTCTGTTCCGCGGCCATCAAGTTTTTGGCGCCGTTGCCGGGAATCTTGTTGTTATATTGAATCCGGACTCTATTAATTTTACTTTATTTTCAAATAAAAAATTTTATACAAAAAAAAAAAAAATCCCCCCCCCCGTTTTCGTTTTTTTTGGGTGTATGACCCGTGGACAACCTTCGAGTTCTGAAAATCTTGACTTCGACCCGAGATCGACCGCTCTCTTGCGCGTATCCGATCTCTCCGTCGAATTCCTTTTTCAGACCCCGTAGAATCTATCGGAGAACCCTCTTCTTCTTCTATGGCCGACCCCCCTAATAATGCCCAACGGTCGAGCGTACTATGTCTTATTACGCTCGGCCCAATTTGGATGATACGGGGTCGAGTATTGTTCGGCCCGCGGTGGCCAACAATAATTTCGAAATTAAGTCAAGTGTGATTCAGATGATCCAAAATGCCGTGCAGTTCGACGGACAGCCGGATGAGGACCCCAACAATCACTTGTCTAATTTTCTTGAAATTTGCGATACTTTTAAAATTAATGGCGTCACTGATGACGCCATTCGTTTGCGCCTTTTTCCGTTCTCTCTTAAGTCCAAGGCTAAGGCGTGGTTACTCTCCCTCCCGCGGGGATCCATCACGTCCTGGGCGGAGTTGGCCGAGAAATTCCTTACGAAGTATTTTCCGCCCGCCAAAACTGCAAGATTGCGGGCGGACATATCTTCGTTCGTCCAAAACGACTCCGAGTCTCTTTACGAGACTTGGGAACGCTTTAAGGAGTTCCTCCGCCGGTGCCCGCACCACGCTCTGCCAACGTGGTTGCAGGTACAAATTTTTTATAATGGACTGAATAGTCAGACGCGTCAAATGATTGACGCGGCTGCCGGGGGCACTCTGAACAATAAGACCCCCGAGGCCGCCCAGGCCCTTTTCGAGGAAATGGCGGTGAACGCCTACCAGTGGAATGTCCCGCGGGCGCGCCCTAAGCAGGCGGGCATTTTTGAAGTGGATGCCACAGCTCAGTTAGCCCTCCAAGTGGAAAGGCTAACTAAGCAGGTGGCGGAGATGTCTGTTTCCTCCTCCACTCCGCCTTGTTTTCTCCCCCCCTCCAACGTCTGCGTGGTCGACGAATTCGTGGACTACTTGGGAAATCCGGTGCGTCCCTCATTTCAAAACAACCCTTATAGTAGCCACTATAATCCGGGTTGGAGGAACCATCCGAATTTCTCCTGGAGCAACCCGAACAACGCGCAGCGTCCCCCTCCCCCTCCATTTGCGCCGACGCTTCCTCCTCCCCCTCCTATGAAGCCATCCCCGGTGGAGGAAAATTTTAATCGTTATGTCGCGTCCAACGAGTCTAATATCCGGAACATCACCGGATCGCTAAAAAATTTAGAACTCCAGGTTGGACAGCTGGCGCGACTCATGTCAGAACGCGCCATGGGGGCACTGCCAGGGAATACGGAGCCCAATCCAAGGAAACCGCCAACGCTATAACCCTCCGTAGCGGTAAGGAGGTGGTCGATCCAAAACGGATCGATCCTCAGGTACAAATTTCACCTCCTGCCCCTCTTCCCTCTTCTTCGTCTACGCAACCTTTACCGATTTTAATTGAAAAATCTATTTTAACAAGGCGTTGCCCTACCCGCATAAATTAGATAAAGAGCGAGTTAATGCGCAATACGAAAAATTTATTTTATTACTTAAACAAATTCACATTAATGTTCCTTTTTGCGAGGCTATCTCGCAAATGCCTAAGTATGCGAAATTTTTAAAAGAACTACTTTCTAATAAACGCAAACTCGAGGATATTTCGCATATATCTCTCAACTCTGTCTGCTCGGCGGCGATTACTAATAAATTGCCCTCAAAACAAAACGACCCGGGACGGTTCTCCATCCCGTGCCTTTTTGGCAATGTGTTAGTAAAGTACGCTTTAGCAGACCTAGGCGCGAGCATTAATTTGATGCCGTTCTCGCTCTTCCTTCGTCTAGGTTTGGGTACTCCTGCTCCTACCAATATGCGCATCCAACTAGCGGATCGCTCGGTTAGGTTCCCCATCGGGGTTGTTGAGGACGTCCTTGTCCGAGTAGACAAGTTCACCTTCCCGGTGGACTTCGTCATCTTGGACATCGAGGAAGACGCCAACGTACCAATAATACTTGGTCGCCCTTTCCTCGCGACCTCGCGTGCGTTAATTGATGTAAGTAATGGTCAGCTTCTCCTTCGGGTAGGAGACGACCAAGTTACTTTTTCTATTAACCCCTCTATGGAAGAATCGTCGCCGAGCGACGATTTCTGCTATTCTTTAGATTCCTTTTATGGAGATTGTTCTTCTCCAATTTTCGAGTCCGAATTTTTAAGCGAAAATATTTTTTCTCTCGAAAATTTTTATTGCGATGAGGATGTATCTTCGATATGCCTTTTGAACCAATTGGTTCAAAAGACATTAGCTCTAAAACCTCGCTAGAAGAACCGCCAACCCTAGACCTCAAACCACTACCTGAATCCCTTAAATACGCCTTTTTTGGGGAAAAATGATACACTCCCCGTTATCATTTCTTCGTATTTAAGCGATTCAGAGACCTCCGATTTATTGGAGGTTTTGCTTAAACATCGCCACGCAATTGCGTGGCAAATTTCTGACCTAAAGGGGATTAACCCTTCCTTCTGCACTCACAAAATTTTCTTAAACGATAATTGCCGCACAACCATTCAGCCGCAGCGGCGTCTTAACCCAAACATGAAAGACGTCGTGAAAGCTGAAATAATTAAATTATTAGATGCGGGATTATTTATCCCATTTCTGATAGTGCATGGGTTAGTCCCATTCATGTCGTGCCCAAGAAGGGCGGTCTAACCGTAGTGGCGAATGAGCACAACGAGCTTGTCCCAACTCGTACTGTTACGGGTTGGCGAGTGGTCATCGATTATCGCAAACTTAATGATGCCACCCGCAAGGACCATTTCCCACTACCGTTCCTTGACCAAATTCTCGAGCGTCTTTCCGGTCATCCTTTTTATTGTTTTCTCGATGGTCTATCGGGGTTTTTCCAAATCCCCATTTCCCCCGAGGACCAAGAGAAAACAACTTTTACCTGCCCCTTTGGCACCTTCGCATATCGAAGAATGCCATTTGGCCTCTGCAATGCGCCGGCTACATTCCAACGATGTATGCTAGCGATTTTTGGCGAGCTGGTAGAAGATATTATGGAAATATTTATGGATGACTTTTCTGTATTCGGATGCTCATTCCCGAATTGTCTTCGTAATCTTGATCGTGTCCTCCAGCGATGCGAGGACACGAATCTTGTTTTAAATTGGGAAAAATGTAACTTTATGGTTCGAGGAGGTTTGGTCCTCGGCCATAAGATTTCGATTAAGGGGATAGAGGTCGATAAGGCTAAAGTAGAAATTATTGAAAAACTTCCTCAGCCGACAAACATAAAATCCATTAGGAGTTTCTTAGGCCACGCGGGCTTTTATAGGCGTTTCATTCAAGATTTTTCAAAAATAACAAAGCCGCTTACTCACCTCTTGGAAAAGGAATCACCTTTTGTCTTTAATAGCGACTGCGAGTCTGCATTTAATTTTATAAAACAAAAGCTTATCAATTCTCCAATTCTAGTGGCCCCTAATTGGTCCCTTCCGTTCGAAATCATGTGCGACGCTAGTGATATTGCCTTAGGCGCCGTTCTTGGCCAACGCGTAGAAAAACATTTTCATCCTATTTATTACGCTAGCAAGACGCTCACTTCCGCACAAGTGAATTACACAACGACGGAAAAGGAACTCTTAGCCGTCGTTTTCGCTTTCGATAAGTTTCGCTCGTATCTTACGCTATCTAAAGTTATCGTTTTTACCGATCACTCCGCCCTTAAGTATCTACTAGCCAAAACCGATGCAAAACCCCGCCTTCTTCGATGGGTTCTCCTCCTTCAAGAGTTTGATTTGGAGATCCGGGATAAGAAGGGCGCGGAAAATCTTGCGGCAGACCACCTCTCCCGTTTAGATAATTCCGGTGCGGAAGCGCTCGTCGAATCTGAAATAAATGACAGATTCCCCGAGGAACGTCTTCTCGCCATTCGTTCGTCTTCGTCATCTTCTCCTTGGTTCGCAGATTTTGCGAACTATTTGGTCGCGCGGGTTCTTCCAAAAGAATTTTCAAGTCATCAAAAGAAGAAATTCTTTTCCGACTTGAAAAATTTCTTTTGGGATGACCCGTTTCTTTTCCGTATCTGCGCGGACCAAGCGGTTCGAAGATGCGTCGCGGGAGTGGAGTGCACACAAATATTGAGGCACTGCCACGAGGGTCCAGCCGAGGGGCACTATCAAGCCAACCGGACCGCTAGGAAGGCGCTAGAGGCGGGCTACTTTTGGCCCACTCTCTTCAAAGACGCGCACAATTTTGTGCGCGCATGCGATAGCTGTCAGCGGTCGGGTAACATCTCACGTCGAGACGAGATGCCCCAAAATATGTTTTTAGAATGCGAAGTTTTCGATTTATGGGGATAGATTTTGTAGGCCCCCTACCTCCTTCTTATAAAAATTCGTATATTTTAGTGGCGGTCGACTACGTATCAAGGTGGGCGGAAGCGCAAGCTCTCCCCACCAACGATGCGCGAGTCGTCGTTACATTTCTAAAAAAATTATTTTCTCGCTTCGGCACACCTCGCGCAATTGTTAGTGATAGGGGAACGCATTTCTGTAACACTCTAATGGCTAAGACGTTAGCTAAATACGGAGTCACGCACAAACTTGCCACCCCCTACCACCCGCAAACAAGTGGCCAAGTTGAGGTAGTAAATCGAGAAATAAAACGCATATTGGAAAAAACCGTTTCACTTAATAGGAAAGATTGGTCCGCTAAGCTTGACGACGCGTTATGGGCGTATCGTACGGCGTACAAAACCGCTACTGGTTGTACCCCGTTTCGATTAGTCTATGGCAAAGCGTGCCATTTACCCGTAGAATTGGAGCACCGCGCACTTTGGGCATTAAAACTCTTAAACCTCGACTCTAACTTAGCCGCTCTGAATAGAAAACTGCAACTAAACGAGCTCGATGAATGGCGTGCGAACGCTTACGAGAGCAATAAGTTCTATAAGGAGCGTTCTAAGTTTTATCACGATCGAAAAATTAAAACCCCCAAGGTTTTTTCTCCGGGCGATCTTGTCCTTCTTTATAATTCTCGTCTTAAACTTTTTCCGGGCAAACTCAAATCACGTTGGTCCGGTCCCTTCTTAGTTGAAGAAGTTTTTCCTTATGGGACCGTACTCGTCTCCCACCCGAAAAAGGCTCGTTTAAAGTAAACGGTCATCGGTTAAAGTCTTACATAGCAGGCGACCCAGTGATCGAGTATAGCGAAACCATATCCCTCCTCGACTTATAAACCCGCCACTATAGTCAAGCTACGCGACTATAAACAAAGCGCTCCTGGGAGGCACCCCACGTCTATCTTTTTTTTACGTCTTTATTTATTATGTTTTCTATTTTTCTAATAACTGCAGGGTTTCTAGTGGGCTTCCCCGCGCGCGGATCAGGGACGTTTTCTGCCCCCCTCTTTTTCCCTTCATTGTACATATTCCTGCTATTTTGTTCCTCATGCTTAACATACAACATTGGGGACAATGTTGGATCTAAGTATGGGGGTGTTTTCATATTTTCGTACTTTCTTTTTTTTTTCATTTACAAAACAAAACAAAAAAAAAATTATATAACACAAAAAAAAAAAAAAAAAAAAAAAAAAAAAAAAAATTTCAAAAACAAAAACAAAAAAATATATATAACACAAAAACACAAAAAAAATTTACTTTTAATTAAAATTTTTTGAAGTTTCATTTTTGAAACTTTTACTTATTTTTAGCTTTGTCCGCGAGATCCGGCTCATCGAGCCATCCATATATCGAGTCATCTCGCGGCAGCCTAGTAAATATTCTTGTAAATATTTTTGTAAATAATTTTTGTAAATATTTTTTTTGTAAATATTCTTTCTCTTTCCCTCTCCCTTTTTCCTTCTCATCCTTGTAAATATTTTTATTTTCCCCAAATTTTTGTAAATAGAATGAAACTTTCATTAAAAATACAAAAAAATTTACAAAACTTAAAAATATTTCAAAAAATTTTTCGCATTTTTTTCTTTTAGTATGTATATATTAAAGTTATGATACAAAAAAAAAAATAATAATAATAAAAATAATAAAAAAAAAAATACAAAAAAAAAAAAAAAAAAAAGAACATAACTTCAAAAAAAAAAATTTCAAAAAAAAAAAAAATTATTATGAAACAAATAAATCAAACATTTCATTCTTAAGTTTCTTGCTATCCAATACTTTCGTTTTGAGTTTATTTATATGCGAATTTGATAAATTCTTTGTTCACTATTCGTTTGTTAATTATAGATTGAAAAATCTAAATAGCCGGGGTTAAGTTTTAAAGAATTTATTATACTTTGTTAAAAATAGGGGACTTGCTTTAGGCACTACTTCTAATTTTTCATAGATAGGAGCATGTGTACCATGTTAGAAAATAACGACTATAGAATTCAATTATGCTTGCTTTTAGCTTTCTGAAAAATTGGAACGTACAATTTATAAAGGTTGCTCTCAATTATTTTTCAATTAAAAATCTAGTTCTCTTTTCTCCCCTTACTTATCATAACCGACTTGGTATGATAAAATTATTTTCCCAAAAAGAAAAAGATCTTATGTCAATGGGAATAAGATTTCATTCCGTAAACATAGGCACCCAATAAATTAAAAGATTATACGTTACGGAGTAAGAGGATAAAATTCACTACTCCAACACATATACATTGGGTTATTTTTATGAAGAAAGAAAACATTTTATGTTAAAGAAAATAAGATTTCGTTTTCCTTTAACATCCAAATCAAAAAAAATGGAGGTTCGAGAAAAAAATAACCTCGCCTCAAAATCCAAGCATCTTCATAAACCAACATCAACCCCCCCTTAGCCATTTTCATGATTCTAGAATTAATTCAAAAATTTTTTGAGAGCATAATTCGTAAATTGCATTATTTCCGATAACACTCCTATAAGCTAAGGTTCGTATAACTCCAAACTATTTTCTGTTAATCTAGCCAATACAATTATTGCTTTCTATTTGATTACATCAAGAAGTCTTTTGGCCAAAACTTTTGCCCTGTTTAAATCATCAAAATAATTTTAGGACTTAACTCTTATACCCCGTATATTTTTATTTGATCTCTCTTATAATTAATTTAGCGGTAGCAGAACTTAGTTTTTTTACTATTCCTTATAAGTTCACCTCAAACTTTTGCTCTGGAATAGCAAAAGCTTAAGTATGGGGGTGTTTGATGAGTTGTAATTATACCTATATTTTCGTATTTTATTTAAGTCCGTTTCGTTTATTTTTTGTCTTTTTATTAGTTTAATTAAATAAATTGCTTGTTTTTGTAAATATTATTTCTAACTTAGCTTAATTTTTATTCCAGGAAAATTCCAGAAAAAAGTCCAAAAAGTCAGAAAAATCGGCCGACACGCCCGTGTCAATTGGCCGACACGCCCGTGTCATGCCAGCTCGACGATCGGCCATCGTCAAACCCAGCCCGACACGCCCGGCGTCACGCCCGTGTCAAATGCCTGTCACGCCCGTGTCGGGGCCGACCCGCAAGCTTGGTCAACATGTCAACTCTGCCGACATCAAACTGCCAGCTCCCCCTGTCACGCCCACCTGTCACGCCCGTGACCTTGGGCGTGACCGCCACGTTTTCGCCCCGAAGTCAAAGCTCCAGTCAAGTCAACCGGTCAGCTCGTGAATAGTAGCGACACGCCCCCCTGTCACGCCCGTGACCTAGGGCGTGACCAACCCGAAAAATTGCCTATAAATAAAAGCTTTCAGGAAGCTTATTTTGTCCACTTTTTTGACCACTTTGCTTAGGGGAGGTGCTGCCCAATTGGATTTCAAACCTATGTAAGGAGATTTTCTCCCCCCTCTCTCTCTCTTAGTTTGTATTAGGGTTTATAATTTAATAAAATATGAATCTTTTTCTCTCCATTTGTTTGATTAATCCATTTGAATGCGCCTACTTAAGTAATTTTTCGTTCCTCTTTTTGTATTTCTTTTATGTTTTCATTTTTCTTGCTTTCATAACTTAGTTAGATTTAGGGTTTATCGGCTTTTCTAGCCGTTGTGCCGTCCGTCTAGTTTTCATTTCCCGCCCTTTTTGATTTAGCTTTTCCTCTTTTTCCTATTTTTTCATTCATAAAGCTTTATAAAAACTCTCCTAAAAGTGTTATTTTCATTTTTCTTTAACTTAGGCTCTTTAGGATTGTAAAACTTTTTGTCCCCTTTTTGTTTTATTTTCACTTTTTAGGAGTTTTTATAAAAACATAGGAATGAAAATATAGTCGTTATAATTTTTCGCTCACTTTGTTTTATCTTTTTAATTTCAAAACTTTTAGTCCGGTTAATTTTTATTTCATCTTTTTATGCATTTCTACCGCATTCTAGCGGTAGAAATGCAGTTGTTTTAATTTTTCGTCAACTTTCATTTTGCGTTTATTTGCAAAACCTTTTAGCTCGGTTAATTTTTATTTTCACTTTTTATGCATTTCTACCGCATTCTAGCGGTAGAAATGCAGTTGTATTAATTTTTCAGCAACTTGGTTTTTTCTAATTTTTGCAAGTGTGCGTGTGTGTATGAGTTAGGTTTTACTGCTTTATTTCATTTCTGTAGAGTGCGTGTGTGCGTATGCATTTATTTCCGCCTACTCGTTAAGAGTTAAATGGCGCCCTGCTTTCATCTTCTTCCTACTCACTTGAGTAGGAAAACTTAGTGTGTGTGCGTGTGTTCACTTTTCTGTAGAGTGCGTGTGTGTGTTTTACCTTCAAGTAGAGTGTGTGTGTGTATGAGATAAATTTACTCCCGCCCACTCAATTGAGCCGGGACTTGCAATTTTATCGCTTTCTCAATTATGTAGAGTGCGTGCGTGTAGGAGATAATTTTACCGCTTTATTTATCGCTTTCTTCAATTAAGAAGAGTGTGTGTGTGTGTGCATTTATTTCCGCCTACTCGTTAAGAGTTCAATGGCGTGCTTTTATTTACCGCCTACTCATTTGAGTAGGTCTTGCTTTATTTAATATTCTTTATGGTTTTGAAGTGTGCGTGAGTGCCTGCATCAATTAGCTTTCAATTTATCTAATCGCCTTTTTTATGTTTTCTCTTATAAATGTTCAGAACCTAAATTTACACTCACGCTTCACTTAAAAACATAAAGCCGTCCCCATACCGATGAGTGGCTAATTTCTTTTAGCCTTCGGCATCGAAGAGCATTGGGACATAAAAAATGATTTGAAATAATTAAAAAACTTTATTTTTATTTTAATTTAAGGACTTAAGGTTTACCCCGGGTTAACGACGCATAGGACCACATAATCGATGTGTGGGCTCTATTTCCGTTATCCATACGCGACGCCGAGAGGCTGCACGTATGGACCGATCCCCCTTGGGTAAAGAGAACTGCGTACGCCCCCTCGAAAGAGGAGAAGCGTAGTTCTGCCGGATTGGGTTCCCCACCCAATAGCGGGGTTCTTAGCGTAAAGCGGGCATTAAGAGGAATCCTTCGTCGGTCTAACGATCGGTCGAATAGTCTTAATGTTTAGGTGAGCAATATTCCTAGAGATAAGTGCGCTCATATTTCTGGAACCCCCACGGCCAAGTGCCTTTTATTAATTTAAAAACAAAGTTTAATAATTGTCGAGAATTATTTTAGTCTTAATTCGATTCGATGCCGAACGTTAACCCGTCATCGAACTAACTTAGCAAAATTCTGCTTTCTTTCTTTCCGTTTTTATTAAACTAAAAATCTCACCTTACTAATAGTAAGATAATAGTGTTCCCGGAAGAGTAGATATAATCAACGCGTCCCCGAGAATAATACGACCTCGGTATTCTCCCGAATACCGAGTACTACTTGCGATAGGTGCGCTTGCCTCCTTTCGTTAGAAAACTCGATCTTCTAACCGGCCCGCGGAATCTGACCATTTCGAACCACCCACAGTAGGTCTCTGTTCCGCGGCCATCAGTATATAATATGGTGTATCATTATCTGGATTAGCAGGAGGAGGAGCAACAGCTTTTCTTTTCTTTTTAGCAATTCTTTTTCTTTTAGATTCAGCAGACTCATCATAATCAATTTTATCTTCAGAATTAGAAGAGATAGGTAGATCATATGGGTCAATAGCATCTTTCATAGCTCTTTCTTTTTCCTTTCGAGCAGCTCTTTCTCGTTCTTCTTCCACGGCATCCTGTGCCAGGAGAGTATCTAAATCCAAGCCAGGGGAATCATCCCATACAATAGATTTTTCAATCTGGGCATCTGCAGCTGATTCTTGAATCTCAGAAACTATCATTGTGACCAGTTCTGCTTGAACTTCTGGCTGAGCAACTTCAGAAATTTTAACACTTGATTCTGGTTGAACTTCTAGAGCAGTTTGGATAACAGGTTCTTGAGAATCTAGAACTTCTTCCATTTTATCTGTAATTTTATGAATAAAATTGTTCTAAATGACATCTAATCATGCCTTCCAGATATTCCCAAACTAGCATATCAGTTAACAAGTCTAAAAAGGAAGTAAAGGGAATACCTTCAGAATCAACCACAGCATGTCTTAACACCACAATTCATCTAGAAAGGAGGTGATCTAGGTACAGGGCAACCAAGGGAGTAGAACTTTCTTCTAAACAAGCTTTAACAATAAATTCAGATTTTAATACTACATCAGAAATTTCAAGTTCAGATAGAGGAGGAGCTGAATCTTCGATTGCTTTCTCTACTACTGCAAGATGAACTGCTGGAGGAGAGGCCAAGGGCTGCTCTGAGACATCTTCATCAAGCATCTCCCCCTGCCTGATTTCAGTAGAGACTGTAACCAGGCCCCTAGAAGAAGAGGGCTCAGCAGAGTTTGAGAGTTTCAGAATAGCAGCAGTTAGAGAGGAGATAGAGGAAGCAAGGGGAGCAATTGCCTCTTCAATCATAGTTTTGATTAAGGGGGTAATTAACTCCACAATGCTAGATATAAATGCAGGAGTAATTTCAAAAGATGATGATGATGATGGAGGAATTTCAGAAGATGGAAGATCAGCAGGGATGGTATATGTAAGATGAGCTGGAGAAGGAATTGGAGATGTATGAGTGGATGCAGGGTGATCAATGTGATCAGAAGAGGGAATTGGAGAGTGAACTTGAGTAGAAATTTCAGATACCAACAAATCAAAACTGGGATGAGAAATCCCAGCAAGATGAGTCGGGAGAGGAGATGCGGGAGGAGATGCAAGAGGAGAAGCAGAATGTCGTACTTCAATTGAAGTTGAGGGAACTTCAACTGAAGTAGACGTCAAAACTGATTAAGAAGATGGAAGGGATAAATTTGCTGAGCCAGCTGCTAGAAGGGGGGGAGTGACTGAGACAGTCCTGGTGCTCTCAGAAGTAACTGGAGCAACCCCTACGGGAGCGGGCTTCAGGAAGGTCCTTTTCAATTTTGCAAACAGCGATGGATCCATCTTCTTACTAGTGTTGATGGAGGTGGCGGCTGACACTAGCAGATGGCGGAATTTCTCCTTCAGAAAAATCCCAACTACCCTTCCTAGGGTAACTTCTTTCTTTCCATTCTTTTTCCTTATCAAATCAAAGAGAACGCTTGCCCAGTTTATCTGCTTCTTATTAACAATTGCACACATTAGTGCAAATTGCTGCCTTGTAATATTATCGTGGGCGGAGTGCTTTCCCAGTAGCACTTTTCCAACAATTTCCCGCAAGAAACTTAATCTTAAACGGGAAATTCACTTTGAGCAGCTTGGAGGGAATGCCTTCGGCATGTCCCAGCTCAGTTAACATTCTTCCGAACTCAGGAGCATCTTGCTCATACTCTTCTTCACCATTAATCAATCCAAAAATTTTAGTCAGAATAGCGGGAGTCAATATTACCTCTTCTCCGATAATGGTTCCAGTCATCGAGTCATCAGTTGAAGATAAAGTGAAAGCCCACTCTTTGATCTCTTGAGTGTTTATCTTTATTCTGTAGGACATGAGTTTCTCTAATCCTTGATCTTTGCACAGATTTAGGATTTCCACTATTCCTGGTTCGCAGCAGCTGAAGGCGTCGAAATCTACGCTGAAACTGACATCAAACTTAACTACTGCAAGAAGCGCTGGAGCAATCGCCATCGAAAACGCTGGAGAAGACGAGAGAGAGACGGCGAGGATAGAGCGCAAGACAAAGAGCAAGCGGGAAGACGGAATGCGAAAAGACGCTCTCCGTCGACGATAAGAGCAACTATCTTTTAACCTAGGTCGACCATCAGCTTTATATTAAAACAGCGATCGTCGATCTATTTAAAAGATACTGGAGACGATGGTCGAACGGTCGTTCGACGATCGGTCCTGAAGCAGAGTAGTCGATCAATCGTTCGACTATTTCTGTCTTCACAAACAGCAAGCTGTCGTCAACCATAGATCGACGATAGGATCGACCTATTCGACTATCTTCGAACGCCGGCCGACGATCTTCAAGCAGATAAGCTATCTTCAACCATAGCTCGACGATAGGCTTGATCCGATCGACTATCGTCGAACTTCGTTCGACTATCTTCGAACAAGTTTCAACAAGGCAGACGTCATACTTAGTCTCGTCCATTAATCATGCCTAGTTGAACTAAAAAGAATAGATGCTTCTGTTCATCTAAGGGCTTGGTGAATATATCACCTCTCTGAAGGTCTGTGGATATGAACTCAAGGCTGATCTTGTTCTTTTCCATATAATCTCTCAGGAAATGGTGTCTAATCTCAATGTGCTTCGTTCTAGAGTGGTGCACTGGATTTTGTGCAATAGAGATAGCACTTGTACTTTCACACATGATTTTAGTGTTCTTGTGTGAGTACCCATAATCCAAAAGTTGATTTTGTATCCACAGGATCTGTGAACAACAACTAGCAGCTGCTATATATTCAGCTTCTGCAGTTGATGTTGAGGCAGAGGCCTGCTTCTTACAGAACCAAGAGACCAATCTCTCTCCTAGGAACTGACAAGTTCCTGAGGTACTTTTCCTGTCAACTCGACAACCAGCATAATCAGAATCAGAATATCCAATTAATTCAAATTCTGACTCAGTTGGGTACCAAAGTCCTAGATTTGGACATCCCTTCTGGTATCTCAAGATTCTCTTGAGAAGAATAAGATGGGATTCCTTAGGGTTGACCTGGAATCTACCACAAAGGCATGTAGTAAACATTATGTCTGGCCTACTTGCAGTTAAATATAATAGGGAACCAACAATGGCCCTATAATTCTTTTGATCAACAGGCTTTCCTGATCATCAGAATCAATAACTACATTAGTAGCCATAGGTGTATGCATTACTGAAGCATCTGCCATCCCAAACTTCTTTACCAACTCCTTGGCATATTTAGATTGGTAGATGAAGATGCCATTAGCATCTTGCTTTACTTGGAGACCAAGAAAGTAAGACAGCTCACCCATACTACTCATATCAAACTTAGAATGCATTAAGTTAGAAAACTTTTTGCATAGTTTGGGATCAGTGGAACCAAAAAAATGTCATCCACATACACTTGAACTAACAGGATTGTGTCCTTGTGGTGCTTGACGAAGAGGGTTCTATCAACTACTCCCCTAACAAAGTTGTGCTCTAACAGGAAACTAGCTAGAGTCTCATACCAGACTCTTGGTGCTTATTTTAGTCCATAAAGAGCTTTCTGCAACTTGAATACATGTGAGGGCTGAGTTGAAGAAACAAAACCGGGTGGCTAATCAACAAATAACTCTTCCTTTAGCTCACCATTAAGAAAAGCACTTTTGACATCCATCTGAAAAACCTTAAACTTCATATAGGCTGCATAGGCTAAGAAGATCCTTATTGCCTCTAGCCTTGCAACAGGAGCAAAGGTTTGGTCATAATCTATACCTTCCTCCTATCGGTAGCCCTGAGCTACAAGCCTAGCTTTATTCCTTACAATGATTCCATTTGCATCCAACTTGTTTCTATACACCCACTTGGTGCCTATGATCAGTTGGCCTTTAGGTCTTGGAACCAAAGTCCATACTTTACATCTTTCAAACTGATTGAGTTCCTCTTGCATAGCAATGATCCAGTGGGGATCTAGCTCAGCATTTTTAATGGTGAGGGGCTCAATCTGTGAAAGGAAACAAGCATGCATCACATCCTGTCTTAACTGATGTCTTGTTTGAACATCAGCTGATATGTCTCCAATCACTTGAGATGTTGGATGATCTCTAAGTGTGACAACATCAACAGGTGGGATGTGATCTTCAGCAATAGTTGGGATTAATTCCTCAGGAGGAATTTGATCTACTATTGGTGGAACAACAACAACTTCTGCAATGTCTTCATCACTGTCTGATTCAGTGATATGAAGAGTTGAAAGATGGAGGATTTCTTGAGTGACATCTCTGGTAGATTCTTGTACCTGTAATGAACTTGAAGAAGGGGAAGTTTCCTTCTCCTTGTAAAACATTTGGGATTCATCAAAGGACACATGAACAGACTCTTCAATTTTAGAAGATGATTTATTAAAAACCCTATAAGCTTTGCTTACTTGGGAATATCCAAGAAAAATTCCCATTGAAGCCTTTGCTTCAAATTTTCTAAAGTATTCTTTATTGTTATTATAAATATAAACAACACAGCCAAAAACTCTAAAATAATTTATTTTAGGTTTCTTTCTTTTAAGTAACTCATAAGGAGTTTTACACTTAAGTTTGTGTATCAGACTTCTATTCAAGACATAGTTGGCTGTGCTAACAGCTTCTGCCCAATAGGAAAGAGGCATATTAGCATCTGCCAACAATGTGCCAGCAGCTTCAATTAGTGTTCTGTTCTTCCTTTCAACTACCCCATTTTGTTGGGGAGTTCTTGGAGCTGAGAAGCTATGTTTGATACCTTCTCTCTCATAGAATTCTTGCATGATAAGAGAGTCAAACTCAGTACCATGATCACTTCTGATCAAGGCCACATGAGTAGAGTACTCAGTCTGCACACATAATAGAAAATCTGTAAGGGCTTTGAAGTTATCAGCCTTAGTTCTCAAGAAGAACACCCAAGTGAACCTAGAGAAGTCATCTACAATGACTAGGGTGTAATACTTCCCTCCTAAACTCTGTACATTTATTGGGCCAAATAGGTCCAAATGTAATAAATACAAGATTCTAGGAGAATCACTTTTATTTACTGATTTAAATGAGTTCTTGGTTTGCTTGCCTAGTTGACAAGCCTTGCATAGGCTCTCCTTCTTGTAGGAGCAAGAAGGTAAACCTCTAACAAGGTTGTGTTTAGATAATCTAGATATATTCTTGAGGTTAACATGGCTAAGCCTTTTATGCCATAAAGTATTGTTATTGGTTACTTCATTAAACAAGCAGATTTCAGAGTGAGTTGAATTAAAATCTACTAAATAAATGTTACCTTATCTAATGCCTACTAATACAACATTATTATTTAAAGTAATATTACAAAGAGAGTTAGAGAATGATACCTGGTATCCAGCATCACATAACTGACTTACTGAAATTAGATTATGCTTCAGTCCAGTTACATAAGCAACTCTCTTGAATGTAACAGCTCCAATTGTCATCCTGCCATATAGCCTTCAGTTTGACCACAGCTTGAATCTCCAAAGATTACCTTTGGGACAAGCTTTGCCTTGAACCTTGACAGATGTTCTTTATTTCCTGTCATGTGCTTGGAGCAACCACTATCCAAGTTCCACTTATTTTGAGTGATAGGATAGGTCTTCACCTGAAAATAAATCAATTTAAACATTGTGGACCCAGGTAACCTTGGGTACCTTGTTTTTCACATAAGAAAAACTGGAAATAAATGAATAAGCAGGCTGAGGGTGATAACCTAATGGGTAAGATCTCCTAGGTGGGATTCTCCATGCAGATGATGGGTCAATGAACCTAGGGTTTCTATTCATATTCGGGTTTCTAAAGTTCTGGTTGGAATTTTGAAATTCTTGTTGAAAGCGTCGATCGGCGTTCGACGATTGGTACCCAGATCGTCGATCTTCGTTCGACCATTGGGCCTGCGATCGTCGAGCAGCGTTCGACGCCCTTTGTAATTCCTTAAATTTCTGTTTTCTTTTCTCTCTTTTAGCTTTATTTAAAGCTCTATTAACTTGATTAACTTGCTCAGTGTTTTTTATTCCACTAGATGAAATAAAATTCACTGGAGTTGAAAGTTGGTTTTTAAGAATGATTGGGGGCTCACTAGAAGATTCTCCTAAGCCTAATTTGTTATTGCCTGACCTAGTGTTAGACATGCTGGTTATTTCAAGAAACTTAAGGCTTCTACCATTCAGAGACTCTTCTAACCTTTTGGATTTAGCTAACTCATTCTTAAGAAATTTAATTTCTTCACTAGAATTAGTGAGATCTTCCTTTAACTTAATGTTTTCAATAGATATGATTTCTGATTCAGCTAGCCTATGTCTAAGTTCTTTAATCTCTTTTTCAGAACTAATTAAATCTAAACATAAAGATTTAAAATCAGATTTAAATTCAGCAGATGTAAAGTCATAAGAAGATAATACCTCATCTTCTGTTGGCATCTCTTCATCAGAATCTGAATTCTCTGCAGCTTAGTGATTACTGCAGGCATCAATTGCCATCAGGCAAACTTCCTTTGCCTTCTTTTCTTCTTCATCCTTACTGGAGCTTGAGGAAGAGGATTCCTCATCCGAATCGCTCCAGGTTTCAGCAACAAAGCCTCTCTCCTTCTTTTTGTTCTTGTCGGAGGATGGCTTGGAATGCTTCCTGTGCTGATCCTTGTCTTTTCTTTCATCTTTGTTCTTTTCCTCTTGACAATCTAGAAGAATATGTCCAGGCTTCCTGCAACCATAACAGATTATTTCTTTAGAAGGGGTATAATCATACCTTGGTTTATCTTCATACTTTGAAGATTTCTTTCTGAATTCCTTCCTTCCCATCTTGAGAAACCTTTTGGAAAATAATGCCATCAGTTCCTCATTGGACTGGCTTCCTTCAGAAACTTCAGCAGCTTTAAGAGCAAGGGTTTGCTCTTTTCTTGTAGGAGTTGGGGTCTTTGCTTCAGCTTCTGCTTCCCTGGACTTCAGCACTTGCTCAAAAAACTTGAGCTTGCCGAGAAGGGCTTCTGTTGAGATTTCATTTGTGCTTCTGGCTTCCTTGATAGGCCAGATCCTCAGATCCCATGTGTTAGGGAAGCACATAAGAATCTTATCATTGACCTCTGTCAATGAAATATCCTTGTCAAGGGTCCTCAGCTCATTGATGATTGAGCTGAGCCTTGTGTATATAGCTTCAACTGATTCAGCATCAGTTTTCTTGAAATTCTCATACAGTGAGATAAGGTTGGACCTCCTGTCCTTCCTTTCATCAGCTGAACCAGCTACAATCTGGTTCAGTGTATCCCACATAGCTTTTGCTGAGGAGCAGTCAGCAACCTTCTAGAATACTTCATCAGACATTGTCTGAGCCAGAATGTTCATTGCCTTGGCATCTGCTATCTTTGCCTTTTTGTACTCATCATTGTAGTCTGGAGGAGGCACTGCACTCATATCAGATGATGATGAGGCAGTAGCTGTAGCAGGTGCTCTTGGTTGTCCTGTCAAAATAGAAGCAAAAATACTTTCATCAATAGAGTTCATATATAATTTAATCCTTGCCTTCCAGATGCCAAACTTAGCTAAGTTGCATGTTGGAGGTCTGGTGCTAGAATAATCCTTGGACTGGGCCATGATAGTGAAAGTGAATATCTATAAACTTTGGTATCTATTAGGATCTTGTGACTTAGGTGTTAGCCTATTCAGTCAGTCAACCTCCCTCTGATACCAATTGAAAGAGAAGGGATAGATACTACTCTAGAGGGGGGTGAATAGAGTAATCAAAGAATTGCACTAGCAAAGTTGACTTTCTACTCAACTCCCTTGGAGTTAAATGCGGAATGAAAGTTATAGATATTTGAGATTAACCCTTAAAGCGTAATAAAAGTGATGTGCACATAAAGGCAGCCAACTGTAATTATAGTTGAGGCTAGGAATCCTAAATAGCAACTAGCAAACCTAGTTAAAGTCTAATCACAGCCACAATGCAAGTAATTAAATAAATCAATCCAGATGACACAAGGAATTTATAGTGGTTCCCCAAACAACTTGGGTACGTCCACTCTTCTACCAACAAGGTAGGAATCCACTCAGGTTTTTGATCAGGTGCCCTGCCACCAACAAGATCTGCTTCAGGTAGATAAAGAAACCCTTTAGACTTTTGATCAGGTTTCTAAAAACCAACACAGGTTTCTGATCAGGTGCCCTGCCACCAAGGGATACTTTTGAAGGGAGTAATAACCCTGTACAGGAGGGGGAAAGGAGGTTAAGGTGTCTTCTCTATTTTACAATAGATTAGAGAAGCACAATAACTTGCACCGAGCTAGAAAGCTCTAAAAGAATCAAGGCTCCCCCTGGCTCAAAGAACGTCAAGGTGAAGTCTTGCTTCAGTGCAGAAACACTTCAGTAAATACTGAAGGAAAAAAGCTACAAGAAGATAAATAATATTAAATAGAATTTCTTCTTCAGGCAGCTATCTTCTTCTTCTTCTTCAAAAGGCTCTGAGTGAAGATCTTCCTGTAAGCAGGAGAACTCTGGGTTGAAGAAGAGTGAAGAACTAAAGCTTCTTCTCAGTTAGATGTGAATGAGTTGAGAGCAGTTGGAGACTGTAAGCTTTTTGTTTGAATGCTGCAGTTAGCTTTTCAATGTGTGAGAGCTAGTTGATTTCTTCTTCAAAGAAGTCTTTATATAGCAGCAGCAGCAACGACTCTTAACTGAGTTTGAATCTTGTCTTCTTCTGAACTTTGCAAGCTGGGCTGCAAAAAGCATAAAGCAAAACAAAAATACTGCAGACAGATATCCTATAAAAGGATAATGCTTTCTAAGAAGCTGCAAATAATTCTGATGAAATAAAACTATAGAAAGTCACATCAGAAAAGACTCTTTACAGCCAAGGAAGACTTTTTGAGTCTAACGGCTATAAAGGACAGCCTGGCAGAAATCATATCTCAGCTATAAGACAAACAACTTTGTTAGAAAAGATTAGCTCATGCATAAAGAATAGAATAGATATTGCATGGAAATAATATCACAATTTATTCAGATAATCTTTTATAAAATGTGCCAAAATAATTATGAAATTAGTCACATCATAGAAGATGACAAAACTATTTTAAAACATACAGCAAAACGTCGAACGACCCTCGGAGATCGTCGACCGACGTAAGGAGATCGTCGACCTATCGGACAGATAGTCGAACGATCTAGATAGTCGAACTATCAAAGAAGATAGTCGAACTACCTCAGCAGATAGTCGACCTTTCAGAACAGATAGTCGAGCTATCAGATAGTCGATCTATCCTGACAGATAGTCGAACTACCAAAGCAAACTAGATAGTCGACCTATCAAGCAGATAGTCGACCTATCACAGAAAACAGATAGTCGACCTATCAACAGATAGTCGACCTATCAAAACAAAACAGATAGTCGACCTATCAACAGATAGTCGAACTATCAGATAGTTGAACTATCCAAGCAGATAGTCGAACTATCAAAGCAACACAGATAGTCGACCTATCAACAGATAGTCGAACTATCAACGCGGACAGATAGTCGAGCTATCAACAGATAGTCGAGCTATCAGATAGTTGAACTATCAGGACAGATAGTCAAACTATCAAAGCAAACAGATAGTCGACCTATCAACAAATAGTCGAGCTATCAACGCAGACAGAACATCGACCAACTGATAGACGATCGTCGATCAGCCGATAGATGATAGTCGAGCGGCGTTCGACCATAGTCGAACGAAAAACTACTTAACCAAATATTCATCTGGAAAAGCAATTCTACACAACTAGAGAATCTAACCTATCAACTAACCTTTGACCATAGATAAATCTTGGGTCAAGAGACAGAAAGAAAGGACTGAACTCAAATCAAAACCTAGGGTTCCAACACTCTCCTTATATTGTATTGGAATGCATCTGAGTGCCCCTCTGTAAGTGATCTTTTTGTCTCTTGATTTTCTTTTTCATTTGGGTATGTGTGTGTATGAGAATAATTTGCTAAATTTATGTTTTTCTTCTTCATTTTACTTAGCCTTTTTAGCTTATTTGCTTTTAAAACAACTTTGCATTCATTCTTATTGGTTTATAAAAGAGTTTTTAAAAGTGTTTTTATTTTTTCTCTAACTTAGTTTTACTCCTTATTTTGTAAACATTCGGTTCCGTAAATTTTTATTTCCACATTTTATGCACTTTTATAAAGTTATAAGAATGAAAAAGTCATTATTTTAATTTTGCAAACACTTTGGTTATTCTTTTATGTGAAAATCTTTCTCCTTCTTTTACTTTTATTTTCTCTTTTTATGCATTTTGATCAAGTTTAGGAGTAGAAATATAATCGTTTTAATTTTTACATAACTTTGTTTTTCTCTTTTTTATGTAGTGTGTGTGTGAGTGTATGAGTTAGGTCTTCACTGCTTTCTTCAATTCCTGTAGAGTGCGTGTGTGTATGAGATAGTTTTTTCTGCTTTCATTTCCCACCCACTCGTTTTAGTAGGACTCGCATTTTATCGTTTTCATTTTCCGCCTACTCGTTTGAGTAGGACTTGCATTTTTATGTTTCTTTACTACTTTATATTCCTGCCTACTTGTTTGAGTAGGACTCGTAATTTTCTGCTTTAATTTCCCGCCTACTCGTTTGAGTAGGACTTGTATTTCAATTATGGAATTTCTTTTCTTAAGCCGTCCCCATTCTGATGAGTGGCAAATCGCTCTTAGCCCTCAGTTTCGAAGAGTATTGGGACAGATAAAATATTTTTAAATAATTAAAGCTCTTCTTTTTCTCGTTATTAAAGAATTTAAGGTTTGTCCCGGGTATACGACGCGTAGGACCACATATCGATGTGTGGGATCTATTTCTATTATCCATATACTAGCTAGCTGAGAGGTCGTGCGTATGGACCGATCACCCTTGGGTAAAGAGAATTGTGTGCATAACCTTGAGAGAGGAGAAGCGTAATTCTCCCGGATTGTGTTCCAAACCCAATAGTCGGGTTCTTAGCATAATGCGGGCATTAAGAGGAATCCTTTGTCAGACGAGAGTTCGGTCGAATAGTCTTAATGTTCAGGTGAGCGATATACCTAGATCTAGGTGAGCTTATTCTTTTGGAACCTCCACGACCAAGTCGTCTTTAATTAATTTGAAATTTAGGATCTATAGTTATTAAAACTTATTTTAGTTATAATCGATTCGGTACCGATGTGCTCTTTCTTCATCGGCCTTTTTCTGCTTTTATTTTTTACATATATATTACCACGCTCGTTAGTTAATATCCCGGTAAGTTATCTTCGGTAAAATAATAGTCCATCCAAGAAAGAGTACAAATAATCAACCCGTCCCCGAGAACAATACGACCCTGATATTTCCCACCGGAATATCCTGTACTACTCGAGATCGGTGCACTTCCTTCCTTTCGTTAAAACTCGGTTTCAACTTTTATTTCTAAAAAAATTCGTGTGCCCCGCAATTCAAATTAAATAAACCACAAACCACAATAATCGGGGAGCCGCGAGTTTTAACCATAAACCATCTAACAAGAAGGTAACAATAGTGACTTTTTACAACTCTATCATTTCATTTACCATCAGGACTCTCTTTATTCTTGAGAGCCTATCTTCAGCTTGTGTAGGGGTTCTAGTACCCGTAAACATAGGAAGATTGAAACTCATAATGTGTTTCAATTACTTCTTCTTCGCTCGCTTTGTGGCCACTGGCTCAACGTGTAACACCCCAAAAAGGCCCCAAAAAGACTCAAGATGAGTTTTAGGAGCAGGCTGGTTTACACGGCCTGGGACACGGGCGTGTCCCAGGGCGTGTCGGGTGTACACGGCCTGGGACACGGGCGTGTCCCAGGGCGTGTTCGAATTATTTTGCGAATTTGGCCTATTCAAGTCAGAGCCGGACACGGCCTTGAACACGGCCTTGAACACGGGCGTGTCAGGCTGGACACGGGCGTGTCAGCTGCCGTGTTCCGACCCGTGTACTGGTTGCAGCTCGATGGAGTAGGAGACACGGGCGTGTCTCAGGTTTGACACGGGCGTGTCAGGTCCGACACGGGCGTGTCGATGACCCGTGTTGTGCAGTCGGTTCAAACTGTGTGTACCGCTTAAGGGGTACACGGCCTGTGACACGGGCGTGTCACAGGCCGTGTCGGCCAAAAAGTGAAGTTTTGGGAAAATCTTGGCCGTTCAGTTTCCTCTCTTTTGATCCAAAGGCTCAGGTGGTTTCTTGGGCTGGATTAAGTCGTGAGAGAAGGATGAAGATTCATTCTTCATTTGTGCTTAAGGAAGAGAGAAAGAGAGAGGAAGAGAAGAAGGAGGAGGAGAGCAAGCCACCGGCGGAGCTCCCGTGGTCCGATTCGGGATCCGAAGCCGGCGTTGTGAAGGCAAGGCTGCTGCGATTCTTTCTCACCGGCTAGTTTTCGATGGCACTAAAGAGATCGACAAGGGTAACGATCTCCCTCCTTGGACATGTGAAGTCCTTCTTTTCTGCATTGCATAGGGAAAGCCCTTCCCCGCGAGTGTGCGGTGGGTTGTGGTGTCCCTTGGGGTAGATATGTGAAGTCCCCCTTGTTAGAGGCCGGAATTGGAGTACGGCTCTAGGCATGCTGTGTGAAGCCCATCTGGATGTAATCTGGATTGGTGATGCTTGTTTGCATATCGGAGAAGGCTCCGTGATAATGGCTTGTGATGCCTATGTCTTGTGATGCCTTGTTCCTACCTGTTGCTTGGTGCGGCAGGAAGTACTGGACGATGTCCAGGAAATGAAGAGGGTTGGCGGCAGCTCTTGTGGCCGTGCGTTGCCACTTTGTGAGTAGTTGAGCCGTTGGGCTGCAACTCGATGAAAAGGCAGATTGCCGAACAGGAAAGGTGAAACTGACCCGCGCCTATAAAATGCCATGGATACTTCCGTATTCGAGGTGGCTCGGCGACTTGAGCAATGGGGGGTGGCTGATCCGTACCTGCGTTAGGTCCGTCCGACTTGGAAGCCTGGTATAGGTTTTGTTGGAGCGCCTAATGAGAGTCTTAGGCCCGCGCGCCGGAAAGACTAGAAATGCTCAAATACCGTGTAGACGGTGGTGTTGACCCTGGTATTCCGGTACACCAAAAATGTGCCCTGAGTGCACGGACTGTCGGGCCGGGTGGCCGATGGTTGTGATGGCTTGAATGTGCCTGCGCGCACATAGTTGCTATTTGATGATGCCATGCTTGCAGGGAAAGAATGCTCATGCCCCGAGAAAGGGGTAGGATTGTTATAATTGGGTCAGCTGAATGCTGACCGTTGCATTGTTTGCCACCGGTTGGGTGGATTGTTCCCGTGCAGGTGCTGGAGAGCCAAGTGGTAAATGATGGGCTGAAGCCCTACTGCTGTTGCTGCTGCTGCTGCGGCTAGCCCTTGAAGGCTCAGCGAATGGCGTTGTTTTGTTTTCTCTTTTTACTCATGTATGGCCGGCCTACGCGCCGAGGTTTGTAAATCATGATGTATGTTCAGAGGAACTGTAAGGCCTTAAGGCCAAACTCTTGTGGTTGTGTACATTCCGTGATATTTATATATAAAGGTGGTTTTATATATATTGGACATTCCGGTTACGAGTTCAAAGTTGTAACATAAAGCTTCCGCTAGAATGCTCTGAGTTAGGATTCGTATTTGGTTTGGTATTATCCTGTGACCTCACCGTCTGTTTGTGGCATATAGTGTGGGGCCCCGGCCGGACCTTCTACTATACGTCATTTAACGGATGGGGTCGTTACATTTTGGTATCAGCTTTTCTCGGTCTTCCTCTTTCGAATTCGTGGTCGAATTCTTTTGTGGGGTGGCGAGCACGTGTTTGTGCGACCTGCTGTAACGCTAATGAACTCTGGAATGTCCATTAAGGAATGTACAAAATCTTGTTTGAGGAATCTGCGCGTTCCTTTTTGTGTTGTTTTGCTGGCATACGTTCGCTAATGTGTGTCTTGTCCACCTATAGGTGACACGTAGTGGTGCTGGGCAGTCTGAGCCCCAGCGTTCTGATGAGAGTGCGGCACCAGCTGAGGTGCCCACACCTCCTCCATCTGCGGAAACTGTTCGCTTAGTGGCTGAGGCGCTATTTACCATGATTCAGCCGACCGGGCAAGCGCAGCCGGCGGTAGTGCCAGTTCGTGTTGATGTAAGACCCGAGCCGGTTGAGGCTGTAGATCCACGAGCAGCTGACCGACAGTTGAAGCAATTCATGAGCTTCAGTCCTCCTACGTTTGCGGGAATGGGATCCCCAACGCAGGCGGAAGATTGGTTATCGCGTGTCAAGAGGATAATGACAGCGATCAGGGCGGAGGAAACTCTCAAGGTCACCTTAGCCACCTTCATGCTTGAAGGGGAGGCGCGGTTGTGGTGGGACGAGGTTGAGCTACACCATTTGGCGGGCAGGCAATTAACACAAGTATCGATTGAGGAGTTCTCTCGATTATTTCTGGCGAAACATGTCCCAGCGGCGCAGCGTATTGCTATGGAAAATGAGTTCCAACGGTTAAAGCAAGGGGACGATAGTGTGGATATCTACTTGCACGAGTTTACCAGGTTGGGACGATATGCGGGAACAATCTTCGCGGATGACCAAAGGACTAAAACTAATCGGTTCTATGAAGGATTGCGGGATGAGTTACGATTCCTGCTTTCGAGTTCTGTGAGCCAAGGGTTTCAGGCGTTGGTTGATACTGCGTGCGCGTTGGAGAAGGACAGGAGGCGAGTGCAAGGGAATAAGGGCTTGGTGGTGTCTAATCCAGAGTTTCAAGCACCTCGCCCAAGCAAGTCGTTTTACCAGAAGAAAGGGGGCAAGAGGTCCAAGCCATCGGGGCAAGTGACTACAACCGTTGTGTCGGGAGCGACATCAAGGCCGGATGCTCGTACATGCTATAACTGTGGCCGGGTGGGGCATATTGCGCGTGACTGTAGGGTTGTGCAGCCCAAAGGGGAAAAGAAGACGGGTGCGTCGTATGCTGAGAAGGGCAAAGCGGTGGTGGATTCCTCTGCTTCCCAGGCGCAGCCCCCAATCTATCAACTTGGCCAACAGGAAGCGATTAAGCAAAGTGACGTCGTCACAGGTACGAGTTGAGTTCGTTTACTTGCTGTGCTTTTGGTTTTGGTTATGTTTAGCTTGTGCATGATGTGTGTGTGTTACAGGCTTTGTCCTGATTCGGAATAATTTAGCGAGAGCCCTGTTTGATACGGGTGCTTCGCATTCTTTTCTGTCTGAGGATTTCGTATCTCGAATTGGGGTACCAAGTCATGTGACGGTGGATAGTACAAGGGTGCTATTGCCGAATGGCTGTGTGATGCTTGCGGATAGGGCTTGCGATGTGGATGTGCAAATAGGAAGTCGGGATTTCGGTTTGAGTGCAGCTGTGCTACCGTTGTCGGAGTTTGATGTGATCTTTGGTATGGACTGGCTCTCGGAGCAGCGTGCCTTTATTGATTGCAACTCCAAAGAGATTACACTGGGCCAGAATACCGGGCTTGTGACGAAGTTCGCTGGTATGCGAGGAGTTGGCGGAACGTTGTTGTCTGCACTCCAAGTCGTCAATGCTGTTCGGAAGGGCGCGGAGTTATTCTTCACGCTAATTCATGCTGTTGAGCCAAAGGCCAGTGTCGGTGAAGTGCCAGTTGTGTCAGAGTTTGCCGATGTGTTTCCTAAAGATCTTCCTGGGTTACCACCCCAGCGGGAGATTGACTTCTCTATTGAGTTGGTGCCAGGTGCGAAACCTGTGGCCCGCTCTCCATATCGCGTCGCGCCAAAAGAGATGGCTGAGTTGAAAGTCCAATTGCACGAGTTGTTGGAGCAGGGTTATATACGCCCAAGTATGTCACCTTGGAGCGCACCTGTTCTCTTTGTGAAAAAGAAAGACGGTAGCTTACGGTTGTGTATTGACTACCGCGAGTTGAATAAGCTGACGGAGAAAAACAAGTATCCGATCCCACGGATTGATGACCTCTTTGATCAGCTGGCGGGATCAACGGTCTATTCCAAGTTGGATCTGAAATCGGGATATTATCAGCTAAGGATTCAGGAAGGTGACATTCCCAAGACGGCGTTTGGAACACGCTACGGTCATTATGAGTTCACGGTGATGCCGTTTGGCCTATGTAATGCGCCTTCGGTATTTATGGACCTAATGCATCGAACGTTCCGAGAGTACTTGGATTTGTTTGTTATTGTGTTTTATCGATGACATCTTAGTATACTCTCAGTCGGAAGAGGATCACGCAAACCATTTGCGGTTGGTCTTGCATACCCTGCGGAGGAACAAACTTTTTGCCCAAGTTCTCAAAGTGTGAGTTCTGGCTCTCTTCAGTAGCCTTCTTAGGCCATGTGGTAAGCGGAGAGGGTATCGCGGTGGATCCGTTGAAGATAAGTGCCATCCGAGATTGGCCAGTGATGTCTTCAGTGGCCGAGGTCAGGAGCTTCCTTGGACTTGCGGGCTACTATAGACGGTTTGTGGAAAACTTCTCACGGATTGCTTTACCTCTCACCACGCTGACGAGAAAAGATCAAAAGTTCATTTGGACGCCGGAGTGCGGGCGAGCTTTTGAAGACTTGAAGAGTCGGTTGACCACGGCGCCGGTGTTGACATCGCCATGTGGTACCGATGGGTATGAGATCTATAGTGATGCATCTGGGAGCGGCTTAGGCTGCGTTCTTCTACAGTTTGGGAAAGTGATTGCTTATGGCTCGCGTCAGTTGAAAGTGCATGAGCGGAATTACCCCGTCCATGATTTGGAGTTGGCGGCGGTAATCTTTGCGCTCAAGTTGTGGCGGCACTATCTATATGGCGTCAAAGTGGATATCTATACGGATCACAAGAGCCTAAAGTATTTGTTGGATCAGAAGGATCTGAATATGCGACAACGAAGATGGATGGAGTTCCTCGGGGACTACACCTTCGAGATTCACTATACTCCTGGGAAGGGAAATGTGGTCGCTGATGCTTTGAGTCGGAAGACTCCGGTACGGGCAAGCTGGTTGCAGAGGCATGATCAGCGTTTGATCCAAGATTTGGAAGCATTGGAGATATCGTGTGTTGACAAGGGTGCGTCAACCGATGCGTGCTTGAACTGGACGGAGGTGCAGTATGACCTTACGGACAGAGTTCGGCGAGCAACGGAGCTTGATGAAAGTCTCCAGCGCTATGCTAAAGATGGGCCGGAAGACCAATTCTCTTGGGATAACGGGTTATTACGGAGAAATGGTCGAGTGTGCGTCCCAAGTGTGGGTAAACTGAGGGAAGAGTTGATGTACGAAGCTCACTTTGCAAAGTACTCAGTTCACCCAGGGAGCACAAAGATTTTGTTAAGGGGGAGAGGGTTGTAACACCCCAAAAAGGCCCCAAAAAGACTCAAGATGAGTTTTAGGAGCAGGCTGGTTTACACGGCCTGGGACACGGGCGTGTCCCAGGGCGTGTCGGGTGTACACGGCCTGGGACACGGGCGTGTCCCAGGGCGTGTTCGAATTATTTTGCGAATTTGGCCTATTCAAGTCAGAGCCGGACACGGCCTTGAACACGGCCTTGAACACGGGCGTGTCAGGCTGGACACGGGCGTGTCAGCTGCCGTGTTCCGACCCGTGTACTGGTTGCAGCTCGATGGAGCAGGAGACACGGGCGTGTCTCAGGTTTGACACGGGCGTGTCAGGTCCGACACGGGCGTGTCGATGACCCGTGTTGTGCAGTCGGTTCAAACTGTGTGTACCGCTTAAGGGGTACACGGCCTGTGACACGGGCGTGTCACAGGCCGTGTCGGCCAAAAAGTGAAGTTTTGGGAAAATCTTGGCCGTTCAGTTTCCTCTCTTTTGATCCAAAGGCTCAGGTGGTTTCTTGGGCTGGATTAAGTTGTGAGAGAAGGATGAAGATTCATTCTTCATTTGTGCTTAAGGAAGAGAGAAAGAGAGAGGAAGAGAAGAAGGAGGAGGAGAGCAAGCCACCGGCGGAGCTCCCGTGGTCCGATTCGTGATCCGAAGCCGGCGTTGTGAAGGCAAGGCTGCTGCGGTTCTTTCTCACCGGCTAGTTTTCGATGGCACCGAAGAGATCGACAAGGGTAACGATCTCCCTCCTTGGACATGTGAAGTCCTTCTTTTCTGCATTGCATAGGGAAAGCCCTTCCCCGCGAGTGTGCGGCGGGTTGTGGTGTCCCTTGGGGTAGATATGTGAAGTCCCCCTTGTTAGAGGCCGGAATTGGAGTACGGCTCTAGGCTTGCTGTGTGAAGCCCATCTGGATGTAATCTGGATTGGTGATGCTTGTTTGCATATCGGAGAAGGCTCCGTGATAATGGCTTGTGATGCCTATGGCTTGTGATGCCTTGTTCCTACCTGTTGCTTGGTGCGGCAGGAAGTACTGGACGATGTCCAGGAAATGAAGAGGGTTGGCGGCAACTCTTGTGGCCGTGCGTTGCCACTTTGTGAGTAGTTGAGCCGTTGGGCTGCAACTCGATGAAAAGGCAGATTGCCGAACAGGAAAGGTGAAACCGACCCGCGCCTATAAAATGCCATGGATACTTCCGTATTCGAGGTGGCTCGGCGACTTGAGCAACGGGGGTGGCTGATCCGTACCTGCGTTAGGTCCGTCCGACTTGGAAGCCTGGTATAGGTTTTGTTGGAGCGCCTAATGAGAGTCTTAGGCCCGCGCGCCGGAAAGACTAGAAATGCTCAAATACCGTGTAGACGGTGGTGTTGACCCTGGTATTCCGGTACACCGAAAATGTGCCCTGAGTGCACGGACTGTCGGGCCGGGTGGCCGATGGTTGTGATGGCTTGAATGTGCCTGCGCGCACATAGTTGCTATTTGATGATGCCATGCTTGCAGGGAAAGAATGCTCATGCCCCGAGAAAGGGGTAGGATTGTTATAATTGGGTCAGCTGAATGCTGACCGTTGCATTGTTTGCCACCGGTTGGGTGGATTGTTCCCGTGCAGGTGCTGGAGAGCCAAGTGGTAAATGATGGGCTGAAGCCCTACTGATGTTGCTGCTGCTGCTGCGGCTAGCCCTTGAAGGCTCAGCGAATGGCGTTGTTTTGTTTTCTCTTTTTACTCATGTATGGCCGGCCTGCGCGCCGAGGTTTGTAAATCATGATGTATGTTCAGAGGAACTGTAAGGCCTTAATGCCAAACTCTTGTGGTTGTGTACATTCCGTGATATTTATATATAAAGGTGGTTTTATATATATTGGACATTCCGGTTACGAGTTCAAAGTTGTAACTTAAAGCTTCCGCTAGAATGCTCTGAGTTAGGATTCGTATTTGGTTTGGTATTATCCTGTGACCTCACCGTCTGTTTGTGGCATATAGTGTGGGGCCCCGGCCGGACCTTCTACTATACGTCATTTAACGGATGGGGTCGTTACACAACGGCCACTTGTCTCACCGCTACATGCTCAACTATGCCAACCGGTTCCTGGACCACCGTATGGGTAGGAGGTTTTCTCTTACCTCCTAGTTGCACATTGATTAATGCGAACACGGCTTCAACAATAAACCATATAGTTTCCACAGAAGGAGGAGTTGTTGGCACCTCATTTGGGGAACTACTCTCCACCGAGCGCTGGGGTTCTTGTTGCGCCGCACCAATTCTAGTCTCCTATAATGTGAAACACACAATTAAGAAACTAAAAATATTGACTAAAAGCCATTATAGGAATGCAAAAGTTCCACAAACATGTGTATTTTCAGTCCTAAGTGGACATCTTGAGTTCGTTTTGTTATAACGGTAAGCACATACACGTGCTCGACCCCCTCAAAATAATTCGACCACGAATTCACAGAAGAAAGACCAAGACAAGCTGATACCAAAACTGTAACAACTCCATCCGTCACATGAAATATAATAAAGGGTCCGGCCAGGACGCCACATTATATTTCATAGACAGGTAGTGGGATTAAATGTTAATATCAAAAGTCTTTTACGAATCCTAACTCAGATCATTCCAGCCAAAGCTTTAAGTTTTCCTGAACTCAAATCAATTGAATGTCCACTATATATAAACCATACCATTTATATATATAACAGGAATGTCGATTAAAAATAAACAAATTGTTACGGCCTCAAGGCCTTACAGTTATACTTCTCATGTGTGGTTTACAAACATCAGCACGCAGGCCGACCACATATGAAAACAGTAAAAGTTTGCATTTGGGCCTTCAAGGGTAAGCCAGTCGTAGCATATGGGCTTTAGCCTGCTACTTCCCACATGGCTCTCCAGCACCTGCAAATCACAGCTCACTAAAATGTGGCAAACAAAGTATCTGTCAACAATTGCTGTCCTGATTATCATGGCCCCACCCCTTACTCGGTAGCGATTCTCCTTCCTTATTACATCAACAAATATATATTGGCAACAACAATATGCATTTAAGCACTCAACACCACAGACGTAGGCTCAATGGACACATGCCCCATACACTCAGGGCACATTCTTGGTGTACCGGACTTCCCGGATACCACATCCCGTTTAGAGGTCCAAGACATAACGGTTCATTCATAACCATTTTAGACTTTTTGGCCTTAAGCCTAAGACTCTCTTTATGCCATCGATGACAACAAGTTACTTTAGGCAATCTAGTAAAGATAGACCTAATGTAGGTGCAGATCAGTCACTTCCCGTTACTCAGATCGTCATGCCACTTCAGATAGCCAAAGCAATTAAGGAAATAGACAAGACGCGGGTGGACCTTCCCTTTCCTGTTCGGCTTAACGGCCGTTAGAGCTTGGCACTATAGGCTCACAGCTTCGTTACGGCTCTCACGACCATAATAGTTAGGCTCCACGGCTCAAATCACATGCTAGCCCCACGGTCTTCGCGACATAGGCTTCAGACCATAATATACAGGCACTTATGGCCACCATAGCTGGGAACTATAGGCTCTCAGCTTTTTAGATAATGACCCCCAAGTCTCCTTGAGACAAGCCTTACAAGCATAACTCACTGGGATCTATCGCCTGGCAATACTCGCTGTCGCTCGGTGATATCCAATAGTTTTGCAAATCGTAGAATTTTTTGGTTATTTTCCTAGAGAGCATTTCCAGTACTTCCTGTTACTCTCATTTCACAGGTATAACTAACAGACCCCGTAAACTACTCATTTATACGCGGAGTCTTCACCGGCATGCAAAATAAAATATCACCATTCCAGACCAACCTATCCAGATGGGCTTCACGTAGTATGTCTATTCTGTAATGCAAAAATTCCAGATCTATATGTAAAATTAAACCGGGATCACAACGATTAACCCACTGGAAACCACCCTTTCTTCACCTTTTGGTGAGGGGTTCCATGCGCATATGCAAATTGAGGACTTCACTTGTCCAAGGAGAAAATATTTACCCTTGTAATCCGTTTCAGATCCATGGCAAAGCTTTTTGTCCTGTTGGAACGGAGCACCACTCTTTCCTCTTCACGTACCTAGCCTCAGATTTTGATTCCGTTCACTGGGTCTCTGATGAGTCCTCTTTATATAGTGTCTTTCGGACTCATTTGGGCGAGTTTTCCTTTGTTTGCAATTCTCTTTTAGTTCATTATCATATATATTTCTTATTATCCTTATTTTCATAGGAAGTGCACTGTTTTGGCCCAAGGGTGTGCAATATCGCATTCTTTTGTTGGGGGTAAGCACATGGTGCTCCCCATGGTTCTTTTTGTGTATTTTATGTTGTGTATTGTTGTTGGGAGCTGGTGCTCCAGCTGGTTTCATTGTTGTGCAGGTAGTCGGGATGTCCTGAAGTTCATTTTCAATTCTGTGTAAAACGCACGGTTGTGCGCATTTCTTCGCTCACGGTTTCAGCTCAATCGTGCGTTTCACACAGCAATTCATGGAATTCTATTTCTACACGTGCGTTTAGTTCCAGCACGGTTTAGGAAAAACCGTGCGAGAAGGAATCGCACTGCCTGCACATTTTCTCTTTATTCCTGCATTTTTGAGTAAATCGTGTGTTTCCTTAACCCACAGGCAAATGCGCCCGTGTACGAGTAAAACGCACGATTCCCCTGTTTCCCTTGATTTCCTTTGTTCTGTGTTTACTCGTGCGATTTCCTTCACGCACCGGTGGAATCGCTCGTGTGCGAGTAAAATGCACGGGTCAACGCTTCTTCTTCTGCTATCAAGATCTACAAGTTAATAACGCACGGTTAGCGCACGGTCGTGCGTGGGACCGTGCGTGACAATTTTTCTAATCTTTTTCAATTTAAGCACAGATTTTCTCCAGAAGGGGACATCACTTTTTCCACCCACCATTTTCATCCAGCTCCAAGGGTTCCGCCGCCCTTCTTCCTCCTCACCATCGGAGAAGCTCCGGGCTAGCTTTCAACGCCAGATTTTAGCCGGAGTTTCCTCCCGGCCTCCTCCATAATCTCTTGGGCTCTATTTCAAGTTTTGGTTCCATATCCACCAAGCAAAGGGAAGCTTGCAACTTTCTTCCACAATCGTGACACGAATAAGACGGGTCCATTGGAAGGTGGTGACATCCCTTCTCTACCCTGGATGCAGTTGAGGACCGAGCTAGGACGCGGATTGACAAGCCGGCGATTCCTTCCGTGAACCCTCAACAAGACTTCTGATTCAGTAGATCTCTTACCTTATTCTTCCTTTATTGTTGTTTATGTGTTGTTGTAAACTTCATTTATAAATGATGTGCTTTTGTTTGTAAAAGGCTTGTATTAAATAATGTCTATGAGATTTTGTATTTCATTATATTTGCTTGAGGTGCTCCATATTCCATTTACCACCATCCACCCTTACCGCACTAGCAATTGTAAGTGGCGTGCATTGCGAAGAGGTGCTCTCGACCCTCATTTCGCAAGCCTACTCGCCCATCCTCCTAGCGAATCGGTGCATAGCGGACCGACTAGTCTTCCATCCTGCCTTGCGAAGCATCGCATAGCGGCGTTGCATAGGAGTAGATTTATAGCATTTTATTTTCTTTTTTCCGCAACAATAAAACCCCCCTTTCGATAAACCCGACCAAAGGACTTCAATCTCAAGTCCTCCTAAAAATTAACTCCACCTTACTGTGTTCCCTCGAGATCGATACTTGGGAAAATTCACCCATTTTATATTACTTGTGCGACCGGTACACTTGTCATTCAACGCATCAAGTTTTTGGCGTCATTGTCGGGGAATACAGTCGTGTGAGTTTTTGGAGAGCAATAAAATAGATTGAAGCCCCTTTCCATTTGTTCATATCATTTTCTTATTTGCTTTAGTTTTTAGAATTTTTATTTTATCTTATTTCTTTTTGCCCTTTTCTGATTTGTGATTTTGATAGCGGATCCGTGTTATTTTTATTCTAGTTGTGTAGCGCTCTTTCGATAATTATTTTTTATTCGTGATGTCTTCTGTTGATGAGTGCCATGTTACTGACACTTCGCGCTGATGCATCGATACCATGGCTATTCAGAATGCCGAGCATTATTTTAGATGCTTGCTATTTCAAGGTGTAGGCCACATGGTGAAGGACTACCCTCGCTTGTGCGAGCCTTCTCCCTCTGTGGGCATGCCTGTAGCTACCTCCCATTCGCGGAAGAATGCTGTAGATTGGCCTACCAGGGTGTTTCCTGGCCTATTCACTAACATAGCGCACCTTGCTCATTCTTTTTCCGCAGGGACTATTCCTGTCGACGGGGTGGCGTCTGTGCATGATTTTGCATTGGGTACTGCTCATTCTATGCTTGATTTAGAGAGCAGCCTTGCCCCTGTGTAGTTTTTGCCGAATTATGCTACTCCTTTTTATAGTGAGTCGGTTGATGTTGTTATGCCCGATGGTGATTTGGAGTCTTAGGTTGCGTCATGGTGTGACGAGGACGTTATTCTAATCAATGGAGAGTATTACATCTTCGAACATGATGACGCACCGAGGTGTGTTGATTAGGAGATCCTTTCTGATGAGGAAGTTTCCACTTTCTTGTTTGATGAGGAAGTCCAAACCACCACTGAGGACTTCGATCTCTCAGATCCCCCTCGCTATGACTCATATGATACGGACGATGATCTTTTCTTGGATCTCGCTGAGAGTGAAGTCAGAGTCACTCTCCTATTTTCTGATTATTTTAGTTCTTCTTCTCTTTTATTACTTGATCCCCCTTCTCTATCTGAGACTGTGTAGGTTGAGTCTCCATGGGTATGTTGGGATGATGATGAGCCTGGTGTTCATGTCATTGCCATCACTTCCTACAAACCTTTGGTGGACGATACCTTGCTGGGCAAGGATATATTTTGTGGCGAGATGAGCGAGGACCAGTGCTCCTCCTCATCTTACTTCCTATTTCCTCTACCTGGGAGGAGCAGGTATGATTATTTAGGCAGAGGGGTAACTGCTTTATCTCTATATCGGTACCCATTACCGCAATGGATATTAGGCCAGTTACCTTTGCATTTCTTATTTCATAGGCCCATTAGCTAGAACTGTATAGAATTTAATAAGTTGTGGTGGGATGACAATAACCCCAGTACTTATCTTTCCTTTTCTGCATTTTTATTTCCATGTCTATTATAGTTTAGTATTTCTTTATATTTTTTATATTTTTCTTTTGTTTTTGCGGAGCTCACCCCTGCAGGTGTTCTTGACAACTTCGTATTGGTAGGGTTGTGATTCTTCGTATGGCGGGCCTATTTCAGTTTTTTCACACGTCTTCTGGTATGATCACTAGCTAAGCATTGGGTAACCTCTTCCCTTAGCTCTATCTGATTTAAATTTCAATATCAATGATGTGTTGTTTATTTTAAGTCTGGGGGAGAGCCAGTTATTGTTACCTTTTGCACGTGCACATTTCATGTGCATACTAGAAGCTTTTATATTTTTATTTTTATTTTTTCATTGCATTGCACACCACTGCACCCACATGAGCGCGTGCTTAGCTTTTTTCGTGCTGCGAGTTAAACTCGTGTCTTTGTTAGATTTGGGAAAATTATGGTGCTGGCTAAGGATTGTGGTACAGAGTAAAATGTTGACCTTGTTGTGCTTCTAGTTAACTGCTCTAGTCTCGTGTAGAAATTCGAGTAGATTTTTTTTTTCTGTATGCTTATAGTTTTATATTTTTCTATTTGCGTAAAGATACTTTTTATTCTACTCAAGAGTTGGTAAATCTGATGTGAATCAAACGATAGCGTAGGAATATGTGTAGCCATCACTAGACTTGTTTTGCTCGAGTCGGGAAGAAGGATTATCTTTCTCGATGGCTAAGTACTTTTCGTAAGCTACTCACGAAGAATTGGTGCAAGGTTAGTCAAGCGCGAGTGTGATGTAGGCCGTCATTTGTTTAGTTTGAGCCTTGTACCATTTCTGACGTCTATCCGTTGCTATCCTCGTTGAGCCTATCCCTTCCTTTGTAGACCCTACGCCTCTCTACCAAAGCTTTATAGCCTCACCTTCTTGCACATCTGGATGTGAACGCTCGGTTAGTTTGTTTTATTGTTTATTGTCATTTGTATCCGTTCTGTGTGGCATTCATGCGATGTTAGTGCAGCTTCTGGTATTGCCGTATTTTGTATTTGGTTTTGGCTATTTGGATAAAAAGAAAAAAAAAATTAATGTAATGAAATTACCCAATTGGGAATAAAAGAAAAAAAATATGTATTGTTGTTAAGGTTTGAAATATTTTGGTTTTGTGTTCGTGGTGGGTGTACACGCACCGTAAAATCAAAGTTTGGTGGTGCACATCGCGTGTTTGTCATGTTTTTAGTTGTGAGTGTTTTCGGGCGGTTTCATTTTGGATGTGCGTGTTCGTCTTGTTTTCCCTTTGTATACCCCGCCTTCACCTAAGCCCCATTCTATCCTAAGTCCTACGAATTTGCGCTTTAGTCAAACTAGTGCTGTGGAGAGAGTGTGAAAGGGCAAGCGTATGGTCCCCGACATTGGGGGATTCCTTTGAAGGTGATCCTGAGCCCCGGTCTTTGGCAAAGCTCATCTTAGTGGCCTGCCTACTTTCTACTTATGCGTGACCAGTTGATTCACGTTGATTCGATTTTTGAGTAATAATAAATTTTTGATACGCATTATGAAAAGTATAAACTATTTTGCATACTTACAAAATTCTTCTATTATATTTGTATGCGTACGAGCATACGACTTCACATGGTAATCCATTTTTCAATTTCATTGTCAGCTAGTATATTTTCCCTATCTGCATAGATTTAGTGTGCTCGGGACATGCAAACAGTTAAGTCTGGGGGTGTGATGAGTCCTCTTTATATAGTGTCTTTCAGACTCATCTGGGCTAGTTTCCTTTGTTTGCACTTCACTTTAGTTCGTTATCATATATATTTCTTATTATCCTTATTTCCAAAGGAAGTGCACTGTTTTGGCCCAAGGGTGTGCAATTGCGCATTCTTTTGTTGGGGGTAAACATATGGTGCTCCCCATGGTTCTTTTTGTGTATTTTATGCTGTGCATTGTTGTTGGGAGCTGGTGCCCTAGCTGATTTCATTGATGTGCAGGTAGTCGGGATGTCCCGAAGTTCATTTTCAATTCTGTGTAAAACGCACGGTCGTGCGCATTTCTTCGCACACGGTTCCAGCACAATCATGTGTTTGACACAGCAATTCTGGGACTTCTTTTTCTACCCGTGTGTTTTGTTCCCGCACGGTTTAGGCCAAATCGTGCGAGAAGGAATCGCACGGCCTACACATTTTCTCTTTATTCCTGCATTCTGGGGTAAATCCTGTGTTTCCTTCACGCACGGGCAAACGTGCCCGTGCGCGAGTAAAACGCAAGGTTCCCCTATTTCCCTTGATTTCCTACGTTCTGTGTTTACTCGTGCGATTTCCTTCACGTATGGGAGGAATCGTCCGTGCGCGAGTAAAACGCACGGGTCAACTCTTCTTCTTCCGCGATCAAGATCTGCAAGTTAATAATGCACGGTAAGCGCACGGTCGTGCGCGGGACCGTGCGTGACAATTTTTCCGATCATTTTCTATTTAAGCGCAGATTTTTCTCCAGAGGGGGTCGTCACTTTTTCACCCAGCAATTTTCGTCCAGCTCCAAGGGTTCCGCCGCCCTTCTTCCTCCTCACCATCGGAGAGGCTCCGGGCAAGCTTTCAACGCCAGATTTTAGCCGGTGTTTCCTATCAGCCTCCTCCATCATCTTTTGGGCTCTATTTCAAGTTTTGGCGCCATATCCACCAAGCAAAGGGAAGTTTGCAACTTTCTTACGCAATTGTGACACGAAGAAGACGGGTACATTGTAAGGTGGTGACATCCCTTCTCTATCCCGGACACAGTTGAGGACTGAGCTAGGATGCGGATTGATAACCCGGCGATTCCTTCTATGAACCCTCAGCAAGACTTCAGATTCGGTCGATCACTAGCCTTGTGCTTCCTTTATTATTGTTTACGTGTTGTTGTAAACTTCATTTAAGATGATGTGCTTTTGTTTGTAAAACACTTGTATTAAATCATGTCTATGTGATTTTGTATTTCGTTATATTTGCTTTGAGGTGCGCCATATTCCATTCACCACCATCCACCCTTATCGCACTAGCAATTACTAGTGGCATGCATTGCGAAGAGGTTCTCTCGACCCTCATTCCGCAGGCCTACTCGCCCATCCGCCTTGTGAATAGGTGCATAGCAGCCCGACTAGTCTTCCATCCCGCCTGGCAAAGCATCGCATAGCGGCGTTACATAGGAGTAGATTAATAGCATTTTATTTTCTTTTTTCCCGCAACAATCAAACCCACCTTTCGATAACCCCGACCAAAGGACTTCAATCTAAAGTCCTCCTCAAAATTAACTCCATCTTACTGTGTTCCCTCGAGATCGATACATGTGAAAATTTGCCCATTTTATATTACTTGTGCGACCAGTACACTTGTCGTTCAACGCATCAGTCTCCTTCACGAAGTGTTTCAAGCTCAGCTATATCCTTTAGCTCCAACCCTTAGCTCTCTCTCAAAAACATGGATGAAAGAAGGAGAGAGAGTGATAAGAAGAGAATTAATTCTCATTCCTCTACTCCTCTGCATAAGTGGCCTTGGGATTAATCCCAGTCATAGGATCATTTCATTAAAAGGAAGCAAAGGCTGTGATTTCAGTTGAATAGTCAACATTAATGCTATCGCTTTAGTGATTGCGTCAATACCCTCTTTGACCCCAGTCAACCACCGCTCTTTGGCCGCCGCCCGACTATATGATACGTGTCCATACATACATGGCAGTATCGCCTGGAGATATCCACTGTCGCCATTCCGATAGCTCACTCAACGCTTTATGGCGTCGAGTGCGTCGATTTCACTCAACGCTTTAAGTCGTCGAGAGCATTGAAAGCTGGGGCTATCACCACACGATACCCACTATCGCTAGGTGATAGTCTCTTACTCAACTATTCATCGAAATGCGTCAAGTGTGTTGAGCTCACTCAACGCTTCATGGCGTCGAGTGCTAATGCTATCACCGCGGCGATACCCACTATCGCCTCGCGATAGTGACCAAAAATTCTGTCGTCAAATTTTGGGTGTTATAATTGAGATGAGCTTTGGGAAAGATATTAATTCTATAATTTTGAACCCTATTTTCTAAATTTAAAACTTAAGATTTACCTAAGAATTAAGTTGTGTGGAACTTTACAAATCGATATATGTTTTTCATTTTTGTAGTTCGTAACTAGTAGACGAAAGGTTCATGTCACAAATTGATCACTTTCAGGTAAAGAGAAACTATGTCTCACTCACGAAAGAGATGAACGTAAGCCTCCCGGGGTTAACCTTCGAATATCACTATGTGGTCAATAGCGGGATTCCTAACATAAAGCGTGTATTAAAATTATTTTTGATTGGATACGAAAGTTCAGTCAAACTACTTAATCGCAGGTGATATATAAGCAGTTATCTAGTTTTTCAATTTACAAGTCATTTATTTATCATAAATAGATAGATCTAAATATCTGGGGTTAAGTTTTAAAGAATATCCGGGGCTAAGTTTTAATAGAGGCATGTGTATTATGTTAGCCAAGCATATGTAGACTGTAATTATCTTTATTTCACTCTTATCGAGGTATAAAAATTTTTAAGCTATTACAATTGCTCTCAAAATCTTTTATCAA
Source organism: Platanthera zijinensis (assembly GCA_039513925.1). Classification (NCBI taxonomy): domain Eukaryota; kingdom Viridiplantae; phylum Streptophyta; class Magnoliopsida; order Asparagales; family Orchidaceae; genus Platanthera; species Platanthera zijinensis. The sequence goes on along the minus strand of CM077095.1, from coordinate 91,256,456 downwards.
AATTTGAAAATTTTTTGAACGCCCTACCTATCTACTTTTTTCTTGGCATGTTTTCTTACACAAGAAAGCATCTAGGAGTATGTGCTCCTAGAAAAGAAAAGATCTTATGTTAATGGGAATACAATTTAATTCTATAAATATAGGCACCCAATAATTGTTAAAATACTCTATGATATGGAGTATGTGCTTTTAAACATATACATTGGGTTAAAGTAAAGTTCAGTTCTGCAAAATATTTTTTTCTATTTCGGAAAATATTTTCCTAACCAGTTGTAACAAAGCAAGAATATTTTATAAGGTGAGAGGATAAAATTCATCACCTTCTACAAAATAGCCTGCTTTATAGGTGAACACCAAGTTTGTATCCCATAAAACAACAACAAATTGATCTAATTTTTGCTTATTATTTTGAGAGAGTACATTTAATAGGTTGTCTTTTTCCTTCATATCCCTTTGAAGGTACAGTTTTGATAATGTCAATCTAACTTATTACTTATGATTGCAATGTTGCTTGCTATTTGGTTTTCTCAAGAAATTTTATAGCTACGAATATTTATCTCTGGTTAAATCATTTGCATAATATAGGACTTTACTCTTCATATTTTGGATCTTTATGTCTATCTTCCCTTGATTAAATAAATTGATAGTTAAAGTAGAAATTTTATCACTATTCGTATAATCAACTTATAATTTTACTCTGGAATAGCAAAGCTTAAGTATGGGGTATTTGATGAGTAGCAAAAAATATATATATTTTTAGTGTTTTATTGTTTTGTTTTAATAAAAATGTAAATATATGATGTGTATATATAAATAAATCATTTCTTTTTTATTTTCAATTCTAACGTAACTTCTTTTATGCCCTATAGGTATTTCTATACATTTGGGGAAATTCGGCAAAATTTCCTTAGTCCTGCCCCTAGGTCATGCCCGTGACCTAGGGCGTGTAACTTTAATTTAGGCATTTTGGCAAATTTCGGCCATCAAACTCAAGTCACGCCCAGTCTACACGCCCGTGTGAAATCTATCACGCCTGTGACCTCAGCTGTGACTAAGGAAAAATTTAGATGTCATTCCCCGAAGATGCCAATCTGCCACACCTTGCAGACACGCCCAACTTACATGCCCGTGACCATCATGTCACGCCCGTATACCTTTCAAACCAATCTAGTAGCTGCTGGAAATTCTATCTATAGATGCCACATCAGCAACATGCCTAGGTGACACGACCTAGGAGGGCGTGTAAGGGGGTCGTGTACCTCAAATTTTTTGACTATAAAAGAAGGGCCAAGGCTGAAGTTTAGAGGACAACTGGTAGAGTTCCACATATTTCTATTTAGTGTTTATGAATAGCTTTTCAGTGATATGTTCCTAACCCTAGTTTGGGTTCTAGTGTGTAACACTTTTTTAAATAATAAAATTTCAATTTTCAAGTAATTATTCTACTTTTATTGCTGTTAACTTAGATTCTATTTCTTTTGAGACAGGGAGTGTGCGTAAGTACTTTCTTTCTTTTTTTGCAATTTGTTTACTACCACCCCTATCCCGGATAAGAGGCTAAGAACTTTTTTGCGCTTGATTAAGATGGTTGGGACGGATATTATTTCTGCACTTTTATAAGTATTTTAAATTTTCTACTGCCACCATTATCACGATTAAGAGGATCAGAACTTGTTAGCATCAACTGAGATACTTTGGGACGGATATTATTTCTATACTTATATAAGTCTTTTAAATTTTCTACTACCGCCACCATCCCGATGAGAGGCTAAAAACATTTTAACACTCGATTAAGATGAGCTTTGGGATTGATATTAATTTTGCAATTTTGAACCTTATTTTCTTATTTAAAAACTTAAGATTTACATAAGAATAAAGTTGTATGGAACCGTACAAATTGATATATGGTTTTCATTTTTGTACTTAGTAACTAGTAGACGAAAGGTTCGTATCACAAATTAATCAATCTCAGGTAAAGAGAAACTATGCCTCACTCTCAAAAGCGATGGGCATAAGCCTCCCGGATTTAACCTTCGTATATCAGTAGGAGGTCAATGGCAGGGTTCACCACGTAAAACATGTATTAAAAGTATTTTTGATTAGATACAAAAGTTCAGTCAAACTACTTAATCACAGGTGAATGTATCCTCGAAATAGGTGTAATCATATTTAAGGAACCTCCACGGTCAAGTTTTTAATTAATAGAAAAGTAGAGCTTTTCATGTTCAAAAAGTATTTTCCAAAGTAAATCAAAAATCAAGGGCTCTCTACCTCATCTATTTTCAAAACCTTATGAATTATTTTATTTTCACTTTTAAAAATCATCAAATCTTTTCGGTAAACTAATAGTCCAATTCCTTAAAGTAGAGTACTCGACACAGATCCGTGGAAAAATACGAACTTGATATTTAGAAAGATACTGTACTATTACTCGATAGGTACGCTTGCCTATTTCACAGTATATAAGCAAAAAAGAGATAAAACACACAAACACATAATTTACACATCCAAATTAATTTTCAATTTAAACTATCTCCAAAGCTAGTTTTTACTTATCAGTTATATTTTATTGTTAGCTTTCAAGAGACACAACAAACACTAAAATTTATAGTGGTTCCCCCATCTAGGCTATATCCACTTTCCCCTTTCACCTATCTAACAGTGAGCTAAATTCGGCTAACTCCTCTTTTATCTCGGCTCCTTATGCTTATGCCTCAGATCCCACAGGATCCTACACCTCTGAGTGAAACTCACTCCTTCTACTCAGAGTAAAACAACTATTACCTCAGGCTAAACAGCCCTACACTCAGAGATATCAGATTTCCTACCTCAGATCTACATAGAGATCCTACCTCAGGCACAAACCCTACCTCAGATCCTAAACAGGATCCTACAACTCAGAGACTCGGCTCCTACTCTCAGCGTTTAAAACTCAGGCTTACAACTCAGATCAACTAATGATCTTATAGATTGAGTTATGGTTTGGTGATGATTGATACCAGAGAAATAGTTCTCTGAGTCACCTCTTTGAATTGAGAAAACCCAGTACAAACTCTTCACAACAATAAGACTTTAGATCTTCAAAGTAGTTTGGCTTGTGCTGAGAAGAACTGATGCAGAGCTCTGTATCTTCAAGCTTTTGATGTAGTAGTGTTGTAAGCAGTGACCTTGAAGATGAACAATAGCTTTTGAATGCTCTGCTTCTTCTCCTCTTACAAAGAAATGTTTTCTATTCTTGTTGTAGAATACCTAGACATTTTTTAGTTTTTGGTCTCTTCAATAAACAAGCTTCTTTCTTAGTTCCATAAAACTTCTATAAAATCGAGTGTAATGGATTTACTAACTTGATGGTGAAGATGACTATCGTGAAAAAAAGCTCCTTTGATTTCTCTGTACATGTCCTTTTTATCTCTCGTCGACCAATGACACTTTTCTCTCTATGGGCCAGCCGAAATGTGAAACTGTAAAGTACCTTTAGCTTTAATTGTTGTATAGAAGGCATTCAGCGCCATTTGTCTTCTAGCGCACAAGTACGGTAATATTTGAATTATGGATGACGTCAGCATGACATAGTGCTTGTGGACTTAGCAGTTTTCAGTCAATTTGCACAGGCGTTGAGTGCAGTCAAGTGACTCAGCGCAAAAACAATTGGTAGAAAACTTCTCTCTAATGCATTGAGTGAACCTTCATCACTCGATGCATCTGACTTTGACAACTTAACTAATAAGGCATTGAGTGAGCTTTCATCAATCAATGCTTTTGGACTTGGTAGAATTCTTCTAGCTGAAGGCGTTGAGTGAAGCTCCTTTACTCAACACTTCTTGACTCTGCTAAATTTTTGATGAGGTGTTGTGTGACCCTTATACACTCAACACTTCTTGACTTAGACAGACTTTCTTTTGAGTATGCGTTGAGTGAACTGACTTCACTCAACTCTTCTGGACTAGGCTAGATTTAAGTCCAGCAACACTAAGGCTTTGACTGCTTCAACTTCTGTCAATGCCTTTAGACCACTGGCATTGAGTGAAGTGTATTCTCTCAACGCTTCTAGACTTAGCCTGATTTATGCTTTTCCATCATCATGTCTTGTGTTCTACTAACATTGTGACCCTGGCAACCTGTCTAATCAATGAAGAGTAGAAAACCTAAATATAATGAACTTTGAATATATATCAGATACAATCATGTGTATACCATTGACATGTAGACATTCTACAAATCTGGGACATTGTGATCAACGGACCCAACAGTAGTAGTAAAAGATCAGCAGAAGGAGTAATGGAGGAAGTGCCTAGTAGGAGGAGGCAGCTTGCTAGAAGCAGTGGCAAAATCCGAGGAGGAATAAGCAGATGTTTCCACCAGAATTTTAGGATGGAGCATCCGACCTCACAATTAGCACTACCACCATTCTAGCAAAATTAGGTATATCGACATCCTAGGGAGCACTTCAAGGAAGTTTGCTTCCACAATCACAAGCTGGTCCACAATCGACGTTTCTGCCCGCAACAAATTCAGAGTGTTCTGAATCCTCCGGTGTTTCCTACAGCAGCTCAGCGAGGATAAGGATATGATCGTGGACGAGGACCCCAAGGAAGGAACCCTGGACCTGCTCGAGAGCAGGGGTGTGCTTTGGATGTGACTAGAGAGCAGGAACCATCGAATGTTATTATAGGTATCTTGTAGTTAAATTGATATATTATTAGCATTCATCCTTAGTTTTACTGAGATTATGCTACAAATCCATCTTTGAAATTATTATCACTTAACATTTAGGCATCATAACTATTTATAGGAGAGCGGCCCACACTCTATTTGATACTGGTGCCACCAATTCATTCGTCTCAAATAACTTCGTAAAGGATATATATGGTGTGCAACGTTTCACCGGAGTCACTCGGAGAGTACGCCTCCCAGACGGCTCTGAGATGACCTCGTTCGCCAAGTGCGACTTGGATATATATATTGGAGGGATGCTTGTAGAGACCCCTGCAATAATTTTGTGGATACCAAAATTCGACCTTATTCTGGGTATGCTATGGCTAGATTTGCATCATGCCAAGATTGTATGTGCGACAAAGCAAATCGCTTTGAGATATGGAGATTCAGTGATCATATTTCTAGGTATTAGATTCGCACCTCGAGTGATGTTATCTTCCATGGAGGCTATTAAGGCCCATAAGCAGGAGGAGGAGGTGTACAAGATATATTTTGAGATAAAAGAGAAGGTGACTAGTATGAAGGATGTACTAGTTGTGCGGGAGTTTTTTGAGGTTTTTCCCAAAAAGCTACCTAGATTGCGCCTACCTAGGGAAGTAGACTTTCAAATTAGGCTCGTGCCGAGTGCCAAACCCATCTCTCGAACCCCTTATACGATAGCTCCAAAGTAACTGGCGAACTCGAGGGTTTAGCTACAAGGGTTAGTGGAATCAGGGTTTGTTCGTCTCAGTTCCTCACCCTGTGGAGCACCTAATTTTTTTTGTTAAGAAGATGGATGGATCATTGCGGTTGTGCATAGACTACCGAGAGCTCAACCAACTGACAGTGTGTAACACCTATACTTTGCCCTATATCAGCGAGTTATTCGATCAATTGGTTGGAGTGCAATAGTTTTCCAAACTTGATTTGCTGTCGGGGTACTGATGGCCGCGGAATAGAGACCTACTGTGGTTGGTTTGAAATGGTCAGATTCCGCGGGCCGGTTAGAAGATCGAGTTTTCTAACGAGAGGAGGCAAGCGCACCTATCGCAAGTAGTACTCGGTATTCGGGAAAATACCGAGGTCGTATTATTCTCGGGGACGCGTTGATTATATCTACTCTTCCAGGAACACTATTATCTTACTAACAGTAAGGTGGGATTTTTTAGTTTAATTAAAATGGAAAGAAAGAAAGCAGAATTTTGCTAAGTTAGTTCGATGACGGGTTAACGCTCGGCATCGAATCGGATTAAGACTAAAATAATTCTTAACAGTTATTGAACTTTGTTTTTAATTTAATAAAAGGCACTTGGCCGTGGAGGTTCCAAGAACATGAGCTCACCTTGGTCTAGGGATATCGCTCACCTGGGCGCTAAGGCTATTCGACCGAACGTTAGTCCGACAAAGGATTCCCCTTAACGCCCGCATTACGCTAAGAACCCCGCTATTGGGTGGGGAACCCAATCCGGCAGAACTAAGTTTCTCCTCTTTCGAGGGGGCGTACGCAGTTCTCTTTACCCAAGGGGGATCGGTCCATACGTGCAGCCTCTCGGCGTCGCGTATGGATAACGAAAATAGAGCCCACACATCGATTATGTGGTCCTATGCGTCGTTAACCCGGGGTAAACCTTAAGTCCTTAAATTAAAATAAAAATAAAGTTATTTTAATTATTTCAAATCATTTTTTATGTCCCAATGCTCTTCGATGCCGAAGGCTAAAAGAAATTAGCCACTCATCGGTATGGGGACGGCTTTATGTTTTTAGGTGAAGCGTGAGTGTTAAATTAAGCACTGAACAATTATAAGAGAAAACACGAAAAATAGGACAGTTAGATAAATTGAAGGCTAATTGATGCAGGCACTCACGCACACTTCAAAACCATAAAGAAAAGTAAATAAAGCAAGCCCTACTCAAATGAGTAGGCGGAAATAAATGCACACACGCACACACTCTTCTTAATTGAAGAAAGCAATAAATAAAGCGGTAAAATTATCTCCTACACGCACGCACTCTACATAATTGAGAAAGCGATAAAATTGCAAGTCCCGGCTCAATTGAGTGGGCGGGAGTAAATTTATCTCATACACGCACGCACTCTACTTGAAAGTAAAACACACACACGCACTCTACAGAAATGAAAACACACGCACCCACACAAAGTTTTCCTACTCAAGTGAGTAGGAAGAAAATGAAAGCAGTAAAAAGACAAGTCCCACTCAAACGAGTGGGCGGGAAATGAAAGCAGAGCGCAATTTAACTTTTAACGAGTAGGCGGAAATAAATGCATACGCACACACGCACTGTACAGAAATGAAATAAAGCAATAAAACCTAACTCATACACGCACACACACTTGCAAAAATAAGAAAAACAAAGTGCTCAGAAAATTAAAACGACTGCATTTCTACCGCTAGAATGCGGTAGAAATGCATAAAAAGTGAAAATAAAAACTAACCGAGCGAAATTTTTTTGCAAATAAACGCAAAATGGAAGTACTCGAAAAATTAATACAACTGCATTTCTACCGCTAGAATGCGGTAGAAATGCATAAAAAGATGAAATAAAAATTAATCGGACTAAAAGTTTTGAAATTAAAAGGTTAAAATGAAGTGAGCGAAAAATTGTAGCGACTACATTTTTATTCGTAAGTTTTTATAAAATCTCAAAAAAAGTGAGAATAAAACTAAAAAGGAACGAGAAGTTTTACATTCCTAAGAGCCTAAGTTAAAGAAAATGAAAACGAACACTTTTAGGGGGGGTTTTTATAAAACCTATATGAATAAAAATGATAAAGAAGAAAAAGCTAAAGCTAAAAAGTGTGGAAAATGAAAACTAGACGGACGGCACAACGGCTAGAAATGCCGATAAATCCTAAATCTAACTAAGTTATGAAAGCTAAAAAGATGAAAACATAAAAGAAATACAAAAAGATGAACGAAAAATTGCTTAAGTAGGCGCATTCAAATGGATTATTCATACTAATTAAGAGAGAAAAATTCAAATTTTATTAAAGTAAAAACCCTAATTTAAACTAAGAGAGAGAGAGGGGGGAGAAATTCTCCTTACATAAGTATGGAATCCAATTGGGCAGCACCTCCCCTAAACAAAGTGGTCAAAAAAGTGGACAAAATAAGCTTCCTGGAAGCTCTTATTTATAGGCAAAATTTCGGGTGGGTCACGCCCGTGAGTAGGGCGTGATAGGGGGGCGTGTCGACACTATTCATGAGCTGATCGGGTGACTTGACTGGAAAGTTGACTTCGGCTGAAAACGTGGCGGTCATGCCCTAGGTCACGGGCGTGACATGTGTCAGTCACGGGCGTGACTGGGGCGTGTCGGGGAGGTTGATCTGGGCGCGATCCGACCGCAAAGTCCCGCGCGTCGCGTCGGGCTAGGTGGCAAGGTCACGCCCGTATCGCACCTTGACACGGGCGTGATAGGGGGGCGTGTCGACACTATTTGATGATCGTCGATCGTCGAGCTGGCACCTGTGGTCGGCGATCGTCGAGGGCATGACACGGGCGTGTCGGTCATGTGACACAGGCGTGTTAGTCAACATTTTGACTTTTTCTAGAATAAAAATAAAGCTAAGTTAGAAATAATATTTACAAAAATAAGCAATTTATTGAATAAAACTAATAAAAATGACAAAAAATAAACAAAATTGACTTAAATAAAATACGAAAATATAGGTATATTTACAACTCATCAAACACCCCCATACTTAAGCTTTTTCTATTTCAGAGCAAAAGTTTGAGGTGAACTTATAAGGAATAATAAAAAAACCCTAAGTTCTGCTACCGCTAAATTAATTATAAGAGAGATCAAATAAAAATATACGGGGTATAAGAGTTAAGTCCTAAAATTTTTTAGATGATTTAAACAGGGCAAAAGTTTTGGACAAAAGACTTCTTGATGTAATCAAATTGAAAGCAATAATTTGTATTGGTTAGAATAACAGAAAATAGTTTGGAGTTATACGAACTTTAGCTTATAGGAGTGTTATCGGAAATAATGCAATTTACGAATTATGCTCTCAAAAAGATTTTTGAATAAATTCTAGAGTCATGAAATTGGCTAAGGGGGGTTGATGTTGGTTTATGAAGATGCTTGGATTTTGAGGCGAGGTTATTTTTTTCTCGAACCTCCATTTTTTTTGATTTGGATGTTAAAGAAAAACGAAATCATATTTTCCTTAACATAAAATTTTTTCTTCTTCATAAATAACCCAATGTATATGTGTTGGAGTAATGAATTTTATCATCTTACTCCGCAACGTATAATCTTTCAATTTATTGGGTGCCTATGTTTACGGAATGAAATCTTATTCCCATTGACATAAGATCTTTTTGGGGAAATAATTTTATCATACCAAGTAGGTTATGATAAGTAAGGGGAGAAAAGAGAACTAGATTTTTAATTGAAAAATAATTGAGAGCAACCTTTATAAATTGTACGTTCCAATTTTTCAGAAAGCTAAAAGCAAGCATAATTGAATTCTATAGTCGTTGTTTTCTAACATGGTACACATGCTCCTATCTATGAAAAATTAGAAGTAGTGCCTAAAGCGAATCCCCTATTTTTAACAAAGTATAATAAATTCTTTAAAACTTAACCCCGGCTATTTAGATTTTTCAATCTATAATTAACAAATAAATAGTGAACAAAGAATTGATCAAATTCGCATATAAATAAACTCAAAACGAAAGTTTTGGATAACAAGAAACTTAAGAATGAAATGTTTGATTTATTTGTTTCAAAACTTACATAACAAAATTTTTTTTGTTGTTTTTTGAAGTTATGCTCTTTTTTGTTTTTTTTTTGTATTTATATCTTTAATATATACATACTAAAAAGAAGAAAAGAAAAAAAAAGCGAAAATAAAATTTTTTGGATTTTTAAGTTTTGTGATTTTTTTTGTATTTTTAATGAAATTTTCATTCTATTTACAAAAATTTGGGAAAAAGAAAAAAATATTTACAAGGATGAGAGGAAAAAGAGAGAGGGGAAAGAGAAAGAATATTTACAAAAAGTATTTACAAAAATTGTTTACAAAAATATTTACAAGAATATTTACAAAAATACAAACTAGGTAGCCGCGAGATGACTCGTTATGTGGATGGCTCGATGAGCCGGATCTCGCGGACCGAGTTAAAAATAAGTCAAAGTTTCAAAAATGAAACTTCAAAATTTTTTAATTAAAATTTTTTGATTTGTTTTTTTTTTGTTATATAATTTTTTATGAAGTTTTGTTTTTTTAGAAATTTTTTTTTTGTTTTTTTTTGTTTTTTTATATATATATATATATTTTTTTGTAAGTGAAAAAGAAAGTACGAAAATACGAAAACACCCCCATACTTAGATCCAACATTGTCCCCAATGTTGTATGCTAAGCATGAGGAACAAGACAGCAGGTATATGTACAAAAAAGAAAAAGAGGGGGCAGAAAACGTCCCTGATCCGCGCTCGGGGAAGCCCATTAGAAACCCTGAGGATCGATCCGTTTTGGATCGACCACCTCCTTACCGCTACGGAGGGTTATAGCGTTGGTGGTTTCCCTTGGATTGGGCTCCGTGTTCCCTGGCAGTGCCCCCGTGGCGCGTTCCGACATAAGTCGCGCCAGCTGTCCAACCTGGAGTTCTAAATTTTTTAGCGATCCGGTGATGTTCCGGATATTGGACTCGTTGGACGCGACATAATGATTAAAATTTTCCTCCACTGGGGATGGCTTCATAGGAGGGGGAGGAGGAAATGTTGGCGCAAAAGGAGGGGGAGGGGGACGCCGCGCATTGTTCGGGTTGCTCCACGAGAAATTCGGATGGTTCCTCCAACCCGGATTATAGTGGCTACTATAAGGGTTGTTTTGAAATGAGGGACAAACCGGATTTCCCATATAGTCCACGAATTTGTCGACTACGCAGACATTAGAGGGGGGGAGAAAACAAGGCGGAGTGGAGGAGGCAACAGACATCTCCGCCACCTGCTTAGTTAGCCTTCCCACTTGGAGGGCTAGCTGAGCAGTGACATCCACTTCAAAAATGCCCGCCTGCTTAGGGCGCGCCCGCGGGACATTCCACTGGTAGGCGTTCACCGCCATTTCCTCGAAAAGGGCCTGGGCGGCCTCGGGGGTCTTATTGTTAAGAGTGCCCCCGGCAGCCGCGTCAATCATTTGACGTGTCTGACTATTCAGTCCATTATAAAAAATTTGTACCTGCAACCACGTTGGCAGAGCGTGGTGTGGGCACCGGCAGAGGAACTCCTTAAAGCATTCCCAAGTCTCGTAAAGAGACTCGGAGTCGTTTTGGACGAACGAAGATATGTCCGCCCGCAGTCTTGCAGTTTTCGCGGGCGGAAAATACTTCGTAAGGAATTTCTCAGCCAATTCCGCCCAGGACGTGATGGATCCCCGCGGGAGGGAGAGTAACCACGCCTTAGCCTTGGACTTAAGAGAGAAGGGAAAAAGGCGCAAACGAATGGCGTCATTAGTGACGCCATTAATTTTAAAAGTATCGCAAATTTCAAGAAAATTAGACAAGTGATTATTGGGGTCCTCATCCTGCAGTCCGTCGAACTGCACGGCATTTTGGATCATTTGAATCACACTTGACTTAATTTCAAAATTATTGTTGGCCACAGCGGGCCGAACAAAACTCGACCCCGTATCATCCAAGTTGGGCCGAGCATAATAAGACATAGTACGCTCGGCCGGTTGGGCATTATTCGGGTCGGCCATAGAAGAAGAAGAGGGTTCTCCGATAGATTCTGCGGGGTCTAAAAAGGGAATTCGACGGAGTGATCGGATACGCGCAAGAGAGCGGTCGATCTCGGGGTCGAATTCAAGATTTTTAGAACTCGAAGGTTGTCTACGGGTCATGCACCCTAAAATAACGAAAGGGGGAAGGATTTTTTTGTATAAAATTTTTTTATTTGAAAATAAAGTAAAATTAATAGAGTCCCGAATTCAATATAACAACCAAGATCCCCAGTAACGGCGCCAAAAACTTGATGGCCGCGGAACAGAGACCTACTGTGGTTGGTTCGAAATGGTCAGATTCCGCGGGCCGGTTAGAAGATCGAGTTTTCTAATGAGAGGAGGCAAGCGCACCTATCGCAACACTATTATCTTACTCTTCCAGCAACACTATTATCGGGGACGCGTTGATTATATCTACTCTTCCAGCAACACTATTATCTTACTAACAGTAAGCTGGGATTTTTTAGTTTAATTAAAACGGAAAGAAATAAAGCAGAATTTTGCTAAGTTAGTTCGATGACGGGTTAACGCTCGGCATCGAATCGGATTAAGACTAAAATAATTCTTAACAATTATTGAACTTTGTTTTTAATTTAATAAAAGGCACTTGGCCGTGGAGGTTTCAAGAACATGAGCTCACCTTGGTCTAGGGATATCGCTCACCTGGGCGCTAAGGCTATTTGACCGAACGTTAGTCCGACGAAGGATTCCCCTTAACGCCCGCATTACGCTAAGAACCCCGCTATTGGGTGGGGAACCCAATCCGGCAGAACTACGTTTCTCCTCTTTCGAGGGGGCGTACGCAGTTCTCATTATCCAAGGGGGATCGGTCCATACGTGCAGCCTCTCGGCGTCGCATATGGATAACGGAAATAGAGCCCACACATCGATTATGTGGTCCTATGCGTCGTTAACCCGGGGTAAACCTTAAGTGCTTAAATTAAAATAAAAATAAAGTTTTTTAATTATTTCAAATCATTTTTTATGTCCCAATGCTCTTCGATGCCGAAGGCTAAAAGAAATTAGCCACTCATCGGTATGGGGACGGTTTTATGTTTTTAGGTGAAGCGTGAGTGTTAAATTAAGCACTGAACAATTATAAGAGAAAACACAAAAATAGGACAGTTAGATAAATTGAAGGCTAATTGATGCAGGCACTCACGCACACTTCAAAACCATAAAGAAAAGTAAATAAAGCAAGCCCTACCCAAATGAGTAGGCGGAAATAAATGCACACACGCACACACTCTTCTTAATTGAAGAAAGCGATAAATAAAGCGGTAAAATTATCTCCTACATGCACGCACTCTACATAATTGAGAAAGCAATAAAATTGCAAGTCCCGGCTCAATTGAGTGGGCGGGAGTAAATTTATCTCATACACGCACGCACTCTACTTGAAAGTAAAACACACACACGCACTCTACAGAAATGATAACACACGCACCCACACAAAGTTTTCCTACTCAAGTGAGTAGGAAGAAAATGAAAGCAGTAAAAAGACAAGTCCCACTCAAACGAGTGGGCGGGAAATGAAAGTAGAGTGCCATTTAACTCTTAACGAGTAGGCAGAAATAAATGCATACACACACACGCACTCTACAGAAATGAAATAAAGCAGTAAAACCTAACTCATACACGCACACACACTTGCAAAAATAAGAAAAACAAAGTGCTCAGAAAATTAAAACGACTGCATTTCTACCGCTAGAATGCGGTAGAAATGCATAAAAAGTGAAAATAAAAACTAACCGAGCGAAATTGTTTTGCAAATAAACGCAAAATGGAAGTACTTGAAAAATTAATACAACTGCATTTCTACCGCTAGAATCCGGTAGAAATGCATAAAAAGATGAAATAAAAATTAACCGGACTAAAAGTTTTGAAATTAAAAGGTTAAAATGAAGTGAGCGAAAAATTGTAACGACTACATTTTTATTCGTAAGTTTTTATAAAACCTCCAAAAAAGTGAGAATAAAACTAAAAAGGAACGAGAAGTTTTACATTCCTAAGAGCCTAAGTTAAAGAAAATGAAAACGAACACTTTTAGGGGGGGTTTTATAAAACCTATATGAATAAAAATGATAAAGAAGAAAAAGCTAAAGCTAAAAAGTGTGGAAAATGAAAACTAGACGGACGGCACAACGGCTAGAAATGCCGATAAATCCTAAATCTAACTAAGTTATGAAAGCTAAAAAGATGAAAACATAAAAGAAATACAAAAAGATGAACGAAAAATTGCTTAAGTATGCGCATTCAAATGGATTATTCATACTAATTAAGAGAGAAAAATTCAAATTTTATTAAAGTAAAAACCCTAATACAAACTAAGAGAGAGAGAGGGGGGAGAAATTCTCCTTACATAAGTATGGAATCCAATTGGGCAGCACCTCCCCTAAGCAAAGTGGTCAAAAAAGTGGACAAAATAAGCTTCTGGAAGCTCTTATTTATAGGCAAAATTTCGGGTGGGTCACGCCCGTGAGTAGGGCGTGACAGGGGGGCGTGTCAACACTATTCATGAGCTGATCGGGTGACTTGACTGGAAAGTTGACTTCGGCTGAAAACGTGGCGGTCACGCCCTAGGTCACGGGCGTGACATGTGTCAGTCACGGGCGTGACTGGGGCGTATCGGGGAGGTCGATCTGGGCGCGGTCCGGCCGCAAAGTCGTGTGCGTCGCGTCGGGCCAGGTGGCATGGTCACGCCCGTGTCGCACCTTAAAACAGGCGTGACAGGGGGGCGTGTTGACACTATTTGATGATCGCCGATCGTCGAGCTGGCACCTGTGGTCGGCGATCGTCGAGGGCATGACACGGGCGTGTCGGTCATGTGACACGGGCGTGTCAGTCAACATTTTGACTTTTTCTGGAATTTTTCTGGAATTTTTCTGGAATAAAAATAAAGCTAAGTTAGAAATAATATTTACAAAAATAAGCAATTTATTGAATAAAACTAATAAAAAAGACAAAAAATAAACAAAATTGACTTAAATAAAATACGAAAATATAGGTATATTTACAACTCATCAGGTACTATCAGTTAAGGATACCGGAAGTTGATATCTAGAAAATAGTGTTTAGCTCAAGTATGGCTTATACGAATTCACTATGATGTCGTTTGGACTCAAATAATCCCCTTCTGCATTCATGAGTCTGATGAATAGGGTGTTTGATCCTTATTTGGATGCTTTTGTCATCATATTCATTGATGATATTTTGGTCTACTCAAGGACAGAGGAGAAACTTGTTAAGCACTTGTCCTTACTTTTAATGAAATTAAAGGAGCAATGTTGGTTTGCTAAGTTCAGCAAGTGTGAGTTTTTGCTCCGAGAAGTGGCTTTCTGGGGCCATATTATAAGTGGTGTTGGATTAGAGGTAGATCCGTCCAAGGTGCGTGTCGTGAAGGAGTGGTCGCCTTTGAGGTGAGCGGTTGATGTGCGATGTTTTCTCGGACTTGCTGGGTACTATCGTAAGTTTGTTGAAGGATTTTGAAAAATTTCCCTTCCCCACACTGCACTGATGAAGAAGGGTGTACCTTTTGTGTGGACACCCAAGTGTGAGGTTGTATTTCAAGATTTGAAGGACCATCATACTTCAGCGCCAATCCTCGCCCTATTATCTGGGAAGGAAGGATTTCAAATTTGTACTGATGCATCCTATTAGGGCATGGGGGCGGTGTTGATGCAACACGAGCATGTGATTGCGTATGCTTCTAGACATCATAAGAAACATGAAGTGAACTATCCAGTGCATGACTTAGAGCTGGGAGTAGTGGTTTTCATATTAAATACTTGGAGAAACTATCTATATGGCATCCACTATGTAATCTTTTCAGACCATAAAAACTTAAAGTACATCCACACATAGAAGGATTTTAACTTGAGGATACGGAAATGGATGGAGTTTTTTTGATTATGAATTTACATTGAACTACCACCCTGGGAAAACAAACTCAGTGGAAGATGCTCTGAGTATGAAGGCACCCGTTTCATGCCCCGAGACTCAATTAATTGCAATAAAGTTGGCAAGAGTACATAAAGAGATGGAGATTAAACTGGCGTCTAAGGATTGTACCAAGGTATATACAGTGTATCTGTCCACCATGAGTATAGTTTGTGACATTCGAGATCAGATTTGGGCAGATCAAGGAAAGAGTGCTGCTTTGGCCCCAGTATTCTAAGCAATTATGGGAGAATCAACAGATGGATATATGCTAAATGAAGACCTCATTCATTTCCACAACGGACTTGACATTCCTCTAGGTGGTGGGATTCGGGAAGATATCCTAAGAGAGCCAATTGCACCGAGTATTCGGTGCATCCTGGAAGTGCCAAAACGTACACTGACTTACGGATGACCATGTGAAAGTCTTGTTTTCAAGGTCAGCTGAACACCTAAAGGGGGGATGAATAGGTTTTTGGTCTTACTTCAAGTCTTTTTTTACTTTTACCCGATAGCTGTACTTAGTGATTATGTTAATTTTATCTTTCAAGATAAATCACAGATGACACATCTGATTACAGTAGTTCCCTATTCTTGGGTACGTCCACTATCCCTCTGTGCCTTTCTAACAGTGTGTTAGATCCGGCTCTTTCACAAAAACTCGGCTCCTTATGAGCTTACAACCTCTCAGTCTCCTCCAAGAATTACTCCTCAGGCACAAGGCCCTACAACTCAGTGGCTAAATAACCACCTACCTTTGGCCAACAACCCTACCACTCAGGCTGGGTGGATAGCCCTACACTCAGATCCAAGATGAATCCTACACTCAGCCTTTATAATATAGGCTTACTCACTCAGATTCCTCACAGAATCCTACCCCTCGGCCTTTATAAATCAGGCTTACAACCTCATGCTATACAGAGAATCCTACAACTCGGCCTTTATAAATCAGGCCTACAACATCAGAATCTACACAAAATCCTACCACTCGGCCTTAAACAAAAATGCTTATAACTCAGATCCTAGACATGATCCTACAGAAAGAATGAAAGGTGTTTGTTTTGAATTGACTTTGTTGACTTTGCTGATGTCAACACTTGTGGACTTAGCCAAAAATAAGCCTCAGTAGTATAGGCGTTGAGTGAGCAAGCATCACTCAATGCCAAAACACTTAGACAGATTTCTGTTTATCTAGGCATTGAGAGCGTTGAGTGAATAAGCCTCACTCAATGCATTTTTCCTTAGAAAGAATTTCTGCAATTTAGGCATTGAGTGAGCCTTCAACCCTCAATGACAAGGCATTTAAGCAGTTTTCTGCTACACGGCGCTGATAGCGTTGAGTATGTCTTCATCACTCATCGCTTGTATCCTTAGCCAACTTTTCTTCTTCTTAGGCGTTGAGTGAGCCTTCATCACTCAACGCCAAAGTACTTTGGCAGTTTTCTGCCACTTGGCATTGAGTGAGTAAGCTTCACTCAATGTCAAACTACTTAACAAAATTTCTTCGGTTATCTGGCGTTGAGTGAGTAAACTACACTCAATGCTTTTGGAGTTAGAAAATTTTCTATGTAAAAACATAGTGGCTCTGACTTATTAAGGTTCAGTCAATGATTTATCACATGGCATAGAGTGAGTAAGCTACACTCAATGTCATTGGACTTAGTCAAAATTCAACACAGAATTTTTATGGCTATTACTGATAGAGCCATACCCAATGATTTATGTTGTATGGCATTGAGTGAGTAGTATACACTCAATGCCTGTGGACTTAGCCACATTTTCAGTCTATTTGTCCTTAGTCTTAGATTGTCTCAGCCTGTCTCATAGGTTTTAGCTGTATGATGTTGTGTGAGTAAGCTTCACTCAATGCCTGTGTAATTAGCCATATTTTCTGCTATCTAATAGTTAGGCCTAGACAGACTCAGTGCCTTTTGATATATGGTGTTGAGGGAGCTATCCTCACTTAATGCCTATGTACTTAGATAGATTTTCTGTCTTTCCACATGTTTACCATACCTCTGGCATTGAGTGAGCTTGCTCCAATCAATCCATGTGGACTTAGTAGAATTATTGCCATGTCTAATAGCCTACTTTATGTCCACCTATCCAATCATTATGATAAGGACTAACCTGCATTCATAAACTCAAATACACATCAAATACAACTGATGTGTGTGTCATTGACTTGTTTGACTTCTTATAAATCTGGTACATTGGGAACAATAAACCCAACAATATCCCCCTATTTGAATAAGTCAAAATCCTTATTCAAATTATTCTATTTCCTTAATCAATGACACACACAACCTATACAGCAGAGAAAATGTAATTATATCATAACAAAATAAGGAAGGTTACCTAGTCCCCCTATTTTGCTGCAAGGTGTGTGTCCTTACTTGAATGCCTTGTTCACTAGAATAGCTCTTTTTCTCCCATGGTTTGCTGCAACAACACTTTCTCCCTAATCCTTGAATGCCTTGATCATTGGAATAGCTCTTTCACCCCTTAGGTTTGTTGTAACAGTTCTTTCTCCCCCTGGGTTTGATGCATGATAGTGATCATCTCCTTGTCCCTTTGCTTTCATGCCACTTGACCACATCATTAATCTCTGATATTATCTGATCATTTCTTGCTTCCTTGATATCACTGGACACATATTTTGCCTCTACATGTCCTTCTCTCCACATGTCCTTCTCTCCCCCTTTTTGACTTCTGTCTAATAGATAGGGATAAGCTTGCCTTTCTAGAATTTCTTCTTCCCTATCTGATTGCAGATGATGCCAAAGGTGGAGCTACTATCTTTCTTTATTCATCAGGCTGAATCTGCTCCTGTAGCTACTGGACTTACTCCACCTCAATAGAAGCATCATTTTACCGATACCACTGGGAAGTCTTTATTTCCTATAAGAAAGAGAATAACCCTACAACTAAAAATACTATTGAGAGTAATTGAAGCTAACCTAAGTTCAACATACTCAATTCAAATTTGAAGGTGTTAAACTTTGCTTCATCTAGTGGCTTAGTGAAGATATCAGCCACTAGCTTGTCAGTTGGGACAGACTCAAGCCTGATGTCTTCCTTTTCAACATGTTCCTTAATAAAGTGATACCTAATTTCTATGTGTTTAGTCCTATTATGTGAGACAGGATTCGTAGCAATAGAAATAGTACTAGTAGAATCACAATAAAGAGGAGTTCTTCTTATCTCAATGTTATAATCTTGAAGCTGATGCAGAATCCACATTAACTGAGCACAACAACTTCTGGCTGAGATATACTCTGACTCAACAGTTGATATTACCACACTAGTTTGCTTCTTGCTACTCCATGACACCAGTATTCCACCTAAGAACTGACAGGTACATGAAGTACTTTTCCTGTCTTCTTTGCAGCCTACAAAATCTACATCTAAAAAGCCTGTTAGATCAAAATCCCTATTCCTAGGGTACCATAGGCCAAGATCTTGTGTTCCCTTAAGATACCTCAGAATTCTCTTTACAGCAGAGTAATGAGATTCTATAGGGCATGTCTGATACATAGCACAGACACATGTAGCATACATAATGTCAGGCCTACTAGTAGTCATGTATTGAAGGGAGCTAATTATGCCTCTATACAAAGACTCATCAACAGGTTTCCATGCCTCATCTTCTCCTATAGGCATACTTGACCACTGGGGAGTTCTCATGGTGGAGGCATTCTCCATACCATATTTCTTAATTAACTCCCGAGTAAACATTGACTGGGATATGGACAAGTCATCATCCGTCTATCTAACTTAGAGTCCTAAGAAGAACTTGAGCTCACGCCATACTACTCATTTCAAACTTCCCTTGCATAAGTTTAGCAAACTTCCTACAAAGGTTGTCATCAGTAGATCCAAAGATAATGACATCGACATATATCTGTACTAGGATGATCTTTCCCTTAGATTCCCTTAGGAATAGGGTCTTGTCTATCTTCCCCTTGAGAATTTGTTCTCAATGAGAAAGCTAGAAAAAGTATCATACCAAGCTCTAGGGGCATGCTTTACCCCATATAGAGCTTTCCTAAGTCTCTAAATAAAATAAGGAGAGTTAGGGTCTACAAAAACTAGTGGCTAATTCACATATACTTCCTCTTTTATGTCCCCATTCAGGAATTCTGACTTCACATCCATCTGGTAGACTTTGAATCCATGATTGACAATAAATGCAAGGAAGATCCTTATTGCTTCCAATCGGGCTACTAGGATAGAAGTCTGGTCAAAGCCTATTCCTTTTTCTTGCATGTATCCTGTAGCAACCAGTGTAGCCTTATTGTTGATAAAAATTTCATTCTCATGCAACTTGTTCTTGTAGATCCACTTGGTTCCTATGACATTTTGTCCTTGTGCTCTGGGGACTAACTTCCAAATCTTACACCTCTTGAATTAGTCCAGCTCTTCTTATATTGCTCCAACCCAAAACTAGTCTATGATTGTCTCTTCAAACTTTCTGGGATCTTCTTTAGATAGAAAGCTTGAGTAAGGAGCTGTGTTCATACTCTTGCTTTTGGTCTAAACTCCATAGCTTGCATCACCATTAATTTGGTGGGCTGGATGGTCCCTCAGATGTCTGAGAGCTAGAGGCATCTAGCTTCAGCACTCCAATCTTCATTTTCTTCATCTGGATGGTCTTCAACCACTTTAGGTATGCCTTGCCCTTCTCTATGAATGTTCAGTCAATCAGCTTTATCTTGGACTCTGGGAGTAGCTTCCATGTTGGTTAGCTTGTCCATCATCAAATCTGTACCTGCAATACTAGAAGAGGAGCTAGGCACCTCATTGTTAATCATGTTGGATTCATCAAAGACAACACACATTGACTCTTCTACCACTTAAATTGTCAAGTTGTAGATTCTGTTTGCCTTACTATTAATGTTGTACACAACAAAGATCTCATCATGGGATTTGGCAACAAACTTAGTTAAATGGGATTTTCCATTTTTAAGCAAAAAGCATTTTCAACCAAAGATCCTTAAATAGCTCAGGTTTGGTTTTCTGCCCATCAAGATCTTATAGGGTGTCTTCTTGTGGCTTTTGGTAATAGAAGCCCTTTTAAGGACATATCATGTAGTTTAACTGCCTCAACCTTTAAGTATTCTGAGAGAGATGTGTCACTTAACAAGGTTCTACCAGCCTCTATGAAGGTCCTAATTTTCCTCTCAGCAATCCAATTTTTATGAGGTGTTCTAGGAAAGGAGAATTCTTGATTAATACTATCATCTTCACAGATCCTTGTCATGCACTAACACTGAAATTTAGTCTCATGGTCACTTCTGATTTTCACCACAGGACTATTTAATTCATTCTAAATTTGCTTGATAAATATCTAGAAGATATCAGGGGTTTCAGATTTATTCCTTAGAAAGAACACCCAGGCAAATTTGGAAAAGTCATCAACAACCACAAGGGTGTATACTTTCCTACCTAGACTTTGAACTATTATAGGACCAAACAGATCCATATGAAGGAGGTATAAGCACCTCACTAAGTCTTTGGTGCCAATGCTCTTGAAGGAGGTCTTAGTCTGTTTGCCCTTTTGGCATGCAGAGCAGATACCCTCCTTAGTGCACTTTAACTTAGGGACATTACTAACAAGCTCACTATTGAATAGCTTGCCTATTGTGCTATAATTTATATGGGTTAGCCTCTTGTGCCATTGGACATAGGAAGAGGCTTTCTCATCTACAACTAGGCATACAGATGAGTCCTTACTCAAACACAAGAAGTCTAAACAATACACATTTCCACTCCTAGTGCCTATTAAGATGACCTCTTTGTCATTTAACCTCCTAATATGGCACTCATCCTTGTGGAATACTATGTCATAGCCAAGATTACAGAGTTGGCTAATGCTTATCAGTTTGTGTTGCAACCCTTCCATATAGGCTACTTTTGTGATAGTGACTATGCCATTAGAGATCTTACCATAACCTCCAGTCACTCCTTTTTCTGAGCCACCAAGGATGACCCTTAGTCCATTCTTTATTGGAGCATATTCCTTCAGTATGCTACTTGTTCCAATCATGTGCCTGTAGCATCCACTGTTCAAGTACCATATGGGGATATGGGTACTTGGACTAACCTGTAAAACATAATTCAACTAACCTTTGGACCCCAATTCTTATTGGGTCCGAGGTGCCTATTTGTCTGAAAATAAACCTGCCTATCTGCAGCTTTTTTGACAGGTTAGCTAGCACTAGCTCTCGGCACACGATGATTGTGCCATCAATTAACAGCAAAGTGGCCCAATTTGCCACAGCACCAGCACTTATGGATATTGTACCTCCATTTTTGAGCTGGCCTGCTAGCTGTGCCGACAGAAGCTCTTTGTCTAGAAGGTATATCAGCAGTCTTATGCTTCTATCTTCCAGTTACATTTTGACCTGAGGAGGGTCTGGCAGTAGAAGTACTTGGGATATCTTTATCCCTACCAATAGCAATTTTCTTTTTCAAAAAGCATACTCTTGATGGAAATAGATAGGCCCAAGTATGGCCTACTGACAGACTTGCCCTTATTCTGAATTTTGGGTGGAAGATCCTGATATTTGGCTACAGACTTACCCTTGAGTGCAGGGGCAGGGGCACCAAACACAAATGATCCATGATGGGCCATTTCTATTTCCTCATGGGCTTCCTTAGAGGCACATGCACCATGGCTATATTTTCCACCATGGCTATGAACATCTTTGTTCACACCAGTGGTTCTACAATTTTTCCAGTGACCATAAATACTCTTATGATAATACATGTTGGAAGGTAGCAACACTTTCTTGAAATAAATAGGAGTCTTGGAGGCTAGTGGCTGTATTGGAGCTTTTCCCTTTCCCTTAGGATTCGAAGTTCACATGATTCCCTCGACACCCAACCCCTTCTTACCCTTTTGGGATGAGAAGGAGTCTATCAGCGACAGCACTAAACTAGGCTTGGAGTATATGGCAACTAGTTCCCTCTCCTTTCGGAGCTTTCCTTCAAGATTACTGATATGGTTATTCTTGAAGGCTATGGTGCTTATTTGAATTACAGTCACATTCTTCAGCTTGCTGACTTCTTTGATCTTTAGATCTAGCAGGTTTGCTGATTCTAAAGCAGTAAGTGGGAGAGATGCAATCTCCTGAGCCTACTTTTTGGCCAGTAGCTTGCTTCTCTTTATAGCCTACAGAAGTTCACCATAGTCATCAGTCAATTGATTGATGTCTCCTTCAAATTCTAATCCATCTTCATCACTTGATGAAGAGGCACATGAATCTGGAATTGTCTCATAATCTGACTTAGGAGAGATAGTAATAGAAATTACCTTACTTGGACTAGGCAGATCCTGGATGGGTTCTTCATCTGTCCTAGCCATCAGCCTGATGCAGCAGCTGTCTTCTTCTTCTTCATAATCCACCTATTAATCATCATTTGATTGTGATAGAGGGGCCCTGACTTCAATACTGGCAGCAGGAAGATCTTCATCAGCTTCTTCTACTATAATAGCCAGCATCTTAATAAAGTCTGCTTCTACAGCTTCTTCTTCAGAAGAGTATAGTCCTTTGTAGGCTTCATATTCTTCTTCCTCTTCTGACTATGAAGAGGAGTAGTCCGTCCAGCTCCTTTGATTCTTAGTAATGAAGGATTTCCCCTTCTTGCCTTTTTGCTGGTGGTTCTTTTTTCACCAGATTCCTTCCTTTTGACTGGGTCGCCGACTATTAAATGCCCAGGCTTGCTACAACAATAGAAAACCACTTTTGATGAAACCTGTTTACTGGGTTTGGAGCCATACCTGTCCTCCTTAGAGGATTTCTTCCTGCCCTTGTAGTAGTCTTCTTTGGGATGAGAGGTGGAAGAGGGCCAGCTTCTCTAGTGTTTCTTTTTTATGAACTTCTGCAATTATCTTGTGAAGGCAGCAAAGTCTTCATCAAACATTTGACAGTCTGATGTGCTGGTCTCTGATATTTCAGAGTTAGATTCAACATCTCTCCTTGGTGAGGAAGGAGACTTCCTCCTGCTTTTCCTAGAGGCTTCAGCTTTGAATGCCACAGCTTTGCCTCTGGCTTGGGACTTTCTATTGTTCTCCTCTTCTTTCCAAACAGTCAACTGCATCTCATATGACAACAGATTCCCAAATAGAATGTGTGGAGGAGTATTACCCAGCTTTGCCACTTCTCTGATGGCATATATCTTTGTGTCCTAGTCTCTGGTGAGAGATCTTAGGAACTTGTCATTGAGCTCATAGTGATTGAAGATCCTTCAAAAAGTCTTCAGCTAATTTACAATCCTAAAGAACATTTCATAGCAGGTGGCTATGTTATCTCCTTTAGACTGCTTGAAAGCCTCATACTCTAGGTTAAGCATGGACATTCTATCATCTCTTACTTCCTCTGTTCCCTCTTTGTAGATTACTAGTGTGTCCCACATCTCCTTTGCAGTTGTGCAGTGGATCATGTTTTGAAGGGTAGAGTCAACAAAAGCACACATAATATTATTTTGTGACCTCTTGTCCATTGTGGAGAGAATAACTTCATCCTTAGTCATCTCCTCATAAGCCTTTGGTGTTTGGACCTTTGCATCTAGAGCTGAGATCTTTATTGGGATGAATTGTCCCTCTTTGACGTTTATAAATATTCTAGGGTCAGCTGCTTCCATGAACAGCCTTACCCTCTCCTTCCAGATGTCAAATCCTTCCTTCCTATAGATTGGAAGCTTCATGGCACCCAGCTCCTTATTTTTCACTCATTAACCCATAAGGATAGACTTCTAGCTAACCTTGAAGATTTACTCAGACTGTTAAGCCTTTAAAGAGTAACTTCCCTCTGATACCACTTCAAAGTCTTGTTTTCATAGTCAGCTAAACACCTAGAGGGGGTGAATAGATTTTTGGTCTGACTTCAAGTCTTTTTTGAATTTTACCTTATAGTTTTACTTAGTGATTAGGTTATTTTTAGCTTTTAAGATAAATCACAAACGATACAGCTGATTATAGTGGTATCCTGATCTTGGGTGCATCAAATGTCCCTTTGCGCCTTTTTAACAGAGTGTTAGATCGGGCTCTTCCACCAAAACTCGGCTCCTTATAAGCTTACAACTCAATCCCACAAGACCTCTCAGTATCCTCCAAGAATTACTCCTCAGGCACAAGGCCCGACAACTCAGTGGATAAATAAACACCTACCTAAGGCTAATGTCCCTACCACTTAGGCTGGGAAGACAGCCCTACACTCTTATCCAAAATGGATCCTACACTCAGACTTTATAACAAAGGCTTACTCACTCTGATTCCTCACAGAATACTACCCCTCAGCCTTTATAAATCAGGCCTATAACCTAAGACTCTACACAGAATCCTACCACTCGGCCTTAAATAGAAAGGCTTACAACTCAGATCCAATACAGGATCCTATAGAAAGAATGAAAGGTGTTTGTTTTGAATTGACACAAGAGTAAGTACTCTGTGTCCACTTCTTCCTGTACTGGGCAGATATCAGTCCAAGATTTTGCTGATGAAGATAATGGAATTGACCCTTCTATCGCTAGCAGTAACCAAAATGTCGGGTGATCGCTTCCCGAGAGTTCTGACAGTTTAATTGCCCAGCTACCGCCGCGTGGTAACTAGCTACCACCGAGTGATAACCTTTAGAGAACTATTTCCTACCTTAAGGAATTTGGGGCATTACAATTCTCTCCCACTCAAAGAAATTTCGTCCTGAAATTTGACGTTACAGGAAAATACAAAAAGAAAACAGTGCAACTGATTACCTCAGCAAAAAAGCTCAGGGAACTCCTCCTTCGTAGTTTACTCGATCTCCCAAGACAGCTCTTCTCGTCCATAGTTATCCTAAAGGATCTTGACAATTTTAAAGGATTTGTTCCGCAGCTGCTTGACCTCTATGTCCTCGATCTGAATGGGCTTGACCTTCGTCATCAACCCACTATTGACCGACACTTGATTCGCAGCAATCACTTGACTAAGTTATTGAATAACCTTCCGCAGCACTGAGATGTGAAATAAATCATGAAAACCGCTAAACTCAACCGAAATATCAAAATGATAGGCAGCTTCACCAACACACTCCAAGATCTCAAAAGTCCCAACATTTCTCGGACTTGGCTTATTTAAGCGTCAAATCCTTGATATTCCTTTAAGCGGCTTTAGGTTGAGGTATACCCAATTGCCCACCGCAAAATCTATGTTCTGATGCTTGGCATTATTGTACTTGGCCTTGCTATCTTGAGCAATAAATAGCCATTCTCGAATTAACTGTATCATAGAAGTAGCATCTTCAACGTCCCTTCGCTTGTACAACATTAATTTTCCCGTTTATACCAAAGACAATGGAGTATGACACCTCAAACCGTACAGAACCTCAAAAGGCGCCATCTGAATGCCGGCTTGGTAGCTGTTATTGTACGCGAACTCAATCATAAAAAG
Source organism: Platanthera zijinensis (assembly GCA_039513925.1). NCBI lineage: Eukaryota > Viridiplantae > Streptophyta > Magnoliopsida > Asparagales > Orchidaceae > Platanthera > Platanthera zijinensis. The sequence goes on along the minus strand of CM077095.1, from coordinate 91,230,637 downwards.
ATGGTCCTCCCACCTTTTCCCAAAATCCAAAGCACACATATGAAACTTATCTTCCATTGTCTTGTTCACCCTTTAAGTCCTACCATCTGTCTCTAGGTGAAAAGTCGTGCTAAAGTTTACCTTGGTACCCAACAACTGATGAATGAGCCTCCAATCATTTGATGTGAACCGACCATATCTGTCACTAATGATGCTCTGTGGTACGCCATGCAAATAGACTATGTTGTCCATATAAAGCTTCGCCAGCTTCTCCACTGGATCATCCTTCCTATTGGGTATAAAGTGTGACACCTTCGTTAAACGATCAATGGCCACCCAAATGACGTCGTTCCCCTTGTGCGATCTCGGTAAGCCATGCACGAAATCCCTGGAGATGTCATCAAATTTCCACTCCGGTATAGGAAAGGACTTCAGGAATTCGCCAGTATTCTGGCACTCTGCCTTTACTAAAGCACACGTATGACATTTCTCCACATATAACGATATGTCTTTCTTCAGACCTTGCAACCATAACAGTTTCATCATATTCTTGAACATCTTGGTTCTCCCAAGGTGAATCGAATACTTTGAGAAATACGCCTTGTATAACAATTCTTCTCACAACTTCCCCACATTAGGGACACACAATCGATTGCCTTTCCACAAAAGGCTATCATCGATTGAGAACTGGTTGTTAGACCCATCAACAGTTTCTGCCTCGTGACGTTTCAAGCTCACGTCCAAATCCAAGGCCTGTCGAATCCTATCTGCGAGGTCGTACTGAACCTTCGTCCAACTCAAACATGCATTTGCACTAGATCCCTTATCAACACAAGAGATTTCCAAGTCCTCCAAATCCTGAATAAGTCGTTCGTCGTACATCTATAACCAATTAGCTCGTGCAGGAGTCCAACGGACTCAAAGCATCATCCACGACGTTCCCCTTCCCGGGAATATAGTGAATCTTGTAGGTGTAGTCCCCAAGGAACTACATCCACATTCACTAACGTATATTCAGGTCCTTCTGATCTATCAGATACTTCAGGCTCCAAAGCTTGAGAGCGAATACCATGGCTGCCATACATATAATGCCTCCAAAGCTTGAGAGCGAATACCATGGCTGCCAACTCCAAATCATGGACCGGGTAATTCCTCTCATGCACCTTCAACTAGAGCGATTAATAGTCTATCACCTTCCTGTGCTGAAGCAGAACACAGCCTAATCCACTCCTATAGGCATCACTATAAATATCATAGCCCTCCTGAAAGTGAGGGATAGATCTAACTTAACTCTAGAGGGGGGGGGGTGAATATAGTATTTTAAAAATTATTAACTTGTTTTTATAGCGGATTAAAGTAGGTGATATAGATGCATATATATGAAAAATAAAAATCACACCACAAGAATAAAACAAGTAAAGGCAATCCAGACGATATAAGAAATTTATAGTGGTTCCCCAATAAACCTCGGTACATCCACTCTTCTACCACCCTGGTAGGAATCCATTACAGTTTTTTGCTCAGGTGCCCTGCCACCACATGTTTTCGCTCAGGTGCCCTGTCACCCGAAAATCTATTTTTCAAATGGAGATCTAGCAACCCTATGAGCTTTTGATCAGGTGCCCAAAAACCAATCCCAAGTCTTTTGATCAGGTGACTTGTGAACCAAATGGTTAACTTTTGAAGGTAGTTAAAACCCTGTACACAGTGAAAGAAAAATGAAAATGATTTTGTCTTCTCTATCTCAAATCTCTGAGAAGACTAGTGGATTGTTGATGATGTCAAAGCTCCCCCTAAGTTGTGTAGATTATCAGGAGATGGAAGCTTTGCTTTAGCGTGTAGGCCTTCAAAGTTGATGTTGCTCTTTAGCAAAACTTTCAGACTGATGTTTGATTTGTTGTCAATTGAAAGCTTAAAGCAGATGATGAAGAACTCTTTATGTAAAATTGTATTTTTTTCTTCACTTATTTTTTGTACTCTATTCTATATTCATTAGAATCTGCAATTTTCTGAAGAAGAATATATATGATAGCAGATTTCAAACATTTGAATTTTAAAATCTTTCCTTGAAATTGTCTACATAATCTCTGGGAGTTGGAATGGCTCAATTTGTCTTGAATGATTTCCATAATTGTCCCAATAATTTGTTATGGTAATAACTCTATGAAATCCATAAATAATGTTGCCTGGTAATGGCTATATTCATTGGGAATATTATGCATTAATTATTAGAGTATTACTTAATTGAATTAATTTGAAATCGATCTGTAATTAGTTGAACTGAAAAACTGCAGAGAATTAGGCAAACAGAACCTGGAAGGAGTTCGTCAAACTCAGCAAATTTTCATCGACCTGAGCTCCAAGTCCGTCGAGCTTATAACTCCCTTTCATAGAACTGAGCTCTAAGATCATTGAACTAAATAATTTACTTCTTCAATCTGAGCTCCAAGTTTGTCGAACTGAGTAAGTTCTTCATTGAGCTGAACTTCAAAGTAGAGAAAGCAGTTTGTCGACCTCAGCTTGACTTTAGTCAAGCTCAACTCAGAGAAGGAACTCTTAGTTCATCGATCTGAGATCGATAATTGTCAAACTTAGTTCAGCTTTCGCCAAACAACTTTTTCTGCATACTTTTAACTGCTTTTTCTCTAAAGTCTCTTGCCTCTTAAGTCTTCTGAAGATAGGTTCCAATAATCTAACATCATGTGACTGACATTGACCCTAAAAACATCATATGACCCTAGACTATACATGTTGAGTCATCTAATCATTCCTAATAAGGATCCTTGCCAAAATCATAAGTAGTGTTCCAACAATCTCGCCCGATTTTGGTGAGGACACTATAAAAACAAAGAAATTCAAAAAGCAAGAAAGTATATGACAAAATTATAAATTATTCAGCAGATATGAACAAATGTGCCTTATGAGTATATTACAACAATAATAAAGTTTAAAAAGCATAAACAAAGAATTATGAATCCTTCTATGAAGTTGTAGAAGAAAAATTTGAAGCAGGTTTAGTGAAAATCACTTTTCTGGTAGGTTCTTCTGCTTCTCTCTATATAATCTTCATGTCTTTAGAACCAAGAATCATCACAGAAGTAGCTCTAGGCACAACTGCCTCTAGATACAAAGACATATATTAGTCAACATTAAATAGATTTTCCTTTGCATACATATCTATCTCTTTCTATCCTTAGTGGGACATTGTTCAGAATTGGGATGTATCCTTCCCTTCTTCTCTAGCTTTCCTGATCTGAGAAAGAGCTACAATCTCATTGAACCTGGCAATTCTGATATTGGGATCCATCTCTAGATCATAGACTAGAGATGGTGGCCTTTCTTGAGTTCAATGTTGATGGCTGCTCTGGCTGTTGTGAGACTCAGACCTTGAAGGTCTAACCTGTTCCAAATGAGAATGTCTGGATTGCTAAGAAGTTGTAGAAATTTGAGATGAAGAGACATTTCTTATTGAACCAGCTGCTGGAGGAGGAGGAGGAGGACCTCTCCTAGATTATGGAGGTGGATATTATCTCCTACTCTTATTTCAGGCTTTCTGCTGATTCATAGAATATCTCATCCATTATGGAGTTTCTGGACTAAGAGTAATCCCATGCAGGAAGTAGTATGGAATGTCAGCTGTAGAGGAAGGTTTACAAACAGCCTTAGCAGGAGCCTTCTTCTTAAATTTCCTCTTCTTGGAACCAAAATATTATGAGTCCTCTAAATCTTTTAAATCATTATCAGATTCCTCGACTGGTTGATCATATAGAGCATCAATCTATTTTAACACATCAACAGATATTCCTGTCTGAGCCTGTGGCTGTATAACTATATCTTCTATTTCAGCATGTGGCTGTGGATCTATATCCTCTATATCCATGTCTTGAAACATGATATCATCAAAATTGGGCATATGGGATTCTGCCCAAGCAAAAGTTGGAGTGGAGAAAACTATTGCCTCTATAGTATTAATGAAATCTTGAATAACTAAAGAATCAGTATCAATAACTGCAAAACTGTTCCTTAGGTATTCCAAAACTAAAGGACTTATTGGGGCAGTATAGCAAACTAATTCTTTTAAAAAAATCAGTTGAATCAAAAACGGGAAGACTGTTATATGTTGTTTTAAAAGAATCTAATAAATAATAGATGTCAACTGTGGGATTGATAAATACTTCTCCAAAAGTTAAGAAATCTGATACTGTAGTCTCTTCTTTAAAATTAAACATCTCTGTATCAAAAACATTAGTTGGAACTGCTACTACTGCTGCTGGAACTTCTGGAGCTTCTTCATTAAACATCTCCCCCTTGCCTATATCTAGGGAGACCTGAATCTAGGCCCCTAAAAGAAGGGTCAGAAGTGGAAGAGGCAAGTTGAGCATAAAGAATAGAAATGGAGGCAGCTAGAGGAGCTAAAGCTTCATCTATCAACTTCTTGAGTGTGGGAGTAATGAATTCAATAAGATTATTAGAAATAGAAGAAAAATCCAAATACATAAACTCAGAAGAGTTCTGCGTAGATGTAGATGGTTGATTTTGAGTGGAACTAGATATAATGGAAGGTTTATGATACTTTGGATAGATTGTGAATGCTTGTGGAATTGAAGATGGAGGGATGACAGATAGGAGTTCATCTGGAATAAATTCCTGAACTGGTGAATGAGGTGGAGATGGAGGAGAGAGTATATTGAATGTAGGAAAAGAGGTATAAGGAATGTCCTTAATAAGATGACATGGTAGTGGTGATTGAGGAACTGGAGAATGTGGAGGTGATGGAATGTCTTCAATGACCATGGATGGTAGAGGTGATGGAGGAAGTTCCTCAGAAAAAAAGGTTGTTGTTGAGGAGGAGATGACTGTCTGGGTGAGGGAGGTGGAGGTGGTAAACAAGCAAGAGAGGGAGGAAGAGCAGGAACTTCTTTTGAGGTTGGAGGAGTGGCTGCAAGAGCCCTTGTGTCCTTAGAAGCAGTCCTGGAAGAGAAAGCCTTGGAGGGCTTTGTGATGACCCTCTCCCATCTTCCAAAGAGGGCTGATGTGAGCCTCTTAGAAGCATTGATAAATATGGTCTGGGAGACCAATAATTCTGGGCATTTGGCCTGCAGGAAGATGCCCAAAATCTTGTATATCCTACATCCTTCTTAATCATCTTTTTCTTAATATAATCAAATAGAATTCCTCCCAAGTTAACGGCCTTTTGATTCACCAAGGCACTCATCAACAAAAACTTGTGCCTGGTTATGTAATCATGAGCAGTATGCTTGCCCAAGATTACCTTGCCCACAAAATTAGCCAAAAACTTATATTCAATAGATAGATTTTTCTTCGGCAAATGATTAGGGTTTCCCTTGGAGTGACCCATCCTTTCTAACATTTCATCAAACTCATCACTATATAATTCTATTTCATCTTCCCCATTAATAAAGCCAATAACTTCAGTAAGAATAACAGGTTTAAGAGGAACCTGTAGTCCAGATATTGATCCAAGGATTGGAGTCAGGAGTCCTTGCAGTATAGACCCATTCCTTTATCTCAGATACAGGAAGCTTTATCATTGTAGTCAAGATCTTTCTTAGTTTTTGAGCCTCAAAAAACTAGAGAATGTCCTTGAATATCTAGTCAGAATGGTTGAAGGAATCAATATCAATGTCAAAACCGGCATCAAACTTCATCCTGGAGAGAGTTGCAGTAGAAATCGCCATTGTTGTCCTACAAAGAGAAAATATCAAGTGCAAGAGAACTGGAAAGAGCAGGATGGAGTTCGATGAAAACCTAATTACAAGTTTTCAGAAGATGAAAAGACGGACTCTATCCAACAAAAAATGAAAACTTCGAACTCAGTTTGACGAAAAATCTCATAAAGAAATAAACACGTCGATCTAAGTTTGAAGAGAAGAAAACATTTCGTCGTTCTCCATTCGATGAAAAATTTTCTGAAACAAACTTCGTCGATCTGCGTTCAATGAAAAGTTTCACAAAGGAAAGTTTGTCGATCTCTGTTCGACGAACACTCCACGAAGAGTTCACAGTTTGTCGATCTCCGTTCGACGAAAAATGGACAATTCGTCGACCACAGACAAAAATCAAATTAAAGCTTCTCCATTAATCATACCTTGCTGATTTAGGAAGAACAAATGTTTCTTTTCATCTAAGGGTTTGCTGAAAATAACTTCCCTTTGTAAATCAGTAGAGATAAAGACAAGATTATTTTATTTTTGTCCGCATTGTCTCTAATGAAATGATTCCTTATCTCTATATGCTTGGTCCTACTATGATGCACTGGATTTTGTGCAATTGAAATTGCACTGGTATTATCACAAAATATGGTTGAATTATTTAAGTTGAAAACATAATCAAGAAGTTGGTTTTGATCCACAAAATCTGTGAACAACAACTACCTGCTGCTATATATTCAGCTTCAGTAGTTGAAGTTGACACAGATGTTTGCTTCTTGTAAAACCAGGACACAAGCCTATCACCAAGGAACTGACAAGTTCCTGATGTGCTCTTCTTGTCAACTCTACATCTAGCAAAGTCAACATCTGAGAATCCAATTAATTCAAATTCTGACTCAGTAGGATACAAGAGTCCTAGATTAGTACAACCATTTATATATCTTAAAATCCTTTTTAATAAAATAAGGTGAGATTATTTAGGGTTGACTTGAAATCTAGCACAAATACAGGTAGCAAACATAATATCAGGCCTACTAGATATAAGATACAATAAGGACCCAACAATAGCCTTATATGTTTTTTTATCAACTGGTTTGCCCTGTTCATCAGAATCAACTACAACATTGGAGGGCATGGGTGTTTTTATAGCTGAGACATTTGACATCCCAAATCTTTTAAGTAACTCTTTAGCATATTTAGACTGGGATATAAAGATACCATCAGTGGCTTGCTTCACTTAAAAACCATGGATGTAGGATAGTTCACCCATGCTACTTATTTCAAACTTTGAATGCATCAGGTCAGAAAATCTTTTGCACAGTTTTGAATCAGGAGAACCAAAGATTATATCATCTACATATATTTTTACTGGCAAAATTTTAGATTTATGATGTCTAATAAATAAAGTCCTATCTACAATGCCTCTAATGAAATTATGCTCTAAAAGAAAACTAGTCATGGTCTCATACCAAGCTCTTGGACCTTGCTTTAGACCATAAATGGCTTTATGCAACTTAAAAACATAAGAGGGACGAGTTGAAGAAATAAAAACTAGAGGTTGTTCAACATATACTTCCTTTTTAAGTTCTCCATTTAGAAAGGCACTTTTTACATCAATCTGATATACTTTGAAGTTTTGAAATGTAACATAAGCAAGAAAGATCCTGATAGCTTTAAGTCTTACAACAGGAGTAAAGGTTTGATCATAATCAATGCCATCTTCCTATGATTATCCTTGGGCTACTAGCCATCTTTATTTCTTACTATTACTCTTTGTGTATCCAACTTATTCCTGAAGACCGATTTAGTTCCAATTACTGGGTTGTCTTTGGGTCTTGGAACTAAATAAAAAACTCTGTAGCTCTCAAATTGATTGAGCTCCTCTTGCATTGCAATAATCTAGTGGGGATCTTGCTTTGGATCTTGAATGGATTGAGGCTCAATTTGAGAAATGAAGCAAGCATGCATCTAATCTTGGTTGCGTTGATGCCTTGTTTGCACACCAACTAATATGTCTCCAATCACTTGATATATAGGGTGATCTCTAAGTATTACAAGATCAGCAAGTGGAGTTGGTACATAAACAGCAAGTAGAGTTAATTCCTCTTATGGAATTACATTTGATTTTGTTGGTTCACCAATTTCAACATAATCTTCATCACTTTCTTCATCAATCTGTGGAGAGGGATACAAAGTAAACTCTTTTTTAAGTTTTAAATCGTCCAACTTCTCACACAGATAGGGTACGTGCAATGATTCTATGGTAGAAGAATCCTTCTGCTTATAAACCACATTAGCCTCATCAAAAGATACATGAATAGACTCTTCCCATTTTAGTGTTGATTTATTAAAAACCCTATAGCCTTGCAGACTTGGGAATAACCAAGGAAAATTCCCTCTACATCTTTGTCTTCAAATTTCCTTAAGTTTTTCTTGTTATTATTATGAATATAACACTTGCATCCAAAGACTTTAAAATAATCTACTTTAGGTTTCTTCCCTTTAAGTAATTCATTGGGGGTTTTACCCTTTAGCTTATGAATTAGACTCCTATTCATAACTTAATTTACTGTGCTTACTGCCTCTACCCAAAAGGATAGGCGCAAGTAAGCATCTATAAGTTATGTCCCAGCTGTTTCAATTAGGGTTTTATTTTTCCTTTCAACTATCCCATTTTGTTGAGGAGTTCTAGAAGCAGAAAAACATAGTCTGATACCTTCCTTCTACAGGAATTTTTTCATCAGAAGAGATTCAAACTCAGTGTCATGATCACTTCTGATCAATGTAACCTGAGTAGAGTACTCAATCTTTATGTTCCTAAGAAAGTCTGTAAGAACTTTAAAGTTATCTTACTTGTTTCTAAGAAAGAACACCCAAGTGAATCTTGAGAAGTCATCAACAACAACTAGAGTGTATGACATTCCTCCCAAACATTGTGCAACAATATGGCCAAAAATGTCCATATGTAGCAAATACAAAATCCTAGGTGAATCACATTTATTAATGTGTTTAAAACTATTTTTAGTTTGCTTGCTTAAGTGACAAGCCCTGTAGAGTCCTTCCTTCTTATAAGAACCAGAAGGTAGCCCTCTTATAAGGTTGTCCCTAGATAATTTGGCAATATTCCTAAGGGTTACATGACCTAATCTCTTATGCCATAATTCATTGGTTGAACGAATTTGATTAAATAAATAAATTTCTGAATTAGTAGATTTATAATTTACTACATATATGTTGCCTTGTCTAATTTAAGTTAAAACAGATTTGTTATCACTAGATGTAATAATGCAAGAAGATTGATTGAATGATACATGATAACCTTCATCACATAATTGACTTATGGATATTAGGTTATGCTTGAGACCACTTACATAAGCTACCTTACTGAAGGTAACTACTCCAACTTTGACATTTCCATAAACTTCTGTTTGTCCATAGTTGGAGTCTCCAAATATTACTTTTGGTCCAAGCTTTGACTTGAAGTCTGTTAGATTTGCTTTACTTTCAGCCATATTTTTAGAGCACCCACTATCTAGATACCACTGTTCCTCTATGATATGATTGTTCTTCACCTGCATGAAAAATAGGTTATGTGTTCTTGACCCAGGTAACCTTGGATCCTTATTTTCTTTCAAACTTATAACTAGAAATATAGGAAAATTCAGGCTGATCCTTATAACCTAGTCGATGAAATCTCCTAGGAGGAATGATCCACTAGGTAAAAGGATTAAGAAAAGATTTAGCTTGATTAAAAGTTTTAAAAGAACTAAAGTTTTTGTTAAAAAATTCTGGGTTCGACGAATTAAAATAAGTTCGTTGATCTGTGTTCGACAAATGGGGATGAGTTCGTCGAACTACATTCACAAAATGAAAATATTCATTCTCTGCGCCCCACGTTCGTCGATCACGGTTCAACAAACTATAGTGAAATCGTCGAGCATAGTTAGTAGAATAATTATACTAAAATTCTAGGTTCATAAATCGTCGATCTGAGTTCGACGAATAATAGTTATTTCATCGAGGTCAGTTCGACGAATTATGTTGTACATAGCTTTTATGAAAATTTTTCTTTTTATTTTGTTTTGTCTCGTGAAAAACTTCAGTTTCTTTATTTACATCTTCTAATTTTTTCTTTTCCTTTTTCAAAAACAAACTTTACAGGAGTAGATAATATGTGTTTTTGTAATAAAGGATGCTAACTAAATGAAGCTCCCAAGCCCAGTTTGCCATTTAGCCTTGCATATATTATACTTGTGATATTAATCAGTTTGATACTTCTCCCGTTAAGGGATTCTTCAAACTCCTTAGCCTCAGATAAATTAGTTTTTAAGGATATTATTTGTTCTGAAGTATTATTAAACTCATCTTTAAGTTGATTATTTTTAGAAAATAAATTATCATATTCAATTAATTTTTCTCTGAGAAGTTTGATTTCCTTCTCTGATTGGATTAAATCATTGCATAATAGTTTTAATTCAGTTTTGAATTATTCTGAAGTAAAATCAAAAGAAGAAATTACCTGATCTTCTTTTGATTCTGATTCAGCTTCAGAAATTTCAGCTTCAAAGTGGCTGCATGATGCATTGATTGCCATCAAGAACACCTCTCTGGCCTTAGCATCTTCTTCATCCTCATTAGAGCTGGATGAAGATTCATCCTCAAATTCACTCCATGTTTCAACGACAAAGCCCCTCTCCTTCTTCTTATGTTTGCTGGAGGAGGGCTTATGAGTATACTTATTAGATTGTTTCTCCTTCTTCTTCTCTTTCTTTTGGTTCTCTTGACATTCTGGAAGTATATGTCTAGGTTTCCTGTACCCATAATAGACAATCTCTTTAGTAGGAGTCTTATCATTCATTGTCTTATCATCATTTTTGGCTGATCTTCTCCTGAAGTCCTTCCTTGCCATCTTGTAAAATCTCTTAGCCAAGAGACTCATTAGTTCTTTATTGTCTGGAATGGCTTCTACTTATTCAATTGCTTTAAAAGCAATGCTTTGCTGTTTTCTTACTTAAGAAGAGGTTATTTGTTCAGCTTCTCTGGTCTTGATGAGTTGCTCATTAGATTTGAGCTTGCCCAACAAGGTCTCCATAGAGATTTCATTGAGGCTTTTAGCCTCTTTGATTGGCCAGATCTTTGAATCCCATGTGCTAGGGAAGCACATAAGGATCTTGTCATTTATCTCTGTCAATGTGATATTCTTGTCTAATGATTTTAGCTCATTGATTATGAGGCTGAGTCTATTATACATATCAACAACTAATTCTGCTTCTTCCTTCTTGAAGTTCTCATACTGAGAGATCAGATGTGATCTCATATCTTTTCTTTAATCTGTAGATCCTGCTACCATAGCATTGAGAGAATCCCAGATTGCCTTTGTTGAAGTGCATTCAGCAACTTTCAGGAATATGTCATCTGACATAGTCTGGGGCAAAATGTTCATTGATTTGGCATTAACAATCTTGGCCTTCTTTTGAGCTTCAGTCCACTCAGGTGGTGGAACTTCACTAGTGCTTGTAGTTGCCACTAGTAGTGGTTGTCCTGTCAAAATAGAATTGTAGATGTCCTCATCAATAGAATTCATGTAAAGTCTTATCCTTGCCTTCCAAAGTGGAAACTTATTCAGATTGCACACTGGAGGTCTGGTGCTTGAATACTCTTTATTTTGTGCCGTGAGAAAAAAATAAAAAACCAGAGTAAATAAGATCTATCAATGATCTTTTGGTTCAGGTGTTAGCCTGTTAAACCAAAAAACCTGCCTCTGATACCAATTGAAAATGAGGGATAGATCTAACTTAAATCTAGAGGGGGGTGAATAGAGTATTTTAGAAAACTTTAACGTGTTTTTATAGCGGATTAAAGTAGGTGATATATATGCATATGAAAAATAAAAATCACAGCACACAAATAAAACAAGTAAAGGCAATCCAGATGACACAAGGAATTTATAATAGTTCCCCAATTAACCTGGGTACATCCACACTTCTACCACCCTGGTAGGATTCCACTACAGGTTTTGCTCAGGTGCCCTGCCACCACAGTTTTTCGCTCACGTGCCCTATCACTAGAAGATCTATTTTTCTAAGAGAGATCTAACAACCCTTTGAGATTTTGATCAGGTGCCCAAAAACCAATCCCAAGTCTTTTGATCAGGTGACTTGTGAACCAAAAGGTTAACTTTTGAAGGGAGTTAAAACCCTGTACATAGTGAAAGAAAAATGAAAATGATTTTGTCTTCTATCTCAAATCTCTGAGAAGACTAGTGGATTGTTGATGATATCAAAACTCCCCCTGAGTTGTGTAGATGTTCAGGAGATGGAAGATTTGCTTCTGGTTTTAGACCTTCAAAGTTGATGTTGCTCTTCAGCAAAACTTTTAGAATGATATTTGATTTGTTGTCTCTTGAAAGCTTGAAGCAGATGATGAAGAACTCTGTACGTAAAACTGTATTTATTCTTCACTTATTTTTTGAACTCTATTTTACATTCATTAGCATCTGCAATTTTATTGAAGGAGTATATATATGATTGCAGATTTCAAACCTTTGAATTTTAAAATCTTTCCTTGAAATTATCTATATAATCTCTTTGAGTGGGAATGACTCAATTAGTCTTGAATGCATTTCAATAACTGTCCCAGAAATTTGTATGGTAATAACTTTGTGAAATCAATTATTAATCCTGCCTAGTAACGACAATATTCATTGGGAATATTTTGCATTAATGATTAGAGTATTACTTAATTGAATTAATTTGAAATCGATATGTCATTAGATTAACTGAAAAATTGCAGAGAATTAGTCGAACAGAACCTGGAAGGAGTTAGTCAAACTCAGCAAATTTTCGTCGACCTGAGCTCGAAGTTCGTCGAGCTAATAACTCTCTTTCATCGATTTGAGCTCCAAAATCATTGAACTGAATAATTTACTTCTTCAATCTGAGCTCCAAGTTCGTCGAACTGAGTAAGTCCTTCATCGAGCTGAACTTCAAAGTAGAGAAAGTAGTTCGTCGACCTAAGCTTGACTTTCGTTGAGCTCAACTCAGAGAAGGAACTCTAAGTTCGTCGATCTGAGATCGACGATCGTCGAACTTAGTTCAGCTTTCGTCGGATGACTTTTTTTGTATACTTTTAACTGCTTTTTCTCTAAAGTCTTCTGTCTCTGAAGTCTTTTAAAGGTAGGTTCCAACAATCTAACATCATGTGACTGACCTTGACCCTTGAAACATCATATGACCCTAGACTATACATGTTGGGTCATCTAATCAATCCTAGTAGTGATCGTAGCCCAAATCACAAGAAGGTTTCCAACACCTCTGACCCACATTGCAAACATAATGCAGGCGTCGTGATCGACGACACTTTAGTTCTTTGAAATCTTGTGTGCACTCCGGAGACCAAACAAACTTCTTATCCTTCCTTGTCAGTGTAGTAAGGGGAAATGCTATCCGCGAGAAGTTCTCCATGAAGCTCCTGCAATAGCCGGAAAGCCACAGAAAACTACGGACTTTTGACATAGTAGACAACACAGGCCACTCCCCTATCATTACTATCTTCACCGGATCTACCGTAATTCCCTCTCAACAAACAATGTGACCAAGGAATGCTACCGAGGATAGCTAAAAATCACATTTAGAGAGCTTGTTGTACAGTTGGTTCCTCGTCGGGGTCTCCAATACCGTATAAAGATGGCTTGAAATGATCATCCTCACACTGTGAGTAAACCAGTATATCATCGATGAAACTATCACGAACTGGTCCAAGTACTCTTTGAATGTCCTGTTCATCAAATACATAAACACGGATGGCGCATTCGTCAGCCTAAACGACATAATAGTGAACCCATAATGCCCATAAAGTGTGTTGAAAGCCATCTTGGGAATGTCACTTTACCTTATTCTCAACTGATAGTACCCGGATTTCAAATCTAGTTTCGAGAACACAGTCGACCTGATCAACTAATCAAATAGATCATCAATCCTCGGGATCGGATATCCATTGTTCTTTGTCAGCTTATTCAACTCTCGGTAATCAATAAACTCTCGCAAACTTCTATCCTTCTTAACAAAAAGGACTGGCGTGCTTGAAAGTGGGGATAGATTTTATCTTTACTCTAGAGGTGGGTTGAATAGAGTGTTAAAAATTTATTAACTTTTTTTATAGCGGATTAAAAGTTAGTGATATATATAAGTACAAAAAGAAAATCACAGCACAAAAATAGAAAAGGCAATCAACACAGACAACACAAGGATTTTAGTGGTTCCCTAATAAACCTAGGTACATCCACTCTTCTACCACCCTAGTAGGAATACACTACAGGTTTTTGATCAGGTGCCCTGCCACCATAGGTTTTTGCTCAGGTGCCCTATCACCACAAGTTCAATTTTTTTAAGGGAGATCTAGCAACCATGTGAGCTTTTGATCAGGTCCCAAAAAACTAAATCTATGTCTTTTGATCAGGTGACTTATGAACCAAATATCTAACTTTTGAAGGGAGTTAAACAAAAAGATTGATGGTGTTCTTCTCTGTCAATAATCTCAAAGGAGACTAGTGGATTATTGATTATGTCAAAGCTCCCCCTGAGTTGTGTAGATGATCAGGAGATGGAAGCTTTGCTTCAGGGTGTAGGCCTTGATGAGAGCTTCTCTGTCCGGTATTTATATCTGAGAGATTGTGAACTTTTTGATCTCAGAATTAAGATTTGTTCCATGGAAGAAAGCTTGAAGCAGAGTCTATCAAAAAATATTTTTATTGTCGCTTTGTATGTGTATTTGTGTTATGTTGTGTCCTTGAGGAAAACTTCTATATATCTGTAATGCTTGATCAGAATTCAAATTTTTGGATTCATTAACTCTGATAAAATTGGAGCATTCCTTGAAAAGGAAACTGCCCTTGGGAATTAATCAGCAATAAACTCTGTGATAATATCCACAATAATGATGCCTCTAAACGACTATATTCGTTAGAATATATTACATTAAATGTCAGAGCCATAACTGCTTGAAATTAATCCCAATAAAACATTCTGCCTTCAGAATATAAGATAGCTTTAGATTTAGCAAGAAAAATATTCTGCTCCTACTTAAAATAACTACCTAAAACACTGCCTGGAAATCGTCGAACTGAGGCTTCATTTTCGTTGACCTGAGCCCGGAGTTCGTTGAGCAGAAGACGCCATTTTTCGACCTGAGCTCAGAGTTCGTTGAGCTAATTTTGGGTTTTTTCGAGCTGAGATTCTGAGAAGAGATCGGAGTTCATCGACTGGAGCTCAACTTTCGTCGAGCTCAACTCAGAGCTAGAACTATGAATTCATCGAGCTGAAATCGGCTTTCGTCGAACTGCACTCAACCTTTGTCAATCTGAATTTCTGAACACTGGAAATCTTCTAAGCCAATACCCTAAAAAAACCTATGACCTAGACTATACAAATAGGGTCATTCTAAGCATCCTAATAATAATCCTTGCGCAAATCTAAACTGGGGTTCCAACAATCTCCCCATATTTAGGTGAGGATACTATTTACAGAAAATATAAAGCAAAAAATAAATATCTAGCAGAATTGAAATTCTCAGCATATATAATATAGTGATAAGAGAGTTAAAAAAAATAACAGTAAATAGTTCAAGAATAAAATCAGAAAACTAAGAATTCTTTTTGGGAGCATCTGAAGAAGATTCTGAAGAAGGTTTGGTGAAGATCAACTTCCTGGTTGGATATGCAACTTCTTGCTGAGTCATCTTCAAGTCTTGAGAGCAAATGACCTTCAAGGAAGTAGCTCTAGGCACAACTGCCTCTAGATGGAGATGCATATATTCATTAACAATAAAAAGATTATTTACCTGATACTTATCCAATTCCTTCTTTTTATAAGATGACATTGTTGAAAATTGAGAAGAATCCTTCCCTTTAGCTTTGTCTTTATTAATTTGAGAGAGAGCTATCAGCTCATTAAACCTGGCCATTCTGAAGTTAGGATCTATCTCTGGATCATATGTTGGAGAAGGAGGTCTCTCTGGATTTGATTTTTCTTGCTGAATACCTTGAGATGTCTGCTGGTTGCTTTGATTAATATATTGTTATTGTTGTCTTCTTTGCTGGCTGTTGGACTGAGATTCTTACCTTGAAGGTCTATCTTTGTAACTTTGAGTAGGTATTGATTGATGTGAATGATAAGTAGACCTATGATCTTGAGAAAAACTTTCTGCTGATCCTATTGCAGGAGGAAGAGGAGGAGGTCCTCTCCAAGACCTTTGAGGAGGATAACTATACCTTTTCATCTTTTTCCAATTCTTTTGTTCATTTTTAGAAAACCTCATCCAATAAGGAGTATCTGGAGTGAGAGTAATTCCATGCAAAATGTAATAAGGAATGTCAGCATTTGATGAAGGTTTAGGAGCAACCTTTATTAGAGCCTTCCTCTTGGCTTTTCTTTTCTTTGAACCAAAATCTTCTGAATCAACATTATCATCATCAGATTTATCTTCTGGATGATCATATAACTCATCTAACTATTTAATTAAATCAACCTGATTCTTAGCTTGAACTTCTGACTCTTTAAGTACAATATCTGTAATAGCTTGAGCCTGAAAACTATCAATCTCTGGTTGCATATCTTGAAACACGATTTCATCAATATTTCTCTTAGGAGATTCATCCCAAGCATAAGTGTAAGGGGAAGAAACTGGCTCTATGACATTTATCATATTCTCAACTGTTATAGTCTTAGAGACTGAAGAGATATTAGTAGGAATAGTACTGAAACTGGATCTAATCTCTTCTAAAATAGAAAAATCTACTAGAGCAGTATAACAAACTATAGCTTCAGAATAATTATCAAAAATTGGAGCAAAATAGGGCTGATCTTCAAAAATAGATAATAAGGAAGAAAAGTCAATTATGGGATTTTAAAAAATATAACCTACAGTGATAACTTTTGGAATTGAAAGTGTTAAAGTTTGGATTGTTCAAGCGGCCTGGTCTCTAACCGCAGTGGTCTAGTTGTTCCAGCAGTCTAATGGTCTGGTGATAAACCTTGGCTTTTGTTCTGGTGGACAGCAGCTGCAGCAGTCTTGCGAAGAGAAGCCATAGCGTTCTGCTTGAAGCCGCAGCGGTCTGGAAAAGTAAAACAGTCTGCTTAAAGCCGCAGCAGTCTGACCGTGGTTGTAGTCTGAAAACTTTCTGCAGTTGCGATCAGGCGATCAGGCGATCAGGCGGTCAGTTTGAGAGGCTGACTCTGGGAGATTGTGGCTTTGTAGTTAGTTATTCTTTTTCTTATATAGTTGGCGATTTGGTAATGTCAAACCGCATAAGTCGTACGACTTGTATTTAGTCCCACATCGTTTGTTTTAAATCTCTCTCTCCTCCCCCAGTTTTTATAAATAAGGGGGCATACCTTTGTAATCTTTATCTTTTTTGAGAAATAAAGTTTGAAGTTTATTTACCTCTTTTGTCCATTTTCTTACATGGTATCAGAGGAAACCGATCCTTTGCTTCAAGAAGATCACGGTTACTTGCTCTAATCGCGCGACCTCTTCCACCGGCTTCTCCGGTTTCTCTGGCTTCTTTCTCTTCCCTTCCCTCCCTTTCTTATCCCTGTCTTGCGTCTTGCTTCCTCCCGGGCCTTTCTATTTGCCCGGCTTCCCTTGCTAACTGCGTGGTTTCTCTTCCCGCATTTTTTCTCTTCTCTGTTCCGAGTTTCTCCTTTCGTCGTGGTTTCTTCCTTGCTACTGGTGTGTTTTCGCCTTGATCGGGCGACCTCATGCTCTTTTCTCTTCTTGCTGCTTCTTTACAAGTTGCTTGTCTCTTCTTTGCTGTGAGTCCGCATTTTGGTCGCGGCTTGTTCCTTGAAGCTGGTGTGTTGACACTATGACCGTGCGGTCGCTGCATCCTTTTGTAACCTGTTCTTGATCGGTTTGTCTTTTTTACACCGCACGGTTTCTTTCTTTCTATTCGCGCGGTTTGCTCCTTATTTGCGCGGTCTCAGTCTCTTCTTTCTTCTTGCGGGGCTTCTCCTCCTTTGGGTCGCAGCATTTTTGTTGCTGGTGTGTTGAAACCGAGACCGAGAGGCTTGATTTTTCCTTGTGCGTGTGCTTCACCTCTTTTCTTTTCTCGCTGGCGTTTCTTTACCTGCTGCAGTTTCTGCCTCTTGGTCTGATATCTTCCGGTTTCTTCCTCCCTTCCCGCCCTTTTTTGGTCGCTGCTTCTTTCTAGTTGCTAGTTTATGTACCTTTGACTGGGCGGTCTCCTTGGTCTCTCTTTCTTCTTTGTTGTTTGTGCCGTCTAGTTTCTCCTGAGAGATTAGTTTACCTGCTTTCCGGCTTCTTCTTTCAAATGAATTCCCTTCTCTCTTCTACTACACGTGATATTGCAGTCTCTTCTGATAAGTTGCTTATTGACTCTAGTGCCACTTGTCACATGACTGGCAACTCTCGTTTGTTTTCCTCTTTACTTGAGACAAATAGGTTATCTCCTATTATTGTTGCTGATGGGACCTCTGCGCCTGTGCATAATATTGGCACTATGCATCTCTCTTCATCTTTGCTATTAGAGGACACTCTTTATGTCCCTACTTTCCCGTACAATTTTCTCTCTGTTCATACTCTTTGCACTCAGTTAAGTTGCATAGTTACTTTTACTGGAACCACTTGTTCTTTCTTTGATTCTGTTTCTAAGGCTACGATTGCTACTGGTACTGATCGTGGTGGTCTGTTTTATCTTTACAATGATGTTGCTCTTTCTGCTTCTTCCTTAGTTCAATTGTGGCATCGTCGTCTTGGTCATCCTCCTTCTCGCCTCATTCATCAACTTTTTCCAAACCTTCCTTTCGAGGATTTTACTTTCAATTGTGAAGCATGTGAGTTGGGCAAACATCATCGCTCTTCTTTCCCAGCTCGAACGGGTCGTTGTTCTTCGCTTCCTTTTGAGCTTGTTAACTCTAACCTCTGTGGTCCTTCTCCAGCTGCTTCTGTTGGTCGCGGAAGCTTGTACTTTGTCACATTTATTGATGATTTCTCCATATGCACTTGGTCGTATCTATTGAAGGATCATTCTGACCTGTTCTCTGTATTCACTGCTTTTTATCATGAGATCTTCACACAGTTTAGTGTGCCTATTCAGATTATTCGTACTGATAATGTAAAAGAATATGTCAGCCATCAGTTCTCTTCGTTTTGTGTGGACAAGGGTTTGATTCATCAAACAAGTTTTCCATATACCTCTCAACAGAATGGCATTGTTGAATGCAAGAATCGTCATCTTCTAGATGTTGCTCGCAGTCTTTCTTTGTAAATGAATGTCACTCGGTCTTATTGGGGTCATTTGGTTCTTCTTGCTTGCTATCTCATTAACTGTATTCCCTCGTTTGTTATTTAAGACAAGAATCCTTTTTCAGTCTTATATCCAGAGGAAGAACCATTTCCTTTGCCCCTTAAAACCTTTGGATGTACTGCCTTTGTTCACGTCCCTTCTCCTAGACGGGACAAACTTTCTCCCCGATCAGTTAAATATATATTCCTTGGCTATTGTCCTACTCAAAAAGGGTATCGATGTATTGATCCTCTCCTGCGCAAACAGTATGTTTCCGCAGATGTTACCTTCTTTGAAGATACTCGATATTTCTCCTCTCCTTCTTCTCTCGTACCTTCGCATACTTCTCCTTTCTTGCCTATTCTCTCAGCTCCTCCGCCAAAGCCGATTCTTCTAGCATCTACTCCTGCTGGTCCATCTCTTTCTCGGGAGCCTGTTGGGTTACCGTTGGAACCCTCTGTACCAGTTCCGGAGCCTCTTCTGTCTTCTGCCAGTACATTGCCTCCTCCAGCAAGCAGTGACCTCCATCTTCTAATTGCCTTGCGAAATGGCATTTGCCAATGTACTAAGCATCTGATGGGTGCGGTTGACTCCTATGCTCTACTTTCCCCAACTAACAAGCATTTTTATCTTTCTATTTCTTCTACTTCCATTCCGAAAACGTATCAAGAAGCTCTTGCTCTTCCTCAGTGGAAGGTTGCTATAGATGAAGAAATGAGCACGTTAATAGAGAGAGGGACTTGGACTCATGTTCCACCACCTCTGGGCGTTGATGTGGCTGGCTGTTGGTGGGTCTTTATGGTTAAGTATCTTCCAGATGGATCTTTTGAATAGTATAAGTCACGACTTATTGCCAAAGGGTTTACTCAGACATATGGGGTAGATTTCTTCGATACTTTTTCTCCTTTTGCTCGCATCAGCACTATCTGTATTCTTTTCTCTGTGGCTGTTAATAAAGACTGGGAAATGTTTTAATTGGATGTTAAGATTTCCTTCCTTTACGGGGATTTGCAAGAGGTAGTATACATGGAGCAACCTCCTGGGTATGTTGCTCTGGGGGAGTCTCAAGTGTGCAGGCTTCGGAAGGCGATTTATGGTTTAAAGTAGAGTCCACGAGCCTTATTTGAAAAGTTTAGTGAAGTTGTTTCTCTTATAGGGTTCGGTCGAAGCTCTGTTGATCATTCTTTGTTTATATGTAAGACTACTAAAGGCCTTATAGTTTTTGCTATCTACGTTGATGATATTATTTTGACTGGTGATGATAAGGAGGGCGTTAATCTAACCAAACAACATCTTCGACAACACTTTATCACTAAGGATATGGGACCCCCCAAGTACTTCCTAGGAATTGAAATTTCACAAAAGAGGACCTCGGTGGTTCTTTCACAGCAGAAGTATGCGCTAGATCTCCTAAAGGAGACATGCCTTCTTGGCACGAAACCTGCTCGTTTCCCGATGGCTGTTGGTGATGATAAAGGCTGGTCTGATGATTCCCCTCTTCTCCAAGATTTCACTATATACAGGTGACTTGTAGGAAAACTTATATATCTGACTGTTACTCGACCAGATATCTATTATGCAGTTGGGAAGGTTAGTCAATTTATGCAAGGTCTTAGAGAGTGTCATCTACGTTATGCCATGATAATTCTGGAGTATGTGAAAAGGTCTCCAGGAAAGGGCTTATTGTTTCAGAAGAATGGTCATCTGAAAATTGAAGCATGTTCTGATGCCAGCTATGCTGATAACAAGGAAAATAGAAAGTCTACATCAGGTTTTTGCACTTTTGTAGTAGGAAACCTGGTTAGCTGGAAAAGCAAGAAGCCGGTAGTGATTTCAAGATCAAGTGCTGAAGCAGAATATATGAGCATGGACTCAACTACCTGCGAGTCAAAAATGGTTATGGCGCTTATGCTTGACTTAGGAGAAGTCTATGACCAGCATCTTCCTATTTTCTTTGATAACAGAACTGCCATTTATATTTCATGGAATCCTATCTTTTATGAGAGAACAAAGCGTATTGAGGTTGAATGACATTTAATTAGAGAGGAGATTTTGAAGAATCAGGTTTACACTCCATTTGTTACATCAGAAAGAGAACTAGCTTACTTCTTCACCAAACTGGTTACTCCATCTGAGGAGGTCTGTGGCAAGCTGGGCATGCTGGATATACATGCTCCAGCTTGAGGGGGAGTGTTAAAGTTTTGAGTGTTCGGGCGGCCTGGTCTCTAACCGCAGTAGTCTAGTTATTCCAGTAGTTTGGAAGTCTGGTGATAAACCTTGGCTTATGTTCTATTGGACAACAACTGCATTGGTCTAGTGAAGAGAAGCCGCAGTAGTCTGCTTGAAGCTGTAGTGGACTAGCAAAGTATAGTGGTCTGCTTGAAGCCGCACTAGTTTGACTGTGGTTGTAGTCCGACAACATTCTGCAGTTGCGGTCAGGCAGTTAGTTTAAGCGACTGACTCTGGGAGATTGTGGCTTTGTAGTTAGTTATTCTATTTCTTATATAGTTGGCAGTTTGGTCATGTCAAACCGTATAAGCCGCACAGCTTGTATTTAGTCCCACATTATTTGTTATAAATCTCTCTCTCCTTCCCTAGTTTCTATAAATAAGGGGGCATACCTTTGTAATCTTTAAATTTTTTGAACAATAAAGTTTGTGGTTTAATTACCTCTTTTGTCCATTTTCTTCCAGAAAGATCTGTTACTTCTTCATCTAAACAATCTATAAGCATTTCTGCATCTACTGCAACCTCTTGAACTACTTTGACTTCTTCACTAACTGTTGGAGCTTCTTCATTAGACATCTCCCCCTTCCTAGATCCAGGGAGACCAGAATCTAGGCCCCCAAAAGAATGGACAATGGAGGAAGAGGCAAGCTTAGAAGAAAGGCCAGATATGGTAGCTACAAGAGGAGCAATTGCTTCTTTTATCAGCTTCTTGAGGGTAGGAGTTATAAAAACAAGAATATTAGAAGAAATTGATGATAAATTTACATACATAAACTCAGGTGGAGACTGAGTAGATGTAAATGGTCGATTGGAAGAGGATGGAATTGAGGTAGAACATTTTTTACATAGATTGAATGACTGAGGTACATCCTAGGGATTGAAGATAGGGGGAATGATATTAAGGATGATGTTTTCTTGAACAGGAAATTGAGTTGGACATGGAGAGAGTAGGGTGAAAGAAGGTAAATCATAGAGAAGAGGAGATGAATAAGGTTACTGATGGACTGGTGAAAGAGACTGGAAGGATGTAGAGGGAAACTCTTCAGACAAGGTGTTCTGAAGATTAGGAATAGAATGTCTAGGGGATTGGTAAGGTGAAGGTTGAGGAGAAGAATGAGGAGAAGAATGAGGAGGAACAAAAACCTCTTCAGGGGTTGGGAGAGTGGCTGGTACAGCCCTTGTGTCTTCAGAAGCAACTCTAGAAGAGGAAGCCCTAGAGGGCTTGGGGATTGTCCTCTCCCATATACAAAAGAGGGAAGATGTAAGCCTCTTAGAAGCATTAATAAATATGGTATGCGAGACCAACAGCTCTGGGCATTGCTTCTGTAGAAAAATTCCTAAAATTCTTCCATATCCTCCTGATTTTCCTTAAATCTTCTTCTTGATGGAGTCAAATAGAATTAATTCCAAATTAATCCTTTTCTAATTCACCAAGGATCACATCAGATGAAATTGGTCCCTGGTTATGTGATCATGAGCAGAGTGCTTGCCCAACATCACTTTTCCAACAATATCAACTAAAAATTTATATTCTATCAAAAGATTTTTCTTAAGAAGGTGGTAAGGGTTTCCTTCAACATGACCCAACCTATCTTGCATTTCCTTAAATTCACTACTAGATAATTCTATTTATTCTTTACCACTAACAAACCCAAAAATTTTAGTTAAGATTTATGGTGAAAGAGGAACCAGATGTCCTGAGATAGATCCAATAAGAACTGGAGTGTCTTGAATCTTTGTTGTATATACCCATTCTTTAATCTCTACCACTGGAAGCTTTATCCTTGTTGTCATGAAGGTTCAACGGTTCTGAACCTCAAATAGCTGTAAGATGTCCTTGAATACTTGTTCGGAAAGACTGAAGGATTCAAAGTCTATATCAAAAACGGAGTCAAACTTCATTGCTGCGAGGATTGCTGGAGAAATCGCCATTGCTCTGCAAAAACAAGAGATCAAGTGCAAAGGGGAACGGAAAAGCATGCGATAGAGTTTGATGAAAACCTAGTTATAATTTTTCAGAAGTTGAAAAGGAAAACTATGTCCGACGAGAAACAAAACATCGAACCTTGTTCGATGAAAAAAATCTTAAAGGGAATGTGTTTCGTCGATCTCTAGTTGACGAAAATTTTACGAAACAAATAAATTTCGTCGATCTTGAAAGAGAGGGATAGATAGGTTTTACTATAGAGGGGGGTGAATAGAGTATTAAAAAAAATTGTTTAGATTTATTGCAGAATTAAAATTCTAATAAAAGCAACTAGAGAAAATAAATAATCTAGACTACCACAGCAACACAACACATAAAGAGATCACAGAGCAACACATACGACACAAGAAAATTTATAGTGGTTCCCCAAATCTGGGTACATCCACTCTTCTACCACCCAGGTAGGAATCTACTTAGGTTTTTGATCAGGTGCCCTATCACCACAAGATCTGCTGCAGGTATATCTAGAGACTCTTTGAGCTTTTGATCAGGAGCTCAAAATCCAATAGGTTTTTGATCAGGTGCCCTATCACCAAAGAGTTCACTTTTGAAGGGAGAGATAACCCTTTACAGATGGAGGTAGAAGAAAAGGTTTATGAGAATCTTCTCTTTCTCAGACAAGTGAGAAGATTTTGTGGATTGAGAAGAATGTCCAAGCTCCCCCAAAGATATTGTATGGATCCAGGAAGATGAAGCTTGTCCTTGGGTGTAGGTCTTCAACGAGAAAAAGTTGTAAATCCTTTTTGAATCTGATAACAGTTGTTGATTTTGTGACTCTATGTGAATCTTTGAAGACTGAAAAGAGAAGAATACTTGAGAGAAATATTGTTCAGAAAAAGTTCTTCTTCTTCTTTTAAGCAAAGCATGCAATATCCACTGAGAGCAAAGGAAGATTCTTTTCTTTTTGATTACTAAATGATTCCTATCTCTCTTCTTCTTTTTGTTATATTAAGATATATGTTCTGTCAGTATGAAGAAAAATTGATAGAATTTGAATTCCCAAGGCAAGGCATAAATTACTGCAAGAATTGAGGAGCCCAAATGACTAGAATGGCTGGCAGTCATAAATACAATCCATAACTGTCTCTATACAATATTCTGTGAATACCATAATAAATGCTTCAAGAAATACGGCTATCAGCCTTGGGAGTATTAGCATTTATTATCAGAATATATCTTGCCATAAAATAAATTTATTATAACCAAAATAAGACTTCTGACTGATCTGAGAACACTGATAGAAGAAGGCAGCATAAAATCGTAGGGCAAAGTTCAGAGATCGTCGACCAGAGATAAGAGATCGTCGACCAGAGAATGTCTATCGTCGAGCTTTTATTACTGCAGAGAAACAAGAGATCGTCGACCTGAGCTCGTAGATCGTCGAGCTTAGTTTAGAGTAGGAGACTCTGAGATCATCGATGGGAGATCGACGATCTTCGAGCTGAGTTCAACTATAGTCGAACTGATATAGATAGTTCTGAAAGTCCACCTAGTGACAACTACCTTTACCTATAGGGGGTGAATAGGTGTCTTGCAGCGTTTTTGCGGAATTAAAACTATACATGCACAAATAAAAAAAACAACATAGCATAGAAAGACACAGGCAATTTATAGTGGTTCCCTGATTTGGGTACGTCCACTCTCCCCATTCGACCTATCTCCCAACAAGGGACGACTCGGTCACTTCACCAACAGGATTGAAAACCAATCCTTACACTAAGGAAGTAACTCTTCCACACGAAGGAGTCACCACTCCTCCACCACGGGTTGCACCCAACCCTTACACAGAGGAACCAACTTTCCATTACAACAAAAGAAAAACATGAATGTATAAAATACAAACTATTTTTGGAGCCCTTGGTGTCCCTCTTCGTTCGACATTGCATTCTTGAATAAGTCGAAGAGTCCACGACCTAAGTGCTCTCTTAGAGAGAATCTCCCCAAAACTAGCGGCGACAAGAAGTGCGGCGGCATAGCTGTCAGGATCGGCGGCGGCAACGATGTGCGGCGGCTGAGCTTTGGAGATCCAACCTTCGTAGCAAAGCTAGCAAGGTCTACCAACGGTCTTGCTAGGATCGATCGTCTCGATCGATTCGGAAAGGGAAGGTATTCCCGATCAACAAATAAAGAGACAAAGGATATCTAGGTAGACACGTGAGACGCGTTGCTTGGCCGAGCTCATGTCGCCGAGAGATCGAGAAGAAACCACGATCAGCAACGGCGATAACCTGCACGAGCAGCGATGGTGATCCGAGCGGCGACGGCGGCGGAAGGAAATCTGCGATGCTTTAGGTCACGATGGAGGCTCGTTTCTTGTTCTCGTTATTCGGTATCTGTAATGATCGAAATACAACAGTATTTATACTGTAGGTCATACATTATGACCGTTTTGGGCCCCACCAGTAGAAACCCTAAGTCCGGTTAAAAACAGCGCCTGAATATTTTGACCAGTCCAGCGAGCAGAAGAAATTCGCCTAAGGCAAATTCGGAGAGAATCAATGGTGATTCTCGATGAATCGACGAGAATCACTTATGATTCTCGTTGAATTCTACTTGGCAGAATTCTGGCTGAAGATCTTGCCATCCGGAGAGAATCGGCAAGAATTATAAATCATTCCCGACGAATCGGCGAGAATGCAAAGTAATTCTCGACGATTCGGCGAGAATCAACTAGTTATTCTCAACGATTCTGCCTTAAGCAGAAATCAAGACGGCGTTGAGACAGCCGGCTGCAATCAGAAAGAATCAGCGAGTGATTCTCGACGATTCGGCGAGAATCACTAGTGATTCTCGTCAAATCAGCGAGAATCACTTAGTGATTCTCGACGATTTCTACTTAGATGATTTTCGTCTTTCTTCCCGCCAGTTGCTTTTACCCATCCTTGCTCCTTGTCTGCTCTTGATCTTTCTCAGCCTTGTACTTGAAAGTAAGTACACTCCAATAGAGAGAGTCCACGTAGGCCAAAACACTAATCTGCTCAACGAGGGATTACGTTGCACATACTCGTGTATATTGACCCACTGCACCCTTACATTGGTGTGTACTTAGCATGGAATAACTACAAGCACAACTTGAAGACAAATGATCAAATACAATGTCAATTCACCTTAGCTTGTCCAGGGGCTTCTTCAAATCAAGTACATTGTGGATACAATACCCAACAATCTCCCCCTATTCTAAGAAGCCTAAACCCTACAAGCAAAGGTGAATATAACGGATGGAAGAAAAACAAAAACTGAATAATCAGTTGAGAAAGAATTTCCATACCATTATCTTTAGAGCATTTGCAGCATACTTTGCGAGAGCACCTTAGCCCTTAGCACCTTAGCCGAGAGGGCAATCTCCCCCTTTTTGGCTTCTACAAATCTGGGACTTTAGCACTTGCCACAATGCTCCCCCTCAGTTCTTTCATTTGTGCTTACACTTGAGTTTCTTGCGGATGCTCCCCCTTGATCCAAGAGCCGGGAGCCTATGTATTCTTCATTCCTCAAGGTTTAGCATACCCAGTTCAGTTTTGAAGAGACTGAACTTGGCTTCGTCTAGGGGCTTTGTAAAAATATATGCAATCTGCTTATCTGTTAGGACATAGTAGAGACAGATGTCCTTGTTTTCCACATGCTCCCGAATGAAGTGGTAGCCCACTTCAATATGCTTCGTCCTGCTGTGCGATATGAGATTGTTCGCAATGGCTATAGCACTTGAGGAGTCGCAGTACATTGGTACATCTTTGAACTGAAGGTCATAGTCTGCTAGCTGATTTCTGATCCATAGAAGTTGTGTGCAACAGCTGCCTGCTTAGATGTACTCAGATTCAGCTGTAGAGGTTGCAATACTATTCTGCTTCTTACTATTCAATGATATAAGCCTTCTTCCAAGGAATATAAACGTCCCGGAAGTGCTTTTCTGATCATCCCTGCTTCCTAAAAAATCAGCATCTGAAAAGCCTATTAGCTCGACATCATTGTTTCTCGGGTACCACAAGCCAAGATTAGGTGTACCCTTAAGGTATCTAAGAATTCGCTTTGCAGCGATATAGTGAGATTCCTTAGTGTTAACCTGATATCTGGCAAAAATGCATGTGGATAACATAATATCCGGTCTACTTGCAGTAAGGTAGAGCAGGGATCCAATAATGCTTCTGTATTTGGTTTCATCAAAAGGTTTCCCTTTCTCATCATTATCCAGATACATAGTGGATCCCATTGGAGTCCTCATAGAGGTTGCATTCTCCATTCCAAATTTCTTGAGGAGTTCATTTGTGAACTTCGTCTTAGAAATGAAAATTCCATCCTCAGACTGTTTCACTTGAAGTCCCAAGAAATACTTTAGCTCTCCCATACTGCTCATTTCAAACTTTCCTTGCATAAGTTTAGAAAACTTTTTGCAAAGATTGTTATCCGTTGAGCCGAATATAATGTCATCAACATAGATTTGCACCAGCTAGATCTTGTCTTTGACTTTCCTAAGAAACAATGTCTTATCTTTTTTTCCTCTAGACAACTTGTTCTCAAGAAGAAAACTAGACAGAGTCTCATACCAAGCTCGAGGAGCTTGCTTTAAGCCATATAAAGCCTTATTAAGAAAATATACAAGATTGGGATAAGTCGGATTAATAAAATCTGGGGGTTGTGTGACGTATACTTCCTCTTTCAGGTTGCTATTTAAGAATGCAGATTTCACGTCCATCTGATAGACAGTGAATCCTTTGTGCGAAGCATAAGCCAGGAACAATCTGATCGCCTCGAGCCTTGCCACTGGTGCAAAGGTCTGGTCGAAGTCAATCCCCTCCTCCTGTCTGTAACCTTGAGCCACCAGCCTGGCCTTGTTCTTTATGATTACACCGTGTTCATCAAGTTTGTTTCTGAAGATCCACTTGGTGCCGATCACGTTCTGCCCCTTTGGTCTTGGAACCAGCGTCCAGACATTGCATCTTTCAAATTGATGAAGTTCATCTTGCATGGCCAATATCCATACTTCATCCTTGTTCGCTTCGTCGAACTTCTTTGGCTCAACCTGTGACAGAAACCTATAATACAGAATCTCGTTAATTGTACCTCGATGAGTTCTGACACCGTCACGGGGATCTCCGATGATTTGATTACTGGGATGATCCCTCACGTGACGAATCTCTAGCAGTCTGGCATCTGGAGCTCTAACATTTTCTGGGGCTCCTTCCTCTTCAGGGTGGACAACTCCATTCTGACCGTCATCATCTCCGATAGGTGTTGCGGTGGTGACTTTGATGTACTTGGGAGTTGCATCTTTAGCAGTCTCACCGAGACTAAGCTGTTCAATTCTTGTACCTGCATCTTCAAGAAGACCACTGGGATCATAAGATTTATCATTCAGATCTTCAGTTTAAGACACACCAGGTGTTCAATTTGAGTATGCCATTGTAGATAGCACTACTTTTATTCCAAGTACTTGTTCAAGTCATTCTTGGAACATCTCCTATCTAGTTCCCATCATGTTTACAAGAACCTAGACTGCCCTGCAAAAGAGAATTACCTTGCCTTAGGAACCCAATATGTATTGGGTCCTAGGTTCTTGTCAGTGTAAAATCTCGAATGCCTTCCCATAGGAATCCTATCAGGAAGGCTAACTCTGCTCAGAGGAAGTGGATATGACCTTGCCCTTGGCACAGAGGGATTATGCCAACAATCTATGGCAAAGTGACCCACCTTGCCACAACACCAACATTCGTGAATGTTGTATCGCCGTTTAAGACCTGATCTGTTGACTGAGGTAGTCATGAGCTTAGGTCTAAATGGGATAAAGCCGGTTCTGCTCACAAAATTCCCTTTTCCACCATGACACGTGGGGGGTGGAAAGAATGCATGTGGTGAGTGTCATGAGGCCTCGGAGGTGGTGCCTTCCTTTCAGTCAGCACACTTCTAGAGGCCCCATGGGTACTTACCACATGTTTCCTGACCCCCCTTTCCTGTGTCCTAGGGTGGAAAGTACTGCAGTGAGAGCTGGTTCCTGCATATTCATGATGAGTTGGGGCTGAGTTTGAGAACACAAAGGGTTCAGAATGAGCCTTGGGGATTCTCTCATGGGTAGCCATGACAGCTCTGACACTGTGGGTATTTCCACCTGAGGGCTGATCATTCTTGCAGTGACCAACATTGTTTCTGTGGTCATACCTGAAGGCATGATGAGTGACCTTCCTACTCGGGGTGGGGGGTCTGAACACAGTTTCCCCATTTCTCCATGAATTAATAATTCGGGAGATCCACCAATTTTCTTCTTTTCTCTTGATAGCATCTATCGTGGAAAAGTTAGAAACTATTCTCTTCTCAGTCTCTAGACGACTTTATAGATCCGAGATCTTTGAGTCCTTTACCTTGATGGATTCCAATTGGATATTCATCAAGGTCTTAAGCTGAGCAATCTCCTTAGCTTGCTCCTCAACAAGTAAGTTGCTCTTCTGAAGAGCACACTGAAGGGATTCAAGATTTTCAATCTTCTGATTGAAGCTATCCATATCCCTTGCATCACTAAAAGGACAATCCTCTGAACTATTCCTGTCTTTAGGAACTGCAAGAGGAGAGGGGCATAATGAAAAAGTTACCTGCTCCTAGCTTTGCTATTCAGGGTTACCGTCAAGATTGGCAGAGACTGTTGAGTCAGCTTCATCAGAACTGCTTTCCTCAACTTCTTCTTCAGTCTCTGACAAGGACACAAGAGCCCTGATACTAACAGATTGATCATGCCCTTCATCTTCAGAAATGAGGACCCCCATATAGGCTTCATCCTCTTGCTGACCACTGATTCCTTCTTTCCCTGATACCTCCATGAGGTCTGAGATGGTTTGTCACATGGACATGGCCATCCTACACTTGTCCAATTTAGAGCGAGATGGTCCAGACCAGACATCAGTGATGATCTGACGAATCACCTTGTCCAGGTTGAACAGTGAGAGCTCTGTCTCCAAAATCTCTTTTGGACACTTGGGGATTTGGAGATCTTTCCCCGAGCCGGAAGCCTTCGTGGGAATAAAGGGACCCTCTTCCAGAATGAGTGATGCTCGAGGGTCGATGGCCTCCAGATGAAATAGTACCCTCATCTTCCATACAGGATAGTACTCCTTTGTACATGAGGGGAGTCTTAGAGGAGGGACATCATAGTCCAACTCCATGCTTGAGTCTGATCTTCTGGTTGACACTAGTGGTAGGAACTTACTCGAGGTGTTAACCCCTTTGATGAGGAACCTCCCTCTGATACCACTTGAAAGTCCACCTAGTGCCAACTACCTTAACCAATGGGGGGTGGAGAATAGGTGTCTTGCAGCGTTTTTGCGGAATTAAAACAATACATGCACAAATAAGCAAAACAACACTGCACAGAAAGACACAGACAATTTATAGTGGTTCCCCGATTTGGGTACGTCCACTCTCCCCTTTCGACCAATCTACCAACAAGGGACGACTCGGTCACTTCACCAACCGGATTGAAAACCAATCCTCAGACTAAGGAAGTAACTCTTCCACACGAAGGAGTCACCACTCCTCCACCACGGGTTGCACCCAACCCTTACACAGAGGAACCAACGTTCCTTTACACCAAAAGAAAAACTTGAATGTATAAAATACAAACTACTTTTGGAGCCCTTGGTGTCCCTCTTCGTTCGACGTTGCGTTCTTAAATAAGTCGAAGAGTCAACGACCTAAGTGCTCTCTTAGAGAGAATCTCCCTGAAACCAGCGGTAGTAAGAAGTGCGGCGGCGTAGCTGTCGGGATCGGCGGCGACAACGAAGTGCGGCGGCTGAGATTTGGAGATCCAACCTTCGTAGCAAAGCTAGCAAGGTCTACCAACGGTCTTGCTAGGATCGATTGTCTCGATCGATTCGGAAAGGGAAGGTATTCCCGATCAACAAATCAAGAGACAAAGGATCTCTAGGTAGACACGTGAGACGCGTTGCTTGGCTGAGCTTCTGTCATCGGGAGATCGAGAAGAAACCACGATCAGCAACGGCGACAACCTGCACGAGCGGCGATGATGATCCGAGCTGCGACGGCGGCGGAAGGAAATCCGTGATGCTTTAGGTCACGATGGCGGCTCGTTTCTTGTTCTCGGTATTCGGTATCTGTAATGATCGAAATACTACAGTATTTATACTGTAGGTCATACATTATGACTGTTGTGGGCACCACAAGTAGAAACCCTAAGTCCAGTTCAAAACAACGCCTGAATATTTGGACCGGTCCAGCGAGCAGAAGAAATTTGCCTAAGGCAAATTCGACGAGAATCAATGGTGATTCTCGATGAATTGGCGAGAATCACTTATGATTCTCGCCGAATTCTACTTGGCAGAATTCTGGCTGAAGATCTTGCCATCCAGGGAGAATTGACAAGAATCATAATTCATTCCCGACGAATCGGCTAGAATGCAAAGTCATTCTCTACGATTCGGCGAGAATCAACTAGTGATTCTCGACGATTCTGCCTTAAGCAGAAATCAAGATGGCGTTGAGACAGCCGGCTGCAATCGGCAAGAATCAGTAAGTGATTCTCGACGATTCGGCGAGAATCACTAGTGATTCTCGTCGAATCGGCGAGAATCACTTAGTGATTCTTGATGATTTCTACTTAGACGATATTGGTCTTTCTTCCCGCGAGTTGCTTTAACACATCCTTGCTCCTTGTATGCTCTTGATCTTTCTCAGCCCTGTACTTGAAAGTAAGTACACTCCAATAGAGAGAGTACACGTAGGCCAACACACTAATCTGCTCAACGAGGGATTACGTTGCGCAGACCCGTGTATATTTACCCACTATACCCTGACATTGGTGTGTACTTAGCGTGGAATAACTGCAAGAACAACTTGAAGACAAATGATCAAATACAATGTCAATTCACCTTAGCTGGTCCAGGGGCTTCTTCAAATTAGGTACATTGTGGATGCAATACCCAACAAGTTCACAATATTTTCTGAATCTTAGTTTGAGTCCACTGAAATGCTAGTCTGCCCAAACCTGATCTTAAGGGGATCTAACTAAGACTTAAGACATAGACCATGGCTATACAAGAGGGTCTAAACATCCTAAGAGTTAACCTAGCCCAAATCAAAACAAGGGTTCCAACAATCTCCCCCTATTTGTGTGAGGGCACTCAAAAAAAACTGAAAATAAATAAAATACAAAGACCATAAATATCTGAAGGAATGAAATAACATCAGCAGATATGTTATAGCAGTGCATTATACATAATCAGTTAATCATTAAACAAATAACATAAACTATGGTTTATCATATGAAGAACCAGATGAAGGTTTTGAGAATATTATCTTCCTGCTAGGGTCTGGTACATTCTTCTTGGATGTCATCAAGTCTTTCCCACCAAGTGATGTCTGAGTGCTGGTCCTGGGCACAATTGCTTCAGGATGCAATGCCATATATTCAGCTGGGTTAAAGACTTTCTTGCTCACTTGAAGCTTATCCAGCTCTTTTTCTCTGAAAGAGGACATAGTTGAGAATGCTGATGGATCTTTTCCTTCTTCTATAGATTTTCTGATATGAGAATGACCAATCAGTTCCTGAAGCTTAGCCATCCTAAAGTTTGGATAAAGTTCCTGTTAAACAGGTGACTGATCTTCTTGAGGAGGCAATATAGTGACTGTTTTGAACTGAGTGGATTGAGCTTGAAAGCATGTTGAGCTGAGTTGATCATCACTTTGGAAGTAGAGAGATCTAGGAGGGGCAGCCTCACTATATTTTCTTTTAGGTTTAAAGGATACATCAGATTTTCTGACTTAATAAGCAGCTGTCTTTTGAATCTTTGAAGCAACTTGTTGGTGAGAAGGAGAAGAGGGATTCTGATAAATGACTTCTTTCACTTGTTCTGAGGAGCTCTAACTTTTGTGTTACTTACTACTTACTTGAAACTGAGTCCAAGAGGATCTGTACTGCCTTTGATATGATCTTGAGTAAGAGGAAGGTTGGGAAGATGCACTAGAAACTTGAGAGATAACACTTGAAGCACCAGCAGCAGGAGGAGGAGGAGGAGGGCCTCTTTTGAATTTCTGAGGAGGTGGAGAATATCTCCTGCTCTTCTTTCTGGCTTTCTGCTCATTCTTGGATAACCACATCCAGCTCTCCATGCCAGGATATGTAGTAATCCCTTTCAAGATGTAGTAAGGGGTGTCATTTGTATTTCTTGGTTTAGGAGCAGCCTGGGGAGCAGCTTTTCTTTTCTTTGGAGCTTTCTTTTTCTTAGAATTACTATCATCTGAATCATCATCATCATCATCAGATAAAACCTGAGGATTGTCATATAAATCATCTATTTCCTTCATTTGCTTATCATCTGTCTTCTTAGCAGCCTTTTCTTTGCCTTCTTCCTGAATATCAATAAGAATGAAATCATCCAGAGATGGATAAGGACTAATAGGCTCACAAAGATTTATTAAGCTTGTTTCTAGGGCTAAGGCTAGATTTTATGAGACCACTAGATCAAGTAATTCATCAGCAACTGATAGAGCATCAATCTCATTCTTCTCTTCTAACATATACAAAAACTCTACATCCATAGGGGATGAAATATCTGTACATTCTGTAACTAATTGAATATCTGAACAAGATGGAACTGATTGAATCTGCAGAAGATGTTTCACAACTGAAGGACACATGGGTCTGGTATAACAGACCATGGCCTTAGACGAAATTGTCTCAACTAAATTCCAAACAGCTCTAAACAAAGATAAAGATTGTAAAAGAGATTGTAAATTGATGGAGGGATTAATAAAGCAATAACCACTGGATATCTCAGGAATTGACAAATTGGTGCCTTCATCTGACATAAGCAAGTCATAATATAAAATTATGTCTGTATAGAATTTTTGAAACAATTCTTCTTCCTGCACTACTTCTTCTTGAATTACTAGAGGAGGCTGAACCTGAAGGTCTGCTAAATCTTATCCTGCAGCATCATCATAGGACATCTCCCCCTGTCTGGTTTCAGTGACAACTGGAGCCAGACCCCTAGATGAAGAAGGAGCAGAGGAAGCAGATAGAGAAGCAGATAGGGAGGCAGAAAGAGATGAGATAGATTGAGTAAGGGGTGAGAGTGCTTCTTCTATCAAGGATTTGAGGGTAGGAGTGAGGAGGTCCAGAAGATGAGAGAGAAATGTTGGATCAACTTGAGGAAACTCAGTTGAAGTCTGAGTTGAAACAGAAATATGAGAGGGAGGAGAAGAGAAATCTGTCATGATGTCATCCTAAAGAGGAGAGTTTCTAGAGGAATGTATGGGGGAATTATGAGGAGATAGTTCGGGGTTGATGGGTGAGTCAGCTTGACGAGAAGGGGATGAGTGTGGTGAGAGCAGGTTAAAATTTTGAATGGACAAGGAGTGAAGGGAGTGTGGTTCAGTAGGAGAAATGGGAAGGGGTGACCGATTAGGGGAAGAGATAATAACTGGAGATGAACGAGTAGTTGGAATAACTGAGGTAGGTTGAGAGGAGATATTTGGGATGATTGGGGAAGCTGGAGGAGGAGGAGGAAGAGAGGGAACTTCTTCATTAGGTTGAGGAGTGACTATGACAGTCCTTGTGTCCTCAGATGTATGAGAGGAGGTTCCAAACCTGGACGGTTTCTGAATCGACTTTCCCACTTCCCGAACAAAGAGCAGTCCAGCCTCTTGCAGGCATTAATAGCTATGGTTGAAGACACCAATAGCTCTGGGGCTTTCTTTTGAAGAAAGATTCCTATAATCCCCCCTAAGCAGACTTCCATTTTATTGTTCTTCCTCTTGATTAAATCGAAGAACAAACTGGCCCAATCAATTGACTTCTTGTTAACTAGAGCAGACATGATAGCGAACTGTTACCTGTTGATCTTATCATGGGCCAAATGTTTGCCCAGCAAAACCTTTCCCACTACATCTGCAAGAAACTTAAAACCTACAGATAAGTTTTTCTTTAATAACTTAGATGGAATGCCCTCGGCATGACCCATCTCCAAGAGCATCCTGCTATACTATGAACTGTCCTGATCCAGATCATCCGTTCCATTCTTTAGTTTAAAAATCTCTGTAAGAATTGCAGGGTTTAGAGTCACCTGCTGTCCTGAGATGAAACCAATCATCGAAGAGTCATTGACAGAGGAGGTGTAAACCCATTCCTTTATCTCAACAATAGATAGCTTTATCCTTGTAGTCATAAGTTTCTTCAAACCCTGATCATCGAAAAGCTATAACATTTCCTGAAACACAAGATCACAATTACTGAAAGAGTCGAAGTCGACATCAAATCCTGTGTCGAACTTTATCACTGTGAGAACTATTGCAGAGCTCGCCATGGGAAACCTGTAAAATTGAGAGAGCAAAGATCAAGAGTAGAGGGTAAATATGAAAGCGCGGGATATAGATTGAGAAGAAACCTGTATATAGGTTTTTGGAATATGAAGAGAAGATCTCTGGGCGACGATAAAAGCAAAAACGTCGATCTTAGGTCAAAGATTTAATTTAAAAGCAAATGATATCTTTGGTCTCTGATCTCAGTTGAAAAAAAATTGATAGTCGAGCTTAGGTCGACGATTGATTTTACTGAAGCAAAGTGGTCGATCTCCATTCGACAATTTTTGTCTTCATACAGAGCTGTCGTCAATCTCAGGTCGACGATTTAGCTCAAGATGAGTTCGACGATCGTCGATCTCCGTTCGACGATCGTTGACCACATCTTCACAAAGACAAAACTCAAGTTTAATCCATGTCATTTATAATTCCAAGCTGATTCAGAAAGAATAGGTATTTTTGCACATCCAGAGGTTTGGTAAAAATATCTCCTCTTTGAAAATAAGTGGAGATAAACTTGAGGTTAATCTTGTTTTTGTCAACACAATATCTAAGAAAATGATGTCTTATTTCTATATGCTTTGTCCTAGAATGTAAGACTGGATTTTGTGCAATAGATATAGCACTAGTACTTTCACAAAAGATGGTGGAATCTTTGAGAGAGTGCCCATAATCCAGTAGCTGATTTTGAATCCACAAGATTTGTGAACAGCAACTACCAGCAGCTATATATTCAGCCTCTACAGTTGATGTAGACACAGAAGATTATTTCTTGCAAAACCAGGATACTAATCTATCACCCAGGAGCTGACAAGTTCCTGAAGTGCTTTTTCTGTCAACTCTGCATCCAACATAGTCAGCATCAGAATATCCAGTTAATTCAGATTCTGACTCTGTGGGATACCAAAGTCCTAGATTAGGACAACCCTTTAAGTATCTTAATATTCTTTTAAGGAGAATTAAATGAGATTCTTTAGGATTTACTTGAAATCTAGCACAAAGATATATAGCAAACATTATATCAAGTCTACTAGCAGTAAGATATAATAGAGATCTAATAATGGCCCTAAAATTTTTTTGATCAACAGGTTTACCCTTTTCATAAGAATCAATTAATACATTAGAAGCCATGGGTGTCTTCATAGCTGAGGCATCAGCCATCCCAAACCATTTTACTAATTCCTTAACATATTTGGACTGGGAAATAAAGATGCCATCAGGAGCTTGCTTTACTTGAAGACCAAGAAAGTAAGAAAGTTCAGCCATGCTACTCATTTAAAACTTGGAGTGCATAAAATCAGAAAACCTTTTGCAAAGTTTATAATCAGTAGATCCAAATATAATATCATCAACATATACTTGAACTAACATAATCCTATCATGATGATGTCTAATAAATAAAGTCCTATCTACAGAGCCTCTAGAAAATTTATTCTCTAAAAGAAAGCTAGCTAGGGTTTCATACCAAGCTCTTGGAGCTTGCTTTAGACAATAGAGAGCCTTATGCAATTTGAAAACATGAGAGGGATGAATTGAAGAGATAAAACCCGGTGGCTGTTCCACATACACTTCTTCCTTAAGTTCCCCATAGAGAAAGGCACTTTTGACATCCATTTGATATACCTTGAATTTCTTGTGAGCAGCATAGGCCAAGAAAATTATGATAGCTTCAATTCTTGCAACAGGTGCAAAGCTCTGATCATAGTCAATACCTTCTTCTTGCCTGTAGCCTTGTGCCACTAATCTATCTTTGTTTCTAACAACTATGCATTGGGCATCCAATTTATTTCTGAAGACCCATTTCATTCAAATAACTAACTGTCCTTTGGGTCTAGGAACCAAATTCCAAACTTTGCATCTTTCAAACTGATTTATCTCCTCTTGCATTACAATAATCCGGTGTGGATCTTGCACTGCATCTTTAATGGACGAGGGCTCAATATGCGATAAGAAACAGGCACGCATCATATCTTCATTGAGTTGATGCCTTGTCTGCACACCAACTAACATGTCTCCTATCACTCGAGATATGGGATGATCTCTAAGTGTAACATAGTCAGGAGGTGGAGTTTGTTCAATAACAACAACATCATGAACTGATTCCTCTTGTGAAATTAAATTTGCTGTTGGAGAGCCTTCAGCAATTTCAAGAGATTCTTCTTCACTATCTTCATCAATCTGTGGAGAGGGATGAGATATAACCTTTTGGGTGAGATTTAATTCATCCAATTTCTCGCATAGATTTGGTACCTACAAATAATTACTGGTAGAAGCTTCCTTCTCCTTATAAAACATATTAACTTCATCAAAAGTAACATGAACAGATTCTACAATTTACAAAGATGATTTATTGAAGACCCTACTTGCCTTGCTAACTTGGGAATATCCTAGAAAAATTCCCTTTGTAGCTTTGGCTATAAACTTTCTAAGATAATCTCGGTTGTTATTATGAATAAAACAAATACAGCCAAAAATTCTAAAGTAATCAATGTTAGGTTTCTTCCCTTTGAGAAATTCATAGGGAGTCTTGCCCTTAAGTTTGTGTATCAAACTTCTATTCAGGACATATTTTGTTGTGCTTACAGCTTCTGCCCAATAGGATAGAGGCATGTGAGCATCAGCAAGCAATATTTCTGCAGCTTCAATGAGTGTTCTATTTTTTCTTTCAACTACCCCATTTTGTTGAGGAGTTTTGGGAGCAGAGAAGCAGTGCCTGATACCTTCCTTCTCACAGAATTCTTGCATAGGAAGAGATTCAAACTCAGTGATATGATCACTTCTTATCAATGCAACTTTAGTAGAGTACTCAATCTTTATGCCTTTTAGAAAGTCTATAAGAACCTTGAAATTATCAGACTTGTTTCTCAAGAAGAAAACCCAAGAGAACCTAGAGAAGTCATCTACAATAACTAAAGTATAGAACTTCCCTCCCAGGCTTTGTACTACAATTTGTCCAAAAAGGTCCAAATAAAGCAGATACAAAATCCTAGGTGAATCACTCTTATTAACTAATTTAAAGCTATTTTTAGTTTGCTTGCCTACTTGACAAGCCTTGCAAAGGCTTTTCTTCTTGTAGGGGCAAGAGGGCAATCCTCTAACAAGGTTGTCCCTAGATAACCTAGCAATGTTTCTAAGATTTACATGCCCTAGCCTTTAATGCCATAATGTGTTTTTTTCCTAACCTGATTAAATAAATAATTTTCTAAATAAGTAGAATTCAAATCAACTAAGTAAATATTGCTTAACCTATATCCTGATAACACAATGCTGTTATTTAAAGAAATGTTGCATTTCTATTTAGTAAAACATACCTCATAACCCGCATCACATAGCTGACCTATGGATATCATGTTATATTTCAGACCCCTTACATATGCAACTTTTCTGAATGTGACATCTCCAAGTGTGAATTCTCCATAGCCTTTTGTCTGACCAAAACTTGAGTCACGAAATACAACTTTTGGACCCAGCTTTGCCTTGTAGTTATTTAGGTTGGCCTTATTTCTTAACATGTGCTTGGAGCACTAACTATCCAGATACCATCTATCTTGTATGGTAGGATAGGTCTTTACCTGCAAAATGACAGATTATATATTTTGGACCCAGGTAACCTTGGGTCCTGACTTCTTTTCATACTTAAAACTTGAAATATTAGAGTATTTAGGTTGACATTTATAGCCTAAGGGATGAAATCTCCTAGGTTGTATTGTCCAGTTAGTTAAGGGATGAAATGATTTAGAGTTGGTGTTCATATTGAAATTTCTGTTTCTGTTGAAATAGAAGTTTTGATAACTCTGTTCTGAGTTCGACGATTTTGGTTGAGATTGTCGATCAGCGTTCGACGACCAACATTGTTATCGTCGATCTCGGTTCTCAGAGTAATAGTAGTTATTATCTGGGTTCCACGATCGTCGATCTCGGGTCGACGATATATAGTGATATCGTCGATCTCCATTTGCAGAGTGTTTTAACATAAGCTCTGGGTTCTGAGATCGTCGATTGGCGTTCGATGCATAATGCTGAGATCGTCGATTTTGGTTCGACGATTTTTGTTGAGACTTAGTTGTTTGTTTTTCTTTATTTTTCTTAATTTGTTTTAGAACCTTATTAACCTTTTTAATTTGCTCTGTATTTTTCTTACCTTTATCTGAAATAAACTTTATAGGTTATGAGAGATGATTTTTCTGTATAACTTGTGGTCCACTAGATGATGCACCTAATCCTAACTTACTTTTATTAAGCCTGACATTGAGTGTGCGGGTAATTTCTTCTAGCTGTTTACTTCTTCCATTTAATGATTCCTCAAGTTTTTTTTCCTTACTTAATTCCATTTTTAGAAAAGTGATTTGTTCACTATACATGTCTACTTCATTTTTCAATTTGTTGTTTTCTGATATTAAACTATCATAGTTAAATTGCCTATCTCTGAGAAGTTTGATTTCCTTCTCAGATCTAATCAGATCACTACACATAGATTTAAAGTTTGATTTAAAGTCTTCAGAGGTAAAGTCAAAATCTTCCAATACCTGATCACAATCTGAACATTCTTCAGATTCTTCAGATTCTGAGACATTCCCTGAAGCATTGATGGCCATTAAGCAAATTTCTTTGGCCTTTTATTCTTCTTCATCTTCACTAGAACTGGAGGAAGATGATTCTTCAGTGTCACTCCAGGTTTCTTCAACAAATCCTTTCTCCTTCTTTTTATGTTTGTAGGAGGATGGTTTGCTGGAGTACTTCTTGGAGTCTTTCTCCTTCCTCTTTTCCTTGTGCTTATTTTCTAGACCCTCTTGAAGAATTTGTCCAGCTTTTCTGCAACCAAAAAAAATAACTTCTTTAGAATGGGTTTTATCATACCTTGGTTTATCATCACTCCTTGATGATTTCCTTCTGAATTCTTTTCTCCCCATCTTGAAGAATCTCCTTGCAAAGAGACTCATCAATTCTTCAATTGATGAAGAAGTTTCTGATTCTTCTGAAGCTTTGAAAGCAATACTCTGCTCATTCCTTGTTGGTGTAGATGTCTTTTGTTTTAGAGCAGCTATTAATAAGATTTCAGCATTCCTAAGACTGATTCAGTGGTCATCTCATGTGTGCTTCTGGTCTCTCTGATAGGCTAGATTCTAGAGTCCCATGAGCTGGGGAAGCACATGAGAATCTTGTCATTTATTTCTATGACTGAGATGTCCTTGTTAAGGGTTTTCAGCTCATTAATAATGATACTGAGTCTGTTATACATCTCAAAAACTTACTCTGTTTCTTCCTTTTTAAAATTCTCATACAGGGAGATGAGATGATCTCTCCTATCCTTCCTTCATCTGTTGATCCTGCAACCATCTGGTTTAAGAAATCCCAGATGGCCTTAGCTGATTCACATTAAGCTATCTTCTGAAATATATCATCAGACATTGCTTGTGCCAGTATATTCATGGCTTTTGCATAAGAAATTTTTTCTTTCTTGTATGCATCATTGTATTCTGGAGGAGGTACTACAGTCATGTTTGTAGAAGTGCTTGGGGTGGAGCTGGTGGTGAAGGTACTCCTGTTAAGATAGAAGCATAAATATCTTCATCAATTGAATTCATATAAAGTCTTATTCTTGCCTTCCAGATTCCAAACTTTTACAAGTTGCAAACTGGAGGTCTGGTGCTTGCAAAGTCCTTGTACTGTGCCATGGTATAACAAAGAGAAATAGAGTAAAGATGTATCTATCTGAGATCTTAGGTTCAAGTGTGAGCCTGTACAATCTTCAAAAAAACCTCCCTCTGATACCAATTGAAAGAGAGGGATAGATAGGTTTTACTTTAGAGGGGGGTGAATAGAGTATTAAAAAAACATTGTTTAGATTTATTGCGGAATTAAAATACTAATAAAAGTAACTAGAGAAAAGAAATAATCTAGACTACCATAGCAACACAGCATACAAAGAGATCACAGAGCAATACAGACGACACAAGAAAATTTATAGTGGTTCCCCTAATCTGGGTACATCCACTCTTCTACCACCCAGGTAGGAATCCACTTAGGTTTTTGATCAGGTGCCCTATCAACACAAGATCTACTGCAGGTAGATCTAGAGGCCCTTTGAGCTCTTGATCAGGAGCTCAAAATCCAATAGGTTTTTGATCAGGTTCGCTATCACCAAAGAGTTCACTTTTGAAGGGAGAGATAACCCTGTACAGATGGAGGTAGAAAAAAAGGTTTATGAGAATCTTCTCTTTCTCAAACAAGTGATAAGATTTTGTGAATTAAGAAGAATGTTCGTGCTCCCCCTAAGATATTGTATGGATCCAGGAAGATGAAGCTTGGCCCTTAGTGTAGGTCTCTAAGGAGAAAAAGTTGTAAAGCCTTTTTGAATCTGATAACAGTTGTTGATTTTGTGACTCTCTGTGAATCTTTGAAGACTGAAGAGAGAAGAAGACTAGAGAGAAATGTTGTTAAGAAAAGTTCTTCTTCTTTTTAGCAAAGCATTCAATATCCACTGAGAGCAAAGGAAGATTCTTTTCTTTTTGATTAATGACTGATTCCTGTCTCTCTTCTTCTTTTTATTATATTGAGATATATGTTCTGTCAGTATGAAGAAAAACGGCTAGAATTTGAATTCCCAAGGCAAGGCATAAATTACTGCAAGAATTGAGGAGCCCAAACGGCTATAATGGTTGGTAGTCTTAAATACAATCAATAACTTTCTCTATACAATATTCTGTGAATACCATAATAAATGCTTCAAGAAATACGGCTATCAGCCTTGGGAGTATCAGCATTTATTATCAAAATATATCTTGCCTTAAAATAAATTTATCATAACCAAAATATGACTTCTGACTAATCTGAGAACACTGATAGAAGAAGACAACATAAAATCATAGGGCTCGGTTCATAGATCGTCGACCAGCGATAAGAGATCGTTGACAAGAGAACGGCTATCGTCGAGCTTTGATTACTGCAGAGAAACAAGAGATCGTCGACCTGAGCTCGTAGATTGTCGAGCTCAGTTCAGTGTAGGAGACTCTAAGATCATCGATGGGAGATCTACGATCGTCGATCTGAGTTCGACTATAGTCGAACTGATAGAGATAGTTCACAACATTTTCTGAATCTGAGTCTGAGTCCACTGCAATGTTGGTCTGCCCAAACCCGATCTAAAGGGGATCTAACTAAGACTTAAGACAAAGACCCTGGCTATACAAGAGGATCTAAACATCGTAAGAGTGAACCTAGCACAAATCAAAACAAGGGTTCCAACAGATCTCCGTTCGACAAAAATTATTAGAAACTTAATCCGTCGGATTCTGTTCGACGAAAGTTTCACAAAGAGATTTAGTCGATCTTCGTACGACGAAAATCTCAAGAAGAGTTCGCAGATTGTCGATCTTCGTTCGACAAAAGGTGACCAATTTGTCGTTCTTAGACAAAAAATTAAATTATTAGGTCACCATTTATCATGCCTAACTAATTTATAAAGAAGAGGTGATTCTTTTCATCTAAGGGTTTAGTGAAAATATCTGCCATTTGAAAATCAGTAGAGATAAAGACACGATTAATTTTATTTTGTCTACATTGTCTCTAAGAAAATGATGTCTATATGCTTAGTTTTACTATATATGCAGAACTAGATTTTGTGCATTTAAAATAGCACTGGTATTATCACAAAATATAGTTGAATTATTTAAGTTGCATCCATAATCCAAAAGCTGATTTTGAATCCACAAAATCTGTGAACAACAACTACCAGCTGACATGTATTCAGCTTCAGCAGTTGAAGTAGACACAGAAGTTTGCTTCTTGCAAAACCATGACACAAGCCTATCACCAATAAATTGACAAGTTCCTTATATTCTTTTTCTTTCAACTCTGCATCCAGTATAATCAGCATCTAAGAATCAAGTTAATTCAAATTCTAACTCTATTGGATACCAAAGTCCTAGATTTGGACAATCCTTTATATATCTCAAAATTCTTTTAGCTAAAATTAGGTGAGATTCTTTAAGATTTATTTGAAACCTAGCACAAATACAGGTAGCAAACATTATGTCTGGTCTACTGGATGTCAAATATAATAGGGACCCAACAGTAGCCCTATATATTTTCTGATCAACAGGCTTACCCAATTCATCATTATCAACTACAATATTTGAGGGCATGAGTGTTTTCATGGCTGAGGCATCTGACATCCTAAATCTTTTAATTATCTCCTTAGGATATTTAGATTGGGATATAAATATACCATCAGGGGATTGCTTCACTTGGAGAACAAGGAAGTAGGATAGTTCACCCATGCTACTCATTTCAAACTTTGAGTGCATCAGGTCAGAAAACCTTTTTCAAAGTTTGGAATCAGTAGATCCAAATATTATATCATCTAAATAAATTTAAACTAGCAAAATTTTATGCTTATGATGTCTAATAAAAAAATTTATATATACTAAGCCTCTAGAAAACTTATTTTCTAAAAAGAAACTAGCAAGAGTCTCATACCAAGCTCTTAGAACTTGTTTGAGATCATAAAGCGCTTTATTAAGTTTAAAACCTGGAGGTTGTTCAACATAAGAAGAGTGAGTTGGAGAAATAAAACCTGGAGGTTGTTCATACCAAGCTCTTAGAAACGTAAGAAGAGTGAGTTGGAGAAATAAAACCTAGAGGTTGTTCAACATAAACTTCCACTTTGA
This sequence comes from Platanthera zijinensis, assembly GCA_039513925.1. Lineage (NCBI taxonomy): Eukaryota > Viridiplantae > Streptophyta > Magnoliopsida > Asparagales > Orchidaceae > Platanthera > Platanthera zijinensis. The sequence goes on along the minus strand of CM077095.1, from coordinate 91,186,504 downwards.
GTTCTTCATTCAGAAAAGAAATCTTGACATCCATTTGATATACCTTGAACTACTTGAATACTGCATATTGCAAGAAATATCCTGATAGCTTCAAGTCTTGTAACAGGAGCAAAGGATTGATCATAATCAATGCCTTCTTCTTGTGAATATCCTTGGGCTACCAGCCTAGCTTTTGTGTCTTACTATTACTCCTTATGCATCCAACTTGCTCTTGAAGACCCATTTAGTTCTAATGACAGGGTAGTCTTTGGGTCTTGGAACTAAATCCCAAACTCTACACCTTTCAAATTGATTGAGCACCTCTTATATTGCAATAATATATTGGGGATCTTGCACTTCATCTTTAATGGATTGAGGCTCAATCTGAGAAATGAAGCAAGCATACATCTGATCTTGGTTGAGTTGATGCCTTTTTTGCACACAAACTGATATGTCTCAAATTACTTGAGATATAGGATGATCTCTAAGTGTGACAAGATAAGGAGGTTGAGTTGGTACATCAACAGCTAGTGGAGTTAATTCCTCTTGTGGAATTACATTTGTTGTTGTTGGTTCAATAATTTCAGCATAAACTCCATCACTTTCTTCATTAGCAATCTGTTGAGAAGGATGTGATAAATCCTCTTGTGTTATGATTAAATCATCCAATTTCTCACATAGATTTGATACCTGCAAATTTTCTATGGTAGAAATTTCTTTCTCCTTGTAAAACATGTTAGTTTCATTAAAGGTCACATGCACAGATTCTTCCATTTTAATAGTTGATTTATTATAAACCCGATAAGCCTTACTAACTTGAGAATATCCAAAAAAAATTCCCTCTCCAGCTTTGGCTTCAAATTTTCTAAGATATTTCTTATCATTATTGTGAATGTAATATATGGAACCAAAAACTTTAAAATAGTTAACTTTAGGTTTCTTTGATTTATGTAATTCATAGGGGGTCTTACCCTTTTGCTTATGAATTAGACTTCTATTAAGGAAATAATTTGTTGTGATTACTGCCTCTACATAAAAGGATAGGGGCAACTGAGCATCTGCAAGTAATGTCCCAGTAGATTCAATAAGGGTTCTATTTTTCCTTTCAGCTACCCCATTTTGTTGAGGAGTTCTAGGAGCAGAGAAACAATGCCTGATACCTTTCTTCTCACATAATTCTTGCATGAGAAGAGATTCAAACTCAGTGCCATGATCACTTCTGATCAATGCAATCTTAGTAGAGTACTCAATCTTGACGTTCTTAAGAAAATCTATAAGAACTTTAAAGTTATCTGACTTGTTTTTCAGAAAGAAAACTCAAGTGAATTTAGAGAAATAATCAACAATAACTAAGGTATATGACTTCCCTCCCAAACTCTGTACTGCAATAGGTCCAAAATGGTCCATATGTAGCAAGATTCTGGGAGAATCACTTTTAGAGATGGATTTAAAGCTATTTTTAGTTTGCTTGACTAATTGACAAGCCCCGTAAAGTCCTTCCTTCTTATAGGAACCAGAAGGTAGTCCTCTAACAAGGTTGTCCTTAGATAATTTAGCAATTATCCTAAGATTTACATGACCTAGTCTCTTATTCCACAGTTCACTAGTTTTACTAATCTGATTAAACAAACAGACTTCTGATTTTGCAGAATTAAAGTTAACTAGATAAATATTTCATTGTCTAGTTCCTGATAAAACAATTTTATTTAAACTAGAGGTAATTGAACATAATGACTTATTAAAGGTTACCTGATAACCTTCATCACATAATTGGCTGATGGAGATGAGGTTATGCTTCAAACCATTCACAAAAGTTACCTTCTTGAAGGTAACTGCTCCAACTTTTACATTTCCATAGCCTTCTGTTTGTCCACAGTTGGAGTCTCCAAAGATAACTTTAGGTCCAAGTTTTGCCTTGAAATCACTTAAGTTCGATTTTGATCCTATCATATATTTTGATCAACCACTATCCAAGTACAACTATTCCTCTGTGGTAGGATAGTTCTTTAACTATAAAAAAACAGATTTGTTGTTCTTGACCCAGGTTATCTTGGGTCCTTATTTATTTTTATAATGAAAACTAGAAATATAGGAACAATCTGGTTGATCCTTATAACCTAGTGGATGAAATCTCCTAGGAGGAATAATCCACTGAGTAAAAGGATTTACTAATTTTTGCTTTTGATATTTGTTTTGAAAAGGGTTAAAATTTTTGTTATGAAAAGCAGGGTTCGATGAATTTAAGTTATTTTGTCGATCTGAGTTCGACAATTGATAGTCATTTTGTCTAGCTCCATTCACAGAATGATAATATGCATTATCTGTGATCCATGTTTGTCGATCACTATTCGACGAATCATTTTGATTCGTCGAGCACCTGCAGATAAGTAATTATACCCAAATTCTGGGTTCAGAGATCGTCGATCGACGTTCAACGAATGATAGTTGTTTCGTCGAGCTCGGTTCGACGAATTATTTCAAAAATAATTTTTCTGTGAATTTATATATTTCTTAGGTTGATTCTTTTGTGATACTTTAGTAGTTGTATCTATATCATCTACTTTTTCTTTTCCTTTTGAAAAAATAAATTTTACTAGTTAAGATAAAATATTTTTCTGGAATACATAAGACTGACTAGATGAAGCTCCCAAACCCAATTTGCCTTTTAATCTGGCTTTCATTGTGCTTGTGATATCCATCAATTTGATACTTCTCCCATTAAGGGATTCTTCAAATTGCTTAGCCTCATTTAATTTATTTTCTAAAGATAGTATATGTTCATTAATAATTTTTAAATCTTCTTTCAGTTTTAAATTTTCAGAAGAAAAATTATCAAATTCAATTAGTTTTTCTCTGAGAAGTTTGATTTCCCTCTCAGATTGAATCAAATATTTATATAATAATTTTAAATAAGTTTTAAACTGTTCTGAATTAAAATCAAAGGTTAAGATTGCGTGATCTTCTTCTGATTCTGATTCTGATTATTTCTCAGAATTACTGTATGAGGCATTGATTGCCATCAGACAAATTTCTTTTGCTCTTGCTTCTTCTTCTTCACTTAAACTAGATGAAGATTCTGACTCAGATTCACTCCAAGTCTCAGCAACAAATCCTCTTTCCTTCTTCTTGTATTTACTGGAAGAGGGCTTTTGTGAATGCTTCCTAGAGTCCTTCTCTTTCATCTTGTCTTTCTTTTGCTTTTCAACATTCTGGAAGGATATATCCTTATTTCCTTAACCCATAACAGACTATTTCTTTAGTAGGAGTTTTGTCATACCTTGGCTTGTCATCATTTCTGGAAGACATTCTCCTGAAGTGCTTCCATGCCATATGGTAAAATCTCTTAGCCAAGAGACTCAATAGATCTTCATTGTCTGGAAAGGCTCCTGCTTCTTCAGTTGCTTTAAAAGCAATGCTTTTCTCTTTCCTTACTGAAGAAGAGGTCTTTTGATCAGCTTCCCTGGTCTTGATGAGCTGCTCATAATATTTGAGCTTGCCCAACAAGGTTTCTGTAGATATCTCATTTACACTTCTGGCTTCTTTGATTGGCCAGATCCTTGAATCCCATGTGTTAGGGAAACACATGAGGACTTTATCATTGACTTATGTCTATATGATATCATTTTCAAGGGTTTTCAGCTCATTGATGATGAGACTGAATCTAAATTACATGTCTGCTACAGATTAAGTTTCATCTTTCTTGAAATTCTCATATTGAGAAATCATGTTGGATCTTCTGTCCTTTCTTTCATCTGCAGAACCAGCAACCATTCCATTTAGGGAATCCCAGATGTCCTTGTGTAAGTGAGGGGATAAGATACTTACTACTCTAGAGGGGGGTGAATAGAGTATTCAAAAAGAAGGAGACTCTAAACACTTCTCTTAGAGCTATTTGCGGAATAGAAAGATAAAAGCTTTAAACCTATAGCCTAATAGAGTGTAGTGAATAAAGGAGAAGCTAACTGAAGTTTCAGTTGAGCTTTTATCCTAACACAGCAATTAGTAACCTAGTTAAAACAATCACAGCCACAGAGCATTAATTAAAATAAGCAACAAGACAACACAAGAGCTTTATAGTGGTTCCCCAATTGGGTACATCCACTCTTCTACCACCATGGTAGGAATCCACTACAGGTTTTTGATCAGGTGCCCTGCCACCACCCTGCCACCAGTAGATCTGCTTCAGGTAGATCTCAAGACCCTTTAGGATTTTGATCAGGTGCACAAAAACCAAACACAAAGGTTTTTGATCAAGTTCCCTGCCACCTATAGTTCACTTTTGAAGGGAGTAATAACCCTTTTACAAGGAGGTTAAAAAAAGGATTAAAAGTGTCTTCTCTGTGTTTAGAGAAGCTAATGGATTGCTCTGAGAAAATCAAAGCTCCACCTGGCTTAGAGAATGTCAAGGAAGAAGCCTTGCTTCAGGGCGCAGGATCTTCAGATTGCTTTGAATGTCTTTCTGATGTAGCCTTGAAGAAGACTCAAGATTTTGATGAATGTTCTTCTTCAGCAGCTTTTGCAATCTGGGAGGTTTGCAGCAATGATGTTCCGCAATCTGGGAAGGTTCTTCTTATTTAAGGCTTGAACTCTGAGTATTGGTTTTCCTGAAGACAGGATGAACTCAAGAAGAAGAAGAAGAACTTTTCTTTCACTTGAGAGTTCTAGTTCTGTGTCTCTTGTTAGAATATTCTGGGTTGTATATATGTTGAATTCAGTCGACTGCACTGCTAATATAGGGACCTTTCTTCTTTTAAAATAACCTCGAGCCCTGAACTTAAAAAACTTTCCAAATAATACAATAAATCAAATAAGGAAACTGCTGCTATAATCTTTTCTGTCATTCCCAAAAAGGAATTAAGTATATTAAAAATATCCTATCAATTTGATTTTACAAATTGGCACAAGAAACAAAGCCTAACGGCTATATTACAGCTGTAAAGAATCCATGATTTCCTCTAATAAAACAAACAGCTTTATTCTGCCAAAACTCTTAATTAAAGCATAAGGAGTATTGCAAATAAGCAAAAGAGTATAAGCATTAAATTAAGCAGAATATCCTAAATAAAATATGTCTTAAACAAGAGGAAATAAAACAAGGAATCAAATGAAATGAATATTGATAAAAGCATACAAAAATCGTCGACCATAGATCGAAGATCGTCGATCTGAACTAGTAGATCGTCGACCTGAAGAAAAACTGTCTTAACAGAGATCGTCGACCAAGGCTACACGATCGCTGATCTGAATAAGAAGATCATCGAGCCCACTTCAGAGTTCATATAACTCTGAGATCGTCGATCAGCAATCGAAGATTGTCGAGCAAGGTTCGACTATCGTCGAACACATTTATACTTAACCAATTTTCATTTCTATTCTTTCTCAACTAACCTAAGGTAGAATAACCTTTAGTCTAACCCTTGACCATAGATAATTCTTGGGTAAATAAGCTTAATTTAGATGATATTGCCCAAAAAATAACTAGGGAACCAACACCTTGGTTGAAGTGCATTCAAAAACTTTCTAGAAAATGTCATCAGACATTGCTTGAGCAAAAATATTCATGGCTTTAGAATCAACAATCTTTGCTTTCTTCTGAGCATCTGTCCACTCAAATGGATGAACAACATTAGTGCTTGTAATTGAAGATGGAGTAGGGGGACCTATCAAAATAGAGTTATAAATATCTTCATCAATAGAATTCATGTAAAGCCTAATCCTTATCTTCCATAGTGCAACCATTTTTAGATTGCACACTGGAGGTCTGGTGCTTGAAAACTCTTTTTTTTGTGGCATGATAAATTTCTAAATAAACTAAAATCTATCAGATCGTTTAGTTCAGGTGTTAGCCTGTAAAAGCAAATAAATGAACCTCAGATACCAATTGAAAGTGAGGGATGGATTTTATCTTTACTCTAGAAGGGGGTGAATAGAGTATTAAAAATTTATTAACTTATTTTTATAGCGGATTAAAAGTTAGTGATATATTTAAGTACAAAAAGAAAATCATAGCACACAAATAAAAAAGGAAATCAACACATACGGCACAAGGATTATAGTGGTTCCCTAATAAACTTGGGTACATCCACTCTTCTACCACCCTAGTAGGAATCCACTACTGGTTTTTGATCAGGTGCCCTGCCATCATAGGTTTTTTCTCAGGTGCCCTGTCACCACAAAATCAATTTTTCTATGGGAGATCTAACAACCCTTTGAACTTTTGATTAGGTGCCAAAACACAAAATCTAAGTCTTTTGATCAGGTGACTTATGAACCAAAGATCTAACTTTTAAAGGGAGTTAAAACCTTGTACACAGATTGATGGAAATAAACAAAAAGATTGATCGTGTTCTTCTCTGTCAATAAGCTCTAAGAAGACTAGTGGATTGTTGATTATGTCAAAGCTCCCCCTGAGTTGTGTAGATGATCAGGAGATGGAAGCTTTGATTCAGGGTGTAGGCCTTGATGAGAGCTTCTCTGTCCAGTATTTGTATCTGAGATATTGTGAACTTTTTGATCTCAAAATTAAGATGTGTTCCCTGGAACAAAGCTTGAAGCAGAGTCTATAAAAAAATCTTTTTATTGTGTCTCTGTATGTGTATATGTGTCATACTGTGTCCTTGAGAAAAACATCTATATATCTGGAATGCTTGATCAGAATTCAAATATTTGGATTCATTAACTCTGATACAGCTAGAGCATTCCTTGAAAAGGAAACTGCCCTAGGGAATTAATCACCAATAAACTCAGTGATAATATCCATATTAATGTTGTCTCTAAATGGCTATATTCGTTAGAATATATTGCAATAAATGTCAGAGCCATAACTGCTTGAAATTAATCCCATTAAAATATTCTGCCTTCAGAATATAAGATAGCCTGAGATTTAGCCTCAAAATATTCTACTTCTGCTTAAAATAACTGCCTAAAACACTGCCTCAAAATCGTCGAACTGAGCCTACATTTTTGTTGACCTGAACCTAGAGTTTGTCGAGCTGAAGATGTCATTTGTCGACCTGAGCTCAGAGTTCGTCGATCTGAGCTTGGCTTTCGTCGAGCTGAGATTCTGAGAAGAGATCGAAGTTCGTCGACTGGAGCTCAGCTTTCATCGAGCTCAACTCATAATTAGAACTCTTAGTTCGTCGAGCTCAGATCGGCTTTCGTCGAACTGCACTCAACTTTCGTCGATCTGAATTTCTGAACACTGGAAATCTTTTAAGGAAATAACCTGGAAAAACCTATGACCCAGACTATACATATTGGGTCATTCTGAGCATCCTAATAGTAATCCTTGCCAAAATCCAAACTTTGTTTACAACAGTGATTCAAGGCGACGAACTTGGACGCACATACCCTTGATCTAATAGCTCTTAAAGTTGTACCTTCAATTCTGCCATCTCCTTAGGTGTTAAGCGTTACAGGGAGTGTTACACAGGATTGGCACCTTGCACTACCTCCATGGTGAAGTCGATCTCTCGCTGAGGTGGATCTCTACGGAGATTTTCAGGAAAAATGTCAGGAACCTCTGATACAACTGGGATGCTTTCCAGACCTGGCTTGGGCTTCGAAGCCTCTACTAATGTGAAAAATAGCTCTGCACCCCTATGAACTGCCTTAACAACCTAGAGAGAAGACTTCAAAGTCTTGCTCAATTCCCTCATGCCAAAGAACGTCGTCTCAAGCTCTGTAAACACTCCCAGTCTTACCACCTTGCGATTGAAATCAATATACGCACACTGCTCCGAGAGCCAGTACATGTCAAAGATCACATCAAACTCCACTATCGGAAGTAGTGATGCTTGCAAGTCAAACACTTGACTGCCAATCCGTTCCTTCACATAGCAAACCCTATCCGCCCGCATATGGCACCCGTTAGGCATCAGCACATCCAGTTTATCCCTTGACATCGAAGATGGCACTCCCATGCGTGATACAAATTCCTCGAACAAAAAGGAGTGCGAAGCTCCCATATCAAACAGTGCTCTCGCCGAACAATTACAGATCAAAATAAAGCCTTGCACAACAACTCAAAAGCTAACACGCAAAGGACAACAAGTTTATAGAGCTAATTGTGTTAATAATTAACTCATACCTATCACCACATCAGCCTGCTTTATGGCCTCTTGTTGGCAAAGGTTGTAAACTCTAGGAAGGGTTGGAGCGTAGTAGGATGCGGTTGTCTCCACCACTTTTACCTTCTCCGCATAAGATGCTTTAGGCTTCTTTTCTGACTTTCGAGCGCCCACTCCAAAATTCTCGGGCGATGTGTCCCTGCTTGCCACAATTATAGTAAGTAACTGGGCCTCGTAATGTAGTAACTCAAGATATACCCAAAGGTGGGGCTGGACCAGTAGTCTTCACCTTCTTGATCCACTTACGAAACCCAAACTTTGACGAGCTCGGCACCTTGAACTCCGACTTCTTCAAGATTGAGTCCTTCTTCTCTTGAACTCCCTTCATATATTTCTCAAGAGATTGGGTGGTATTGACCAGAGTTAGGAAACCCTAAATCATGGGCCAAGAGAGCAGTAGCCCTTGGTCATCACGTAAACCCTCAAAAAACTCATTGGTCTTACGCTCCTCGTCGGTAAAAAAAATGCCAGCATAACGTCTCAACCTTGTGAACTCGTGGAGATACTCATCCATGCTACTTTCTACCTGCATCAGTCTCTAGAACTGATTCTCCATGTCGATCCTCTGTGCTGAGGGGAGGTATCGCAAAGAATAACCTCGAGAACTCCACCATCAAGACATCTGTGAGTTGTCTTCCAACCATGTTAGGTACAATAGAAATAGTGTACCAGATTTGGAGAAGCCTCACTTAACTCAATGATATACATCAATGTCTATTTGATGGGATGTTAAAGAAATGTAGGAAAATTTTCTAAGTACAAGTCTCGACACTTGTAAGGGAAATTTGTTGACAGCAGAAGCAAGATTATGTCGACACACAGGACTCTTGTCGACGCACAGAATTTCTGTCAGCAGAAGCTGTGTAAACACCTAGGACTTGTGTCGACACACACTGAACACTAGCTATGATGAAGACCAAATGTATTTGTGTCAACACACAAGACTTGTGTCGACACACACTCAAGAAATCTATCAACAGAAGTTGTGTAGAGACTAGAAGTTATTGTGACGACACACAGGACTTGTGTCGACACGCACTAAAGAAATCTATCAATACTAGCAATATCGAGACTAGAAGTAGTTGTGTCGACACACAGGACTTGTGTCGACACATCCAACAGAAGCTGTGTCAAGAACATGAAAAATGACTGTGTCGACATTATGGGAGCTGTGTCGACACCATCAAGACTTGTGTCGACACATGGTCTATTTGTGTCGACACATTTGGAGTATAGTCTCGACAACTTTCTGCTGTGATAAAGTTCAAGGAAATGATAGGTGTCAAGACTAAAGACCCGACATCTGTCATAAGTAACAAAGTTATCACATCTGTTAGAGCTGTCAGAAGGCTGTTATGAACTGTATCAACCGGTAACCTTGGATGGATTCTATATAAAGACCTATTCTATCACAAACAAGATAGTAAAAAACAATATTAAGAGAGGGGGAACAAGAGACAAACACAGAAGAAGGCAGATCCTGAATAGCCTGTAAGAGGAATTTAGATCCGATTCTGAATTCAAATAGGAAGCTGGATTAAAGATTATCTCCAACTCCAATTGAAGATCAACCTTACTTTGTTCAGATTCAAGAAGCTTTGAAGAAGCTAAGACAAGTTGGATCTTGAGAAATCAATTCAATCAAGAACTAATTAAGAAGCTTTCACCCCATTCTCTGTCTATCTGGGTGAAGATTTTTTTGTTTTAAACAATTAATTTCCTTGTAAGATTTTTTATAGATCTGAGTTGTAAGCCTAAACATATAAAGGCTGAGGTAGGGCTGAGTGTCTGAGGTAGGATCTTGTTGATCTGAGTTGTAGGTCTGGTGGTTAGGGCTTAGGTAGGGATGAGTGCTTGAGGTAGGATCTTGGTGATCTAAGTTGTAGGCCTGGTGGTTAAGGCTGAGGTAGGGGTGTTGCCTGAGGTAGGAATCTTGGGAAGATTCTGAGTTGTAGGACTTGAAGAAGTCTGAGTTGTAAGAACCAGTTGGGTTCTGAGTTGTAAGATCTGAGTATCTGATATAGTGGAAGGAAGTTTGGCCAAATCTAGTACTCTACTGGATAGGTGAAGGGGGAGAGTGGACGTACCCATAAATTGGAGAACCACTATAAACCATTGTGTGATGTGCTGTGAATTTTCTGTGATTGTTATTCTTTGTGCTGTGATAGTTATGCTGTGTTTAACACTTTTAATTGCTTAAGTTGTTAAAAAGGATTTGAACCTATTCACCCCCCCCCCTCTCCCTCTAGGAGTTTAGACTCTATAAACCAAATCTTTTAAGTGGTATCAGAGGAAGGTTCACTCAAATATAGACCTAACAGTCTGTGTAGATCTCCAAGGCAATTAACTATTAGCCAGAATGGGTTCAAGTGAAAATCAGAAGGAACTTGGATCCATGAAACATCCTATCTGTAGGAAAGAAAACTTTGGCATATTGAAAGAGATGGTCAGATTGATCATAGAAGCATCTGATCCAAGAATCTATATCACAGTTCTAGAAGGACCTTTCATTCCTATGAACATATAAGTTCTTGATGAAAATATCAAAACTCCAAAGAGCTATTCTAAAATGACTAAGGAAGAGATCATCCTAGCAACCTTAGACAAGAGAGCACAAAACATAATTGTGAGTGCCCTAGATGATTCTACATTCCAGAATCTGATATATTGCAAAACCTCCATAGAGATGTGGGACACTTTGATTGTCTACATGGAGGCAATTGAAGAAGTAAGAGAGGATAGAAAGTCCATGCTAAATCAAGAATATGAGAGCTTTAGACAAGCCAAGACAGATAGCATAGCTGAATGTTACAAGAAATTCTTTAGAATTGTAAATGAGCTAATGACCTATGGAAGAGTCTTTAGCACATATGAACTGAATGACAAGTTTCTCAGGTCACTAACCAAGGACTTGGATACAAAAATATGTGCCATCAGAGAGGTGGCCAAGCATGCTGATTCACCTCCAACAACCTTGTTTGGAAAATTGTTATCTTATGAGATGCAGCTCATTGTCAAAAAGGAGGAGGAGAAAAGCAATAGTCTAAATACAAAGAAAAGTCAGTAGCCTTCAAGGCTGAAGCCACAAAAAAGGTAGGAGTTAGTATCCTTCTCCACCCGTGCGAATTACTGAGGTTAAATCAGAAAATCATGACATCAACACTTCAGACAACCATAACACTGATGAAGACTTTGCTGCTTTTACAAGGCAGTTTCAATGGTTCATGAAGAAGAAGAAATGGAGAACAAAGCCATCTTCATCTCTCTCCAAAGATTACTATTACAAGAAGAAGAAAACTCCTAAGGATGACTAGTATGGATCTATTTCTAGTAAACAAACTTCTTCTAAAATTGTTTATTTTGTTGCAATAGGGCAGGACATGTCATAGCTGATTGTCCTGATAAAAGAAAGGAATCTAAGGACAAGAAGAAACTTCAAAATAAGGGCAATAAGGAGAGATCCCTTGTTGCTCAGAAGCAGAAGAGTTGGACTGACTCTTCATCATCAGAATCTGGAGAAGAGGATGAAGCAGAAGCCTATATTGGATTGTTCACTACAGAAGAGGATTCTGTAGAAATTGAATTCCAACAAATGTTGAATTCTATAAATGGGAGTGAAGATCATTGTTGTAGAGGGATGATGGCTTTGACTGAGGAAGATAGGTGCCAGGATCAGCCTTGTCCCAGTAAGGAATACAATCAACCATCAGTCTCTGATTATTATACTGAATCAGAATCAGAAGCATAAACATCAAGAGATGAGGATGATTGTGAATCTAAAGGAGATGTCCATCAACCAATTGATGAGTATGGTGGTCTGTTGCAAGCTCTTAAGAGAAGAAGAATCATTTTCAAAAAGCAGGCTGAGGAAATTGCATCTCTTAAATTGGCTGCATCAAATTCAGTAAAAGTGCTGGATTTGAAGCTTAATGAAGTTACCAAACTGAAAAACATAACTAATATTCAGATTGGTAAAAATACCTTCAAAAATGATCACATCAAGAGTCTGGAAGTCAGACTTCAATGAGAGAAGGATCTTGTGGCTAAATTCTCAAAGCCAAAGTCAGTCTTACCCATAATAGACAACTTTATCTCCCAAAAGGGTAAGACAGGATTTGGATTCAAGGAAAGAACCAGGGCGGCTAATTCCAAAAGAAAAGGCAAAGGCCCAGTTCAGCCACTAGCCTTCAAACCCACTATTTCTTTCAAAAAAGTAATGCAGCCTACTAAAATTTATGATCATGATATCACTCATGGTCACTGTAAGTATGGTAATCTGAATGGCAAGGGAGAAAATGCTAATAGTGCTTCCCATGAGCAAACAAACCAGGTTATTAAAGAATCCTTAGTGTTTGCTGCTCCAGCACATGCACTTAAAAGGACTGCTGATAGCAATATTGTTAAGCCTAGACTTTAGAGAAGGTATAACATATTTGAGTGTTGGTGTTGTAGCAAGGTGGGCCACTATGCCATTGATTGTTGGTATAATTCTAGTATTCTGAAAAAGGCCAGCTTACCTGTCAGAAAAGCTGCAGGTAAGCATGTCAAATATCAAGCTGACCTGGACCAAGGACCCAATAACAATTGGGGTTCTAAGGATATGTAATTTTATTTGATGTAGGTGAGTCCAAGTGGCCATAACCCTATATGGTACTTGGAAAGTGGATGTTCCAGGCACATGACTGAAACAAGAAGGATGCTGAAGGATTACTCTCCCATAGAAAATGGACGCAAAGTGATCTTTGGTGGATCTGAAAAGGGAGTCATCAAAGGGTTTGGTAACATTTCCATTAACTCTATTTCTATCACCCAAGTGGCTTATGTGAAAGGTATAAAACATAACCTAATTAGCATAAGCCAACTAAGTGATATTGGTTATGACACTTCTTTCCTCAAGTGTGTGTGCCAAATAAGAAGGTCAAGTGATCAAGAGATCATTCTGATAGGCACTAGGAAAGGAAATGTCTACTGTCTTAACTTTGATTGTGAGAATAAGATCTCTCTTATTTGTCTAGTTGCAGATGAGAAAGCATCTCATTGTGTCCAATGGCACAAGAGGCTAGCTCACCTGAACTACAATTCAATAGGCCAACTCTTTAGTATGGAGTTAGTGAGGAATAGTCCTCAGATCAAGTGCATTAAAGAGGGTGTATGTTTAGCTTGCCAAAAGGGCAAACAGACCAGGACCTCTTTCCATGGACATGATACCAAAGACTTTGTGATATGTCTTTACCTCCTACATATGGATTTATTTGTTCCTATTCCAGTTCATATTCTAGGTAGGAAAGCTTACAAATTTGTAATTGTGGATGACTATTCTAGATTTATATGGGTTTTGTTCTTGAGGCAGAAATCTGAAACCCCAACTATCTTCTAGAATTTTGTTAGGCAAATTCATAATGAACTTAACAATCATTGGTCAAAATCAGAAGTGACTATGGGACAGAATTTCAGTCTGAATGCATGACAAAGTTTTGCAATGAACTTGGGATTCATCAGGAGTTCTCCTCACCTAGAACTCCCTAGCAAAATGGGGTTGCTTAAAGAAAGAATAGGAATCTTATTGAGGCAAGTATATCACTACTAAGTGATACTTCTCTCCCAGAATATTTCTGGGCTGAGGAAGTAAATAATGCATGTCATGTTCTCAATAGAGCATCCATTAATAAAAGACACAAGAAGATACCCAATAAGATTATGAAAGGCAGAAAACCAAACATACCCAACTTTAGAATCTTTGGAATCAAGTGTTATGTTCTAAATAATGTCAAACACTATCAAACTAAGTTTGCTGCCAAATCCCTAGAAGGGATATTTGTTGGGTACAACAATAACAGTACAGCTTACAGGATCTACAACTTGAATACACAAGTTGTAGAAGAATCTGTCCATGTAGTCTTTGATGAGTCTAAGCTAATTAACTGTGAGCTATCTAGCACTTCTGTTAGTCCTACAGGTTTGAAGGAAAAGATGGACAAGCTAACAATTAGTGAAGACCAACCTGCAAGATAGGATGAAGAAAATGATGGATGCTGTCCAGGGGTAGTACAAGTCTCACTGGATGGAGATGAAGACAATGAAGTACATCTAGATGAGGACAATGAAGAAGACAAAGAGGTGGATAGATTTCCTCCAGCAAGAAGATATTTGAAGGATCAGCCAGCACACCAAATCATTGGTGATGCAAGACATGGAGTTTTGACCAGAAGCAAGAGGATGAACACAGTTCTATGTTCAAGCTTCCTGTCCCATATGGAACCTAAGAAGTTTGAAGAGGCTATACAAGATACAAATTTGATTGATATCATGCAGGAAGAGTTCAATCAATTCTGAAGATATAAAGTCTGGGAGTTGGTTCCTAAACCAAAGGACCATAATGTCATAGGAACTAAGTGGATCTACAGGAACAAGTTAGATGAAAATGGAACTATTATCAAGAACAAAGCCAGACTGGTAGCAAAGGGCTACAGACAGGAAGAAGGGATAGACTTTGATCAGACATTTGCCCCAGTGGCAAGGTTGGAAGCAATAAGATTGTTCCTTACTTATGCAGCTTATCAAGGGTTCAAAGTATTTCAAATGGATGTAAATTTATCATTTTTGAATGGTGACTTAAAAGAGGAAGTTTATGTTGAACAACCTTCAGGTTTAGTAGATCCTTTTTATCCCAACTATGTATATAGGCTTAAGAAAGCTCTATATGGATTGAAACAAGCCCCCAGGGCTTTGTATGAAACATTGTCTGCTTTCCTTATTGAGAATAAATTCTCAAGAGGGAAAATTGACAAGATTCTATTCTATAGGAAATCAAAAGGTAAGATCATCCTAGTCCAGATATATGTTGATGACATTATCTTTGGTTCTACTGAAAACAACCTTTGTAGTAAGTTTGCCAAACTTATGCAAGGGAAATTTGAGATGAGCAGCATGGGTGAGCTGAAATTCTTCTTGGGACTCCAAGTTAGACAGAATGATGATGGATTGTCCATTTCTCAGTCTAAGTTCACCAAGGAGATAATTTAGAAATATGGCATAGAGTCAGCCTCCACCATGAAAACTCCAATCGGGACAAGTATGACTATAGGCAAAGATGAGGCAGGAAACCTGTTGATGACTCTTTGTATAGAGGGATAATTGGCTCCCTACTTTACTTGACTGCTAGTAGACCTGACATCATGTATGCCACATGTGTCTGTGCAAGGTACCAAGCTTGCCCTAAGGAATCTCATTACTCTGTTGTCAAGAGAATTTTGAGATATCTTAAGGGCACACCTAATCTAGGTCTTTGGTACCCTAAGAATAGAGATTTATTACTAACAGGTTTCTCAGATGCAGACTCTGCAGGCTATAAAGAAGACAGGAAAAGTACAACTGGAACATGTCAGTTCCAAGGTGGAAGGTTGGTGGCATGGACTAGCAAAAAGCAAATAAGTGTAGCTATTTCCACTATTGAATCAGAGTATATAGCTGCAGGCAGTTTTTTCTCAGTTGTTCTGGATACAACATCAACTTGAAGACTATGACATCAAGGTAAGTAGAATTCCATTATATTATGATTCTACTAGTGCTATATCTATTGCTAGAAATCTTGTTTCACATAACAGAACTAAGAATATAGAAATCAAGTTTCACTTTATCAGAGAACATGTTGAAAAAGAAGACATATGTCTAGAATTTGTCAATACTAACAATCAAATTGCTAATATATTTACAAAATCTCTGGATGAAAGTAAATTCAATTATTTTAAAATTGAATTAGGTATGTTGAACCCAGAATGAGATAGTAGTCAGCAAAAAAATTTTCAAGAAATTTGGCTAAGTCAGAAAGTTTGTGTCGACACACGCCAATTGTGTCGATACTATCAGCAAATTGTGTCCACACCACTCTTTCGAGATCATATACTAGTAGATTTTTGTGTCGACACACAAAAATTATTGTCGACACACAGACATATCAACACCCTCAATACTCTGTCAAGACTTAAGTAGTCTATGTTGACACAGGAAAAAGATGTCGACACATAAACATGTCGACACCTACAAAGTACTGCCGAGACCTAGGTCATCTATGTCGACATATGTAAAATTTTGTCAACAAAGTAAAATCCCTAGTTTGGCGCGTCATTTGACCTTCCTTTTACAAGTATACTATAAATAGGAGAAGACAAAATATGGCCAACTGTGCTCTCAGAACTCTCGACTATAGACTTTGTGTCGACAAGAAAATCTCCCGTCGACTCTCTTCTCTCTCTTTCACCAATGGCACCACAATAGGAAGACAGGATCAATGAGGGATATGAACTGGTACACAAGCCATTCGAGACTGCCTGGCCAGACATCAAGGGCATGATTACACTAATCACAGAAAATGGATTGGAATACTTGGTCTCCGAACCTTCAAGGATATGGAAGAAGGAAGTTCTTGAATTTTACTCTTCTGTAACAATTGATTCTTAAGGAAAGAAGATAAAGTCCTATGTTAATTGTACCACAGTGAAACTCTCACCGAAGACTATAAGCAAGTCACTTCAACTTCCCAAAATTAATGAAGATGATGATATCACATCATTCATGATAAGGGATGCACTCCAATGGTGTGGACTGGATCCCAATATCAAGATTGGATCTTCAATGACCAGGAAGGGGATGAATTCATAGGGTAATTCCTATCCGAGATAATTGTCACGGTTATTCTTTGCAAAACAGGAGGACATGATAAGATCTCTACCTACATGTTCAAACTCATGACAAGAGTTATATTCAAGGTGAAAACAGACTGGTCAGCTGTAATATTTGACAAGATCACAGAAAGTACAAAGAAGCCAAATCTGGGTAGGATACTGAGCTTATATCTGGCTTCCACCATTTCATAAGTGATGAATAAAATTCCAGGAACCAAGATTAATCATATGAGGAGAATGGATCTGAGAATACTATCCAGATGGGATAGAGTTTTAACAAAAGATATTCCTACCCCACAGAAACATGTGAAAAAGGATACGAAAAAGAAACCTACCACCCAGGAAGCAGAATTTTCTAGTGATTCTAAAGAGCAGGTTATCTTCAGCTTAGATGAAGAACAACCAATAAAATCTCCTACACCAATACCAACTAAAGTGGCTCAAGCCCAAGGGGAGAGCATTCAACTACCAGAAACTAGATGGTCTCAACTCTAGAGGGAGACAACACAGAGATTACAATTGTTCAAGAACCTGAACAATCATAGCAGCCAGCCCAAGGGGGAGGTATTGCTGAAGTTGCACTGGATAGTGAGAATGCAACTGATATTGTTATGGACATAGTCTCAGAAATCAATAATGCTGCAAAAGTCATCACTGAGAAAGAAGCACAGGATGTGAAAATGTCAGACCCAGATTAAGCTGAGCAACTCCCTAGTTTAAAGAAAACCCTGGAAAAGGATCTTGATGTCCAGGGAGAACCATTTGTTGAAAAAGAGAACATTATCCCTCCAATTCAGATGCAGCAGGAGGTAACTCTAGAGGAGTTATTTCCTGATTTATAAGGAGCTCAACCTTAGGGGGATATGGCAAGGACTGAGGGGGAGATTCCACTAAATGCCTCAAGTCCTAAGGAAACTGTGGCTATAGAAAGTTCATCAAATTCTTCTGAAGATGAAGAAGCTTCCAGGACCAAGAAAAAGAAGCTAGTGGCACTCAGGAAGAGGAACACAGGCTATAAGAAAGCCTTGCAGACTATCCCTCAAACATCTGCTCCCTGAATAGACTTCAGTTCACTTTTGGTGAAACTGCAAGTGAAAATGGATGAGCAAAGACTTGCTCTGGAGAAATAAGTGGATGAGTCACATAAAGAAATGCAG
This sequence comes from Platanthera zijinensis, assembly GCA_039513925.1. Lineage (NCBI taxonomy): Eukaryota > Viridiplantae > Streptophyta > Magnoliopsida > Asparagales > Orchidaceae > Platanthera > Platanthera zijinensis. The sequence goes on along the minus strand of CM077095.1, from coordinate 91,168,558 downwards.
TTCTAACTGGCACAAGATATCAAGTCTATCAGATTTGAAGTAAATTTGCATAAGAAGGAGATGACAGATTGCTTCCATAAGGGAGGTAATGTTGTATTATACTTGGCCACACAGCAAAAGGACATGAAAACTCAAATAGCTGACATTGCAGATAAACAAGGATATATTCTAGAAAATCAATTCAGAATGAATGAAAATCTCACAGACTCACAAAATGTTATTCTCACAAAAATGGGAGGTATTGCTACTAATGTGAAAACTGAAGTATCTAACCAGATCAAAGAAGATCTAGCTGCTGTACAAACAATAATTCTGGCATCTCAAAAGGCTATTTCTGGTCAACTAGAGAAATTCAGACTCTACTACAAAGAGGGCATAGATTATCTAGTAGATCAAGTAAGGTTTCAGAAAGATGATCTAAGAGATCATGTGGCCAGAAAAGTCATAAAGGGGGAGAGAGTGTTAGTCAAGAAAGCTCAAATCATGCCAAATGGGTATCCAATATCATAAGAGCTACTCTTGGATATTCACCCCTTTGTGACGATAATAATACTGCTGAATCTGGTATTCAACCTGCTTATATTGAAGGGGTTCAGAAGGAAGTTGCTCAGGTCATCTATCCTCCATCTGATTTTGAAGCAATACAGCAGGCAGTACATCAAATATATAGCCCTCCACAGGAGGCACATAATGTTATAATTGAAAAGGTTGAAATGTCTGAAGCTGCTTTACAAAAAGATCAAGAAGCACAAAGAGCTAGGGATGCTCAAAAAGAGGCTCAACTTTTTAAGAAAAGATTCAGAGAATAGGAAGAATTAAAGGCTGATTTTGAACAATGGAGTCCAACCTCCAGAAATATCATTCTTACTGCTTGGAAAGCTATGAAAGATAATATGCATGATAGAGAAAAATGGTATTCTGAACAAGAGTGGGGTAAATATCAAAAAAGGCAAGATGCCATACATCAGTTCAGAAGGGATATCAAAGCTGGGAAGTTACCTGCTAACTCTGTAGAGCCTAGCAAGTACTTCCCAAAGCCTTATCATTACTTTGAAAGGCAGAAGATTAAGGCAAAAGAGCTCAAAAAGAAATATCTGAAAGGGAAGAAGCCAGCTGATGACACAGAATCCTACGTGCAAGCTAAGATTAAATCTGGCAAAGGAATAGTTATCAAGGAGCCAGATCAATCTTAGGGATAGATAGGCTAGACTTAGAACTATGTAAATTTTGTTCTAAGCAATCTTGAAAATCAAACACTTATTCCTGATAAATGAATTTTATCATATTCTGTGATGATATTAAATGTTATTTCTGTTTATAAGTTACCTTGCCTGTGAAATGATTAAATACATCTTAATCTTTGTTTTATTATAAGTGGTGAATATCATTGACTAAGGGTTATGACTTCTCTAAATAGGGGGAGATTGTTGGGTACACTGGAAACTGTGTACAAGATTTGGAGAAGCCTCACTTAACTCAATGATATACATCAATGTGTATTTGATGGGATGTTGAGTTTCAATGTGCAGGTTAAAGAAATGTAGGAAAATTTTCTAGTACATGTGTCGAAACTTGTGAGGGAAATGTGTCGACACCAGAAGCAAGATTGTGTCGACACACAGGACTTGTGTCGACACACAGAAATTTTATCAGCAGTAGTTGTGTCGACACCAAGGACTTTTGTCGACACACACTCAACACCAGCTATGTTGAAGACCAGAAGTAGTTGTGTCGACACACAAGACTTGTGTCGACACACACTCAAGAAATCTGTCAACAGAAGCTGTGTCGAGACTAGAAGCAGTTGTGTTGACACACAGGACTTGTGTGGACACACACTCAAGAAATATATCAATACCAGTAATATCGAGACCAGAAGCAGTTGTGTAGACATACAGGACTTGTGTCGACACATCCAACAGAAGATTTGTGAAGAAGATTAAAAATGACTTTGTCGACATTATGGGAGCTGTGTCGACACCATCAAGACTTGTGTCGACACATGGTATATTTGTGTCGACACATTTGGAGTATAGTCTCGATAACTTTCTGCTGTGATAAAGTTCAACGAGATGACAGGTGTCAAGACTAAAGACCCGACAACTATCATAAGTAACAAAGCTGTCACATCTGTCAGAGCTGTTAGAAGGCGATTATGAACCGAATCAACCGATAACCTTGGATGGGTTCTATATAAAGACCTATTCTATCACAAACAAGATAGTGAAAAACAACATTAAGAGAGGGGGAACAAGGGACAAATACAGAAGAAGACAGATCCTGAACAGTCTGCCATAGGAATTCAAATCTGATTCTAAATTCAAGTAGGAAGCTGGATTAAAGATTATGTCCAACTCCAATTGAAGATAACCTTACTTTATTCAAATTCAAGAAGCTTTGAAGAAGCTAAGATAGGTTAGATCTTGAGTAATCAGTTCAATTAATAACTGATCAAGAAGCTTTCACCCCATTCTCTGTCTATCTGGGTGAAGATTTTTTTATTTTAAACAATTAATTTCCTTGTAAGATCTTTTATAGATTTGAGTTGTAAGCCTAAACAAATAAAGGTTTAGGTAGGGCTGAGTGCCTGAGGTAGGATCTTGTTGATCTGAGTTGTCGGCCTGGTGGTTAAGGCTGAGGTAGGGTTGAGTGCCTGAGGTAGGATCTTGGATATCTGAGTTGTAGGCCTGGTGGTTAAGGGTGAAGTAGGGCTATTGCCTGAGGTAGGAATCTTGGGAAGATTCTGAGTTATAGGACTTGAAGAAGTCATAGCTGTAGGAACTAGTTGGGTTCTGAGTTGTAAGATCTGAGAATCTGATATAGTGGAAGGAAGTTTGGTCAAATCCAGTACTCTACTGGATAGGTGATGGGGGAGAGTGGGCGTACCCATAAATTGGGGAACCACTATAAACCATTGTGTGCTGTGATGTGAATTTTCTGTGATTGTTATTCTTTGTGTCGTGATAGTTGTGTTGTATTTAACACTTTTAATTTCTTAAGTTGTTAAAAAGGATTTGAACCTATTCAACCCCCCCCCCCCCTCTAGGTGTTTAGGCTCTATAAACAAAATCGGTCAAATTAAACCAAGAGATATAGCTCCAACTCTTCCCACCACAGCCTCGCCTCTCCACCCAGCAGGAAAGTGTCTATGCTGGTTTTCTGCCATTCTTCCGTCTAAGTTGCCATCAATACTCTCTTAACATGAGAGAGCCAATCCTCGGCCTAGGTTGGGGTTCTAGTCCCCGTAAACACTGGAGGATTGAAGCTCATCAAATGTTTGAGCTGCTTTTATATCGCTCTTCTTAGCATGAAAGGCTCTACAGCCGCTCATTCCACCACTCTAGGCTCTACTACACGAAGCGGGACCTTCTCCTCGACAGGGGAAGGAGGTTTTTCTTGCCTCCTTAGCTGGGCGTTTTTCATCGCAAACACCGCCTCAGCCATAAGTCTTATCGCCTCTACCGAAGAAGGGGTTGCAGCCACGTCATTAGGTGCACTGCTCTTTGCAGAGTGCGGACATTCCGACTTTCCTACACCACTCCTGGTCACATATATTTGTAAAAACACTCGATTAGGCACCAAACAGATTGCCAAAATGCAATCATTAGAACACTCAGTTTCCTCAAACATGTGTATTTTCATTTCTAAGTGGACATTCAAGGGTTTTTCATGTTATAATGATGACGCACATACCTGTGCTCACCACACCGTAAAATAATTCATCCACGGATTCTCATAAGAAAGACTAAAACCGTAGTTTGATACCAAATTATAATACCCCCATCCATTACATGGAATATAATAGAAGGTCCGGCCGGGGCCCCACGCCATATTCTACGGACAAAAGTGGAGTTACATATTAATACCAAATTACTATAATAAAATTTCGAATCCTAACACAGAGCATTCTAGCGAAAGTTTTTAAATTTGTTGGAAGAACCCATCAAAAAACATGAATGTCCACTATAGCACAAAACAGTAATGAAAGTAAGAATTGACAAAGAGTCTCGGCCTTATGGCCTTACAACTGTTTACTTAAACAATAAGAGTTTTATAGACTTTGGCACACAGGCCGACCACACATGAAAGTAGTAATGGAAAACACTTCGCTTAGGCCTTCAAGGGTCAGCACAGCAACAAGGCTTCAGCCCGCTACTTGCCACATGGCTCACCTATTCCTGCATAAGAACAATCCACCGAACGGTGACAAAATAAAGCAACGGTCAGCTAAGGCTGGCCAAATTTTTACAACCCCACCCCTAACCCAGGGCGGCGGTGCTCCTTCCCTACATGGCATTAGAAAAACCGAACATTGCTACGAAAGTGCAATATAAGCACACTTCACCGTAGACGATAGTGCTAGACCACATGCCCCATGCACTTAGGGCACATTCTCGATATACCGGACAAATACCAGAGACCCACCACAAAACGTACTGACGGACAACATACATGAGCAATAAATAGTCTTTCTTTCTCAAGGCCTAAGACTCATAAATATGGCTATGACACATAACACTACCCACAGGTCGATCGATATAGCTACTGGGTACAGTTTGGTCAAATCCTGTTGCTCAAATCGTCGAGCGCAGCAAGCCATGATGCAGGTCGACCTCCCTTTTCCCATTCCAATACACATAACTGCATTATGTTCACAAGCTGGCTCTCAGGCCACCAAGCTTGGCTCTCCAAGCACTCTGCACCACAACACTGGCCCTCAGGTCTCGACGAGACAGGCGTCACAACAACTCTCTCACTGAGCTACTGCCGGCGGAAACACTACCGTCGCGCGGTACCTAGTAGAAATTCGATTCTGCTCAGATTTATGGGTGCTCTTGGAGTTAGTCCCCAAAGTTCCTTGCTGCAATCTACCGCGTAGAAACCCAAAAAATAGTAAGGAGTCTTCTCCGGTAAAATAGGATAAAAAACATCACCAATCCTGACCAGCCTGTCTTGATGGGTTTCATACACCATGCCTATGTTCGTACTTCTATTTTGAACTCTAAATGCAAAACTACGGGGATATACCGTATCTACCCGAAAGAAAGCCTCACACTCACCCCACACTTGCGGGAGATGGTTTCCTTTGCAAAAGGAAGAGGACTTCACATGTCCAAGTAGACAATCGTTACCCTTTGCGTTCTCTTTGGTGCCATGCTAAAGATCTAGACGGATGAATGCAACCGCAGCAATCTTGCCTCAATAGATCCAGACTCGTCTTGTGAACCAGAGCTTCTATAAGACCCCCTCACGGAACACAACACACGGCACGAGAGGGGTCTTATGCCCAGAACATCCGCCTTGTGGTGGCACTAACACTCGAGCTCGCCTATGCCACAAGATGCCTTTCCTGCCATCCATGACCAATATCGTACATTGCCAACCCAACCAAGTATAACATAGATGTCAAATCCACACCAAGAAGTTAGTCCATAAAATAATCAACAGTAGAGAAGCTTCAACAAGCTTCTAACATAGGAGTACTGATGGATTCGACTTCCCTCGACTTGTTGTATTGGAGCGTCCTCCCTCTGACGATGATGGTGACCCGGTAGATTTAAATGGAGAGACAACGACCCGCAACACTTTGGAGACGGCGACAGCTTGCTTACGGACGACCCTTGGAAGCATCGCCACAATAGCTGTCCGGAGCGCAAACCCAATTATAATTTATTAATAATATATAATAATAAATTATTATTGAGTAATAATATATTTGATTATTTATTTTTCGAAATTATAATTTTACTTCATGTCTTAATTTCATGTAAGATGGAGACCTATAACCATCCTCGTTATTTTATTTAATGTGCGAACTATAGTTTTATTTCATGTCATGATGGGTGCAATTAGCCATCATGAGTGTTTTAAATTTATATGGTGGAGATGGAGTGGTATAGCCTATAAATAGGTATGTATCTTCTTTGTTTTGAAGATTGAATGAATAAAAGAAAATCGAATTTCAAGTTTGAAATCCTCCTCCTCCTTCTAAGGCAAATTTCAGCCAATATTCTTCTGCCTCTTCCTCTTGGCCGCCGGCCACCTTTTGTTCTCTCTCTCTCTCGGCCTCCTCTCTTCCTCTCCTTCTTTAATCACCTCTTTGCAACCTAGCAAACCCGAGCCATCTTCCTTCCCTCACCTAGCCGACCACTACTTCCCTTCATAAAACCGGCCCCCACCATCTCAAACCGGAGCTCCCTCCACCACCATCAAAACTAACCCCCTCCCTCCAAAAATCCCTTTCCTAATCCAAAAATATTCATTGTCATAATCCCCCTTAGTAACCATATTCAAAACATATCCCCTTACATAAATTTTCCACCTACCAAATTTGAAATATCTCATTCCTTAAATAATCCACGATCGTGCCACCTTTTCTCTCTCCTTCCTTAATTGCAATATTATTTCCACATTTAGAAGATTTCACCAGGATTTTCCAAATATAGCGTGACAAGAAGAAGGCGTCGAGTTCCTCTCCCTCCGGCGTACGATCGGTGGTATCGTTAAGGAACGATTCTAGTCGAGTGAAACCGGATTCATCCAATCCAGTTGGGGAACGAAAATTTCTACTTTATGTGTTTTCTCTTCCCTAGATAATTCTTGTGGCATTGGCAAATCACATGACTTGTGCAACGCTTGATTTTTCGTGGTTTAATTTATGTTAGTTATTGTCTTGCTTACCATATTTTCATTTAAGTTCGTGAGGCGTGGCGGCCTTGGTTGTTATTTTGTTGTGAGAGAACCACCCTTGCCCGAATCTTTTGTTTTCAGTGGTTTCTCTTTTGGTACAACTCGCTCGATCGAACTGTGTTGGTTCTTTTTCACTTGAGAGGACCATGGTCTATCGCCTTGGTATTATCTTAAGGGGCTTTGTGAACCCCACTTAATTATTTGTCTAATAGTAATATTAATAGAATTGTTGCTACGTTAAATGCTAGAATGTAACGTGAGAATGATTCGAGAGCGTCGCGTTAATTTGTCGGCCACCCAAAACGCTCGAAAGAGCGGGCCTACATCAATTTGGTATCAGAAGGAGGTTCACGTCAATTTCCTAATTGGCACCCTCCCCCTCTTATTTGGCACGTTAACACGCACTCACTCGTTGCATGGTATTTCATAAAAAAAAATCAATTTTTAAATTTGTGGTCTGCAAATAGCGGACAAAAATTTTAATTTTTCTCAAAATCTAAAGAAATAAAATTCAGGAAATTCTCTATCTTATTTTTAATAAGAAATCCAAACAAAATTTATTTTTCATTAAGTCACTATTTTTATTTAGTTATTTTAAAATTTAATACTTGGTCTGCAAATAGCGGCCTATATTTTTATTTTTTCAGCACAATTCAAAAAAAAATATTTTTTAATAATCCTCATATTTTTTCCACCAAGAAAACCGACCACCTCCTCTTTCACATAGCCGACCACCACCTCCATCTCATAGCCGACCACCCTCAACTATATCTCCGATATTTCGGGCACCATCATTTCCATTACCAAAAAAAACTAATCCCTCTTGTTCTAGATTCCAAAAAGAGCCCCTTTTATTTCCTAGAGAAAATTCGGCCAAGGCTTAGAGATGAATCTCAGGGATCTTCAACGATGACGTGAAGGCAACGAAGGACAACGTGTTTCCCTCCAATCGGTGTGCTTCCGCTGGATTCGGAAAGAAATTATTCAAGGATTGGAAAGCCGGAATCATCCATTCCGGTTGGGTAACGAACTTCTCCACTCTTGAGCATTTCCTTTCTTAGACAATTCTCGAGGCATAAGCGTAGCGCGTTATTTGTGAATGGTTTGAAATTTCGTTGTTGATTTCATATAAATTTGTTATTGTCTCATATCTCTGTTTACATAAGTGAGGCGTGGAGGCCCTCATTTTATTTTGTTGGGAGAGAACCACCCATTATCCGAATCTTTGTTTTTGTTGGTGTCTCTTTGGGTACAACTTACGGTTGACCGAACCGTGTGGGTTCATTTCGCTTTAGAGGACCTTGGCCTATAGCCTTGGACTTATCTTGAGGGGCTTAGCGAACCCCCCATCACCTAAATATTTTAATTATTGATATCCCGTAGTTGCTGCATTTTGTTATTGTGTGGACGTAAAAGTGATAGTAGAGAAGCGTATGTGTGAATCCCTTAGCCGTCACCGTGTCGAACCCAGTAGCCTACATCAATTTGGTATCAGAGGATGTGGGTAGACATAGTTGGGTATGTTGAGTTATGTCGCGTGCATTTCCTTTTTAATTCGGGAGCGACCAACTCTATAGTTGGTGACGAGCGTTTTCTGAAAACCTTTTATTATGATACTTTAAAATCAAAATTTAAATCCAATTTTAAAACTATGATGTTGGACTCCACTGAATTAATCTTTGAACTTAAAGCACCCATGCCACCAGACATAATTCTGTTATTTTGTACTATTAATTCAAGTCATGTGGCACATGGTTTCACCCCTCATAGTTTTAATTTAATTAGACGCATTTTTAATTTCTTAATCCATCTAAATGCGTCCATTAAATTACTTGCTAGGTTGTGTCGAAAAGTCTACCACCGTTATGTGAATGATTTTGTTTTGGATTGTTTCACCCCTGAACGGATGCCCCCGGGCACTTTAAAAATATAAACAGATCGGCTAGTCCAATTTTTATAAATTTTACGGAAGTTTTATAACATGACATTTCTGTTAAAATTTTCCACTGATTGGGGCATAGCTCCTATTTTCATCGTTTCACATTTTACGCTTTATGCTTTTATGCCACTTGAAATGTCTATCTCTCTGTATATATCTTCCACTATGCCTTCTATTAGGTTGGGTGGTGACAGTTTCCCAGGATCATTCTCCTTCTCGGTCTCCATCAGAGGTATGTTGTTGGATGTTGTGGAAATTATTTTTCCTTCTTTGGCTAACGCATTTTTTAGGTTTCCCCAAGGCCAACTTTTGCCATGCAGGTCCTTCTTCCCCGCCGATGAACTTCTAGGCGAGTACACACTGGCAAACTAATCAGTGATGAGTATTTTTAAGAGGGGGAAGATTGATGGAGTCGACTTCCCTCGACTTGTTGTTTTGGAGTGTCCTCCCTCTTACGATGATGGTGACCCGGTAGATATGAATGGAGACGACGACCCGCAACACTTTGGAGACGGCGACAGCTTGCTTAAGGACGAGCCTTGGAAGCATCGCCACAATAGCCGTCTGGAGCGCAAACCCAATTATAATTAATTAATAATATATATTAATAAATTATTATTGAGTAATAATATATTTTATTATTTATTTTTCGAAATTATCATTTTACTTCATGTCTTAATTTCATGTAAGATGGAGACCTATAACCATCCTCGTTATTTTATTTCATGTGCGAACTATAGTTTTATTTCATGTCATGATGGGTGCAATTAGCCATCATGAGTGTTTTAAATTTGTATGGTGGAGATGGAGTGGTGTAGCCTATAAATAGGCATGTATCTTCTTTGTTTTGAAGAGTGAATGAATAAAATAAATTCGAATTTCAATTTTTAAATCCTCCTCCTCCTTCTAAGGCAAATTTCAGCCACTATTCTTCTTCCTCTTCCTCTTGGCCGCCGACCACCTTTCGTTCTCTCTCTCTCTCTCTCTCGGCCTCCTCTCTTCCTCTCCTTCTTTCATCACCTCTTTGTAACCTAGCAAACTCGAGCCATCTTCCATCCCTCACCTAGCCGACCACTACTTCCCTTCATAAAACTGGCCACCACCATCTCAAACCAGAGCTCCCTCAACCACCATCAAAACCAACCCCCCTCCCTCCAAAAATCCCTTTCCTAATCCAAAAATATTCATTGTCATAATCCCCCTTAGTTACCATATTCAAAACATATCCCCTTCCATAAATTTTCCACCTATAAAATTTGAAATATCTCATTCCTTAAAAAATTCACGATCGTGCCACCTTTTCTCTCTCCTACCTTTATTGGAATATTATTTCCACATTTAAAAGATTTCGCCGGGATTTTCCAAATATAGCGTGACACGAAGAAGGCGACGAGTATCTCTCCCTTCGGCATACTTCTGGTGGTGCCGTTAAGGAACGATTCTAGTCGAGTGAAACTGGATTCATCCAAACCCGTTTGGGGTAATGAAAATTTCTACTTTATGTGTTTTCTCTTCCCTAGATAATTCTTGTGGCATTGGCAAATCGCATGGCCTGTGCAACGCTTGATTTTTCGTGGTTTAATTTATGTTATTTATTGTCTTGCTTATCATATTTTCATTTAAGTTTGTGAGGCGTGGCGACCTCGTATGTTTTTTGTTGGGAGAGAACCACGCTTGCCCGAATCTTTTGTTTTTGGTGGTTTCTCTTTTGGTACAACTCGCTCGATTGAACCGTGTTGGATCTTTTTCGCTTGAGAGGACCATGGTCTATCTCCTTTGTATTATCTTAAGCGGCTTTGCGAACCCCACGTAGTTGTTAGTCTAATAGTAATATTAATAGAATTGTTGCTACGTTAAATGCTAGAGTGTAACGTGAGAATTATTCGAGAGCGTCGCGTTAATTTGTCGGCCACCCAAAACGCTCGAAAGAGCGGGCCTACATCAATTTGGTAATAGAGGGAGGTTCACGTCAATTTCCTAATTGGCACCCTCCCCCTCTTATTTGGCACGTTAACACGCACTCACTCGTTTCATGGTATTTCATTAAAAAAATCAATTTTTAAATTTGTGGTCTGCAAATAGAGGACTAAAATTTTTAATTTTTCTCAAAATCTAAAAAAATAAAATTCTGGAAATTCTCTATCTTATTTTTAATAAGAAATTTAAAAAAAATTATTTTTCATTAAGTCACTATTTTTATTAAGTTATTTTAAAATTTAATAGTTGGTCTGCAAATAGCAGCCTATATTTTTATTTTTTAAGCAAAATTCAAAAAAAAAAATTTTTAATAAACCTCATATTTTTTCAACCAAGAAAACCGACCACCTCCTCTTTCACATAGCCGACCACCACCTCCATCTAATAGTCGACCACCCTCAACTCTATCTCCAATATTTCGGCCACCATCATTTCCATTACCAAAAAAAAACTGATCCCTCTTGTGAGATTCCAAAAACAGCCCCCTTTATATCCTAGAGAAAATTCGGCCAAGGATAAGAGGTGAATCTCGTGGATCTTCAACGACGACGTGAAGGTAACGAAGGGCAACGTGTTTCCCTCCAATCGGTGTGCTTCCGGTGGATTCGAAAAGAAATTATTCAAGGATTGGAAAGCCGGAATCATCCATTCCGATTGGGTAACGAACATCTCCACTCTTGAGCGTTTCCTTTCTTAGACAATTCTCAAGGCATAAGCGTAGCGCGTTATTTGTGAATGGTTTGAAATTTCATGGTTGATTTCATATAGATTTGTTGTTGTCTCTAATCTCCGTTTACATTCGTGAGGCGTGGCGGCCCTCGTTTTATTTTGTTGGGAGAGAACCACCCATTATCCGAATCTTTGTTTTTGGTGGTGTCTCTTTGGGTACAACTTACGCCTGACCGAACCGTGTGGGTTGATTTCGCTTGAGAGGACCTTGGCCTATAGCCTTCGACTTATCTTGAGGGGCTTAGCGAACCCCCGGTCACCTAAATATTTTAATTATTGATATCGCGTAGTTGCTGCGTTTTGTTATTGTATGGACGTAAAAGTGATAGTAGAGAAGCGTACGTGTGAATCCCTTAGCCGTCACCGTGTCGAACCCAGTAGTGAAAGTCCACCTAGTGTCAACTACTTACACCTATGGGGGGGATAGGTGTCTTTGCAGCGTATTTGCGGAATTAAGGTTTTACCTGCACAAGAAAATAAAACAACACAGCACAAAAAGTACACAAGCAATTTATAGTGGTTCCCCGATTTGGGTACGTCCACTATCCCCCTTCGACCTATCTCCCAACAAGGGACGACTTGGTCACTTCACCAACAGGATTGAAATCCAATCCTTGTAATAACGGAAGGAACCCTTCCACACGTATGAGTCAACACTCCCACAACACGGGTTGCACCCAACCCTACAGCTAGAGACCAATCGGTCCTTTACAATGAAAGAGAAAATGAAAGTAGCTTGTAAGAAATACAAACAACGTGAAGATCCAGGTGTCCCTTTTCATTAGACTATTTGTTCTTGTAGGCAATGAAAAGTTCACAACCCTAGATCTTTCTTGGAGAGAATCTTCTCTAGATCGACGGCTTCAACAAGAGAGGCGGTGATGCTATGTAGATCCAATCTTCTTAGCAAAGTCGGCAAGGTGTTCCAACGGTCACACTAGGATCGATAGTCTCGATCGATTCGGATGGGGAAGGTTTCCCGATCACAAATCAAGAGACAAAAGATCTCTGGATAGACACGTGAGACGTTGTGCCCGACTAGGCTTCTGTCGCCGGGAGAGGTATCTAAAAATCCGATCAACGGTGGCAAGCAACTAGCGAGAGGCGGAGGAGGTCGGCCGAGCTCGCTTCCGATTTAGGGCTTGACGGCGGCTTCTTTTTCTTTGATCTGTGATCCGTCGTTTTACTGTTCACAAATACAGAGTATTTATATACTAGGTCAAGAGATGACCGTTGTGGGCCCCCACCGGCAGTAAGACCAAAGTCCGGTTCAATATCCTGCAGATGTCGTGGACCGGTCCAGACAGAGTCAGAAAAATACCTAAGTCAAATTCGGCGAGAATCGTGGGTGATTCTCGATGAATCGGCGAGAATCACTTACGATTCTCGCCGAATTCTACTTACAGAATTCTGGCAGCACAGGTTACAGAGGCCGGGGAGAATCGGTGGGAATCACCTTGGATTCTCGCCGACTCGTCGAGAATGCAAAGTCATTCTCGACGAATCGGCGAGAATCACTTGGTGATTCTCGACGATTCTGCCTTAGATGATTTTTCTGACTGCGTCGAGACAGCCGGCCCAACCTGGCAAGAATCAACTAATGATTCCCGACGACTCGTCGAGAATTACCGGTGATTCTCGATGAATCGGTGAGAATCACTTAGTGATTCTCGACGATTTACACTTAGACGATTCTCGTCTTTCAACTCGTGAGATGGTCTTTGGCCCATCCTTGCTCCTTGTCTGCTCTTTCTTTATCATAACCCTGTACTTGAAATTAAGTACACCCCAATAGAGAGAGTACACGTAGGTCAACACACTGATCTGCTCAACGAGGGATTACGTTGCACAGACCCGTGTATATTGACCCACTGCACCCTGACATTGGTGTGTACTTAGCATGGAATAACTGCAAGCACAACTAGAATAAATTCATCAAATACATAGTCTATTTACCTTAGCTTGTATAGGGGCTTCTTCAAATCAGGTACATTGTGGATACAATACCCAACAATCTCCCCCTATTTGAAGAAGCCTAAACCCTACAAGCTAAGGTGAATAGATCATATAGAAATGAAAATCATAAACTTAAAATTGAGTTGAGAGAGATATTCATTACCAATTAGATATTCATTACCAATTTCTTGAGAGCAAACTTGGAGCCACCTTAGCCTTAGCCGAGAGGGTAATCTCCCCCTTTTCGTCTTCTGCAAATCGGGAACTGAAGCATGTGACACCATGCTCCCCCTCAGTTCTTGTACCTTTGCTTTCACCAAATTCCTAGTAGAGGCTCCCCCTAGACGCATGAGCATTGAGCTCCTGTAGTCTTCATTCTTCGTAGTTTAGCATCCCCAATTCAGTTTTGAACATACTGAACTTGGCCTCGTCAAGGGGCTTTGTGAAAATGTCTGCAATCTGCTTGTCAGTGGGAACATCGCAGATAGAGATGTCCTTGTTCTCCACGTGCTCCCGAATGAAATGGTAACGCACTTCAATATGCTTTGTTCTGCTGTGCGATACCGGATTGTTGGCAATAGCAATTGCACTGGAGGAGTCGCAGCACATCGGTACTTCCTTGAACTTGAGGTCATAGTCGGCTAACTGGTTTCTTATCCATAGGAGTTGTGCACAACAGCTCCCAGCCGAGATGTACTCAGACTCTGCAGTGGAGGTTGCGACACAATTCTGCTTCTTGCTGTTCCATAAAATAGGCCTTCTTCCGAGGAATTGACACGTCCCGGAGGTGCTTTTCCTGTCATCCCTACTTCCTGCAAAATCAGCATCTGAAAACCCTATTTGCTCGACATCATTGCTTCTCGGGTACCATATGCCAAGATTAGGGGTACCTTTAAGGTATCTGAGAATTCGCTTTGCAGCGACATAATGAGATTCCTTAATGTTCACCTGATATCTGGCACAAACACATGTGGATAACATGATATCCGGTCTACTTACAGTAAGATAGAGCAGAGATCCAATGATGCTTCTGTATTTGGTTTCATCAAAAGGTTTCCCTTTCTCATCCTTATCCAGAGACATGGTGGATCCCATTGGAGTCCTCATAGAGGTTGCATTCTCCATTCCGAATTTCTTGAGGAGTTCATTTGTGAACTTCGTATGAGAAATGAAGATTCCTTCCTCAGACTGTTTCACTTGAAGTCCCAAGAAATACTTCAGCCCTCCCATACTGCTCATTTCAAACTTTCCTTGCATAAGTTTGGAAAACTTTTTGCAAAGATTGTTGTCCGTTGAGCCGAATATAATGTCATCAACATAGATTTGCACCAGCAAAATCTTGCCTTTGACTTCCCTGAGAAACAATGTCTTATCTATTTTTCCTCTAGAGAACTTGTTCTCAAGAAGAAAACTAGACAATGTCTCATACCAAGCTCGAAGAGCTTGTTTTAGGCCATATAGCGCTTTATTAAGAAAATATACATGATTAGGATAAGTTGGATTGACAAAACCTGGAGGTTGAGCAACGTATACTTCCTCTTTCAAATCTCCATTCAAGAAAGCCGATTTCACGTCCATCTGATAGACTGTGAATCCTTTGTGAGAGGCATAGGCTAGGAATAGCCGGATTGCCTCGAGCCGTGCAACTGGTGCAAACGTCTGGTCAAAGTCAATCCCCTCCTCCTGTCTGTATCCTTGAGCCACCAGTCTGGCTTTGTTTTTGATGATGACTCCATTTTCATCCAACTTGTTTCTGAAGAGCCACTTGGTGCTAATCACATTTTGCGTCTTCGGTCTGGGAACCAGCGCCCAGACTTCGCATCTTTCGAATTGATGCAGCTCCACTTGCATGGCCAAAATCCACGACGTGTCTTTGTTCGCTTCGTCAAACTTCTTTGGCTCCACCTACGACAGAAAGCTAAGATGCAAGATCTCGTTAAGAGTACCTCGGCGAGTTCTGACACCGTCTCGGGGATCCCCAATTATTTGATGTCTGGGATGATCCCTCACGTGTCTGAGCTCTAGAAGTCTTGCATCAGGAGCTTCGACTATTTCTTGGGCATCTCCTTCTTCTAAAGGATTTGCCTCATTTTGATCTTCAACTTCTCCGATCGGCGTTGATGTGGAGACCTTGACATACTTTGGAGTTGCATCCTTCTCGGGATCATCCAGTTGTAGCTTTTCGAGTCTGGCACCTGCAGCTTCAGGAAGGCAACTAGAAGTCTTGCAATTAAGCAAGCTTCCTTCATCAAATACAACATTTATTGATTCCTCTACCACTAGGGTTTTCTTATTGAAAAATCTATAAGCCCGGCTGTGGCTACTATAGCCCATGAATATGCATTCGAAGCATTTATCACCAAACTTAGTACGCGGGTACTTCCCATTATTCAGTACATAACACTTGCAGCCAAAAATCCTCAGATAGGACATGGTTGGTTTCTTGCCTTTCAGTAGCTCATAAGGAGTCTTACGATGGCTCTTGTTAATCAACGCCCGGTTTTGTACATGACAGGCCGTATTGACAGCCTCGGCCCAGAAGTATTCTTGGAGAGAAGCATCATTCAACATTGTCGTGCACGCTTCAATGAGTGTTCTATTCCTCCTCTTCGCCACTCCATTCTGTTGAGGAGTTCGAGGGGAGGAGAACTCATGAAAGATACCAAGCTCTTCACAGAACTCTGTCATAGCCCCAGACTCAAACTCTGTTCTGTGGTCACTTCTCATTTTGACCACTGAGCAGTTTAGTTCGTTCTGTATCTGCTTGACAAAACTGGTGAAGATGTCAAACGTATCAGACTTGCGTTTTAAAAAGAACACCCACGTAAACCGAGAGTGATCATCTACAATCACTAGCGTATACGACTTCCCTCCTAAGCTATGAACTTGCATTGGACCAAACAGGTCCATGTGCAGAAGATATAGACATCTGGAGGAATCTTTGTCTGGGATGCCCTTAAAGGTAGCCCGAGTCTGCTTGCCCATCTGACATGCAGGACATGGGCTATCTTTGATGCACTTAATAATGAGAGCATCCCTTACTAAGTCTTTGGAAAACAGCATATTAATTGTTTTGTAATTAATGTGTGCCAATCTCTTGTGCCATTGTTCACAAAGAGATGCACTACCTTTAGCAACGAGGCATACTGGGGTAGAAGAATCTAAACTAAGAAAATCTAAACAAAAAATATTTCTGCTCCTAATACCTGTTAATACGGTCTCCGAAGAGTCACATGATATTATCAGGCATTTATCCTTGCAGAACTTAACGTCATACCCTTTATCACATAACTGGCTTACGCTGATCAGGTTATGATTTAACCCTTCAACATAAGCTACGTTAGTGATAGAGAGTATGCCGTTGGAAATCGTACCGTAACCTCTAGTGACTCCCCGATCAGATTCCCCAAATATGACTTTGGGTCCATCCTCGACTGGAGAGTACTCCCTCAGCAGGCTTCTAGTCCCGGTCATGTGACGGGAGCATCCACTGTCCAAATACCAAATAGGAGTTTTGTTGGCCTTTGGACATCCCTACAAAACAGAATTAATTTGCATTAGGAACCCAATCGAACTTGGGTCCTAGATTCCTTGTTAGCATACTCCCCCTCGATTGGTTAACTCTACGAGTGGTCGGCCTCGCATTGCTAACATATGGAGTCTCGTTATACCTTGGATTAAACCAACAATCCACGGCAAAGTGACCAATTTTGCCACAGCACCAGCAGTCAAACATGTTATACTTCCTCTTGGGCGCCTGCTTTACCCTTGAAATGTGGGGTTCAGCTGGGGCCGAAGACCTGGAGGTGGAGGCAACATGATGACCACAGTCACATGACTTCCTCACCTCTTGGCTTTTCAGTGTAACAAGCTTGTCCTTAGGTGCCTGCTTCCTATTATGGCCGCTAGAGAATTGACCATAATTTCCCAAGTGGATTTCCTCATAAGGTGCCTTGAAGACACTCTCACTGAAGTTACGGGGAAAGGTCCACCCATCATATCGGCTCTTCGGCTTTGCAACCGCGGGACTGAAGTGATGCCCATATGTTGACTCAAAGTCATGTTGGTTACAGGGAAAGCTAGGCTTTCTGAACTCAACAGGACTGAGTGGGGCCTTTCCTTTCTCATCAGCAGAGGCTTTATTGGCAGCCTTATTCTTCCTCCTGTTCCTGTTTCTCCTAGATGAGGAGCTAGATACCCCTACATGCCCCAAGCCAGCTCCTTTGGATTGAGCAGAGAAGGTATCAACTAATGGAAGAACAGTTTTTGGCATTGAGAAGCTCATGACGATCTTCCTTTCTGCTGCAAGTAGTTCTTCCAACTTGTCGACTTCCTCCTGCTTAAGATCAAGGAGCTTAAGAGATTCTTAATGCTTTGAGGTCAGGTCCAAGTGCTCCTATCAGAGGGAGATCAAACTGGTGATCTCTTCCCTCAGGGATACACTCTCACCTTTAAGGAATTTAACTTCCTTTTTCTCAGCCTTCAGTTTCTTTCGACATTTCAGGAATGTATTGAGCAGAAGCTCATACTTCTCGAGGAGCTCAGCTTCAAGGGCAGAAGGGCTATCCTCAGGGTCATCATCCTGAGACTCAGGATCAGAGTCAGAGTCGGAGAGAGGGGTGTGAGCTTTTACCTTCCCAGTAAATGGGGGGCATTCTCCTTCTGAGTCAGAGCGACCCATTAGCCCAAAGTAGGCTTCCTCATCATCGCTGGTGTCTGACGTGTCAGATTCACTCAGCGTCTTTGGCTTCTTTGCGATGTAACTCCTCTCCTTCTTCTTGTCTTTTGAGGACCTGTGCTCCTCTACCTTTCCCTTTTCCCTCTTGCCTTGATGGCAGTCGGCCACGACGTGTCCTGGCTTGTTGCAACCAAAGCATATAATGTCAGAAGAGCGGTGTTTGTTCGGTTTGGAAACATACCTGTCAGAGGAATAGTTCTTCTTCTGATCCCTTGAGAAGGAGCCGTTTCTCTTTCTCTGATTCCTCAGCTTGAGGAACTTCTTGAATTCCCGTGTGATAAGGGATAAATCTTCCTCTGATAACTCTGAGCCGGAGGAGCTTGGCTCAGAGTCTTCCTCTTCATCCCTCTTCCACGCACGGGAAGAGGCGGCACCCTTGCCCTTTCTGGATTGGATGGCTTTCAGGGCCACCGTCTTTTCCTTGGCCGCGGCTTTCTCTGCTTCCTCTTCAGCCTTCCTTGTGTTCAACTGAAGCTCATAGGACATGAGCTTCCCGAACAGAATCTGTGGATCAGTTTCCGCAAGTCTGCCAAACTCGCGGATGGCGCAGATCTTTGTGTCCCATTCCTTAGTGAGGGACCTAAGGAACTTATCATTGAGTTCACCGTCAGTGAACACCCTTCCATATCCTTTGAGTGCATTGACGATCTTGAGGAAGTTTTCGAAGGTGACTCCGATCTCCTCCTTTGGCCCTTGCCGGAAGGCCTCATATTTCTGATTGAGGAGGGATCTCCGATCGTCCCTCACTTCATCTGTGCCCTCCATTAGGACAATCAGACAGCTCCAGAGATCCCTGGCTGTCCTGCAATTGCTGAAGTTCTACATCATAGAGTCATCAACTGCGCTTACCACGATGTTCTGAGCTTTCTTGTCGAGTCCGAACAGCACCATTTCGTCCTTGTTCATTTCTGAAAGTTTCTTGGGCACTTTCCTGGTTAGATCAATGGTAGACGCCTTGGTGGGAATGTAAGGTCCCTCCTCCACTATCATGAAGAGTCGGGGGTCGACTGCTTCCATGTAGAATCTGATTCTTTCCTTCCAGATAGGAAAGTTCAGTCTTATGCATACTAGGATTTTGCCGGAATGCTTGAGTCCGTCCATGGAAGATATCAGTCTTCTTCTTGACACTGGTGGCAGGATTTTACTCAAGGTGTGAACCTTTTTGATGAGCAACCTCCCTCTGATACCACTTGAAAGTCCACCTAGTGTCAACTACTTACACCTATGGGGGGGATAGGTGTCTTTGCAGCGTATTTGCGGAATTAAGGTTTTACCTGCACAAGAAAACAAAACAACACAGCACAAAAAGTACACAAGCAATTTATAGTGGTTCCCCAATTTGGGTATGTCCACTTTCCCCCTTCGACCTATCTCCCAACCAGGGACGACTTGGTCACTTCACCAACAGGATTGAAATCCAATCCTTGCACTAACGGAAGGAACCCTTCTACACGTAGGAGTCAACACTCCCACAACACGGGTTGCACCCAACCCTACAACTAGAGACCAATCAGTCCTTTACAATGAAAGAGAAAATGAAAATAGCTTGTAAGAAATACAAACAACGTGAAGATCCAGGTGTCCCTTTTCGTTAGACTATTTGTTCTTGTAGGCAACGAAAAGTTCACAACCCTAGATCTTTCTTGGAGAGAATCTTCTCTAGATCGACGGCTTCAACAAGAGAGGCGGTGATGCTATGTAGATCCAATCTTCTTAGCAAAGTCGGCAAGGTCTTCCAACGGTCACACTAGGATCGATCGTCTCGATCGATTCGGATGGGGAAGGTTTCCCGATCACAAATCAAGAGACAAAAGATCTCTGGATAGACACGTGAGATGCTATGCCCGACTAGGCTTCTATCGCCGGGAGAGGTAACTAAAAATCCGATCAATGGTGGCAAGCAACTAGCGAGAGGCGGAGGAGGTCGGCCGAGCTCGCTTCCGATTTAGGGCTTGACGGCGGCTTCTTTTTCTTTGATCTGTGATCCGTCGTTTTACTGTTCACAAATACAGAGTATTTATACACTAGGTCAAGAGATGACCGATGTGGGCCCCCACCGGCAGTAAGACAAAAGTCCGGTTCAAAATCCCGCAGATGTCGTGGACCGGTCCAGACAGAGTCGGAAAAATACCTAAGTCAAATTCGGCGAGAATCGTGGGTGATTCTCGACGAATCGGCGAGAATCACTTACGATTCTCGCCGAATTCTACTTAGAGAATTCTGGCAGCACAGGTTACAGAGGCCGGGGAGAATCGGTGGGAATCACCTTGGATTCTCGCCGACTCGTCGAGAATGCAAAGTCATTCTCGACGAATCGGCGAGAATCACTTGGTGATTCTCGACGATTCTGCCTTAGATGATTTTTCTGACTGCGTCGAGACAGCCGGCCCAACCTGGCATGAATCAACTAATGTGAAAGTGAAGGGATAGATACTACTCTAGAGGGGGGGGAATAGAGTTATCAAATTTTGCACAAGACAAAACTTAATGGTCTACCCAACTCCCTTGGAGTGAAGTGTGGAATGAAAAGATTATAGATATAGATTTAACCCTATAGCCTAACACGAGTGATGTGCACAAACTCAAGCTAACTGTAATTACAGTTAAGGCTTGGAAAAACCTAATCAGCAACTAGCAATCCTAGTTATATCTATTAACAGTCACAATACAGGAATTAAACAAGTGAATCCAGACGACACAAGGAAATTTATAGTGGTTCCCCAAACAACTTGGGTACGTCCACTCTTCTACACACACGGTAGGAATCCACTCAGGTTTTTGATCAGGTGCCCTGCCACCAACAGGATCTGCTTCAGGTAGATCCAGAAACCCTTTAGACTTTTGATCAGGTGTCTAAAAACCAAGCACAGGTTTTTGATCAGGTGCCCTGCCACCAAGGGATACTTTTGAAGGGAGTAATAACCCTGTACAGGAGGGGGAAGAAGGTTAAGATGTCTTCTCTATTTTACAAAGATTAGAGAAGCACAAAAACTTGCACTGAGCTAGAAAGCTCTAAAGAATCAAGGCTCCCCCTGGCTCAAAGATGTCCAGGTGAAGTCTTGCTTCAGTGCATAAAACTCTTCAGAAAACTCTGAAGGAAAAGCTACAAGAAGATAATAAATAATAAAATAAAGATCTTCAAGCAGCTATCTTCTTCTTCTTCTTCAAAAGAACTCTGAGTTTGAACTTCCTGAAAGCAGGAGAACTCAGGTTGAAGAAGAGTGGAAGATCTTAACACATCTCAGTTAGATGGAAATTGCTGAGAGCAGAAGACTTGATCTTGATTAAGGCTTGAATGCTTGAAAATATCTGGTTAACTAGTTAGCTATTGACTTCAATCCTTCTTCAAAGGGTCCTTTATATAGTAGCAACAAGCAACGGCTCTCTTCAGTTTGAATTACTTGTCTTCTTCTGAGACTTGAGACCTGGGCTGTAAATATCAAGAAGACAAAACAATCTCTGCAGCAGAAACATTCTATAAAAGGAATAACCCTTTTTCTAGGAAGCTGCAGGAAGCAATTTGATAATAAAGTACTAAATAAAGTCATATCAGAAACAAACTCTTTATAGCAAAAAGAACACTTTTCAGTCTAACGGCTATAAAGGGCTGACAGCAGATAAAGTAAATTATAATGTCAGCTAATAAGACAAACAACTTTATCTAAAAAGATTTGACTCAGGCAAAAGAGATGGAGCAAATATTGCCTAGTAATTTTATCATAAAACTTAAAACAACGTGCCAGAAATTGTATTAATTAATTAAATATAATAAATAAATACAAAATATAAAGGCAGACAGAAAACGTCGAACGACCTTCGGAGATCGTCGACCGAC
This sequence comes from Platanthera zijinensis, assembly GCA_039513925.1. Lineage (NCBI taxonomy): Eukaryota > Viridiplantae > Streptophyta > Magnoliopsida > Asparagales > Orchidaceae > Platanthera > Platanthera zijinensis. Next base: position 91,146,694 of record CM077095.1, on the reverse strand, counting down.
GAACGGAGATCGTCGAACTATCGGACAGATAGTCGAACGATCCAGATAGTCGAACTAGCAAAGGAGATAGTCGAACTTTCACAGCAGATAGTCGAACTACCAGAAGATAGTCGAACTATCAGATAGTCGACCTATCAACAGATAGTCGAACTATCAGGGCAAAACAGATAGTCGAGCTATCAACAGATAGTCGAGCTATCAGATAGTCGACCTATCAACAGATAGTCGAACTATCAACAACAAACAGATAGTCGACCTATCAACAGATAGTCGAACTATCAGATAGTCGAACTATCAAAGCAGATAGTCGAACTATCAAGCGAGAACAGATAGTCGACCTATCAACAGATAGTCGAACTATCAAAGACAAACAGATAGTCGAACTATCAACAGATAGTTGAGCTATCAGATAGTCGACCTATCAACAGATAGTCGAACTATCAAAACCAAACAGATAGTCGACCTATCAACAGATAGTCGAACTATCAGATAGTCGACCTATCCAAGCAGATAGTCGAACTATCAAAGCACACAGATAGTCGAGCTATCAACCGATAGTCGAACTATCCATGCAGACTGAAAGTCGAACAACTGATAGACAATCGTCGAACAGTTAGTCGACGATAGTCGAGCGGCGTTCGACGATAGTCGAACGAACAAACTACTTAACCAAATTCTTCATCTGGAAAAGCGAGGACTCTACAGCTAGACTACTAACCATTGACCATAGATAATTCTTGGGTCAAGGGACTAAAAGGCAAGACTAACTCAAATCAAACTAGGGTACCAACAATCTCCCCCTATTTGAGTTAAGTCTCTCAAAAACTAAAACACAGAGCTAGTTATAGAACACTATAAACAATACAGGAAATAGATAGCAATTAACTAGTAGATATCAACCAGATAGATAATAGACAAATATCACACAGCAGTCAATCAAACTATTAAGAGTCTACAGAATCTGGCAAAGGGGCAGAGGAACTAGGAACAAAAGAAATTTTCCTTAGAGGATCAACAGCTTCTTTCTTTGACAGCTTCAAGTCCTGCACACCAATGATCTTCAATTCTGCAGCTCTTGGGACTACTGCTTCAGGATGCTTTTCCATATATTTTGAAGGATCAAAAACTTCAGGGCTAACCTGGATTTTATCCAATTCCTTCATTCTGAATCTAGACATAGTAGTGAATCCTGTAGAATCTTTACCTTCAGCTTTTGCTTTCTGAATTTGAGCTGAGCCAACTGTCTCAAGAAACCTAGCCATCCTGTAGTCAGGATCTAGTTCTTGGCTTTCATACAGATTTTCAGAGGAAGTATCAACTGGCTTAACAGCTTTAAACTTTGTAGACAAATCTAATAAACTATCAGCTGAATCTTTTACTTCTTGAATCACAAGAGAAGACGGAGGAGCAAACTCTGCAAACTTTTTACTTGAATTTTCAGAAAAGACAGTTCTTTTTCCTTTTGCAGTGTTCTTATCAACATGAACTGGTACAGCAGTTGAAACCTTTCTCTTAGGAGAAGGAGGAGGTGAAAAGGTTGGCTTTAGATACACAACCTCCTTAACTTGTTCTTTCACTTCAGCTTCATGCATTTGACTGCCAGAATGAGACTTTCCATGAGAGCTGTGAGAGCTTTTCCTTGATTGATGCTGAGACGAAGCAGATCTTGCTGATGGAGCAGATTTTCCTGAAGAGGCAGAAGGGTTGGCAGAAAGATTACCAGAAGCTCCTGCACTTGGAGGAGGAGGAGGAGGACCTTTGGGAGTCCATCTTGAACCAGGACTATCATATCTTTTAGATCTTTTCCTCTCTTTCTGCTGGTTCTTAGAGAACCACATCCAATGCTGAAATTCCTTTGACTTAGGGTCAATGCCCTTCAGAATATAATAAGGAGTATCATTATCTTTACTAGGAGGAGGAGGAGCAGCAACTTTCCTTTTCTTTTGAGCAGCTTTCTTTTTCCTTGATTTCTCAGATACATCAGAATCATCTTCATCATCAGAGTGAGATGATGGAGGATTATCATAGGGATCATAGGCTTCAGAAATAGCCTTTTCTTTTAAATTCAGATCAGATTTCTCTCTTTCCTCTTCAATGGCATCCTGAGCCAGAAGGAAATCTAAGTCCAACCCTGGTGAGTCATCCCAGATAGTTGACTTTTCAATTTGCAGCTCTTTTTCTTTCTCTTTTAACAAAGACTGCACTCTTAGATTCCAAGCAGCTCTTGCTTTTTCTTCTTCCACACTCAGAGCAGGAGTGTCATCTTTGATTTCATCTTGTTTCTCAGACTCATCTTCTCTATCATCTAAAAAAGAATCCAATTCTGGATCTACTTGGATATCAGGAACAACTGGATCAGCTTCAGAAACAACTGCTATGATCTGAGCAGCTAAATCTTCTATAATAAAATCTGTAGAATTATGAATACAGATCTGCTAAATAATCAATAATCATTCCTTCTAGGTATTCACTAGCTAGCAAATTAATTGACTCGTCAATAAATCGAATAAGTGAATTACCTTCATACTTGACCATCTCCCATGATTCATCTAGATATGAAGTTATAATACCTTCTAGGAATCGAGCAACCACGGGAGTGGTGAGATCTTCTAGGCAGACTTTTACAGCAATTTCAGATAGCATAATTCCATCAGCTATTTCCTTCTCAGATAATACTGGAACTACTTCTTTTTCAGCTGGAGCAGACTCTTCCAGGGATGTCATTACAGTATCTGTTATAGCTGGAAGGGAGGCAGGAGGTTCTGAGGCATCTTCACAGAACATCTCCCCCTGCCTGATTTCAGTGGAGACTGAAACCAGGCCCCTTGAGGAAGATGGCTCAGCAGATTTTGAAAGAGATTTGATGGAGGCAGTTAAGATATCAATGGAGGAGGCAAGTGGAGCGATTGTGTAAGACCCCCCTCCCGGAACACAACACACGGCACGAGGGGAGTCTTATGCCCGAAATAGCCGCCTTGCGGTAGCACTAACGCACGGGTTAGCCTTTACCACAAGACGCCTATTCCGCCGGCTACAATCCATATCACAACAATTATGCCAACCCAACCATAACAGAAAAGTAAAACTAAAAGCAGTTCAGTTCACAGCTAAGTTAAAGTCCAAAATAGCGGAAGATAACAAGCACAACATGCTTGTACAAATAAACAAGAGTCTAGAAATGTTTTGCCAAACGGCTACATGAAAACACTCACTACTGTCACAGACGGTGCCGATGGCACCACCACCTCAGGTCCTATCATCCGGGCCTGGCTGTCCTGCTGCATAGTCCGTTGCCGCTCTACCTGCGGGGTTTCCTCCTAAAAAGGAAGACGTAGCAACCGTTAGTCATAAGACTAAGTGGCTTCACATCCGCTCCCCCGGCGACTCCTCGGCACCGGGCGGAGAAAGAAACAAGGTACAATATGTATATATATATATAAGCAAGTAAACAAGCAGGTGACAGTAACTATAGTGGAGTATAAGCTACGCTACACAACTAGCAGTTTTACAAATATCAATAGTAAATGACAGTAGGTATAAGTACTCAGAATAGTAACTTAACTTATAAGAGTGCCCATACAAACTTATAAGTCAAGGATCGGCTTAACAGTAAAGTAACTCATCGTATAAGAGTGCCCATACAAACTTATACGATGAGGATCTTGTGTATGCAATGAATGACATGTTATGAATGTTATGTTATGACCGACTCATGCGCACGCACATGCAAGTTGCTATGTCGACACAGACTAGAAGTTCCCACTTTTCGAGCAGGTAGCTAACCTCTCAGGCGTCGTCCGTCGTGGCCAGACGGCGACAGTGGAGCGGGCGTCTCCACTACTAGGTGGTATCACACTACCTATCCTAGGCCCCCGTACGCCTCAACGCTAAGAACACAACAGCGGAGCTCACATGCGTACTACGGCTCAGAAGGGGTCTTGGGTAAATGTGCACCAAGAACACAGCCCAACCTGGCCTTTGATTTCGAACCGGATGGAACCTCGGAAACGCACGAGGTGCAAGCCCAACCGTTCTCATGGCACGGAGGAGATCTCGGGTTATGGACACCAAGTATCTAACCCTACCGCCCAAGGTCTACCCATTGGCTCCCATCGGTGTGACGACTGGCGAACCCGTAGACCTGCCACTATCATTATCTCAACATCGCGACACGATGAATCGTCGCACATCACATGCCCCAAAACAACTCACTCGATGCTACCCGTAGGGAGACTACCACTCTAAGCATCGGTTGTTAATAAACCCCTTGGGCTCGGATTACGGTTACAAAATACTCCTCACATAGTGTTCATCATATTCACGCCCCTCTATTCACTGATTTCACCTCAATACTTCGCATAATTAATATGTTCAACATCAAACTATATAAATAAATTCAATACCAATGTCAACTCTTAATTACTAGCCTTCCCATCCAATCCATTTCCCTACTATTGCATAGTTATTCCTTATTGCACGACCAAATGAGTAACCATACTAAATTATGGTAACAACAACATTATAGATATATGGGAGCAAGATAACAAATGAGTAAATCACAATCATTGCAAGAGTGCTAGCATTATAATTTAACAAATGCAATAACATAGGGTAGTCTGATACTAAAACTGGGATTCCCGGAGCTACAGGAATCCGATTGAGAGGTCTAAGTTGTTAGCCTAAATCACTTAGAGGGGGGTGAATAGGTGAAATGCGTGTCAAATGCGGAATTAAAAACTAACACAGCAAATATCAAGCAATCACAGAAGACAAGAGATTTATAGTGGTTCCCCAATCTTGGGTACGTCCACTTTCCTCACCGATCTAGCAAATTACTAGACTCGGCTACTCCACTATCTCGGATTGAAAACAATCCTACACCTCGGAACCACGTTCCTACAAATCTCGATCCCAAAACGGATCTACAAAAACTCGGAAGACAAAACTTCCTACAAGTCTCGGAGAAGAATCTCCTACAATGAAATTTGGTTTGAAAATAAAAATCAAAACAACAATCTCAGATCTGGATCTGTCTTCTTCTTTAGGAACTTCAGCTTGATCAGAAAATGTAGAAGACGACTAGAGAAATATCCACGAATCTGAGATCTAGAACCACCTCGATCGAGAAAGTAGATCTGGAATCTTCAAGGCTTGGTAAGATCGAGTGATTCTCTTTCTTCTGGATCGCTGGAGAAAAGATCGATGAAAACGAAGGTCGCGATCCAAACTTTTCTTCTTCTTCCGTGAACGGCAATGGCGGCGGCGTGAAATTAGGGTTCACGGAATTCCTCTTTCTTAAAAAGAATATTTCTGTAATAACGCTTGAAAAGTCATTTCTGAAAAGACCTATTTATAGGTGGGTTCCAACGGTCATAACATTGATTAATGATGACACGTGGACCAATCAGAATTGACAGATTCAAAGTACTTATGATGAAAATGGACTTAGAATAATTCTGGAGAAGTTGACTGCGATACTCGAGTAATGGAGGATATACACGAGTATGGAGAGATGGATTACTCGAGTAGCAAGAGGCAGTATACTCGAGTATAGAAAGAGAGAATTACAGGAGAGAAGAAAGAATTACTCGAGTATCAAAAAATGGTATACTCGAGTATCAGAAGTGTATACTCGAGTAATAGAAGGGTATACTCGAGTATCAAGACGATATACTCGAGTATCAAGACGATATACTCGAGTATTAGAAAATATACCTGAGAAACGTTTATATCAGAGTCAATTACTCGAGTATGGAAGAATTTACTCGAGTATCAAAAATCAATTACTCGAGTATGAACATACTTACTCGAGTATCAGAAGATATACTCGAGTATCAGAATATATACTCGAGTATCAGAAAACACTTACTCGAGTATAAACATACTTACTCGAGTATCAGCAGATATACTCGAGTATCAGAATATATACTCGAGTATCAGAAAACACTTACTCGAGTATAAACATACTTACTCGAGTATCAGCAGATATACTCGAGTATCAGAATATATACTCGAGTATCAGAAAACACTTACTCGAGTATAAACATACTTACTCGAGTATCAGAATATATACTCGAGTATCAGAATATATACTCGAGTATCAGAATATATACTCGAGTATCAGAAAGCACTTACTCGAGTATAAATATACTTACTCGTGTATTACAAGGAAATACTCGAGTATAAAGGACTTAGGAAAATTCTAAGAGGAAATTTGCTCCAATGCTTCTGTCCATCAATCCAAGTGCATGAAGGAAGTGTATCCCAATAGAGAGGCTATACATGGGCCAACACTTTGGATCACACAATGAGGGATTACATTGTATGGTCCTGTGTTTGGTGACCCATTATAGACTGACATTGGTCTACACTTGGCAATTAGAACCTGCACACATACAACTTAAACACAGCATCAAATACACCTTAATTCATCTTAGTTCAAGGTCTGACCTCCTACAAATCTGAGGTATTGTGGAGACAAATCCCAACACCGATCACAATGCACAACCCCTCGTTGGAAAGGTATTCGCGAGGGCTACGACTTTCGTGTTGAGTCGATCACCCAGATCTGGTCGCAACATACCAGAAATTCAACTCGAATACGTACAGGAAACAGTTTCCTGTACAGGAATTTTCCCGAACGCAGCGGACTCGAACCAGCTTTCCCGTGGCTACAGGTATCGCATGGAAACGAGCAACCACTCGTTGGAAAGGTAATTTCGAGGGCTACGACTTTCGTGTTGAGTCGTTCACCCAGATTTGGCCAGAACACCTCCGAAATTGGCCACGAAGGTCGCAGCGTGCAGAAATCAGATTTCTGCACGCATCTTAAGGCGAGATGAACGGCATCCGTTCATCTTCTTCCTTGCAACGGCCTCGCATAAACTTCTCCAGAAATCACCCAGCCTTATTTCTCCTTTCAAAGCCAAACCCTCAACGAAAACCCCTCTCATCTCCTCTTTGAATGATGAGAAGGTTGAGGGAGACTAAACCTAGAAAATCTAGGTATGGCTTTAACCTAAGAACTCTCCTCCTCACATCAAGACTCTATGGAGTCGATGTCTCTCCTAACATAACTATAGATCTAGCACTAAGGGAGAGGGGAGGAAGCTCACCTCAAGTCCAGCGGTACCACCATGGCCGGCCATGAGCCTCGCACTCCTTCGCGGCGGCATTGTTTTTCCCTTGACGATGGCGGCGCTTTGATTCCTCCAAAGATGGCTCCGGCAAGCTCTTCCTCCTCCTCCAGCCAAGAACTCTCTCAGGAATTTCGGGGCAGAAGAAAGGAGAATGAATGCTAGGGTTTCCAACTTTTTCCTTTTTATACATCGCAGACACGGGTAGGCACACGACCGTGTTCCTACCCGTGTTCAGGTGACACGGCCGTGTGGCATGCCGTGTCTAAGGCCGTGTTCCTCCCAGAACCACTTTCTGCCGGGTCAGGGTTGCGGCACACGGGTAGAGACACGGCCGTGTCCCGACCCGTGTCCTTGGCACACGGCTAGGGACACGCCCGTGTCCCAACCCGTGTCCTTGGCACACGGCTAGGGACACGCCCGTGTCCCAATGCCCGTGTACCTCTCTGACTGGAAGCCTATTTTTATGAGGCACACGGGTATGGACACGGCCGTGTCCATACCCGTGTCAGCCAGAAAGGCCATTTTGCCTTGTTTTCCTCATTTCCCGTACGTCCGCACCTGCTCCCCCACATCCCCCATTGGGCTCACCACAGCCCCCTTGACTCAAATACGCAAACAAGGGGCCTAGCGCGAATTGGGACGTTACAAATCCTATAAACAAAATAAAAGATTTCGTCCCCGAAATCAGGGTAAGGCTACGGGAGTGAAACACATAAAAGGAACTATGCTTTCAAATAAAATTTTTACCTGGAGTAAATAATTCCGGGTAGCGCTCTTGCATCAAATCCCTTGGCTCCCATGTGCACTCTTCCTTCCCATGATTAGACCATAGCACTTTCACCAAGGGAACACTTTTGCGGCGCAAGGTTCTTATCTCGTTATCAACGATCCGCACCGGCTCCAGTCGCACAGACCTATCAGACGCCACGGCACCATCCGCCGTGGGGATATACTGTTCAGGTCGCAACAAAGCCTTCCGAAGCGACGATACGTGGAACACGTCGTGAAGGTTCTCCAGCTCCGGTGGTAACTCCAATCGATAGGCCAGAGGGCCAATCCTTTCCACTACAACATAGGGCCCAACATACCTTGGGCTGAGCTTCTTGACTCCACGTACTCGTGACACTCCGTGCATCGGTCGAATCTTCAGGAACACCTTATCACCCACTTGAAACTCTACCATACGGTGCCTTGCGTTGTAATATTTCGCCTGTCGGCTTTGAGCCTCTAGCATTCGATTCCGGATCAACCTAACCACAGCGTCCGTGTCATCAATATACTCATTTCCCAATGTCTTCGGATCTTCGTCTTGCACCCAGGACAAGGGCGTTCTACACCTCCTTCCATACAAGGCTTCATGAGGTGCCATTCCAATACTAGCTTGATGACTGTTATTATAAGAGAACTCCACGAGAGGTAAGAGTCCCTCCCATGGTTCTCCTTTATCTAGCACACACAACCTCAATAGGTCCTCCAATGTTCGGATGGTTCGTTCAGATTGCCCGTCCGTTTGTGGGTGAAAGGCTGTGCTAAAGGCGAGGCGCGAGCCCAAATAAGCCTGTACAGCCCTCCATTCTCTTGAAGTAAACCGACCATCCCGGTCGGAGACGATCGTCTTGGGCACACCATGGTACCGCACAAATTGTTCCACAAAGAGACGCACTAAGACGCCCACTTGCGCCTCCTTCTTCATTGGGATAAATCGGGCTACCTTGGTCAACCGGTCAACTATCACCCACACAGAATCATTCCCCGAGCGCGAGCGAGGTAACCCGTGGACGAAGTCCATGGAGATGTCCTCAAATTTCCGTTCGGGGATGGGCAACGACTGTAGCATTCCACCGGGGCTTCGACACTCTGCCTTCACCATTTGGCAGGCCACACAATGAGTAACAAAGTACTTGACATCCCTCTTCATGCCCGACCAACACATCGTCTTTCTCAAATCGGTGTACATCTTCGCGATCCCCGGGTGCACCGAGTACTTGGAGCAATGGGCCTCCTTTAGAATATCCTCCCGAATGTTGTCACCTTCGGGGATGTAAAGCCGGCCACGAAAATGGACAAGGCCGTCTTTTAGGGAGTATTCTTCCGTATTCCCATCCTCCATTGACTTGAAAGCCGGGGTTAAAGCCGCATCCTTCTTTTGTTCCGTACGGATCCGGTCTCGTATGTTGCAAACTATACTCATCGCGGCCAAATATTCTGTATACTCTTCCGGTTGATTCTTAAAGACCAAAGTAACTTCCATCTCTTGCAGTGTTCGGATTAACTCCATCCTCATCAAGCGGGATTCCGTGTTCGCTTCCGGCGCTTTCCGGCTCAAGGCATCAGCTACGGAATTAACCTTCCCGGGGTGGTAGTTCAAGGTGAAATCATAGTCGCACAAGAACTCCAACCACCGCCGCTGTCTCAAGTTTAACTCCTTTTGGGTGTGAACGTACTTCAGATTTTTGTGATCCGAGTAGATCTCGCAGTGGACGCCGTATAAATAATGCCTCCACATCTTCAAGGCGAATACCACCGCTCCCAACTCTAGATCATGCACCGGGTAGCTGGCTTCATGCTTCTTCAACTGTCTTGAAGCATAAGCGATCACATGCCCATTCTGCATCAACACAGCTCCAATCCCTTAATACGACGCATCCGTGTAGACTTGAAAGCCCTCCTTCCCAGATGGAAGAGCTAGGATGGGTGCAGTCGTCAATCTGTCTTTCAACTCCTGGAATGCAGCTTCGCACTGGGGTGTCCATTCAAACGGCACACCCTTCTTGGTCAGCGTGGTAAGGGGAAGGGCGATCTTCGAGAAGCCTTTCACGAACTTGCGATAGTACCCGGCAAGTCCAAGAAAACTTCGTATGTCGGCCGCTGACTTCAATGGCGACCACTCCTTCACGGCCCGCACCTTGGCCGGATCTACAGCTAGCCCCGCCCCACTAATCACATGGCCCAAGAACGCGACCTCTCGAAGCCAAAACTCACATTTGCTGAACTTGGCAAACAAAGTGTGCTCCTTTAGTTTCCTCAGCACTAAAGTTAGATGTTCGGCGTGTTCTGCTTCAGTCTTGGAGTAGACTAGGATATCATCGATGAACACGATGACAAAGATGTCCAAATAAGGGCCGAACACCTTGTTCATCAAGCTCATAAAGGCGGAAGGGGCGTTTGTGAGCCCAAACGGCATCACGGTGAATTCATACAAACCATATCTCGAACTGAACGCCGTCTTCTGAATGTCATCTTCTTGTATCCTCAGCTGGTAATATCCCGAACGCAGATCTAACTTGGAGAACCAATACGATCCCACCAATTGATCGAATAATTCATCAATGCGCGGTAGGGGATAGGTGTTCCGCACCGTTAACCGGTTCAACTCTCGATAATCAATACATAACCGCAAGGTGCCATCCTTCTTTTTGACGAACAAAACGGGCGCTCCCCAAGGCGATGAGCTTGGGCGAACGAACCCTGCTTCCACCAATTCCTGAAGCTGAACTCTAAACTCTGCAAGTTCCTTCGGAGCCATTCGGTATGGAGCTCGCGAGACGGGCTTGGCACCCGGAATTAGCTTGATTTGGAAGTCCACTTCCCTATGCGGGGGTAGTCCTGGCAATTTCTCGGGAAATACCTCGGGAAATTCTCGCACCACCCGCACATCCTTGACCTCTAATGTCAATTTCTTCAACTCGAAGCAAATTACATAGACCTCGTCCCCTTCCATATGAGATTTCATAACTTGGATTGAAGACAATAATTTACGGGGTGCGAATTTAATACCTTGGAAGATGACTTCCGAGTCTCCATGCCTCAACATAACTTGCTTCTCCGCACAATTGATCCTGGCGTGGTGCCAGTCCAACCACCTCATGCCCAGGATGAGATCGAACTCCGGGATTCTTAACACTGTTGCCAGAGTTTCAAAGAACTTTCCTCCAATAAGGGTGTCGAAGTCGCAACTTGCTGACGACGTCATCTCAGAGCCGTCCGGAAGGCGCACCCTTTGAGTAATGCCCGTGAAGTGTTGCACTCCCTCCAAGTCCTTCACGAAGTCCTCCGAAATGAACGAGTGAGACGCACCCGTGTCAAATAACGTATAGGCGGGCTTCCCGCTAACCATGATAGTGCCTAGGTTCCAAAAAGGTAATCACCGTTCAAAATTGCGCGTAACATTTGTATCGTAAATCTAACAAGTCATATAATATTAATAAATTTGCACGTACCGGTGATGACTTCCTGCGGATTTCTCTCCTGAGTCATATCCAATGCGAATACATGCTCCCGTGCATGTCCTTGATTTCTCCCTGGTGGTCCTCTTCCTCGGCCACGTATGTGCCCTCGTCCCCGTGGAGCTACTGGAGGGGGAGCAATAGGGGCACCACCGATCAGTCGCGGGCAAACTCGTCGGACATGCCCCGGTTGATTGCACTCAAATCATATCATCTCACGTCGGCCCCCAGGTTGTTGATAATATTGCTGCTGCGGTGGTGGTGGTAAAGGTAGTGGTTGCGGAGTTGGGTACTCCACCCGATAGTTCCGGTTGACCCACCGACCGCCTCTGTAGTTTCCCCTTCCTCTGCCATGATCATTCCGCCTTCTATTACTAGGGCCGACTTCAATTACACCTTCCGCAGGTCTCTTGCCACATCCCATGTGGTCCGCCTCCTGTCTCTTTGCCATGTCAATGATTTCTGCCAGGCTTCCATCGGCTATAAACAAAAGGGCCTGCCTCAGGGGGTCCCTTAACCCTTTGTAGAAGCGCTTCGCATAGCCTCTATCGTCCAACTCATAGGAATCGGCAAACCTAGCGAGGTGTTGGAACTCCCTCTGGTACTCCGTTACCGAATTCGATCCCTGCTTCAGCTGCAGAAATTTTTCTTCAAGTCCATCCCGAGCAGAAGAAGGGATGAAGTGCTCCAAAAAAGCCTCGGTGAACTCGTTCCAACCGATGTCCGTGTACAACCGCCCTTGGAAGATGGAGCCCATGAGGGACTTCCACCACCTTTTGGCGTGCAGTTCTAGCAGCGTCACTACCAATGTCACCGCCATGCTGTTCGGACATCTTATGCCAGCCATCAATTCCTGCACGGTATCAAGCCATTCCTCGGTGCGCACCGGCGATTCTGTCCCAAGATAGGCAGGAGGGGACAGGGCACGAAAGGTGCTCAACCAGTTGGAGCTTGGCGCTTGTTGTTGCACCGGAGCTTGCTGGGCTTTAAATGCATCCAATATGGCTGACAGCGTTTGTCCCAGTTCCGACTGCTGGAATTGTGAAGGGACGGAAGGGGTAGGAGTGCCCCCCACCGGCTCCACCTGCGCTGGGACCTATACGCAAGGTACAAACTAGGGTCAGGTTGGCTAAAACTAATGTCAAATTTGGACAACTTAGTGTGAATTACATATGGGCACACCACTGCTTCCGCTAAGTCGGTTTGTCCCCAAACCGACTAATCGAACGGGAGTGGCCCATTGTTACCTGACTGCTGTAGGTGAAGATCGGCTTAGTCTGATACCATTTGTAAGACCCCCCTCCCGGAACACAACACACGGCACGAGGGGAGTCTTATGCCCGAAATAGCCGCCTTGCGGTAGCACTAACGCACGGGTTAGCCTTTACCACAAGACGCCTATTCCGCCGGCTACAATCCATATCACAACAATTATGCCAACCCAACCATAACAGAAAAGTAAAACTAAAAGCAGTTCAGTTCACAGCTAAGTTAAAGTCCAAAATAGCGGAAGATAACAAGCACAACATGCTTGTACAAATAAACAAGAGTCTAGAAATGTTTTGCCAAACGGCTACATGAAAACACTCACTACTGTCACTGACGGTGCCGATGGCACCACCACCTCAGGTCCTATCATCCGGGCCTGGCTGTCCTGCTGCATAGTCCGTTGCCGCTCTACCTGCGGGGTTTCCTCCTAAAAAGGAAGACGTAGCAACCGTTAGTCATAAGACTAAGTGGCTTCACATCCGCTCCCCCGGCGACTCCTCGGCACCGGGCGGAGAAAGGAACAAGGTACAATATGTATATATATATAAGCAAGTAAACAAGCAGGTGACAGTAACTATAGTGGAGTATAAGCTACGCTACACAACTAGCAGTTTTACAAATATCAATAGTAAATGACAGTAGGTATAAGTACTCAGAATAGTAACTTAACTTATAAGAGTGCCCATACAAACTTATAAGTCAAGGATCGGCTTAACAGTAAAGTAACTCATCGTATAAGAGTGCCCATACAAACTTATACGATGAGGATCTTGTGTATGCAATGAATGACATGTTATGAATGTTATGTTATGACCGACTCATGCGCACGCACATGCAAGTTGCTATGTCGACACAGACTAGAAGTTCCCACTTTTCGAGCAGGTAGCTAACCTCTCAGGCGTCGTCCGTCGTGGCCAGACGGCGACAGTGGAGCGGGCGTCTCCACTACTAGGTGGTATCACACTACCTATCCTAGGCCCCCGTACGCCTCAACGCTAAGAACACAACAGCGGAGCTCACATGCGTACTACGGCTCAGAAGGGGTCTTGGGTAAATGTGCACCAAGAACACAGCCCAACCTGGCCTTTGATTTCGAACCGGATGGAACCTCGGAAACGCACGAGGTGCAAGCCCAACCGTTCTCATGGCACGGAGGAGATCTCGGGTTATGGACACCAAGTATCTAACCCTACCGCCCAAGGTCTACCCATTGGCTCCCATCGGTGTGACGACTGGCGAACCCGTAGACCTGCCACTATCATTATCTCAACATCGCGACACGATGAATCGTCGCACATCACATGCCCCAAAACAACTCACTCGATGCTACCCGTAGGGAGACTACCACTCTAAGCATCGGTTGTTAATAAACCCCTTGGGCTCGGATTACGGTAACAAAATACTCCTCACATAGTGTTCATCATATTCACGCCCCTCTATTCACTGATTTCACCTCAATACTTCGCATAATTAATATGTTCAACATCAAACTATATAAATAAATTCAATACCAATGTCAACTCTTAATTACTAGCCTTCCCATCCAATCCATTTCCCTACTATTGCATAGTTATTCCTTATTGCACGACCAAATGAGTAACCATACTAAATTATGGTAACAACAACATTATAGATATATGGGAGCAAGATAACAAATGAGTAAATCACAATCATTGCAAGAGTGCTAGCATTATAATTTAACAAATGCAATAACATAGGGTAGTCCGATACTAAAACTGGGATTCCCGGAGCTACAGGAATCCGATCACAATGCACAACCCCTCGTTGGAAAGGTATTCGCGAGGGCTACGACTTTCGTGTTGAGTCGATCACCCAGATCTGGTCGCAACATACCAGAAATTCAACTCGAATACGTACAGGAAACAGTTTCCTGTACAGGAATTTTCCCGAACGCAGCGGACTCGAACCAGCTTTCCCGTGGCTACAGGTATTGCATAGAAACGAGCAACCACTCGTTGGAAAGGTAATTTCGAGGGCTACGACTTTCGTGTTGAGTCGTTCACCCAGATTTGGCCAGAACACCTCCGAAATTGGCCACGAAGGTCGCAGCGTGCAGAAATCAGATTTCTGCACGCATCTTAAGGCGAGATGAACGGCATCCGTTCATCTTCTTCCTTGCAACGGCCTCGCATAAACTTCTCCAGAAATCACCCAGCCTTATTTCTCCTTTCAAAGCCAAACCCTCAACGAAAACCCCTCTCATCTCCTCTTTGAATGATGAGAAGGTTGAGGGAGACTAAACCTAGAAAATCTAGGTATGGCTTTAACCTAAGAACTCTCCTCCTCACATCAAGACTCTATGGAGTCGATGTCTCTCCTAACATAACTATAGATCTAGCACCAAGGGAGAGGGGAGGAAGCTCACCTCAAGTCCAGCGGTACCACCATGGCCGGCCATGAGCCTCGCACTCCTTCGCGGCGGCATTGTTTTTCCCTTGACGATGGCGGCGCTTTGATTCCTCCAAAGATGGCTCCGGCAAGCTCTTCCTCCTCCTCCAGCCAAGAACTCTCTCAGGAATTTCGGGGCAGAAGAAAGGAGAATGAATGCTAGGGTTTCCAACTTTTTCCTTTTTATACATCGCAGACACGGGTAGGCACACGGCCGTGTTCCTACCCGTGTTCAGGTGACACGGCCGTGTGGCATGCCGTGTCTAAGGCCGTGTTCCTCCCAGAACCACTTTCTGCCGGGTCAGGGTTGCGGCACACGGGTAGAGACACGGCCGTGTCCCGACCCGTGTCCTTGGCACACGGCTAGGGACACGCCTGTGTCCCAACCCGTGTCCTTGGCACACGGCTAGGGACACGCCCGTGTCCCAATGCCCGTGTACCTCTCTGACTGGAAGCCTATTTTTATGAGGCACACGGGTATGGACACGGCCGTGTCCATACCCGTGTCAGTCAGAAAGGCCATTTTGCCTTGTTTTCCTCATTTCCCGTACGTCCGCACCTGCTCCCCCACATCCCCCATTGGGCTCACCACAGCCCCCTTGACTCAAATACGCAAACAAGGGGCCTAGCGCGAATTGGGACGTTACAGATTGCCTCTTCAATCATAATTTTTATTGAAGGAGTAATTAACTCCATAATGCGGGAGATAAGTTCAGGAGTAATCTCAAAAGATGATGGAAGTGTAGTAGATGGAGCTGCAGCAGATATGGTTGTAGTGCTAGGATGAAGAATGGTGTGGACAGGGGATTGAATAGGAGATGGAGCTGGAGAGTTAACAGGAGAGTTAACTGGGGAATGAATGGGAGACAGAGGAGGAGTAGGAATCCTCTCAGATCCTAACAAATCAAAGCTAGGAGCAGATATCCTAGTCTGATGAGAAGGAAGAGGAGATGCTGGAGGGGAAGGAAGAACAACCGTAGTTGTTTCTGGAGCAGAAGAGGGAGAAGGTCGTACTTCAGCTAAAGTTGATGGAACTTCAACTAAAGCAGACAACAAAGCAGAAGAGGAAGAGGGAAGAGCTGAGCCAGCTTCAATAGGGTGAGGAGCGACCGAATCGGTCCTGGTGCTCTCAGATGCCGCTGGAGCAACCCCTGTGAGAGCGGGTTTCACAAAGGTTCTCTTCCACTTAGAGAACAGGTTAGGATCCATCTTCTTGCTTGCATTTATTGTTGTTGCGGTTGAACTCAGCAGCTGGGGGTACTTTTCCTTCAGGAAGATTCCAATAACCCTTACGAGGGTAACTTCCTTCTTACCATTCTTTTTCCTTATTAAATCAAACATTACTCCCGCCCAATCTATCCTTTTCCTATTAACAATCGCACACATTAGTGCGAATTGTTGCCTTGTGATATTATCATGAGCAGAGTGCTTACCGAGGAGCACTTTTCCTACCAACTCAGCAAGAAACTTGATCTTGAAAGGGAAATTTACTTTGAGCAGCTTCGTGGGAATGCCCTCTGCATGTCCCAGCTCAACTAACATTCTTCCAAATTCTTGAGCATCTTGCTCATAATCCTCTTCACCATTTATCAAACAAAAAATATCAGTCAGAACGGACGGAGTTAGGATTACCTCTTCTCCGCCGATGGTGCCAGTCATTGAGTCGTCGGTGGAGGACGACGTGAAGGCCCATTCCTTGATCTCTGGGATGTTTATCTTAATCCTTGAAGACATTAACCTCTCTAGTCCTTGATCCCTGCACAGCTGAAGAACTTCCACGATCCCGGCTTCGCAGCTACTGAACGCGTCGAAATCAACGCTAAAGCCTGCATCAAACTTCACAACTGCTAGAACTGCTAGAGAGACCGCCATAGAATCGCTGGAGAATCGCTGGAGAAAGATGGAGAAGAACGGCGAGGACGAAGGAGACGAAGCGGCAGAAAATCGCAAGCGGGAAGACAGAATGCGAAAGGTCACGCTCCGTCGACGATAAACAAAAGATCTTTTAACCTAGGTCGACTATCGGTTTTATATTAGACTGGAAATAGTCGATCTATTAAAAAGATACTAGACCCGATAGTCGAACAGCCGTTCGACGATCGGCTCAGAAGCAGAGTAGTCGAGCCATCGTTCGACTATTTCTGGCTTCTCAATCAACAAGCTGTCGTCGTTCAGAGATCGACGATAAGCTCGACCTGTTCGACGATCTTCGAACGCCGGTCGACGATCTTCAAACAGATAAGCTATCATTAACCAGAGGTCGACGATAGGCTTAATCCGTTCGACGATCTTCGATCATCGTTCGACGATCTTCAAGCAAATTTCAACATAGGCAGATATAGTCACACTTAGTCTCGTCCATTGATCATGCCTAATTGAACTAAAAAGAACAGATGCTTCTGTTCATCTAAAGGCTTGGTGAATATATCACCTCTCTGAAACTCAGTGGATATGAACTCAAGACAAATCTTGTTCTTTTCCACACAATCTCTCAGGAAATGGTGCCGAATCTCAATGTGCTTCGTTCTAGAGTGGTGCACTGGATTTTGTGCAATTGAAATAGCACTGGTACTATCACACATGATTTTGGTGTTCTTGTGTGAGTAACCATAATCCACAAGCTGGTTTTGAATCCACGGAATCTGTGAACAACAACTAGCAGCTGCTATATATTCAGCCTCTACAGTTGAAGTTGAGACAGAAGCCTGCTTCTTACAGAACCAAGAGACCAATCTCTCTCCCAGGAACTGGCAAGTTCCTGAGGTGCTCTTCCTGTCAACTCTGCAACCAGCATAATCAGAATCAGAATATCCAATTAATTCAAATTCTGACTCAACTGGGTACCAAAGTCCTAAATCTGGACATCCCTTCAGGTATCTCAGGATTCTCTTTAGAAGAATCAGATGAGATTCATTGGGGTTGACCTGGAATCTAGCACAAAGGCATGTAGCAAACATTATATCAGGCCTACTTGCAGTTAGATATAATAGGGAACCAACAATGGCCCTATAATTCTTTTGATCAACTGGCTTGCCGTGATCATCAGAATCAATAACTACATTAGTAGCCATAGGTGTAGGCATTGCTGAAGCATCAGCCATCCCAAATTTCTTTACCAATTCCTTGGCATATTTGGATTGGGAGATGAAGATACCATCAGCATCTTGCTTAACTTGGAGACCAAGAAAGTAAGACAGCACACCCATACTACTCATCTCAAACTTAGAGTGCATCAGGTCAGAGAACCTTTTGCAAAGTTTGGGATCAGTGGAGCCAAATATAATATCATCTACATACACCTGAACTAACAGGATTGTGTCCTTGTGATGCTTGACGAAAAGGGTTCTATCAACAACTCCCCTAGTAAAGTTGTGCTCTAAAAGGAAACTAGCTAGAGTCTCATACCAGGCTCTGGGAGCTTGCTTTAGTCCATATAGAGCTTTCTGTAACTTAAACACATGTGAGGGCTGAGTTGAAGAAACAAACCCTGGTGGTTGTTCAACAAACACCTCTTCCTTAAGCTCACCATTCAGGAATGCACTTTTGACATCCATTTGGAACACCTTAAACTTCATGTAGGCTGCATAGGCCAAGAAGATCCTTATTGCTTCTAGCCTTGCAACAGGAGCAAAGGTTTGGTCATAATCTATACCTTCCTCCTGTCTGTAGCCCTGAGCTACAAGCCTTGCTTTATTCCTTACTATAATTCCATTTGCATCCAGCTTGTTTCTATACACCCACTTGGTGCCTATGATCAGTTGGCCTTTAGGTCTTGGAACCAAAGTCCAAACTTTACATCTCTCAAACTGATTGAGCTCCTCTTGCATTGCAATGATCCAGTGGGGATCTAACTCTGCATCTTTAAAGGTGAGGGGCTCAACCTGTGAGAGGAAACAAGCATGCATCACATCCTGTCTTAATTGGTGTCTTGTTTGCACACCAGCTGATATGTCTCCAATCACTTGAGATGTGGGGTGATCTCTAAGTGTGACAATATCAACAGGTGGGATGTGATCTTCAGCAACAGTTGGGATTAATTCCTCAAGAGGAATTTGATCTACTGTTGGTGGAACAACAACTGCTTCAGCAATGTCTTCATCACTGTCTGATTCAGTGATCTGAAGAGTTGATAGTTGAAGAATTTCTTGAGGGGCATCAGGTACCTGCAATGAACTGGAGGAAGGAGAATTTTCTTTCTCCTTGTAAAACATCTGATGCTCATCAAATGATACATGCACAGATTCTTCTATTTTACAGGTAGATTTGTTATAAACCATATAAGCTTTGCTTACTTAGGAATATCCAAGCATGATTCCCATTGAAGCTTTTGCTTCAAACTTTCTAATATATTCTTTATTATTACTATGAATATAAACAATACAGCCAAAAACTCTAAAATAATTAATTTTAGGTTTCTTTCCTTTAAGCAACTCATAAGGAGTTTTACACTTAAGTTTGTGTATCAAACTTCTATTTAAGACATAATTGGCTGTACTAACAGCTTCTGCCCAATAGGAGAGAGGCATGTTAGCATCTGCCAACAATGTACTAGCAGCTTCAATGAGTGTTCTATTCTTCCTTTCAACTACCCCATTTTGTTGAGAAGTTCTAGGAGCTGAGAAGCTATGTTTGATACCTTCTCTCTCACAGAATTCTTGCATGAGAAGAGAGTCAAACTCAGTACCATGATCACTTCTGATCAAGGCCACATGAGTAGAGTACTCAGTCTGCACACATAGTAGAAAGTCTGTAAGGGCTTTGAAGTTATCAGACTTAGTTCTCAAAAAGAAAACCCAACTGAACCTAGAGAAGTCATCTACAATTACTAATGTGTAATACTTCCCTCCTAAACTCTGTACATTTATTGGGCCAAAAAGGTCCAAGTGTAATAGATACAGGATTCTAGGAGAATCACTCTTATTTACAGATTTAAAAGAGTTTTTGGTTTGCTTGCCTAGCTGACAAGCCTTGCATAGGCTCTCCTTCTTGTAGGGGCAAGAAGGTAAACCTCAAACAAGGTTGTGTTTAGATAACCTAGATATATTTTTAAGGTTAACATGACTAAGCCTCTTATGCCACAAAGAATTATTATTAATTGTTACTTCATTAAACAGGCAGATTTCAGAATGAGATGAATTGAAATCTACTAAATAGATATTACCTATTCTAATACCTACTAAAACAACATTATTATTTAAAGTAATATTGCAAGAGGAGTTAGAAAATGAAACCTGGTAGCCAACATCACATAGCTGGCTGACTGAAATCAAATTATGCTTTAGTCCATTGACATATGCAACTCTCTTGAAAGTAACTGCTCCAATTGTGATCTTGCCATAGCCTTCTGTCTGACCACAGCTGGAGTCTCCAAAGATAACCTTTGGGCAGAGCTTAGCTTTGAACTTTGACAGAAGATCTTTATTTCCTGTCATATGCTTAGAGCATCCACTATCCAAATACCACTTATTTTGAGTGATTGGATAGGCCTTCACCTGCAAGACATTTATTTAGACAGTGTGGACCCAGGTAACCTTGGGTCCCTTGTTTTTCACATAAGAAAAACTGGAAATATATGAAAATGCAGGCTGAGGGTGATAACCTAGTGGGTGAGATCTCCTAGGTGGGATTCTCCATGCAGATGATGGGTCAACAAACCTAGGGTTTCTATTCTCATTTAGGTTTCTATGGTACTGATTATGATTTTGAAAATCATATTGAAAACGTCGATCGACGTTCAACGATGGGCGCTCAGATCGTCGAGCTTCGTTCGACCATTGAGCTTCCGATCGTCGAGCGGCGTTCGACGCTCTTTGCATTTATTTAAAAAATTTCTTTCTCTTTTCTCTCTTAGCTTTATTTAAGGTTTTATTAACTAGATTTACTTGCTCAGTGTTCTTCATTCCACTAGCTGAAATGAAGTTTACTGGAGTTGAAAGATTATTTTTAAGTAGAACTGGGGGTTCACTGGGAGAAGCTCCTAAGCCTAGTTTGTCATTACCTGACCTAGTGTTAGTCATGCTGGTAATTTCTAACAACTTAAGGCTTCTACCATTAAGTGATTCTTCTAACCTCTTAGTCAACTTAGCTAACTCTATTTTAAGAAATTTTATTTCTTCACTACAAGTAATGAGATCTTCCTTTAACCTTACATTTTCAGTATCTATTGATTCTGAGTCAGCTAACTTATTTCTGAGTTCTTTTATTTCCTTTTCAGAGCTAATCAAATCTAAGCATAAAGATTTAAAGTCTAATTTAAATTCTTCTGAAGTAAAATCATAAGAAGAGAGTACCTCATCTTCTGTAGGCATCTCTTCATCAGAATCAGAACTCTCTGCAGCAGAGTGGTTGCTGCAGGCATCTATTGCCATCAGGCAAACTTCTTTTGCCTTCTTCTCTTACTCATCCTCACTGGAGCTTGATGAGGAGGATTCTTCATCAGAATCACTCCAGGTTTCAGCAATGAAACCTCTCTCCTTCTTCTTGTTTTTGTAGTAGGATGGCTTGGAGTGCTTCCTGTGTTGTTCCTTTTCTTTTCTCTTTTCTTTGTTCTTCTCCTCTGGACACTCTGGCAAGATATGTCCAGGCTTCCTGCAACCATAACAAATAATTTCTTTAGCAGGAGAGCGATCATACCTTGGTTTGTCTTCATAGCGTGAAGACTTCTTTCTGAACTCCTTTCTCCCCATCTTGAGAAACCTCTTGGCAAACAATGTCATTAGTTCCTCATTAGATTGGCTGCCTTCAGAAGCATCAGCAGCCTTAAGAGCTAGAGATTGCTCTTTTCTTGTTGGAGTGGGGGTCTTTGCTTCAGCTTCTGCTTCCCTTATCTTCAGCACTTGCTCAAAAGACTTGAGCTTGCCGAGGTGGGCTTTAGTGGAGATCTCATTTGTACTTCTGGCTTCCTTGATGGGACAGATCCTTAGATCACATGTGCTAGGGAAGCACATAAGAATCTTATCATTGACCTCTGTCAATGATATGTCCTTGTCCAGGGTCCTCAGCTCATTGATGATTGAGCTGAGCCTGGTGTACATGGCTTCAACTGATTCAGCATCAGTTTTCTTGAAGTTCTCATACTGTGAGATCAGGTTGGACCTTCTGTCCTTCCTTTCATCAGCTGAACCAGCCAGAATCTGGTTCAGTGTATCCCACATGGCCTTTGCTGAAGAGCAGTCAGCAACCTTCTGGAATACCTCATCAGACATTGTCTGAGCCAGTATGTTCATTGCCTTGGCATCTGCTATTTTGGCCTTCTTGTATTCATCATTGTAATCTGGAGGAGGCACTGCACTCATATCAGATGATGAGGCAGAAGCAGCAGCAGGTGCTCTTGGGGGACCTGACAAAATAGAAGCAAAGATGCTTTCATCAATAGAATTCATATATAATTTTATCCTTGCCTTCCAGATGCCAAACTTAGCTAAGTTGCATGCTGGAGGTCTGGTGCTAGAATAATCCTTGGACTGGGCCATGATAGTGAATATCTATAAGCTTTGGTATCTATCAGGATCTTGTGACTTAGGTGTTAGCCTATTCAGTCAGTCAACCTCCCTCTGATACCAATTGAAAGTGAAGGGATAGATACTACTCTATAGGGGGGGTGAATAGAGTTATCAAATTTTGCACAAGACAAAACTTAATGGTCTACCCAACTCCCTAGGAGTGAAGTGCGGAATGAAAAGATTATAGATATAGATTTAACCCTATAGCCTTACACGAGTGATGTGCACAAACTCAAGCTAACTGTAATTACAGTTAAGGCTTGGAAAAACCTAATCAGCAACTAGCAATCCTAGTTATATCTATTCACAACCACAATGCAGGAATTAAACAAGTGAATCCAGACGACACAAGGAAATTTATAGTGGTTCCCCAAACAACTTGGGCACGTCCACTCTTCTACCCACACGGTAGGAATCCACTCAGGTTTTTGATCAGGTGCCCTGCCACCAACAGGATCTGCTTCAGGTAGATCCAGAAACCCTTTAGACTTTTGATCAGGTGTCTAAAAACCAAGCACAGGTTTTTGATCAGGTGCCCTGCCACCAAGGGATACTTTTGAAGGGAGTAATAACCCTGTACAGGAGGGGGAAGAAGGTTAAGATGTCTTCTCTATTTTACAAAGATTAGAGAAGCACAAAAACTTGCACTGAGCTAGAAAGTTCTAAAGAATCAAGGCTCCCCCTGGCTCAAAGATGTCCAGGTGAAGTCTTGCTTCAGTGCAGAAAACTCTTCAGAAAACTCTGAAGGAAAAGCTACAAGAAGATAATAAATAATAAAATAAAGATCTTCAAGCAGCTATCTTCTTCTTCTTCTTCTTCAAAAGAACTCTGAGTTTGAACTTCCTGAAAGCAGGAGAACTCAGGTTGAAGAAGAGTGGAAGATCTTAACACTTCTCAGTTAGATGGAAATTGCTGAGAGCAGAAGACTTGATCTTGATTAAGGCTTGAATGCTTGAAAATATTTGGTTAACTAGTTAGTTATTGACTTCAATCCTTCTTCAAAGGGTCCTTTATATAGCAGCAACAAGCAACGGCTCTCTTCAGTTTGAATTACTTGTCTTCTTCTGAGACTTGAGATCTGGGCTGTAAATATCAAGAAGACAAAACAATCTCTGCAGCAGAAACATTCTATAAAAGGAATAACCCTTTTTCTAGGAAGCTGCAGGAAGCAATTTGATAATAAAGTACTAAATAATGTCATATCAGAAACAAACTCTTTATAGCAAAAAGAAGACTTTTCAGTCTAACGGCTATAAAGGGCTGACAGCAGATAAAGTAAATTATAATGTCAGCTAATAAGACAAACAACTTTATCTAAAAAGATTTGACTCAGGCAAAAGAGATGGAACAAATATTGCCTGGTAATTTTATCATAAAACTTAAAACAACGTGCTAGAAATTGTATTAATTAATTAAATATAATAAATAATACAAAATATAAAGGTAGACAGAAAACGTCGAACGACCTTCGGAGATCGTCGACCGACGCACGGAGATCGTCGAACTATCGGACAGATAGTCGAACGATCCAGATAGTCGAACTAGCAAAGGAGATAGTCGAACTATCACAGCAGATAGTCGAACTACCAGAAGATAGTCGAACTATCAGATAGTCGACCTATCAACAGATAGTCGAACTATCAGGGCAAAACAGATAGTCGAGCTATCAACAGATAGTCGAGCTATCAGATAGTCGACCTATCAACAGATAGTCGAACTATCAACAACAAACAGATAGTCGACCTATCAACAGATAGTCGAACTATCAGATAGTCGAACTATCAAAGCAGATAGTCGAACTATCAAGCGAGAACAGATAGTCGACCTATCAACAGATAGTCGAACTATCAAAGACAAACAGATAGTCGAACTATCATCAGATAGTTGAGCTATCAGATAGTCGACCTATCAACAGATTGTCGAACTATCAAAACCAAACAGATAGTCGACCTATCAACAGATAGTCGAACTATCAGATAGTCGACCTATCCAAGCAGATAGTCGAACTATCAAAGCACACAGATAGTCGAGCTATCAACCGATAGTCGAACTATCCACGCAGACTGAAAGTCGAACAACTGATAGACGGTCGTCGAACAGTTAGTCGACGATAGTCGATCGGCGTTTGACGATAGTCGAACGAACAAACTACTTAACCAAATTCTTCATCTGGAAAAGCGAGGACTCTACAGCTAGACTACTAACCATTGACCATAGATAATTCTTGGGTCAAGGGACTAAAAGGCAAGACTAAACTCAAATCAAACTAGGGTACCAACATAATGATTCTCGACGACTCGTCGAGAATTACCGGTGATTCTCGACGAATTGGTGAGAATCACTTAGTGATTCTCGACGATTTACACTTAGACGATTCTCGTCTTTCAACCCGTGAGATGGTCTTTGGCCCATCCTTGCTCCTTGTCTGCTCTTGCTTTATCATAGCCCTGTACTTGAAATTAAGTACACCCCAATAGAGAGAGTACACGTAGGGCAACACACTGATCTGCTCAACGAGGGATTACGTTGCACAGACCCGTGCCAACGAGGGATTCGAGAGCGTCGCGTTAATTTGTCGGCCACCCAAAACGCTCGAAAGAGCAGGCCTACATCAATTTGGTATCAGAGGGAGGTTCACGTCAATTTCTTATTTGGCACCCTCCCCCTCTTATTTGGCACATTAACACGCACTCACTCGTTGCATTGTATTTCATAATAAAAAAAATCAATTTTTAAATTTCTGGTCTGCAAATAGCGGACTAAAATTTTTAATTTTTCTCAAAATCTAAAAAAATAAAATTATGGAAATTCTCTATCTTATTTTTAATAAGAAATCCAAAAAAAAAATTATTTTTCATTAAGTCACTATTTTTTTAAGTTATTTTAAATTTTAATAGTTGGTCTGCAAATAGCGGCCTATATTTTTATTTTTTCAGCAAAATTCAAAAATAATTTTTTTTTTAATAATCCTCATATTTTTTCCACCAAGAAAACCGATCACCACCTCCATCTCATAGCCAACCACCCTCAACTCTATCTCAAATATTTCGGCCACCATCATTTCCATTACCAAAAAAAACTGATCCCTCTTGTGAGATTCCAAAAACAGCCCCCTTTATTTCCTAGAGAAAATTCGGCCATGGCTAAGAGGTGAATCTCGTGGATCTTCAACGATGACGTGAAGGCAACGAAGGACAACGTGTTTCCCTCCAATCGGTGTGCTTTCGGTGGATTCGAAAAGAAATTATTCAAGGATTGGAAAGCCGGAATCATCCATTCTGGTTGGGTAACGAACATCTCCACTCTTGAGCGTTTCCTTTCTTAGACAATTCTCGAGGCATAAGCATAGCGCGTTATTTGTGAATGGTTTGAAATTTCGTGGTTGATTTCATATAGATTTTTTATTGTCTTTTATCTCCATTTACATTCGTGAGGCGTGGCGGCCCTCGTTTTATTTTTTTGGGAGAGAACCACCCATTATCCGATTCTTTGTTTTCGATGGTGTCTCTTTGGGTACAACTTATGCTTGACCGAACCATGTGGGTTCATTTCGCTTGAGAGGACCTTGGCCTATAGCCTTGGACTTATCTTGAGGGGCTTAGCGAACCCCCCGTCACCTAAATATTTTAATTATTGATATCGCGTAGTTGCTGCGTTTTGTTATTGTGTGGACGTAAAAGTGATAGTAGAGAAGCTTACGTGTGAATCCCTTAGCCGTCACCGTGTCGAACCCAGTAGCCTACATCAATTTGGTATCAGAGGATGTGGGTAGACATAGTTGGGTATGTTGAGTTTTGTCGCGTGCATTTCCTTTTTAATTCGGGAGCGACCAACTCTATAGTTGGTGACGAGCGTTTTCTAAAAACCTTTTATTATGATACTTTTAAATCAAAATTTACATCCAAATTGAAACTATAATGTTAGACTCCACTGAATTAATATTTGAACTTAAAGCACCCGTGCCACCAGACATATTTCCGTTATTTTGTACTATTAATTCAAGTCATGTGGCACATGGTTTCACCCCTCATAGTTTTAATTTAATTAGGCGCATTTTAATTTCTCAATCCATCTAAATGCATCCTTTAAATTACTTGCTAGGTTGTGTCGAAAAGTCTACCATCGTTATGTGAATGATTTGGTTTTGGATTGTTTTACCCATGAACAGATGCCCCCGGGAACTTTAAAAATATTAACGAATCGGCTAGTCCAATTTTTATGAATTTTACGGAAGTTTGGTAACATGGCATTTCTGTTAAAATTTTCCACTGATTGGGGCATAGCTCGTATTTTCATCGTTTCACATTTTACGCTTTATGCTTTTTTGCCACTTGAAATGTCTACCTCTCCGTATATATCTTCCACTATGCCTTCTATTGGGTTGGGTGGTGACAGTTTCCTAGGATCATTCTCCTTGTCGGTCTCCATCGGAGGTATGTTGTTGGATGTTGTGGAAATTATTTTTCCTTCTTTGGCTAACGCATTTTCTAGGTTTCCCCAAGGCCACATTTTGCCATGCAGGTCCTTCTTCCCCGCCGATGAACTTCCAGTCGAGTACACACTGGCATACTCATCAGTGTGGAGTATTTTAAAGAGGGGGAGGATTGATGGAGTCGACTTCCCTTGACTTGTTGTTTTGGAGCGTCCTCCCTGTGACAATGATGGTGACACGGTAGATATGAATGGAGACGACGGCCCACAACACTTTGGAGACGGCGACAGCATGCTAACGGACGACCCTTGGAAGCATCGCTACAATAGCCGTCCGGAGCGCAAACCCAATTATAATTTATTAATAATATATATTAATAAATTATTGTTGAGTAATAATATATTTTATTATTTATTTTTTGAAATTATCATTTTACTTCATGTCTTAATTTCGTGTAAGATGGAGACCTATAACCATCCTCGTTATTTTATTTCATGTGTGAACTATAGTTTCATTTCATGTCATGATGGGTGCAATTAGCCATCATAAGTGTTTTCAATTTGTATGGTGGAGATGGAGTGGTGTAGCCTATAAATAGGCAAGTATCTTCTTTATTTTGAAGAGTGAATGAATAAAAGAAAATCAAATTTCAAGTTTGAAATCCTCCTCCTCCTTCTAAGGCAAATTTCAGCCACTATTCTTCTTCCTCTCCCTCTTGGCCGCTGGCCACCTTTCATTCTATCTCTCTCTCGGCCTCCTCTCTTCCTCTCCTTCTTTCATCACCTCTTTGCAACCTAGCAAACCCGAGCCATCTTCCTTCCATCACCTAGCCGACCACTACTTCCCTTCATAAAACCGGCCACCGCCATCTCAAACCGGAGCTCCCTCCACCACCATACAAACTGACCCCCCTCCCTCCAAAAATCCCTTTCCTAATCAAAAAACATTCATTGTCATAATCCCCCTTAGTTACCATATTCAAAACTTATCCCCTTCCATAAATTTTCCACCTACCAAATTTGAAATATCTCATTCCTTAAATAATCCACGATCGTGCCACCTTTTCTCTCTCCTACTTTAATTGGAATATTATTTCCACATATAGAAGATTTCGCCGGGATTTTCCAAATATAGCGTGACACGAAGAAGGCGATGAGTTTTTCTCCCTACGGCGTACGTCCGGTGGTGCCGTTAAGGAACGATTCTAGTCGAGTGAAACCGGATTCATCCAATCCGGTTGGGGTAACAAAAATTTCTACTTTATGTGTTTTCTCTTCCCTAGATAATTCTTGTGGCATTGGCAAATCGCGTGACTTGTGCAACGCTTGATTTTTCGTGGTTTAATTTATGTTAGTTATTGTCTTGCTTAACGTATTTTCGTTTATGTTCGTGAGGCGTGGCGAACTCGTTTGTATTTTGTTGGGAGATAACCACCCTTGCCCGAATCTTTGGTTTTCGGTGGTTTCCCTTTTGGTACAACTCGCTCGATTGAACTGTGTAGGTTCTTTTTCGCTTGAGAGGACCTTGGCCTATCGCCTTGGTATTTTCTTAAGGGGCTTTGCGAACCCCACGTAATTGTTAGTCTAATAGTAATATTAATAGAATTGTTGCTACGTTAAATGCTAGAGTGTAACGTGAGAATTATTCGAGAGCGTCGCGTTAATTTGTCGGCCACCCAAAATGCTCGAAAGGGCGGGCCTACATCAAGTACGTAAATAGTTTTCCCAAAAACGGGTACAACAAAAGCCTCTCACACTCACATCAGTAACCGACGGTAGAGACGGTACCGTCCCCTCAAGCCCTATCGTCCTAGCCTGGCTGTCTGGCTGCATACCCTGCTGCTCCACCTATTGGGTTTCCTCCTAAAAAGGAAGACGTAGCAACCGTTAGTCATAAAGACTAAGTGGCTTCACATCCGCTCCCCCGGCGACTCCTCGGCACCGGGCTGAGAAAAGAACGGGATACAATATAAATGAAACTTAGGTACAAGCAGGTGATATATCTCAATGTGAATTAAGCAGTTTAATAAATAAGCAACAACTTATTCTAGCAGTTCTATCATCTATTGCAGCATGAGAGTATAGTATTTTTAACAGAATGTAACTCAACTTATATGAATGCCCATACAAACATATAAGTTGAGGATCGTTCAGCAGTAAATAACTCATCGTATAGAAGTGCCCATACAAACTTATACGATGAGGGTCTTGTGTATGCAATGGAGTGTAATGACATGTATGCAATGCAATGACTCACCCATGAACATGCACATGCACTTGCTATGTCGACACAAACTTGAAGTTCCCACTTTTAGAGCAGGTAGCTAACCTCTCAGGCATCAACCGTCATGGTCGGACGGTGACAATGGAGCGAGCATCTCCACTACTAGGCTGGTCTCCACACTACCTATCCTAAGCCTTCGTACGCCTCAACGCTAAGAACATAACAGTGGAGCTCACATGCATACTATGGCTCAATAGGTGTCTCGGGTAGATGTGCACCGAGATCCTAGCCCCGAACTGGCATAAGCGTGACACGGAAGGAGCCTCAAAAAAGAGCACATGGACCAAGCCAAACCATTCACTTGGCACGGAAGGAGCCTCGGGACATGTACACTGAGGACCAAGCCCAACTGCCCAAGGTCTAGCCGTCGACTCCCATCGGTGTGACGATTGGTGAGCCCGTAGACCTGCCACACTTTCCTTAACCCGGGATTACGACACCGCGTGTCGACTCACACCGCGAGCCACTCAACCACATTATGGTATGGAAGGAGCCTCGGAAACAAGCACGAGGACCAAGCTCAATCAACCATTAGGCACGGAGGGCGCTTCGGGACATGAACACCGAGGACCAAGCCCAACCGTCCATTCATGACTCTTCTCACGTCACAAATAATATTTATTTACCAAGCCAATCACTTGTGAGCACATGAGTTACCCATCCGATTATCACAACACATGATCATATCAATCAACACCGACCGAACATAAGTTCTAGTATTCTCGCGATTAGAACACTAATTATCATCCGTTCACTATCCCCCACAAAGTCATTTCATTCAATCATATGCCATTTCACCATTAGCTTATGTGGGATCTATCCAATAATTTCATCATGCGTTGAATTATTAAAACCCTACATATTATGATTTACCTGTGACATAACATCGGATTGTTACCAAGCCTGTTCCTCCGATCAACTTCAATTATAAAACTAATCCAGGAATTTCAGGTGCAGAACACCTGCAGGACAGCAAATTCAACCGAAGATTCCCGTGGCTACAGGAATCCGGTAAGTGCGTGTAACCCCTCGATGGAAAGATCTTTCAATGGGCTAAAACTTTCATGTTCAGTCTGCAACCCATATAAGATCATATTCCACATGAAATCTGCTCCGAAGCCTGCTGCGTACAGAATATAATTTCTGTGCACTTAGCTTACAGCCCTTACTTCGATCAGACATTCTTGTGGCTACCGACTTCTCCCAAAGGCGTGTAACCACTCGTTGGAAATGTAATTTCAAGGGATACAACTTTAGTATTTAGTCGACAGCCCAGATCTGACCTTTTCTTTCCTGAAAATAGTCAAGAAGGTCGCTGCATGCAGAGCACATGTTTCTGCACGCATCTTGAAGAGGAATGAACGGCATCTGTTCATCTTCCTCCTCAAGCAGGTCTTCCCAAATCGCAACCAGAAGTTCCTCCACCCTTATTCACCATCTTAAGGACATTCCTCTTCACGAATCCACCCCCATCATCACTTTCAAGAAGGGGAGGTTGAAGATGACTAAACATTAGAACACAAGTTCTAGAAAGGCCCTCCTAAAAATCTTCATCTCACACATCAAGACTCATTTGAGTCGATGTCTCGCCTAAGAATAACTATAGATCTAGAACCAAGGGAGAGGGGAGAAAGATCACCTCATTTTTAGTGGTTCCGCCATTTCTGGCCATGGATCTTGTCATCCTTCTCGTTGGCATTGTTTTTCCCTTTACGGCGGTGGCGTTTCCTCACCTGGTTGGTTGGCTCTAGCAAAATCTATCTCCTCTAGAAGTACCTCTTCTGAAAATTGGGTTTGTAAGAGAATGAGACGGCTATGGTTCACTTTTTCTCTTTTATACAGAAGTGACACGGGTAAGGACACGGCTGTGTCCTTACCCGTGTCCTGCTCGGGTGAAACGGCGTCGACGATTCGAGTGTAACTTGGACACCAACACGGGTAGGGACACGCCCGTGTCCACTACCCGTATCACATGACATAGCCATGTTCATGCACGTGCTCTCACCCGTGTCCTTCCCCGGATGACACGGTCGGCTTCTAAAGATGTGCACACGGGTAGAGACACGCCAGTGTCTCTACACGTGTCCTACTCGGGCCACACTTTCTAGAGAACCACTCGACACCTCTCGAGAACTCGACATCTCTCGAAAACTCGATGCACATAGGTAGGGACACGCTTGTGTCCTACACTGGACACACTTTCTCGAGAACTACTCGACACCTCTTGAGAACTTGACTCCTCTCGAGAACTCGACGCACATAGGTAGGGACACGCCTGTGTCCCCACCCGTGTCCTACAAAGGCCCAACCTCTCTTTTTCCCACGAGTGCGCACCTGATCTCCTGCACTCTCTGAGCCTAAATAAGTTCTCCTGACTCAAAAGCGCGCACGAGGGGCCTAGCGCAAATCGGGACGTTTCAAATCCTATAAACAAAATAAAATATTTCGTCCCTGAAATCAGGTTAAGGCTACGGGGAGATAAAAGCATACAAAAACATAAAATAAAATATGATTTTAAATATTACCTTGATGAAATAGCTCCGGGTAGCGCTTTTGCATCAAGTCCACCGGCTCCCACGTATAATCCTCTTTCCCATGATTGGACCACAGCACTTTCACTAGCAGAACACTTTTGCAAAGCAAGGTCCTCGTTTTGCTGTCTACTATCTGTACAGGCTCTAGTCTCACCGACCTATCAGTCGCAACTGCTCTGTTAGTTGTTGGAACATATTGTTCAGGCCGCAACAACGCCTTTCGGAGTGACGATTCATGGAATACACCATGAAGATTCTCTAGCTCTTGCGTTAAATCCAATCGATATGCAAACGGGCCAATCCTTTCCAAGATGACGTAGGGCCCAACGTACCTTGGGTTGAGCTTCTTCACACCACGTACCCGAGATACTCCATGCATCGGCCTGATCTTCAAAAAAACCTTGTCTCCCACTTGAAATTGCACCATCCGGTGCTTTGCATTATAATATTTTGCTTGACGACTTTGAGCCTCGAGCATGCGGTCCTGTATTAGCCTCACAGCCGCATCAGTATTATTTATGTATTCTATTCCCAGAGCCTTTGGATCTTCATCATGCACCCAAGACAAGGGTGTCCTATACCTTCTTCCATAAAGGGCTTCATGGGCCGCCATCCCGATGCTAGATTGATGGTTGTTGTTGTATGAGAATTCTACCAAGGGTAGGATCTTTTCCCACGGCTCTCCTCTATCCAATACGCACAACTTCAATAAGTCTTCCAATGTCTTGATAGTCCTTTCAGATTGCCCGTCGGTCTGAGGGTGAAACGTTGTGTTGAAGGTAAGACGCGAACACAAATATGCTTGCACCGCTTTCCATTCCCTAGAGGTAAACCGACCATCTCGGTCAGAAAAAATTGTCTTTGGCACGCCATGATACCGTACGAATTGTTCCACGAAAAGGCGTACCAAAACATCCGCGTGTGCTTCTTTCTTCATAGGTATGAAATGGGCTACCTTCGTCAAGCGATCAACAATTACCCATATCGAATCATTCCCTGAGCGGGAGTGAGGCAGACTGTGGACAAAGTCCATGGAAACATCCTCGAACTTCCACTCGGGGATGGGCAATGACTGCAATAATAAACCGGGGCTCCTGCTTTCTGCCTTCTCTCTTTGACAGGCCTCGCAGTGCGTAACAAAATACCTGACATCTTTCTTCATCCCCGGCGAACATATGGTCTTCCGCAAGTAGGCGTACATCTTAGCAATCCCAGGGTGCACAGAATACTGAGAGCAGTGTGCTTCTCTCAAGATATCCTCCCGAATATTACCGCCCTTGGGAATGTAAAGCCGGCCACGGAAATGTACGAGGCTGTCCTTTAGAGAGACTTGCTAGTTGTCCCACCTTCAATTAACTTTATTATCTTGGCTAGAGCCTCTTCCCTTCCTTGCTCTGCCCGGATCCGGTCTCACATGTCGCAAACTATATTCATTGTGGTCAAGTACTCTGTATACCCATCCGGTTGGTCCTTGTACACCAAGGTGATCTCCATCTCTTCGAGCATCCGAGCTAACTCCATACGCACCAACCGGGACTCGGAACTTGCTTCTGGTACCTTCCTGCTCAAAGTATCGGCTACCTTCCTGCTTCAGGGTATATTCATAATCGCACAAAAAGTCCAACCACCGTCACTGTCTCAAATTTAATTCCTTTTGGGTATGGACGTACTTTAAGTTCTTATGATCCGAGAATATTTCGCAGTGAACGCCGTATAGATAGTGCCTCCAAATCTTCAAGGCAAACACTACTGCCCCCAATTCCAAGTCATGTACTGGGTAGTTGATTTCATGCTTCTTCAATTGTCTTAAAGCATAGGCAATCACATGCCCGTGTTTCATCAATACCGCTCCCATTCTTTGATATGATGCGTCGGTGTTAACTTGAAATTCTTCTTTCCCGAAGGGAAGGGCTAGGATGGGCGCGGATGTAAGTCTGTCTTTCTATTCCTGGAACGCAGCTTCACATTGGGGTGTCTACTTATATGGCACACCTTTCTTTGTTAGGGAAGTAAGAGGAAGAGCAACCTTTGAGAATCCCTTAACGAACTTGAGGTAGTACCCGACAAGTCTAAGAAAACTCCGCACTTCAGCCGCTGACTTCAAAGGAGACCAATCCTTCACGGTACGCACTTTGGCCGGATCTACAGCTAGCCCAGCACCACTGATCACATGACCCAAGAAGGCAACCTCCTTAAGACAGAACTCACACTTGCTACACTTGGCGAACAGGGCATGTTTTTTTAACTTCTTCAGTACTAATGCTAGATGCCTGACGTGTTCTTCCTCCATCTTAGAGTAGACCAAGATATCGTCGATGAAAACAATGACAAAAAAATCTAGGTAGGGCTCGAACACTTTGTTCATTAATTTCATGAAAGCGGATGGGGCGTTAGTGAGCCCAAACGGCATCACCGTAAACTCATACAAGCTATACCTTGAGATGAAAGACGTTTTCTGAATGTCATCCTCTTGTATTCTCAATTGATAATACCCCGAGCGCAAATCTAGCTTAGAAAACCAATGCGCTCCCACCTGTTGATCGAACAACTCATCGATCCGAGGTAACGGATAGGTATTTCATACCGTCAGTCGGTTGAGATCCCGATAGTCTATACATAATCGCAGGGTTCCATCCTTCTTTTTAACAAATAAGACAGGGGCTCCCAAAGGTGATGAGCTGGGGCGAACAAATCCTGATTCTACCAACTCTTGTAATTGAATCCTAAACTCCACGAGTTCCTTTGGGGCCATCCTATAAGGAGTCCTAGAGACAGGCTTGGCACCCGGTACTAACTTGATTTTAAAATCTACTTCTCTGTGTGGGAGTAATCCTGCCAATTTCTCCGGAAACACTTCGGGTAAATCACGCACCCGTACATCCATGATATCTAAGGCCAACTCCTTCAGATCGAAATAGATCATGAAAACTCCATCCCCCTTCATGTGGGCTTTTAAAGCCTGGACTGAAGATTATATCATACGAGGCGCGAAGTTAAAACCTTGAAAAATTACCTCCGAGTCTCCATGTCTCAATGAGATCCTTTTCTGCGCGCAGTCAATCTTCGCATAGTACTTATCTAGCCACACCATGCCAAAAATGAGGTCGGACTCTGGCATTCCCAAAACTGTGGTAGGGGTGTCGAAGAGCTTTCCTTCAAGGAGGACCTCAAACTCGCACTTCGCGGTTGCTGTCATCTCCGATCCATCTGGATGGTGCACCCTTCGAGCAATACCAGTGAAGTACTGCACTCCATCTATATCTTTGATGAAGTCTTCAGACACAAAGAGTGCGAGGCACCGGTGTTGAATAACGTATAGGCCGGTTTCCCGCCGACCATTACGGTGCCTAAGTGTCATAATAATCTCAAGCTAGGTGTCTAATATATTTAAGCAACTTGAGGATATTAATGAAAATAAAATGACTAACTGTAATCATACCTGCAATCACCTCCTGAGGGTTCTGCTCTTGAGTCATGTCAACCGCATACATCTGATCCCGAGCGGGCCTGGCGTTTCCTCTTCGTGGTCCTCGTCCTCGACCAGGCATGTGCCCCTGCCCTCGAGGAGCTGCCAGAGTGAAAGCGAGATGCGCATTTCCAAATATTTGCAGGAAGTAGCGTCGAATGTGGCCCGGTTGGTTACATTCGAAGCACACTCGCTCCTGCCGCCCACAAAGTTGTGGAAATTGTTGAGGTGGAGGCAATGCTGATGGTTGCGGAATCGGGCGCTCCATCCTAAAATTTTGGGGAAAACGTCTGCCACCTCTCCAATATCCTCTTCCTACTCTATTATCAAATCTCCTTCTATTGCTGGGGCCGGCTTCCATCACCCCTTCAGTTGGCCTCTTACCACTTTCCAAATGGTCCGCTTCCAACCTCATCGTCATGTCAAAAATCTCGGCTAGACTAGAGTCCGCTATAAATAAAAGGGCTTGCCTCAGGGGGTCTCGCAAGCCTTTGTAGAATTGTTTTGCTTATCCTCTATCATCCAACTCATATGAGTCAGCAAATCTAGCCAAGTGCAGAAACTCCCGATGGTATTCTGTCACTAACTTGGACCCTTGCTTCAGTTGCAAAAATCTCTCTTCAAGGTTATCCCGAGCTGCCGAGTGGATGAAATGCTCTAAAAAGGCTTCAGAGAATTCGCTCCAACTGATATATGTGTACATCCGTCCTTGAAAAGTGGAGCCCATGAGGGACTTCCACCACCTTTTGGCGTGCCGCTCTAAGAGTGTCACTACAAGGGTCACCGCCATGTTGTTTGGTCACCTTATTCCTGCTAACAGTTCTTATACAGTATCGAGCCATTCTTCCGTACACACTGCCGCGTCGCAAGGTAAGTAGGAGGGGAGAGAGATCGGAAATTTCTTTACCAAGTGGATCCTGGACCCTGC